>CM064519.1:508768-1123656 GCA_032716605.1 Paralithodes platypus
GTGCCTCTCGTCATACCTCTACACTCCAGCTTCAGAGGCCTAGTGTAGCAATCTCATAGGAACGAATTTAATACCAGTACCAGAAGATAGTTTACCTCTTAGTAATTTTAACTCTAAGATTTGGAGAGTTCAGTGACAGTTGATCGTCCACTGGCAGAAGTCAAATTGGGAACATCCATAATTGAGGGTAATGTCAGACATCGCCAAGGGAAGTGCAACGGCCAAGGCCTGGGTGTTTAGGCGGTTTTCCCCTTCCCCCCCTCGTCACTATGGCTAGAAATACACCAACAGTGGGCTGTATGTCGGCACAGTGAATCCTGCGATCCCCATCATCTATTACCTGACTTGTCTTACAACAAGATTAGACTAATGGTTCCTCCGGCTTCGGTGGAATCTCTCCGTGGTGAGCCGGATGACAAAGACGATGTATCTATTATCTCATACATACATGAGTGCAGAAGTCAGGGTCCCAGTTTTAGTGACGCCGCACCAAGGATCGTAATGATTCACCTTTGAGTTGATCATCGATAATGTTTGTCACAGCAGATGAAATAGATGGGGCTGCTAGTTAATGCTCTACACTAAATTTTTTGGCCCAACAGCCGGATTCGGAACTCCTACAGTGGACCTGGGAGCTCCCTATGACAGGTTTCTAAATCCCGGAACCTCTGATGACTATCTAATTTGCTTTTGAGCTCAGATCCCCTCACCCTCCCTCTATATCACCCATCGGTGGTATACTAGGCCTGCTACGGCTGCACTGACACTACGTATACGAATGTAAGGGTTATAACTTACAGTTTCTTACAGTTTTCTTACAGTAGATCCTCTGGAAAAAGGCACACTAATGCCTTGTTGGTATCCAGCTCAGGTACCAGCTAACTTTGCAACTGCTGCGGTCGTATCACCTAGGTGTTGGCGGCGGCGGTAGCAGACGCAACACTTTTTACCTATTCTGTCATTGTGGTTTTATAAATCAAACTTCAACATCTTGTCTTCCCCCATGCTTTATCAAGATTACTTTCAAACTAACTCCCTTATTGATTCGGAATCGACTACATACTGGGGCAGTGCGTTTTCCACCTCATATTTACCACTCTAATCACAAAATGAGTTCTCTCCCGCCTATCTCAAGCATATTTCTTTCTTGTCTTTGTAAATTTTCTTAGAGTGTCCTCCTTCGTTCCTTTGTTCCCTCGCCGCATCAAGAAGGATACCTTCATCGCACATCCTCTTGCTACTTTCCTGACACCTTATCTTAGAAAGCTCCTCTATCATATCCCCTCTCTTTCCTCCTATGCCCGTGTCGGAAGCTCCCAGTGTCCTCACCTCTGCTCATAGCCACGCGTCTTCAACGTTGGTACCACCTTTGGCTAGCTCGCCTCCGTGGCAGACCTTTCTCCACTTGCTTCTATATCCTTTCCCATATATGGAGCCCACCCAAACCTGGTTTGCATATTCCAGGTGGTGGCCCCTAACCAGCGCTGTATATAGATTCCTGAAGATTTCTTCGTCAAGTAACACAAATGTCCTCCTTATCAGCCCTACAATTCTATTGGCTTTGTTTATCTTTTCCGCTAAATGTTCTGAGAAATTTAACTTATTGTCTATCACTACTCCTATATCCTTTTCTGCACTCACTTCCTCCATCGCTTCATACATACTGTAGCCTACCTTGTCTATCTTGCTGGTCCCAATCCGCATGTACTTGCATTTTTTTGGATGAAAAGGCATTAACCAATGCTCAGACCATCCCTTCATGCCCTCCACATCTCCTTGAAGCAAACCCATATCTTCCTTACTCCTCACTCTTCTATACAGTTTAGTGTCATCCGCATACAGGTATACCTCACTTCCATTAGTTATAACTTCAGGCAAGTCGTTGATAAATATAACGAACAGCAGTGGTCCCAACACAGATCCCTGATGTACCCCACTTGTAATTTCCCTCCACCCCGAGCCTATTCCATTCACCAATACCCTCTGTCTCCGATCTTGAAGGAAGGCTTCTATCCATTTCACACATTTCTCCCCTATATTATAGCTTCTAACTTTCTCTATTAACCTTTTATGTGGGACCTTATCGAAGGCCTTCATAAAATCGCAATATACCACGTCTATTACATCACCATCTTCTAGAATTTGCATCCAATCATCTACCACCGTAATTAGCTGTAGTACCGTCGACCTCCCCGGCAAGAATCCGAACTGTCTCCCACTGAAAAGTTGGTTTGACTTCATATGATCCATTATTCCTTCTCTAATTACCGTTTCCATTAGTTTACACACAACACATGTCAAACTGACTGGTCTATAATTCCCGGGTCATTTCTCGTTCCCTTCTTAAATATAGCTGTTATGTTCGCCTCTCTCCAGTCCATAGGGGATTTGTCCTGGATCAACGATACCTCAAATAAAATTTTCACTGGCTCTACTAACATCTCCCCTCCTTCCTTTATGAGTCTTGGGTGTATCCCATCCGGTCCCGGTGACTTACTTCTGTTCATTTTTTCTATAGCCCTTCTTATTCTAGCATGGGAAAACTCTACTAGTTCCATAACGGATGTCAATCCACCCCCTTTAGATAAAGCACCTATGAGAAAGGTAGCTATGCCCTTACTGTACGGCACAGATGAGTCATGGGTTTCACTTGATCCCCGCTAATCCAGAGGTCGCTCAACCTACCTTGTCAGGGGAACTTCCGATACCACGTGAGTGGGTAATACAAGGCAATAAATCTAAAAAATTAAGGGCCTTGGATACTTTGGGGAATGTACTAGATGTTAATGTTAAGGCCATTCCTAATTATTATCACCAGGACTATTTTGTTTATACTGCTAAACCTGCCCTGCCCCCTGCCTCAGCTTCGAAACTGTTTTCTGACTGGTCCAAGCACGATGGTTTTAATGACATAAAAACACTATCAACCCTCACACCAGAACTTGATTTGCAAACTGTCACAGACTCAGCCGCTAATCCAGTGTTGAAGGTGGGGCAGTTGGGTCCGGGACCTTGGGTGGATTGGGAGACGGAGGCTCAGAACTTTGCGACCACCTTCACCTCAAAAACTTCCCACCAGATCCCTCAGGATAGTCATTCTTGGTTTTCAATGCCAGTGTGTTTCTGCCGGCGGAGTCCCTTCGGCTTTGTTTGATTTCTTAGCTGCCCCCAAAATCAATTTATGGGAACTCAAGGATCCTTTCACTACCCCTACCCCTACTCACCTAGACCGAGAATTTAGGCTACGGGGGAAAGCATTTAGACTGTTCTCACAGTACATTGTGACGCAACAGGTGGCTAAATCGATGCTCCGGTCCACTCAGGCAATCGCAGACGCGGATGCTAGAAGATCGGTTGAACTGTCTCGGCGACTGCTCTTTCAGTCGTCAATTCAGTCATTGGGTGACATACGCACAGCCTTGCTTGAGGCGGTGCGAGCACGACAAGATCTCAGGATGTCCTTAGAGCGGAGGCTTCCTGATCGTATTGCGAATCAGGTGGTCATGTCACCAGTGCTCACTCCCTCTTTAATGTCCCCTGAGGTGTGGAGAACCATTTTTAATATGGCTCAGGCCTTTAAACATAGTCCCGCCCCTTCTAAGAAACCTGCCTTTAACTTCCCCAAACCCAAGCCAGTCGCAAAAGCACAGCCGGGGGGATCTAAGCCCTTTCATCTACCTAAGTCCTCCTCCACTCAAGGTCAGTACAGATACAAACAGGGTAAGTTTACAGGTCAGAAAGGAAGAGGCTATAATAAACCAGGTCAGGGCACGTCTTCTGTCAACGCCAGCCAGCCGGCGAAGCGTCCACCACCACCACCTCCACCACCATAAAAAAAACTAATGTCTCTCTCATTCCCGGGCCCGGTCTTAAGGCGGGTGGATCCGAGAGTAGTACAGCCGGCGAACCCTTGTCTGCTAACTGGGTCGTTCCGAACGTGTCACCAAGCATGGCCGTTAAACACTTGGGCAAGGATGGTGGCACGCAAAGGCATCACTTGGCAGTGGCTCCGGCGACCTCGTTTACGTCAGCCGACAACGGCGAATCTAGTTTCTTTAGAGGTGGAGTCCACTGGTCACGGAAATGATGGCCAAGAATGTCATCATCCCGGTCCCTCAAAATTACCCAGTCTTCACATCCAAGCTATTTTTGGTTCCCAAAAAGGGACAGTGTTCAGATGAGACCCGTCGTAGACCTGTCGTATCTGAACCTTCACATTCACAACGAGTCATTCAGGATGTTAACCCGGCAAGCGCGATAGGCCTCACGGAAGGCTTCCTATAGGGAACGCGATAGGCCTCACGGAAGCAAGACCATAAAAAAAGCCTTCCATAAAAAAAAAGGGCCTATCAAAACAAAGGAATTTGTCTCTAGGTGAGATAATTCCCCTCCAGTACTCATCCATGTAAATCTCACCCACCCCCCTCCCCTCCTTCCCCACCTTATTCCCCCCTCCCTCCCCTCCTCAATTATCACCTATTTTTCCTCTTATCATCATTTATCGGTTTATTTTTCTCTCCCGCGATAATGTTGGACAAGTGGGTTGCAGAAAAGATCGTTATGCAACACCCAGACACCGGCCCCAACCGCCCCGCTCGTCACAGTTAGCTCACAGACAGCGAGAGAGGAGGGTGCCTGTGGCTCTCTCTCGCCTGAGATTATGACCGGGTGGCCAATATCTTCGTTTTTTCACCACCCAAATGCTTTTCCCACTTATTTTAGCACTCTTGAAGGTTCATATATACATCATATATGTAAAATAAAAGCATACCGAAAACAAATAATGCTCTATATTGTAAATATAACGAATTCTGTCAGAATCCAAGGCCAGAAATGCACAAATAACTACCCTAGCCCTAGGTCTATTTAGCGCTTGTCAGGTTAATGGTGCACCAAATCAGGCTAACACTTCCGCCGGGAGGTTGGATGTGTTCCTTAGACCTGACAGACGCTTATTGGCACGTCTCGGTAACAAAAGATTTCAAAGATTTCTGGCCTTACGGATCAGGATCAAACTTATGTTTTTCAGAGGATGCCATTCGGTTTGAACCTGGCACCTCGCTTATTCACGAAATTAGTCCGGCAAGCACTGATGCCATTGTTACAACAAGGGATCAGGATTTTATGGTACCTAGACGACTGGCTGGTGGTGGCAGAGACAGAGCAAGTATGCATAAATCATGTCAACATAACATTAAAACATGTCAAAACTCTAGGGTTCAAGGTAAATCTGGTAAAGTCAAACCTTGTTCCCTCACGAGTAGTTCAGTGGATAGGGCTGGTTTGGGACACAGCTGCTCTCACTCTGAGTCAGAGTGTGGACAATCGAAACAGATTTCGCAGGAAACTGTTCAGGTTCCTCCACAGTCTGACTACGACCACCAGAATCTGGGAGTCTCTGGTCGGCTCTCTCAACTGGATTCAACTAACTGTAATGTTGGGCCGGTTGAAAGTAAAGTGTTTATATTGGAGGGCAACAGATATTTTCCGCTATTGCTGGCGAAAAAATTATGGCCCATACCAAAATTAATCCACAAACTTACTAGCGGTCTGGGCGAAGAGGGAAATGTTGCACTCGGTAATGTCATGGACCTCTCCTCCGCCGACGGTATGGGTAGACACGGATGCGTCAGGAACGATAGGTTGGGGTTTTCAGTCAAACCAAGGGCACCAGGGCCAAGGGCTTTGGTCCCATTTAGAAATCTCCCACATCAATGTCAAGGAATTACTAGTCCCCTTATATTTCCTTCAGGCTCACGGCTCTACTTTACGGGGCAAGGCGGTGGCCTTCAGAATGGACAATCTGAATGCGGTTCACTGTATTCAGAAACAAGGGTCAACGAGATCTTGAAAGTTGCTAAACGTGTCAAAGATATTTACTCTAGCCAACAGGCTGGACATTCATCTTCATGCATCTTACCTCCCAGGCGTAGCAAACGTCTGGGCAGACGCTCTGTCTCGGAGACAGAGCACAACAGTATCTCCATTTCTGCGATAGTTTTTCGATATCACATGGCAAGTCATACAGACTGTAGAAAATACAGAAGTACAAGATAGACTGAAATATAGCCAAGACATAGCTACCTTTCACAGAAAATGGGGAAGTATTGGGGCCTCAGGGCCCATACAAATATCACAACCCACACACGCACACCTTCCCATGATAATGCCCACATTGCCTCCTGCACATCAACACACATCGCCTGCCGAACAACAACCTTTCGCACCCTACATATCCACAAACCCTGCCGCACATCTCCCCACACCTCCCCAGACCAGAAAACACCCACATTAATCCCATCTATGGCCATTGACCACCCTACTGCTATTGATCAAATAGATTTGCAGGATGAACGTAGGATGCAACAAGCCCCCATATCAGGCTCCCCTTCCACATCGTCTCCCCCCTCACCACTGCCACCTGCCCACCTACAACCGACCCGTAACTCCACCCCCCTGCAGGCCTCACCCACCCATACACCAAGCCCACTATCACCCACAACCACACTTAGCTCACCACATAACCCCTTGCAGCCCCAGCCACACCTACTGGGGTTGTCTACACCAGTGTGCAGATATTATCTGGAAAGAAGGTGCTACTTTGGTCAAAAGGGCGAATATAATGGGAATTCATGTAGATTTGCTCATCCCAAAATTTGCAACAACATAACCAGTCATGGAAAATGTAGATTTGGTGAAACATGCAAATACCACCACCCATCCCTTTGCAAGACATCACTTGAGAACAAGACCTGCTACAATATGAAATGCCCAGCTTTTCATATTAAAGGGACTTGGAGATATGCTAGACCTAACACGAATGGTAGCCCAAAAACTCTCTAGCTATGCGAGGATGAGACAGAGGAAAAAGGCAAGGAGGGAAAGGGCAGATGAAGATGAAGAGACTGAGGGAGATGGAAGAGCACATAGAACACCTCGAGCACCTCCTGGCCTCCCAAGAGTGGCCAATACATCCCGAAGACTATTAGGTACACATAGTACTCCAAACAATCCCTCCCCAATCTTGTTTGCAAATATCCAAGGCCTAAAAAATAGAACCACGAACAAAGTACCATTTATTAGGGGCCTGCTAGAAGAAGGAAACGCTATATTTGCGGCTCTCACAGAAACTCACATTAAAGATCAGGAAGATAGTGAGGTATGGATTCCTGGTTACAACCTACATAGGGCGGACAGAACGCATAGATCACATGGAGGTGTAGCCTTGTACATACATTTACTCACTGATATGTACTGAATTCCTAAATAACAGTAATGAAGTGGTGGAAATAGGAGTTAAAATAGAATCCCTAAATTTAGCAGTTATTGTTACATACAGGCCTCCAGACTCATCCCGAGAAGAATTCAAAACCCAGCTCAACAAAATAAAATCAGAAGTGGAAACCCTGGGGAACCCAACACCAAATATTATATGTCTAGGAGACTTTAACCTACCAAACATTAAATGGAGACAACTAGAAAACCAAACCGTCACTCCCATCCCCTGCCCCCTCCCTGGGGGCACGGGTCCTTGGAGCGGCTTCGGTCGCGCCGGGAATTTCCACACCTCTCACACCACACACACACATCACACAGTTTTTCCTACACCGAGAAATGACTCTCCGGCTGTCATTTCTCGAAGACTTCTTCTAGCCGGAGACATTGAGAGCAACCCAGGACCCACGTTCACATACATATGTCCAACTTGCTCAAAACCCATCACTTCGAGTCGCCATACTAAGGGTTCAGTTCTCTGCAATTCATGTGGGAACTGGACCCACTTCACCTGCACAACACTTGCCTCCAGGAAACACTACACAAACACCTGGACCTGTTCCTCATGCCCCTCCCTCTCCCAGTCAAATCCCTCGCCTAAAACCCGTCCACCTCTCCTCCCCAACCCACCTAACCTTCCCATATCATCCACTCCCCCCCCTAAAACCCGTCCACCTCTCCTCCCTAACCCACCTAACCTTCCCATACCATCCACATCCTCAACTCAACACACCACACCCCATCCTAATCCATTCCAACCCCCATCTCCTGCTCCCCAATCCCCACCCCCACCTCACCCATCCCAACCCCCAGCCCCTCCCTCACCCCCACCCCCCCCATCACCCCCACCCCCACCCCATCCTCGTGCAGCAGCACCCAACATACATCGTGCACATAACATTAACATTCTTCAACTGAACATAGATGGCATCAACACAAAGAAACACGAACTCTCACACTTCATCAAACAACACAACATACACATTGCCATCTTACAAGAAACAAAACTCCGCACAACACAAAAAACACCCACATTTCATAATTTCACCACCATCAGACAAGACCGGGCTGTCGGCGGGGGCGGTGGACTCATCACCCTGGTACACAAAGAAATATCATACATAGTAACCAGTGTACAAACCAAATCACTCCTCCCCCCAAATGATAACACAACAGAAATACAGTCAATTAAAATACGCACTGGCAACAACTCCAACATAACCATCATAAACACATACATCCCTCCCCAAACATCCCCTACAGTACCAAATGAATACAGACCACACTTACAACACATCACAAACACCCCACACACCCCACACATCACCCTGGGTGGTGACTTCAACGCCAAGACGTCGGCCTGGTTTGTCGACAACCCCGACACAGACAGAGGGCTGGTACTACAAAACCAAACCGATAACCTCATCATCCTTAACGACATCCATCAACATACCCATATTCACTACCAAGCCCTCTATAACCCATCATCTCCAGACATCACCTTTTGCTCCCCAGAACTCGCCCCCACAACATCCTGGAGGGTGGTCAGAACCTTAGGCTCTGACCACCTCCCGATCATTATCACCACCAAAACCAGACTCACCCAGCTAGCCACAAACACACATACACCAATTATAAAAGAGCTAACTGGGAAGCATTCACAAATGAGACAGAACAACACTTCACAACTCTAAACAGTACACCCATCACTAACATCAACAATGCTGTACACATACTCAATAAAACTATCCAAAACGCTGACAAGAAACACATTCCAAGAGGTAACAGAAAAGACACAACCCCAACTTCACACCAGAAATTCAAAACCTCATCAGACAACGCGACATACTGAAACACTCCCCAGCACCCCACACACAAGACATCACACAACAAATTCAAGCACTCAACACCCAAACTAACAACAAAATACAAGAACAACAAAAACTAAATTGGAATAACTTCCTACAAACACTTGATCACAAAACAAACCCCAAAAACTATACAAAACACTAAACAGCATCACACTTTCCAACAGCAACACAACACAATCACATGCTGCAATCACAACAACAGACTCTACTCCTTCATGTAAACAACAAGCAAACACTCTCATCAATCACTTTTCACATGTCAGCCACCTAAAACCTCACAAAGACGACCGACGTGTCATCCGACGTAAGAGACAATTCCCCACAGACCCTGACTATACACCCTTCACCAATCACCAGACAAAGCATATCATCAACAATCTCAAGCACTCACCCGCCTGTGGCCTAGACAACATAAGCAACATACACCTCAGACACCTGGGACCACAAGGCATACAAGCACTCACTAACATATCAAACTACAGCTATTCACACAACACAATACCAGACATTTGGAAGCATGGTATCATCATCACTTTCCCCAAACCCAACAAAGACCCCACGCTACCCTCCTCGCACCGCCCCATCACACTCCTTTGCTCCCCCTCCAAAGTCATGGAACGCCTAGTATTACAACTAATTACACCTGACCTACCCCTAGCTCCAACACAACATGGCTTTAGGCTACTGCACTCCACAAACACTCTTCTCACAGACCTTACACAAAGAGCTTTCGACGGCATCAATTCAGCTAGACCACCACACAGATCACTATTAGCCACACTCGACATTAGTAAAGCCTTCGATGCCATCCCCCGCCACAACCTAACAAACAAAATCTACAACACAAACATGCACAACAACACAAAACGATGGCTGGCCAACTTCCTAGCAGGCAGATGTGCACACGTATCTTTTGCCGGTCAGTCATCTAAAATCAGAAACTTTCCAAACGGAGTCCCACAAGGATCCGTCCTATCGCCCGCACTCTTCAATCTGTACATGCACGATATAACTACACCCAATACGCCCCAAATAAACTTAGCCTCCTATGCAGATGACATAACACTCACATGCACACACCATGACCCAAAAAGAGCAACAGATCTCCTTCAACCCTATCTCAACACACTACATGGCTGGTGCACTACAAACAGACTTAATCTAGCCCCAGCCAAATCCACCGCAACCCTGCTCACAAGTTGGACAGGAGAACACGAATACATCCCTCAACTCACCATAAACAACACACCCCTAACACATACACACACACCCAAAATCCTAGGAGTAACATATGATACTCATATGACATTCAAACAGCACACCACAAACATTAAAAAGAAACTGACACCCAGACTTAACGCCCTCAGGTCACTTGCTCACACAAAATTTGGACACAACAAAGAAACTACCACCACAGTATATAAACAATACATAAGATCAGTGATGGAATACGCAAGCCCAGCCTGGGCTTCTAACCTAGCTGAAACACATCATAAGACCTTACAGACTATTCAAAACAAAGCCCTGAAGATCATTACAGGCTGCACAGCTACTGCACCCACAGATCACCTACATCAAGAAACCAAAATCCTCAAAGTCAAAGACCATCTGGACATGAGAGGCACTCAATTCCTGGCAGCAGCCTCCACGAACCAAGACCACCCACTAAACTACATGGCAACACACCCACAGACACCAAGAAATATCAAAACAACACCCAGCACACGGTATCACACACAATTATTGTCCTCTCTCCCTCCCTGCCCACCCCGAACCAACTTCCAGAAGCACATCCATACTCATATCTCTCACCGATCCATCCACTCACTCACAGACAACACACAGCTGCATGCACGACCTCCCGAAATCCATCCTTCCGAATCCTCCCTTCCTCGCGAGGACAGAGTCCACCTGGCCAGGCTGAGATGCGGACACCATCCAGCTCTCCTGAGCTATCAGAAGAGACTGGATGACACCGTTGTCGACGCCTGCCCGGGATGTAACACAGCACCCCATACCATTAAACACATCATAGAAGACTGCATTTCACACAACCACTTACGCCAACAACACAATCTACACTCAATGAGAGCTCTGTGGGAAAGCCCGATCGTGGCCATGGCCTTTCTCAGGGACTCGGGCTGTTCGGCCAGGCAGCTTAGGGAACAACAACAACAACAACAACTAGAAAACCAGTTAGTGGCAAATAATGGAGAAGCAAATACTAATACGAGAGAGTTTTTTTAACTTTGTGATTTATTTAGTCTTACCCAACATATTGCTGAACCCACACGGGAAAACAATATCTTAGACCTGGTCTTCACTAACAACGACTCAATAGTACACAGCATTAACATATCGGACACAACATACTCAGATCATAAATTAATTGAGATCAAAACAACCTTAGAAAGTGTACAGACAACCTCAGAATTGAGAACAAAAACCGGCCCCTTCAGTAAATTTAACTTCAATAACAAAAACATTAGGTGGGAAGAGGTAAATCAAGAAATGGATGAAATAGACTGGGAAGATTTAATGGATAACCCGACACCAGCAGAATGTCTAGTCTTAACACTAGATTAGCGGGCTAGCGGTTTATTTATATGTACCGCCCAGCGGGGTGTTTTTAGCCAAAATAGGGCTGTTTACGTGATCATTTTCATGCCTAAATAAGACCCAGAGCGTAAAACAAGTATCTATCCCTGAAAGGGCATAAACAGAGCTTTCCAATGACACCATAACGATCCTTTTATGATGGCTAGTTTTCTTGCAACAACCGCGCAACGCGAGTGCAAAAAGCATGTAATTCGGTACTTTCCCCATACAATTCAGTATGTAGCGAGTGAGAGAGGGAGGGAGGAGGTGGGATTCGTGCCAGTAGGTTCGCCGCGGTGGTCTGGAGCAGTTATACGCTCGCTACTCTCCTGCCACCACTTGTCTCTCTCTCTCAGCAACTTTACGTGCTGAAATTGCCACACGACCTATGTCGTGCGCCGCCAGATAGTCCAGATTTATTATACTCGACTTATGTTGCGCGCCGCTAGTTAGGGGTTAATAACAGAAAACCATGACCCAAATCTGTAGCCACCATATACAGTACCTGCAAGACAAACAAAACGAAGAAGCAAACAAGATCGGGAAAGGAGGAGGCTGTACAGAAGAAGAAAATTACTCACACAAAGACGCACACATCAAAATCTACAGGATAGGCAAATGGTCGAAATAGATAGAGAAATTGTGGAAATTGAACAAAGGCTAAGAATATCATATGAACTACAACATATGGAAGAGGAGAGGAAAGCTATTGCAGGTATAAAGGAAAATTCCAAATACTTCTTTTCATACGCCAAACAAAAGGCTAAAACAACATCAAACATCGGCCCACTGAGCAAAGGGGACGGCTCTTTCACAGGGGACAAAAAGGAAATGAGCGAACTCTTAAGCAGGCAGTATGAAATGGCATTCAGTGAGCCTGATGAAACAAAAGTCATCAGAGACCAAATATATTTTTCATGGAAACCTCCCCCACGGAAACCCCTCAGATGCTGGATATTGATTTCGGTCCAAAAGACATAGAAGAGGCCATTTCCAACATGCCATCCCACTCGGCACCAGGCCCGGACTCATGGAATTCGATCCTAATGAAAAAATGTAAGGAAAACCTCTCAAAACCCCTGGCTATAATGTGGAGAAGGAGTCTAGACACTGGTGACATACCAGATAGCTTGAAAAACGCAATAATTGCCCCACTGCATAAAGGAGGGAGTAAAGCACTACCAAAAAACTACTGCCCGGTAGCTCTAACCTCTCACATCATTAAAGTTTCGAGCGAGTCCTGCGAAGCAAAATTTCAACATTCATGGAGACAAATGAACTACACAACACCGGTCAACATGGGTTCAGAGCGGGAAGATCATATCTCTCACAACTTTTGGAACACTATGACAAAATTCTTAAAGCGCTAGAAGAAAAGAAAAACGTGGATGTCATTTACACCGATTTTGCTAAGGCATTTGATAAATGTGACCATGGTATAATAGCCCACAAACTGAAAGCAAAAGGTATAATCGGAAAATCGGACGGTGGATATACAATTTCCTCGTAAACCGAAAACAATCGGTAGCAGTAAACCAAGTCACTTCTGAGCCTTCGGATGTCAAAAGCTCAGTGCCCCAAGGAACAGTGCTAGCGCCCCTTCTGTTCCTCATACTAATTTGCGACATAGATACCAACACCAGACACAGTACGGTGTCGTCTTTTGCTGATGACACAAAATTAAGCAAGATAGTAAACACACAAGAGGACACGGGCCGACTGCAGGAAGACATGAATGTAGTGTTCCAGTGGACCAGGGAAAACAACATGCAATTCAATGAGGAAAAATTCCAATTAATACGGTACGGAGATAATAATGGTGTTAAAGAAATTACAAATGACTTAACAGAATCTAACCACATAATAGAACGGAAAGACAGTGTGAAAAGACCTTGGGGTATTAATGTCTGAAAATATGGGTTTCAAAGTACATAACCAGGTCAAAAGTGGCGGCTGCGAAACGTCTAACGGGTTGGATTCTGCGTACTTTTAAAACACGCGGTGAATTGCCTATGATAACACTCTTCAAATCTCTAGTGCTACCGCGGCTTGAATACTGTAGCGTATTAACATCCCCATACAAATAAATGACGTAGAGAGTGTACAAAGAAATTTCACTTCGCATATAAGTTCGATAAAACATCTACACTATTGGGAGCGTTTAAGAGCACTGAATCTGTACTCACTGGAACGTAGAAGAGAACGTTACCTAATAATATACACGTGGAAAATCGCAGAGGGTTTAGTACCAAACCTACATACTCCGATAGTCATGAAATTCAGTGATAGGAGAGGCTGGGAATGCGAAATCCCCCGGATGAATAACAGGGGTGCTATGGGCTCTCTGCGAGAGGGCTGGTTATCACACAGAGGCCCACGTCTTCAACAAACTCCCACGGCGAGTAAGAGACATGAGGGACATCTCGTTAGACAACTTCAAGAGAGCCCTAGATGTCGAACTGCAAAAAGTGCCAGACGAGCCCATCCTCGCAAGGGAGCGAGCTGTCGCTTCAAACAGTCTACTGCACCAAATCACCACCCATAACGAGGGGCGTCGCGCTCCTTGGTGCCGCTAGAAGAGCGGCGAACACATCCAAAGGTATCCAAAGGTAAGTAGAATGGGCGCTCAAGCAACCCATTTTCAACCAAATGATTGCAGAGCTTTACCATCCACAATTGGATCTGTTCGCATCCAAGGAGACTCACAAACTCCCACTATACCTCACCCGCCGGACGATAACGCCGGCAGGGGGTCCAGACGCACTGGTGACAGACTGGAACAGGTGGAGTTCCATCTATCTGTTTCCGCCGCCAGACGCGTCTCTAATGTGCCATGTAGTAAACAAACTACGGGATTATCGGAGCTTAGTCTCGATAATCGCGCCCCTGTGGCCGGCGCAGTTGTGGTACCAGCAATTGAAAACGTGGTGCCCGGACCCGGTGTCGTTCCCGGTCGGGTTTTTCCACTTAGACACGATTGGCAACCTAGCGACCTCGCTGACTTTTGCATTATGGACATTCAGGAGGCCAAGTGGCTAGCACCGTATGGTAGAGAGGTGACCAATAAATTCATGAATCAATATACAGTACTCAGTCTACAAAACGACAGTACCAATCGCATTGGCAAGCCTTTACTTCTTGGATCCTTAGAACAGAAACAAACGGTGCCCTCGGTGGCGTTAGTTTTATTATTTAAATTATCTGTTTGAGCAGAAACGTTTATCTGTGGTAACGTTAAAAATCACTTAACAGCGATTAGGATACCATTTTGGGACCTTACCGGTCTCTCAATACCAGTTGCGGAGGAAACAGGTTTTATGAGGGCATGTTTTAAACTCCGTCCACCTCCCCGTCAGCTCATGCCTACTTGGCCTCTGGACAAAGCATTATCATTACTTCACTCCCGTCTGTACCAAAATACTGCAGATTTTACATTACTCTTAAAAAAGGTGGTATTCCTTTTGGCTTTGGCCACCGGGAACAGAGTGTCAGAGCTGGCGGTGATGAGCAACACACCTAATTGCCTCAGGTTTGGTAGGCTTAATGATTGTATTCACATTGCACCTTCCCCAGGGTTTGTAGCCAAGAATGAGCACAGTGCACACGTGTTTTCTGAGTTCACTGCCGGCGTTGAAAAGGGGAAAGGTGCACCATAATTTATGTCCAGTGCAAGCTCTAACCAAATATTTGAGGGTAGCTCCTCTAAACCCCCAGGGTAGGGTACTTTATGGGTGGCAAGTACGGGTAAGCGCTTACTGAAGCGTAGATTGGCTTCTCTTTTGGTCGAGGTCATTAAAGAGAGTAATCCCGGCGTTGTGGGTAGGGCCCACGATTTACGCAAATGGGCAGCCTCTTTGCGTTTCCTTAAGAATTTTTCTGTGGAAGATATTACGTCCACGCATTTGTGGGCCTCTAATCATACGTTTTTGACTCGGCACCTGTCAGTAGCTCTAGACAAACCTTCCTTGCCATGTATAGCTTTAAGGCAGAGGGTCTAAGGGGCCCTTAAGTCACTTTTTGTTTTAATTTCAAGGAAAGGGGGGGGGGGGGGGCAGTCAGTGTAACATAGGACCCCCTAGACCCCGCCGGAGTATAAGAGCTGTGATACGAGTATGAGTAATGTGATATGAAAATTTCTCTGTTCTATTCAGGGCGGGAAATTGTGCTAGTACAATGTTGGTACAAACAACAGTGTTGTTATATTAGTTTTGGCTGTAAAAGCAATTTAGTTTTAAGCATTGGATATATTTCACAAAATATTTCCACGAGTATTATGGGGTTATATGTGCACATATAAACTTATAAGTTTTTATTTTTCACCACTTATGTTGAGTGGGGTGCCTTTTTAACTTACAGATCTGTTCACAGAGTCTCAAGAGTTAACCTTTTGTATCAAGCAGGCTTCTTTGAAGCACGCCCCTGCTTGACCCCCTTTTTGTATATATGTGCTGCGCCATTAAATATATATTTTTCAAAGTAAGAATACCATGTGGTTGTTTGATTATCTGCTTTTGCTAGAGTTATGATATGATTACGAATGTCCCCCTCCAGTCTTAGAAATCAGGCATGTTCGTCAATGATGGAGGGGCCACTAATAAATTATAGGTTTGACTCCTGTAAGGAGATAAAGAAAACCTAATATTTAGTAGTGGCCCCGTAATCATTGACGACTGGGGCCCTCCCGACCATCCCCTTCCCATTCGTTGATGTATTAAGGATTTTGGTTACTTGATATGTCAGTGAAGGAAGAATGACGCCTGAGTCAGCGTCTGGTCAAAGATCCACACAAGTACATCCACGATATTATGGAAAGCTTATTGAATAGTTATTCTTATTTTCTTTTATTTTTTATTTTTTTACGAAGTTTTTTCGTAGTGAGAACCCAATTCATAATGACTGAAGCCATGAGTGAGGTCGCGTGCGCTCATGATGAAGGCTCCTCATATTTTAGATGCTCTGCGCGGTAGATTCAAAACTACGGCGGATGAGTGTTTGAAGAGGGTGCCTTATGTAATAGGCATGTTCGTCAATGATTACGGGGCCACTACTAAATATTAGGTTTTCTTTATCTCCTTACAGGAGTCAAACCTATAATATGGTCGGACAGCGGCAGCGTTACTTTCTCAGCCTCTCTCAGTCTATCCTGTCTGACACTCCTTCCTTTGATATTGCCAACTTATTTGCTTTCCTTAAAGAAATTAACATCTTTCATCTGATCTAATATCTTATACTTTCTTCTAGTCATATTTTGTTGTCTTTTTTAATGTTGTTTCTTTTCTTTCTTTTTAGGATGAACAAGTTTTATTGATTTTACCCCTATTTTTTATATTCTTTACCCTTTCCACTTTTAGCCTCTCCCCAGTCTTATGAGAGCTTTTGCCAAGTAGGCTGTAGACAAAATTTTTATTATTATTACTATATCAACAGGTATTTACATCACCTTGACAATATCAGAACACAATTACTAAATCAACAGGTATTTACATCACCTCTACAATATCAGAACACAATTACTAAATCAACAGGTATTTACGTCACCTGTACAATATTATAATGCTATGTCCTTCAGGTCAATTTAACAAGATAACAAACTATTATTCAATCAATGACCTTAAAACTAGTTTGCTAGATATTTACGCGCAATCGAAAGCATGTTGTTGACGAGGTGAATATATAATTAATACTGGTTGTTTCCTTATAACAAAAAGAGTATTTCATGGGTATGGGCTGAGGCCCTTCTCTAACTATTCTTTCAGCTAGGTCTAACCTACTCTTCAAATGCTAAACCTCTGAAAGCTGCTCAGGTAAGCCCCGTTATCTCAGTTACCTGGGCTTTATTAATTATTTCCCTTTAAAACATTATCCCGAAGAGACTCCCACTATACTGATTATCTATCTTTACTTAATATCCTATAAGATCCTGTACTATTGCTAGCTATTTGGCCGAGTGCCTTTTCTAACAATAACAGCTATATCTCACAACACTTTGTCTCTTTATTTCATCATTTGTCTAGTCAGTTTCTCTTTGATTGTTCTATAAGAACACATAGATTTTATATTTGGAACACATTGGCTAGTCTTAGCATTTTTTTGTTTTTTTGGTAAGTCTGTTCGGGCCCTTTAGGGTCCTTTAGAAATATTCTGAAATCTCTCTTGTGTTGCTTTACCACTTCATAGCAGGCCAGTATACCATCTCCATCTCTTCAGTACCATTTGTTTTTTTTCTATATTCCAACTACAGTACTCCCTCTCGGGCATAGGCTGATAGCCTTTACACTCTACCGCTGAACACGGTGAGGCCCGTGAGGTCTTGCTCCAGTCTAGGGAGTGACATGCGAAGCTTCACGGCTCGAAGCAACTCCATCTCTGAAGCCGCCTCGCCTCTGCGCTTCACAGTTTCATCCCCCACACTCGGACTCTCACTCCACTCTCAAAACGTCACCTATTGAACAATTAACTTACTAGGCATTGCCCCCCTGTAGCATATTTTTAAATATGGGAATATTCATACAATGCTATTTAATCAGGGAACAATGAGGGTATTTTTTTTGGCATTTCGGTGTGCTGTGGTAATGCACTGATTCCATCCCAATAATATCTTCCCATTGACATATTGGGATTCGAACCCGGGTCCATTGGATTACCAGTCCAGTGGCAAGACCACTCCGCCACACCTCCCCGTTGACCATCTTGAATCACTTGGCTTATTGTGTGAAGACTAGCGATGTGTCGGCAGGCATCAGGATACTGAAGGTGTATCTGAGCCGAAGGTGGGTGATGTACCAGGTCCCGGCTCGTCTGGCGTTCAGTAGTGCAAGGTTGCTGGAGGACAAGAACAGGTTTAGTTATTTCCCCATAGGTGCCAAGGTGAGGCCAAGGGTTGTATTTGGTAAGAGCGCCCAAGTGTGGTCCCGGCAGGTACCTCTGGCTGAGTGAGTCCTGTGGCCTCTCCCTTTATACCCCTCCCTCACACCACGGGGCCCTGTGATTGGCCGAGCCGCGCCCCCGGGACGAGTTTCCCCAGCCCGCTCGCTTCGAAGTTCCAATTACCCCTCCTGCTTTATTCCATCTTCGTATTATTCTTCTGGAAGCTTGTTGGAGATGTTCTGTAGTGGCTGACGGGAGTGAGAAGGTGGCACCATTGTAATAGGACATCTGCAACCAGGATAGAATATACGTGTGTGAACTGGGAGTGAGTTTTGCGGCGAGCGTTTAAAGGGAGATACAGGTGGCTCTGGTTGTTGCGTCACAGGATGCCGTTGATTGGTCGAGAGCGAGGGTGTGGCAGGATCTTCCCTGTGACAAGATTTAAAGGTTAAACCTTGCCTCGCCACCTGAGCTAATCCCAATCCCTGATTGGCGGACGGAATTACTTCTTTATATATATATATATATATATATATATATATAAGACATCAGTAGGGGGCCGAGGGCACCGCAGTTTCCATAACAAGAGGAAGAATAGAGATAGAGCTGCGCCATACGCCATGTTTATTACTCAAATTTTCGGCATCAACAAGGTGCCATCTTCAGGTTATACAGACTGATCCTAAAAATATACAAAATAAGTATTATACTATTGGAAAGAAAATGGATCTAATGTAATAAATTTTATCACTTAATAAGCTGAAATATACCTAGTGAAAAGCTCCCAATACATACAAAACAACATTAATCATAACCCACTGGCCTCAAACTCCATCTTGTAAACAATGAACATCAAACAAAAAAGCTAAAATTCTTTGATAATTGATAATCACAAAATTACAAAAAACACCCATGTACAGTACCTCAAAAACCTAAGCACATCGAAAGAGATCCACACCCCATGATAGCTAAGGGACAACTAACTAACCCAACTCAACCAAACACAACTGTTCATACAACCAATCCCCAAGTTTCGGACACTAATTGCAGAGAATGATATAAAACAAAACATTATGAATTGTGTGAAATGTTAAGTTCAGGATTGATCTTTTTTATTAGTAATTTTTCACCAATAAGTGCTTCATAGTGGCTCCGAAACTTGGCAACTATTTGAAAATCCTCAGGAGTGTAGGGACGGTTTTGTTCTCTAGCATGATTACGAATGGCCGAAAAAGATTTTTTTGCAAAAATTGACCTGATCGATGACTTTTACCAATATATATACAGTATATATATATATATATATACAGTATATATGTTCTTTTATTTATAAATAATTATTTTACTTAAGCGTTGTTTCCACAGCGATTTTGATTCGTTGTTTTGTCTTTTTACTGTGTTCGTATACGTTTTGGTTTGTTTATTTTGCAAGTTTTGCATTATAATATATATATATATATATATTTATATATATATATATATATATATATATATATATAAACAAAATTATAATACAGTTTCCTTTTTAATATAAATGTTTCCAAACCTGCATAACTGTGCGGGTAAGAATACTGTATTTGTCTATCCCTTCTCTTGGAGACAGAGTTACATACTGTAGGTTGTTTTTGTTTTTGCTGTTCCCCAAGCTGTCTGGCCGAGCAGCCCCAAGGTCCCGAGCAAGGCCAAGGCCATAACCGAGCGCCCCCACAAAACCCTCCCTGCTTACCACTGATAAAGCCCAGGTGACCGAAGCCACTCCAAGGCGGGGAGCTGAGGAGGGTGCGGAAACGCCCGGGAAACCAAAGCCCCACCCAAGGCCCTGTGCCCCTCAGCAAATATGAAGGGAAAGTTGAGGGGCAAAGGAAAAATGTGACGCTTTGGCTCCCAATCTGCCAACCTCTAGGTTGGCAGTAGGGGGGTCAATCAACGGAAGAGACGCCGTCACTTGAGATCTAGAAAATACAGTATACAGTATAAGTAAAAGGAACAGTCAGAGTAAGCTATGGGTAATGGGTATGGCAGAGAATTCTCAGTTCTCACTCTGATAGATCAGCCCATCACCACATGACTAGAACCTAATCCTCTCAGCATCAGCTACGAAAGGCTCTAGAAAGCTGCCTTTGACTGGGGGATAGCTCCCCTATTTCAACTCCTTTCGGGGTTGGGCACCCGCCCAGGTTTAACATATTCATCTGCTCCTATGATATACCTAGTTAATTAGGCAGGCTTAAGATTGGACCTTGACCCCCTTTTGAATTGAGCTTTAATAAATCTATGGAACTTAGGATTTACATTTAATTTACTTTTTGATATATGTGACCAATCCTACGCTATCATTGGCTATAGCTCTCGCTTTATTAACCAGATAAAGCTAACAGTCAACTCTATGTATATTTATTTCATCAATTCTTTAACCAGGGAAAGGCGAGCGTCCTCATAAAAGGTTTTGGTGGTGGAAGACGAAGGTCCTCATAAGATCCAAGGCCTAAAAAAAGCCTTTTAACCCGGCAGCTACTGGGAGACTTAAGAGGTTTTACTGGGCGACTGCGGGGAGACTCTTAAGATCCTAGGCCTAAAAAAAAATGTTTAAATGGCCCCAGTAGCACTTGAAACTTTTTTTTTTCTTTTGCCCCTCGGCCATGCCACATATCACTCCTCCCCCCCCGCCCCCCCCCTCACCCCCCCCCTTCAATTATCACCTATTTTTCTCTTATTCCTGTAATTATCGGCTTATTTATGGCGCCAAAACTCGCCACCCAGTTACAAGGTCGTGAGGGAGGGTGGAGGTGGAGGAGGGAGAGAGACTCGTAGCCCTCACTACATACAGTCTCTCATCAGAGCTGGTGGAGGGAGGATGTGGTCTCTCTCTCCTCCAACTTCATGACTGAACCGCTCTACTTTATTTCACGTTTCTCACCATCCAAACACTTTTCCCACTTGTTTTATTGTTGTAACATGTTACTATCTTCATATTAAACGTAAAATAGGCACATATGGATAAGTATTAACCCGTCCAGCACCAGCGACGCGTCTGGCGCGTCGGCGATGTATGTAACGCACAGCCCCAGCGACGCGTCTGACGAGTCACCCTAATTGCTCCGACCGTAACCTCAGGTGTAGCCACTCGAGAGGGCTCAGATTTGTATGGGAACTGTGGACGTATCCCACGCAACCGTGCCGATGGTTGAAAACTCTCAAAGTCCACGTGCGTGCGCGTGAGCATGCAATAACCTGTTTTTTTTAGGGTAATTGCCTTAAATTTTTTACTCTTGTAAAATACGTTTTCGGGGGCTCTGTAGGACCATTCTTTAAGCTTTTTGAGCGGTTTTTCGTGGTTTTTCCTTCATTCCTTCATTCCTAACCCATTCGCTATTGTTTCTGGAATAAAACAATTTTTTGAAAACCGGCCGGGTTCTGGTGAACAAACAATACAAAACTAGCCGGGGCTCCACGGGTTAATGATATTTATGGTAAAATAACTATTTTAGTGAGGAAAGAGTCATAATACCTACGCACAGCGTTATGGTGTATACTACAGGGGCTGCGCAGTGGAGAGGTTAAAACACCCCAGTGGCACTCAAAACAAAGCAATAGGTGATTAGGTGAGATAATTCCCCTCCATTACTTGCGACCGGGCTGCCGGCGGGGGCGGTGGCCTCATCACCCTGGTACACAAAGAAATATCATACATAGTAACCAGTGTACAAACCAAATCCCTCCTCCCCCCAAATGATAACACAACAGAAATACAGTCAATTAAAATACGCACTGGCAACAACTCCACCATAACCATCATAAACACATACATCCCTCCCCAAACATCCCCTACAGTACCAAATGAATACAGACCACACTTACAACACATCACAAACACCCCACACACACCCCACACATCATCCTGGGTGGTGACTTCAACGCCAAGACGTCGGCCTGGTTTGTCGACAACCCCGACACAGACAGAAGGCTGGTACTACAAAACCAAACCGATAACCTCTTCATCCTTAACGACATCCATCAACATACCCATATTCCTCACCAAGCCCTCTATAACCCATCATCTCCAGACATCACCTTTTGCTCCCCAGAACTCGCCCCCACAACATCCTGGAGGATGGTCAGAAGCTTAGGCTCTGACCACCTCCCGATCATTATCACCACCAAAACCAGACTCACCCCAGCTAGCCACAAACACACATACACCAATTATAAAAGAGCTAACTGGGAAGCATTCACAAATGAGACTAAACAACACTTCACAACTCTAAACAGTACACCCATCACTAACATCAACAATGCTGTACACATACTCAATAAAACTATCCAAAACGCTGACAAGAAACACATTCCAAGAGGTAATGGAAAAAGACAACCCCAACTTCACACCAGAAATTCAAAACCTCATCAGACAACGCGACATACTGAAACACTCCCCAGCACCCCACACACAAGACATCACACAACAAATTCAAGCACTCAACACCCAAACTAACAACAAAATACAAGAACAACAAAAACAAAATTGGAATAACTTCCTACAAACACTTGATCACAAAACAAACCCCCAAAAACTCTACAAAACACTAAACAGCATCACACTTTCCAACAGCAACACAACACAATCACATGCGGCAATCACAACAACAGACTCTACTCCTTCATGTAAACAACAAGCAAACACTCTCATCAATCACTTCTCACATGTCAGCCACCTAAAACCTCACAAAGACGACCGACGTGTCATCCGACGTAAGAGACAATTCCCCACAGACCCTGACTATACACCCTTCACCAATCACCAGACAAAGCATATCATCAACAATCTCAAGCACTCACCCGCCTGTGGCCTAGACAACATAAGCAACATACACCTCAGACACCTGGGACCACAAGGCATACAAGCACTCACTAACATATCAAACTACAGCTATTCACACAACACAATACCAGACATTTGGAAGCATGGTATCATCATCACATTCCCCAAACCCAACAAAGACCCCACGCTACCCTCCTCGCACCGCCCCATCACACTCCTTTGCTCCCCCTCCAAAGTCATGGAACGCCTAGTATTACAACTAATTACACCTGACCTACCCCTAGCTCCAACACAACATGGCTTTAGGCCACTGCACTCCACAAACACTCTTCTCACAGACCTTACACAAAGAGCTTTCGACGGCATCAACTCAGCTAGACCACCACACAGATCACTATTAGCCACACTCGACATTAGTAAGCCTTCGATGCCATCCCCCGCCACAACCTAACAAACAAAATCTACAACACAAACATGCACAACAACACAAAAAGGTGGCTGGCCAACTTCCTAGCAGGCAGATGTGCACACGTATCTTTTGCCGGTCAGTCATCTAAAATCAGAAACTTTCCAAACGGAGTCCCACAAGGATCCGTCCTATCGCCCGCACTCTTCAATCTGTACATGCACGATATAACTACACCCAATACGCCCCAAATAAACTTAGCATCCTATGCAGATGACATAACACTCACATGCACACACCATGACCCAAAAAGAGCAACAGATCTCCTTCAACCCTATCTCAACACACTACATGGCTGGTGCACTACAAACAGACTTAATCTAGCCCCAGCCAAATCCACCACAACCCTGCTCACAAGTTGGACAGGAGAACACGAATACATCCCTCAACTCACCATAAACAACACACCCCTAACACATACACACACACCCAAAATCTCTCACCGATCCATCCACTCGCTCACAGACAACACGCAGCTGCATGACCTCCCGAAATCCATCCTTCCGAATCCTCCCTTCCTCGCGAGGACAGAGTCCACCTGGCCAGGCTGAGATGCGGACACCATCCAGCTCTCCTGAGCTATCAGAAGAGACTGGATGACCCCGTTGTCGACGCCTGCCCGGGATGTAACACAGCACCCCATACCATTAAACACATCATAGAAGACTGCATTTCACACAACCACTTACACCAACAACACAATCTACACTCAATGAGAGCTCTGTGGGAAAGCCCGATCGTGGCCATGGCCTTTCTCAGGGACTCTGGGCTGTTCGGCCAGGCAGCTTAGGGAACAACAACAACAACAACAACTTGCTACCATTCCTACATATGTGTCTCAACCGCCTTCCCTTCCTTTCCCCCCACCTCAATTATCACCTATTTTTCCTCTTCCCCCTTTTATCGGGTAATTTCCGGCGCGAATTTTCTTCCTTCTGGTCTCTATATCATGAGCGAAGCATCTAGAGATCCTTGCAATAAAGAGACCTCTACTTAGAGACGTCAGTGTCGGTTGAGAATTTGGGAGGCGAGGATATATGCCGCCGCGGCTCTCCCTCATGAACGGACCGGTCGGCACTAGTACATCTTTTTCACCCCCCAAATACTATTCCCACTTGTTTTATTACTCTTAAATGTTAATATCTTCATATTAGACGTAAAATAGGCGCATATGAATAAGTAAAAATTATATTTATGGAAAATGACGATTTTCGTCGGGAATGAACCATAATACCTCAGCATGGCGGGACTTTTCAATTACCATAGTCTTGTCTTTACCGGGTTAATCATTGTCTAAATCTGTATTTTTTGCCCAAGAAGGCAACATCTATTTATTTCCCCAGGACCATCACTCAAACATCTCAGTCTTTCTGCGGGCCAAATATGGTCCCTTAACTCTTTCACTGCGGGAGCCGTTCAGGAACGCCATGGCAATTTACTGCAATTTAAAGCCAGTGGAGACAAGTGCGAGGGAGCAGGAGCGCGGCAGGCCCACGTCCGCTGTCCGGCACGTCTGCTGGGGCACTGAGAATCTCATCCGATGTCTTGCTTGCGATGTATGCTGCACTGCCAAAGGCAAATGTAGCGCGACATTAAAAGCTATTTTCTTCTAAGTTTTTGCTGCAAACATTTCATTTAATTCAGGCACTTGCTTAACACTCCTGGCCCGGGCTGCTTTCTAAAGGACGGAGCTCGTATCCGGGCAATCTGGCTGTAAAACGACACATGTAAACAAAGGATAATCACCCTTAATATAAGACCTACAATTATCAAATATATATCAAAATGTGCGCCTTACCTTTTGCATAGAATGGCGTTGAGTAGAGCTCTCTAGCT
The DNA here is from genome assembly GCA_032716605.1 of Paralithodes platypus. Classification (NCBI taxonomy): domain Eukaryota; kingdom Metazoa; phylum Arthropoda; class Malacostraca; order Decapoda; family Lithodidae; genus Paralithodes; species Paralithodes platypus. The sequence continues at coordinate 534,498 of CM064519.1, forward strand.
CAACTGGTTCCGGAGTTATGGCGATGTTAGTGGAGGTAACTTTTTCCGCATATTTACCTTGGCGCGTCCGAACACTCAACCGCGGCCCCGGCTACGACGCACTGTTGCACTCGTCGCCCCACCCACAATTATGCCGGGAAGCGATTTGAGAGTTTTTATTGTTTATTATGCCATTTATTATAGTTATTATGTTATTTTCACTCAAAGTTATTTTTATGAAGTTATTTGTGTCTCTGTCACATATACTTAGTTTTATTGTTATTATAGTAGTTATTATTATATTATACTGGACTATGGTAATTGATAGTGTCATTTTAACTTTTATGTATTGTTAGGTAAGCTAATAATATATATAGTGTCACTTTCACTTGTTCATATTGTTATGAAGGCACTTATTATTACTTATGTGCATCTCTTTCACTTATTCTTAGTTTTATTATTATTATAGTGTCACTTTCACTGGACTATGATAATTGATAGTGTCATTTTCACTTATGTATTGTTAGGTAAGCTAATTATATATATAGTGTCACTTTCACTTGTTCATATTGTTATGAGGGCACTTATTATTAGTTATTTGTGTCTCTTTCACTTTTATTTATTATTTTATATTATTCTTAGCCTATATTTTAGAGTGTCACTTTCACTGTTATTGTCACGGGCACTTCAATATTGTTGGAGAGTGTGAAAGTCATTGAAGCACCGTCCAGCACACAGTGCCACTTCACACTCGAGGCATTGCCATGTGGTTTTGTGACTTTGTGGGGTCTGCGAGTTGTGTGGCTGCAGATATGGCACCTCTTCTGGCTTCTAACCCGACTACCTGGTGCTTTGAAAGGAAGGGGGTTGAGCTGGTGCTTCCTGAAGAAGTCGGCACATCCCGTTCTGGCCTGGTCCTTGTAGTGGTCTCCCAGGTTCCGCATGCTTAGCCAGGAGCTCAAGTATCACCTGCTAGTGGAACTTCCGCAGGGACTTGCACTTCTTGGCTCCCGGAGTCTTTAGACGGTAGATGTTGTAGGCATTGAGGGCCGACATATCTACCGTATGCAGAATAAACTTCTTGTACCACCTGCAAGATGTTCGCAGGCAGTCGATGAAGCCCGTCTGCATGTAGGACTTGTCGATGAGGCGCATGTTGAGGTTGTAGTCCAGGACAGCAGCTGGTTTCTGGACGGGGTTCTTCGTTCTTCGGTCCACCTTCCCAGTGGCGACCATCTCGGCTTTGTGGCATGTGGTGAGGAGGTTGACCTTCCGCTGGTCATGCCAGTGGATGGAGAGGATGGGGCCACTCCTCTTGTGAAAGATGTCCGTCTTCTTGGTCTTGGTTGGGTAGCTTGGCATGCCCCTCCTCTTGGCCTTGACTGTCCCGACAGTTCCGGTCTTGCGGTCATGGAGGTACTTAGTGAGGATTGGCGACGTGTATTAATTATCGGTGTAGAGAATGTGGTTCTTGTGGAAGTGTTTCTCCATAATTTTCTTTACGACAGCGCTGCCAAATCCAATGTCGGGGTTAGTCTCGATTTCCTCAACACTGCCGCTGTAGACCACAAAATCCAGCACATACCCCGTCTTACAGTCGTAGAGGACGAAGAGCTTGATGCCGAAGCGGTGTCTCTTGGACGGGATATACTGTCGGAAGTGCAGCCTACCACGGAACAGGACCAGAGACTCATCGAGGCACATCTTCTGGAAAGGAATCAGGTAGGTGGTAAACCGATGACGTATCATGTCATACAGCTTCCTGATCTTCCATAGTGCGTCGGGAAGGTGGACTGCCATGTTGTTTGTCAGGTGGAGGTAGGAGAGGATGTTGAAGTACCTGTCCCTGGACATGTACTTGCCAAATGCTGGAGTCGTTATGAGGTCGCCAGTGATCCAGTAGTCGGCCAGAGCGTGCTTCCTGATATGTGTCATCAGCATTGTTAGTGCCAAGAACACATATAGTTCTGCCACAGTGACAGCTCTCCATGCCACCATCTTGGCACTGGTCTTCCTGCCAAGAAAGTTGGCACAGATAGCATGGTGCTTGTTTGTTTCCTCGACGAGGTATTCCATGACTTCATTATCATAAAAGCCACAGAAAAGTTCACTGGGGGTAGCATCTGGGCCACAGGGATATGCTGGTGATACCCCGGAACCAATCTGTTGCTCGTCAAAGGCAGGACACTCTGGCTCAAAATCCGCCCCATCTGTCCACACAAACAAGTTGGATGAGCGCGCACGTGCAGGCGCAGCAGGCACATGCCCAGGCGCACGCCCTTGCCCTAGGGCACGCGGATGCCCTGAACGCCCACGCCCAGGCCCAGGCCCAGGGGCATCGGCGTCGGCAGGCTGAGCGACACGCCCACGACCTCGCCCTCGAACTCGTCGAGTCGGGACTTCCTCCTCTTCCACATCCTCCTCCTCCTCAGGCGATGTCAGGTCATCTGGGGCAATGTTGGGGTCGTCAGCATCTTCTTCGGGAGACATTTTCGGTGAAGAAGGGACCGGGCGTCTGCGGCGTGTGGGGCGGGAGGCTGCGGGACGTTGAACAATGGGAGCCTCAGCCTCGGGAGTTGAGCTCCTTTTGCGGCGAGCCGAGGGCTTCTCCGCAGCAAATAATGCCCTTCGGTGTGATGAGGGCTGTGGCACACCACTAGTACCACTTGAAGAGGCCCTTTGCTTATCCTGAGGGAGAGATGAAGCCGAGGGCTGTTGGTGACCCACGCGGCGTCCCGGGTCAAGGCGTCGGGACAAAGGGATACGGGTGGTTGCTAGACCAGGGTCGGCGTCACTATCACTATCTTCGGCTTCCCTAACCTTTTCTGCTGCCCTGCGTGCTTTCTTGGCTGCACTTTTCACTAATGATTGTTTGTAAAAGTATTTACCCACTTTCAAGGGTGTACGGGCAGGCAAAGGGGAAGGTCCTGGGCTATAGGGCTAGGGCTAGGCCTACTAGGCTGACCTAGCAAAGATGGCGACGGGGTAGGCCTAGGCTCTAGCACACTTGGAAGTTCTACTGCACCTTCCTGCAACACTTCCACATCAGGATCATCACTACTATCACCTCCCTCAAACAAATCAACATTGTCATCTTCCCCAAACCCCACAAAATCATTGTCTTCACTCGCACTTATGAACTGTTCTTTATCCACTAAGCTTTCGCCACTGCTCTCTTCAATGGCATAAAGTTCTCTCTCTATCGCACTATCACTCAACAATACCTTTGCTTTTTGCGTTGAGCCTTTTTCTTGCTAGCAACAGGCGTAGAAGTTGCGAGTGGGGTAGCAGTGGGGCGCGCGGGAGGCTGCACGGAATCGGACGCGTCGGACGACATTTTTTGCTATAACTCGGTATGGCGGCCACGGAGGAATTGATAACGGTAGTAGTTGAGGCTTGGTGGCGCTGCGATCGCCCCTGCAAAGGAATTTTTTGCCGTGCGGATTTCAAAGCACGCTTTCAAGCACAGGGATTTTAAAAGGACACCCGGGCTCCGGCCCATCTGCCGCAGCGTCCTTTTTAAAATGTTGCCCGGGCCAGCAGGGTTTAGCAATCAGGAGTGCCTGAATGAGCCTTATTATAGTGGAAATAAGCCTGCACTGAAAGGGTTAATAAAAATTGCAGCTTCTTTAGTCTCCTTCCGTCTCTGGTTACTTCATTACTTCGGGGCTAGCCAGTACACTTTGCCGTAGTTGTGTGCTTCTCCATCTTTCCCTCATCCTATGACTTAAATTGCTTCAAAATCTGTGTGTCCAGGCATTTTGGCTCTGTCACTCTTTCAACTCTGGGGGAGGCACTCATCACAGGCAGTTTTGCATTTTGTCTCCGTCATCCACATAGAAAACAAAACAAAACAAAATATAGTTCTCGTTCATGTATAGCTTGAGAGGTGTTATGTAGATGGGCTAAGTGTGAGCAGGCCCCAGGAAACCGCAGGTGGATCTGAGCGTAGGCTGATTATTCTATGCTTCTTTTGAATGCTTGATATTGCTCCTGTATATGGCTCAGGTAAGCAGGCAGGTTTACTTTTTTTGTTTTCCTTATGTGGTGAGGGAGAACAAAAGGTGGGGTTGGAGCACCTCTGTTGAGATGTTCTGACTGTACTGTGTCATGGAATGACTCTTCCGGCCACGCCTCCTTCCATTTATACCTACGCGTCATGCCAGGCGGCTCGCTAATTGGCCGAGACGGCTGGGCGGGGCAGCAGGTAGGGGCGCGGAAGTTTTGATCTGTTTCTTTCTCATCAATCTTCTTTCTCTCCAAAATAATACCCCGGCAAGATATTTCCCACATTTTTAAAGTATTTCTAAATATGGGATTTGTACTGTGGGAATAAAAAAGTTTTTTGCCGAGATATGTTGTTCGGGAAGAGAATAGTTGTGAGTTAGACGGAGTTAGCCATTCACAGGGCGGCTTGGTTTGATCTGCGGCCTTTTCAAAGGCTGGCTGCTGATTTGTAGGTTTCCAGGAGGTGGTTTTGTAATATTCCTGGCAATATCCTCCAGCATTTTCTTGCCCAAGTGGCAGCCGGTGATTGACTCTCGCTATGTGTACCTCAATGTGTATTGTTAAATTACCTTTTTGAGTGATATGCTGTTTTTTTTTTCAAGTACTGTAGTTACTTGCTTTTCTTTATTTGGTCAGAATAATTATTTAAAAAAAGATAATAAAATTAAAAAAAAGGAAGGCCCAATAGAAAGAATGGCAATCGTTGACACAATTCTTATGATTTTTAAATCATAATGCAGAGAGGTAATTCCTTTGCTTGATAAATTCTTTGTTATCCATCATCGATTATTATGTCTTTTACTTATTCGTGTTTTGATTATGTATAGCACTCAATGACCATTATAAGGAGCAGGGTTTCAACTCTACTGGAGGTAGGCTACTTAGATTATAGAACAGAAATATTTATACGCTTTATATAAGTTTATTAAGGTATGCTTGTGTATTCAAATGTGCCTTTCCTCCTATCTCTAATCCCCCATATATATATACATATATATATATATATATATATATATATATATATATATATATATATATATATATATACACATATTATATATATAAATATATATATATATATATATATATATATATATATATATATATACAGTATATATATTAAGTATATCTATAATCTCAAATAGATGTGAGCTGCAAAAAATGTTTAATACTCTCAGTGCGGCTCGAATCACCAACAGTCAGGACAATTGTCCATGCTTTAACCAACTCTACCACGTTGTGATAAAGGATACTTAACCTTTTCCTATCCCTTCTCCTTAATATAAATAGGAAAAATATCCTTTTATCATGCCATGGTAGAGTTGGTTAAAGCATGGACAATCGTCCTGACTGTCGGTGGTTCGAGCACCGCTGAGAGTATTAAAAACATATAATATTATATATATATATATATATACTGTATATATATATATATATATATTTTATTTTATATTTTTTTTATTTTATTTATTTATTTATTCATATATTTATTCATATATTTATTCATATTCATATCAAATATATAGGAGAAAACTTTATTAACAACTGGTGTCAGTATAAATTGTCAAAGCATTCTTAACACCTCCGCCTCGGCTGTCCTCTTAACCGCGGCATCGGTGCGTGTTGGGTGTTATGGCCTTAATTTCTTAATAGCTAAACAATGGTAATAGGTAATAAAATGCCCCAGAACGAGAGGCCCACCACAGAAGCCACGAGCGAACACCACACAGAAACACCCGAAAGAAAGGCCCACAGAACGAAAGGACCAGGTGACCGGGCCAACCAGTTCAGACAGGCCCAAGCCCGCAGGGCTAAGCAGCTCCAAACCACACCTGCCTACCCCTTCTAAAACACTGACCTTTCCCATACCTCACGTATACACTACCCTCGTGTCCTACACATCTACCTACATGAAAATGAACATAAATGCACCTTAAGTTAATACACCCATGCTCTGTCCCTAAGTTAGGATATTAATATCAACATACCCTAAAATACCTTGTCTTGCCAGACTAAGTTTCTGAAGACCAATTGCCCCCATAAATCTATGTATTCAATCCTTAGGTTAGTTATCTTTATCCACCATTGTGTTCATCTCTTCCATTTACTTTTCCACAATTGTTATACGTCTTCCAATCACCTCCTTCGTATCCACAGTCCACACTACTCCATTTTGCTTCGTGTCCTACACCTCTTACCCGCCAGACTCTACCTACATGATGATGAACAGGAATACACATTCATATTAAAACACCCATGCCATGTCCCTAGGTTGAGCCAATGCCAACCAGTTCAGACAGCCATAAATCTATGTATGTTCTTCCATCTGAGAAGTAATATGTTCACCCCTTAAAATACCTTGTCTTGCCAGACTAAGTTTCTGAACACCAACCGCCCCCATAAATCTATGTATGTTCTTCCATCCGAGAAATAATATGTTCACCCCTTAAAATACCTTGTCTTGCCAGACTAAGTTTCTGAATCAACATTGCAACCGCCCCCATAAATCTATGTATGTTCTTCCATCCGAGAAGTAGTATGTTAAAAACCCCATGTCCTAATAAACTAAGATACCCACGGGTACACCAGTGTATATAGAACCATTACTCCCGTAAGACCTAGACAGCCATGACTGAAGATGTTAGCCACCATGCTATAACTTAATGCTTACCCCAACCAGGGATTGTATATACAACCCACTGTTACCATTGTATCGACCACTTTTACCACGAAACAATACCGAAGTTAACCCTACGAACTGTCGTTTTCTTTGGTGTATATATCATAGAAAACGCAGCTCCCAGGAACAACTGGACCAGCAAGAAATAGTGTAATAGAGTAACGGTATCCATAACCATCGTATTGACGAGTAATAATACACCATGTTTTTCCCTACTTTATCCACAGTCAAGCACACACCTATAGTTAACCTCCTTTTCCCCCACAGCCCCACAGTCCACATGATTCTATCTATTCCAGACTCATATACCACCCCGTATTTGCTCATCCCCCGGTAGCATTTGGCTAACGTACTTTCACTGTCATTTCCCCCCAAACTCCAATATCAACTGCAGCCTAATGCCACCCCCACGCCCGGAGACCTTAGGGTCAAACTTCCACGTAGCCCCCTGAACTCTCTCCCTCTCATTAACACCCCGCGCTCCTCGACTCTTTTCCGACCTAGCCTCTCCCTCATACCTCTTGAAGATCCTTGATTTTTCCGTTGCTAACGCTCTCCAACCTTTTATATATATACTCCTATCCAGCCTACCTTCCCTTAGTAGGCCGGAACAACATTAGAACTTTACTAACCCTTTGCATGCCATCTATTCCCTCACAACCCATTCACAACCCTGCACCCAATGATCGTCAGTGCGAGGCTAGCCGCCTCGCCAGTGACTAACTTCTATTGCCATACTTCCAGATAAATGCGGCAGAGTTAGCAACCCAGTCTCCACCACATCCAGCAAGCCATACAATTAACAACCAACCGATTAAACCAGCTAGTCAAGGCACCTTCGGTTTTGGTATTAAGAACACCCACATCTGTCTCATAAACAGAGGGTTATTACAAACACTTGTGATATGGGAAGCCCCTAGCCACAGCCGCCGGACGACCATCCCGGAGAGAGGGCGCACAGCTACCCCTTTTTACCCACCCGAGGAGGGAGACCCCCAACCCTGCGGAGGTATACCTGACCCCTGTTTTGACTTCCGGGTCATTGCCAGGTAGCACAGGAATTCTTCCTATCAATGAACTAACCATGCATGACTAACCCCTTTACTAACCTCTATTAACCCACAATAACCCATTCACCTTTTTTGCATACTCGGATAATCAAATTAGCACCTCAGCTATACCATAGAATGAAGACTGAGTAATATAAGAGAGACGCTCCTATCACAGCTGGCCCAGTCCTCCTCGCAAAGTAGATCCAGTCTCCCTCCCCTAAATACTTCCAATATAGCCAAAATAGTACCTCTTACTAAGGCTCAGTTATATCACATTATGAAGGCTCCCTATAGCCATGTGCCACAACAGTACTCACCACCTTACCGAGTCCCCGTATCTATTGAGAGCTCAAATAATTCCATAAGACTCAAGATCCCTATGGCCTACAGGGTCCAAAACCGAGCCTATAAACCCAGCCCCCGCCCCCAGTAAAATCAGTTGAAAGATAGACACCAACCAGTGGCTGGCCCCTTAAGTTGACCTCTAGCTCTGCCCTTGTGTTGTTCCTGAGATTTGAGATTCCAGAGCCGGCAGACTCCGTGGCAGATTTGAGATAGAAGCATCTGTCCACGTACAAGAAATCTACGTGCACCTTATAACCTTCACACACACCAGTGGGTATATAAGCGTGTAGCCCAGCAACGATCGCCAAGAGATCCGTCTTGAGAACTTCCTACATATGGACGACCTGGACGGCCGCGGAACCAGTCGTTAGCCCCCAACATCACGGACGCAAGATAACCAGGACCAGACCAACCAAATACTACCCAAGATTCACTTTATTAGTACTAACGTGTTATAGTACTAATTAGAAATTCACTTATTAATCTTTCTATGAAGTGGCTATATCTTTGCCCAGTGTAATTCATATATAACTTAGATCAGTACCCCCCTGAGGTTACTAGAATTCCCGTGCTTTAAAACATACGCGTGTCTAATTCTAGTCTATGAACTACTACTTGTGCACCAGACCTGCCAGTAATATATCTAATTAGTGAAATTGAATCTATAAGTAACATTGAGGTCTTCCAGTATATAAACTTGCAAACCAAACCAGTGATCAGAAGAGTGTACCTGAACGTTGGAAGTGGGAGACTCGGCTCCATCCAGATCCACTAATGCTAGCGGTTCATTTCTATCATTTGTCTTGTACGAGTATTCATACTTTCTTATGCTCCCTATTAACCTTCTTAAATAAACGTGATCGTGTGTCTTGTTACCGTGTGTTTATTTTGTGTTCTCTATTCCTCATACCTTGTATTGTGCATGCAGCCTATACCCAGTCAGTTAGAACTCACATTACCCAAGTTAATCCTGTAGAAAAACAGGGCATAACATTGGCGGCAGCGGTGGTTCTTGATTCGGATAAAAGGTTGCATTACATTGCAAGTTTGGAACAGCCAGAACACGATAACATCATGGCGCACCGTTCTCACATTCCCATCCCACATTATGATGGAGAAACTTACGAGATCGAAACGTTCATGGATATAGTGAAACCCGTACTTGACCTAGTTTATATCACGGATGCAGAAAAAATAGCCGTGACATTAACGCACCTGGGAAAAGCCGTTTCCCTGGTTGCCTACCAAGTGCACCCTGCTCTCACATGGGACGAATTTCGCCCAATAGTGATAGAAGCCATTAAGCCTTCGTTGGGCGTTTTCGTGGCCCACACCCGTATCCAAGACACTAAATTCGAAGGCGATCTAGATGCCACAGTGAATAAGTTCGCCCAACACATAAAAGTTTCTTTCCCCACATTGACCAGAATCCAACAAGAGCAGCAGATTCTGGTCAACCTTGTATCAATATTGCCCTCAGCAGTAAAAGACCATTTCCGTGTGCACGATTTCGTCGGATACCAAAAAGATCTCATCACGATCCGACGTATTTTGGTCGTGCGCACAGAAGCACCCCCCCAAATCGCTGTAATCAAGAGGTTTCCCACGCACCCGCAGCACCCTGACCACCAAAACTCCAAGAATGCCTACCCATCCTCATCCTTCCACAACAGACCCACCTACCCTTTTGGCAAGCCCCAACCCAGTAGACCCCGGTTCCAACCTACGCAGCCATGCAGAATCTTCAACCGGAACAAAACCTACAACACCTACCAAAGTAAAAACCCTACCTTAGTAATTATCAACCCCTATGATTTCCCTGCCCGTAATGCTCAGTGTGCCCTCCATCAAATTCGTGACTCTGCCAAACCTCGCCCCTTTACTCCTCGCATTTCTGTAAATGAAGAGGAGTTGGGACAAGAGGAAGAAATGGAGGAAAGGCACACTGGAGAAATAGCCCCTATCATGACCTCAGAGGATACTGAGGAAACCCTGGAGGAGGTAGATACCGACCCCCAGGATTTTTAAAGTACCCCCCGCCCAAGATGGCCTCGGCGGGGGATGCCATAACTGACCGCACTGCCCCCATTTATTACATGGCCAAAATCAAGGACATTCCTGTCCGCTTGTTAATCGACACGGGAGCTGCTAAGTCATGTTTGTTCAAGTCTTATTATGATCAACACCACCGACTATTTGGCCCCTTGTTAACCACCAAAGCAGAACTAATCTCAGCTGCTGATACTTACTTAAATCTCCTAGCTCCTGAGACACTTTGCCCCTGTCAGTAACTACTCTGCCCCCCATGCTCGTTGTTATCACACGTTCACAGTATTTTCCTCCCACTGTAAACATTACGATGGTTTCCTTGGACTTGACCTCCTTCAAAAACTCCAGGCCCAGGTTGACTGCGGCCAAAGGCTGATCTAAAAAAAAAAAAAAAAAATCCAACCCAAAGCCTCTGACAAACCAATCACGCAGAAACCCATTCACAAAAAGAAAAAACACCTTCCCCCTCAACAAACCCTGAGTCAGGGTTACCAAGTAGCAGCTAGCACTAAGGTAATTCCTAAACCCTCCCCTTGCCCCGAGTTCTCTCAAAATATCACTCAATTCAGTAAAAAAATGCCTCAACAAACGAAAGAAGACAAATCCAAGCAACTCCCTCTCGGTAATCCCCTCAATTCTCGTAACTCTGTCCAGGATAAATCCTCCCATGTTTTCAGGACAGACTCTGATATATGTAACCATAATTCTATCAAATGTTTATGTACACATGTTTCCAGGGAAAATGCCGACCTATGTACCCAACAATGTTTCCCCCATGCCCCCAGAAATGTTCAGCTATCCCACAACCAACACAATTTCCCTTGTGACAGTTTTCCGTCAGTAGCTCCCTTTCCCCCCCACACAATTCACACCCCTAGAAAACTTCACAACCCCACACTTGACTCGCCCTCTCATGACAAACAAACTCACCAGTCCCAGATAACCTCTAACCAGACCGTTACTGCCACCAAGAAAATTCCCCACATTCGTCCTGTTAACAACCCCAAATCAATACACCAGTCCTCCACCAATAACCCATGTTCTACACCTAACTCTTCCCCCACCAACCCTCCGCAGTCCCACCAACAAATCCCGTTTTCTAACTCGCTCACCTCTCACCACCCTGACCCGCCCACACGCGCCGTTAAACCTCCCCTCACGCGTGCCGACCGAGGGACACAACTATGTTCCCACCATGCCCCCAGAAATGTCCAGCTATTCCACATCCACCCCAATCCCCCTTGTGACAGTTTTCTGTCAGTAGCTCCCTTCCACCCCCACACAATTCACACCCCTAGAAAACTTCAAAATCCCACACTTAACTCGCCCTCTCATGACAAACAAAACCACCAAATCCACATAAACTCCAAACAAACCGTCACTGCCACCGACAAAACTCTCCAAATTCGTCCTTCTAACAACCACCAATCCTTACATCAGTCCTCCACCAATAACCCATCTTCTATACCTCACTCTTCCCCCACCAACCCTCCACAGTCCCTCCAACAAATTCCGTTTTCTAACTCCCTTACACCGCGCCCCACTGATCCTCCCACATGCGCCGTTAATCCTCCCCCTCACGCGTGACCCCCACCAAAGTGACCTTTCCCCCCTTATGCGTACCAAGCACCTGCTCGCCAGTCGATCCCCCACCATCATTAGCCCAGCTGTAGTTCAAGATAAATGCCAAATTCCCCCCCGCCATCAAAAATGGGTGAACCTTCGACCCATACCCCAAACTCACATGATATTTTCCCCCACTACCACGTCCACCAACCCCAATCGTTGCCTCTTACAACCCGCCATCATTTCCGCTCGCATCAACCACATTCTCGTGGCAAATATCTCTGGGGAATCTCTGACATTACCAAAAGGTCTCATTATAGGAGACCTCGAAACTTTTGATGACCTCCCCATAGATTTTAATGACACCCCTATCAGCCTCCAATTGCCCCCTCTCCTGGACACATTATCCGACCACCAAAAACACGGCATGTACGACCTATTGCTAGAGTTCAGTGACGTGTTTGCCCAACAACCCACCGAAATCGGACAGACCGATGTAGAACAACACATCATTAACACCACAGGTCCCCCCATACGACAACCATCCCGTAGAAAAAATCCCATACAACGTCAGGAAGAGGAACGCCAAGTCCAAGAGATGTTAGAGGCCGGTATTGCCACCTCGTCCATTAGTCCCTGGTCTTCCCCTGTTGTCCTAGTAAAAAAGAAAGATGGGTCAACCCGATTTTGCGTCTATTACAGGAGATTGAATGACGTAACCATTAAAGACGCTACGCCATTACCCCGGATAGACGATTCCCTTGACTCCCTATACGGATCCAGATGGTTCACTACCCTCGACTTGCAAGCACGATTTTTTTTTCTTTTTCTATGTGATTGAGGGAGGCAAAAGGCATAACTGCCTATAGCGAGTGCCTCCCCCATAGTTGAACGAGTGACAGGGCCAAAATCAAGGGACGTTCGAGCCAAAATGCCTGGACACACAGAGTTTGAAGCAATTTAAGTCATAGGAAGAGGGAAAGACTGATTCTGGGAGAGAGTTCCAGAGCTCAGCTGTTGAGTAGAAGAAAGTTTGAGAGTAACGTTTCACTCTTGGGTTGGAGAGTTGCACAGAGTAGGGGTGGGATTGAGTTGCAAGACGGGTACCACATGCCCTATGTAAAGGAGGTAGTATGCACTGGGATAGCTCTGAGGAACACTGATTATTATAGTAGCGATAGAATAGCGAGAGAGATGCAACATTGCGGCGGAGAGAGAGAGATTGCAGAGAGTTGGTGAGTGGACGGGAGTTAATGATACGAAAGGCCTTCCTTTCAACTTGTCTAGGAGAGCGGTGTGAGAGGAACCTCCCCACACATGTGAACAATACTCAATACAAGGGCGCACTATGCCCCTGTACAGAGCAAGAAGCTGTGCAGGGGAAAAGAACCCCCTAAGGCGGTTGAGCACCCAGCTTCTGGGAGGCTGCCTTAATAAGACTGGTAATATGTCCTTCCAAATGAGAGCAGAAGAAAAAGGACACCAAGAATATTGAGAAAAGATGAAGGGTTGATTTTTGTATTGTTGAAGATAAGGGATAGTCCGCTGGGAGATCCTGACGGGTAGATAGATGGAGAAATTGGGTTTTGGAAGCATTAAAGTTAACAAGGTTTTCTCTGCCCCAATTGGAAATAGTATTTAGATCAGAATTTAAGAGTTCTATGTCTTCATTACGTTTGTCGTTGAGGGATTGCTGGCTGGGGCGTTCTGAAAAACTAATGGAGTAGTGTAAGGTTGAGTCGTCTGTGTATGAATGGATGGGAATTAAGGTACAGTTAAGGAGATCATTTATAAAAATTAGAAAGAGAATAGGAGATAGGACAGAGCCCTGAGGAACCGGAGTTTATAGGGTGAGGAAGTGAACAATGGCCGTCCACAACCGCAGCTATGGAACGGCCGGAAAGGAAATTAGAGATAAAGTCACAGATGGAGGGATAGAAACCGAAGGAGGGTAGTTTAGAAATTAAAGATTTATGCCAGACTCTATCGAAGGCTTTCGATATGTCTAGTGCAATAGAAAAAGTCTCACCGAAGTCCCGAAAGGAGGATGACCAAGAGTTAGTAAGATATGAAAGAAGATCACCAGTAGAGCGACCCTTAAGGAAGCCATACTGGCGATCTGAGAGCAGATTATGAGAAGAGAAATGCTTAAGAAATTTGGAAGCAAGAATAGTTTAAAAAACTTTAGAAAGACAAGAGATAAGAGCAATTGAACGATAGTTGGAGGGTTGAGAGCGGTCACCCTTCTTTGGGACAGGTTGAATGTGAGCAAACTTCCAGCATGAAGGGAAGACGTTAGAGGGTAGACAGAGACGAAAGAGTTTGCCTAGGCAGGGAGTCAGCACGGAAGCACAGTTTTTGAGAACAACAGGAGGAACACCGTCCGGACCGTACGCCTTATTAGTGTTAAGCCCAGAGAGGGTAGAAAGTACATCTTTAGAAGAGATTAGGATATTAGGCATAAGTAAGAGAGAGGAGGGCGGAGAGGGAGGAATAGGGTATTGGCAAGTGCCTATCAAGGCCGAGGACCAAGAGAAAACAGCATTTTCCACTAGTGGTGGCCACCACTACGAATTTAACGTCCTACCTTTTGGCCTCTGTAACGGACCCGCCACTTTCTCCCGTTTGATGGAAGCGGTATTACATGGCCTAACCTGGGAAACCTGCCTAGCCTATCTAGACGATATTATTGTGTACTCACCAACCTGGGAAGAACACCTCCTCAGGTTGAGACAAGTCCTTCAAAGAATCCGAGCCGCCGGGTTGAAATTAAAACCCTCAAAGTGCGAGATTGCCCGAAATAAGGTAGATTTCCTCGGCCACGTAATATCTGAACATGGTATTGCACCAGACCCAAAGAAACTTCAAGCCATACAAAACCAACCCCCACCCACCACCGTTAAAGGAGTACGTTCGTTTCTAGGTTTAGCCACATACTACAGACTTTCGTCCCCCACTTTGCCACCATACCCAGACCCCTCCACCAACTCACCCACAAAGACACCCCGTTCACCTGGACACCTGAAAGAGACCTCGCGTTTAAGACTTTGAAACAAAAGCTAATCCAAGCCTCTATTGTCGCTTTCCCTGATTACCATAAACCTTTCCGTCTTTATACCGACGTATCTCTGTACGCCATTGGTGCAGTTTTAGCTCAAGTCAGAGACGGAGAGGAACATGTGATAGCGTATGCCAGCTCCACCCTCAACCAAGCACAACAGAATTATGCAGCCACCAAGAGAGAGTGCTTAGGGATCATTTGGGCACTCAGCCACTTCCGGTCATTTGTGTTGGGCGCAAAACTCTATATAATCACCGACCATCAATCTTTGCAATGGTTGCGTAAATGCGAAACCAACTCAGCCATTTTAGTACGTTGGAGGGAGACACTAGAGGACTACGATTTTACAATACAGTATCGTCCAGGAAAACTTCACACCAATGCAGACGCCCTGTCATGGTTGCCAGTACCAAAAGACCCCCGCACCAACCTAGCCGCCTTACAAAACACGGAGCTTTTATCTACCCCCATCCCCCAACATAATTCCCCCTCAGCCCCCTCCCTAATTTAATGTTGGGAAACAAGAATCAGACCACCCTGGATACCGTTAAATGTCTTCAGGAAACTGACTCGCTGGGGAGATCAACTTGCCACAGACTCTGGTCACATAATCTTAGACCCCACCATTGCCCACGACTACATGATTGCCATCCACGAGGGAAACGGCATACACCTTGGACAAAAGAAGATGTTAAAAATCTTCACAGATCAATACTGGACCCCCAACCCCTCCAAAATTGCACAACGAGTGACAGAATCCTGCAAACCTTGTTTATTGGGGAAGGATAGATCACGCACCCCAGGCCCAGCTGGTACCATGTCTGCTAACAAACCGTTCCAAGTCCTATCCCTCGACATCATGGGCCCGTTTCCTTCTTACGCTGGCAACCGCTATATCGTCACATTTGTTGACGTATATTCAAATTTTTTAATAGCCTGCCCAGTTAAAGACCACACAGCCACCACAGTCGCCACACTGCTTGCCACAGAAGTGTTTCCTATATTCGGCCTTCCCCTTGCTCTTCTATCCGACAATGCCCCCGAGTTTAGTGGACACGTTTGGCACCAGTTCACCCAACAATGTGGTATTAAGATTAAACACTCATCCCCGTACTGGCCTCAAGGAAATGCTATATGCGAACGCAGCCATCGCACCATCAACAACCAGTTACGTACAAAAATGATTGCTCTTAACACCTCAGACTGGCCATCACAACTAAAGATGATACAATGGGGCATGAACACCTGTCCCCGAGAAGACGGTATTTCCCCTCATGAACGTGTTTACGGCGTACCCCCCTGTTACTGCCGTTCCACCATCACGCTCACCTCCCCTCCACCACCTCCACAATTGACCCATTGCAACATCTGCAAAACACCCTCCATACCGCCCAAACCTGTCAAGACACCAAAACTGATAACCCCGATGACAAAAACCCTTTCGCCATCCATGACACCGTATTGGTAGCCAACCTCCCTGTCATCAACAAATTAGGCCCTCGCTATGTCGGGCCCTACACCATCATACAAGTCCCAAACGCCTATCAAGTCACCATCGATTATCACGGCGTGACTCGCACGTTCCGAACTAGATTCGTCCGAGCGTTTAAACCTCTAAAACCACAAGACAATACCCCACCCCACACGTCCGACCCGGAATTAAACACCCCTACTAACCCTTCCACTCAGGCTATGAATATTCCCATACAAACCCCTAAGGGCCTAAGCCCTCCGACACCGAACCGACAAATCATTCCTCAACATACCCCCCAAACTAACCTCCACAAACCCCAAGCCCCCACTATCACACCCTCCTCCACCATGACACCTTCTTTCACTTCTGATAGTCAAGTACCTCCCCAACTTATCCAAGTACGAAAACCTCCACCCACAACCTCGACCACAACAGAAACCCTCCCGTCTAGCCCTGAGATACCTCCCCCAGGCACCACAGTAAGAAAGCCACCCCCCCACCCAAAACCAAGTACACACCCAAACCGCACCACACAATCTACCTCAGTAACGTCACGCTACAACTTACGCCCACGACAAAAATCTTTTAAAACCTCCAGAAAACACACCCTGCTAACTAAGTTCTGTAGGGCTGCCAGACCACTACCCTCCTCCTCCTCTTCTTCTTCTTCGTCGAATTCTCCTCCACAAAGGGAAAGAAGACGAATAATCACCAGTAAACACCATAAACCCTCTAACTATATTCCAGAAGTAACAACCCCCACCCCCCCACGAAAACACATACCTTCCTCATCAACCTCATCCCCTCTCAACCCCCACCTCATTACCCCGAATGACCTGCTAGATCTACCCCCCCACCAAACTCCCATAAAACCGCCTACTTCCACCACCAGCAAATCACCGACCTCACCAAAGAACACACCCCACACACGTCCCTACCCCAACCCTCCAACTTAAATCTCCACTCCCTACCCACCCGTCTAGCCTCCCCCGCATCCACCCCTTTCCCCTCCCCTATCCCCGCGCCCCCACCCACACATCAACCAACCTCCTCATCTCATCGAACCCCCAACCAACCAACCCCTAAAACATCCCCCCCCAAAGTCGCCCCTGAGAGAACCCCCATATATACCCCCACCAAATCCTCTTCCATTCCGCCTACCACCCTCACCCAACAAAAACCTCCACACGCATCTACCTCTCAAATAACCCCCGACCTCGCCCCCAATAAATGCCCTCCATCTGTAAAACGTTCTTCCCCTCAATATAAAACATCGTCGAGCGACTCAAGTCCCACGACAAACATCTACCTTCCCACCAGGACCTCCAAAGGTAGAATAATCAACAGACACATCAGATTTAAAGACAGTTATACAAAAACAACACCCCGTTCTGACACTAAAGACCCAAGCCACACAACACACACACCCCTCCTTCTCACACACCTCCTTCACGCACCTTACCTAAACCGATATTGCGCATTGCCTCACTATATTTCCCCAGCCTACAACACCACCCAAGAAAACCCCAAAAACCCCAGACTCATATCCCCCCTTCATCCCCAGCTCCGTTTTCAAGCGTTAATCCCTCCCCTTCAGTTAGTAACCCATTCACCACACTGAAGAGGCCTCCTGTCAGTCCCACACACCTCACTCGATACATGACCTCCACCATGAACAAATCCACACCCTTCGTCGCCCCCGTCCCTACCCCCACGGGGGAAAACTACAAACCATTCATACGAAAGGTTAAAGTAAACACGTCCACAGGACGCTTAGCCCGTCTACAACGCCCACATCAAGCCCGGGCAACCGCCCTCCACAACACTGAGGACACATTCCTACAGGTCTACATAGACCTGCAAAAGAAACCTGACCCTCGCTCTCTTGCTTGGTGGGACCTTCTCAATACCCTCAAAATGACCCACCATGGCTATGCTTCTTTTTACTTCACCCTTGAGGCTCGAGGACGAGCCTACAATGAAGGAGAGGGAAGTAAAATGCCCCAGAACGAGAGGCCCACCACAGAAGCCACGAGCGAACACCACACAGAAACACCCGAAAGAAAGGCCCAGAGAACGAAAGGACCAGGTGACCGGGCCAACCAGTTCAGACAGGTCCAAGCCCGCAGGGCTAAGCAGCTCCAAACCACACCTGCCTACCCCTTCTAAAACACTGACCTTTCCCATACCTCACGTATACACTACCCTCGTGTCCTACACATCTACCTACATGAGAATGAACATAAATACACCTTAAGTTAATACACCCATGCTCTGTCCCTAAGTTAGGATATTAATATGAACATACCCTAAAATACCTTGTCTTGCCAGACTAAGTTTCTGAAGACCAATCGCCCCCATAAATCTATGTATTCAATCCTTAGGTTAGTTATCTTTATCCACCATTGTGTTCATCTCTTCCATTTACTTTTCCACAATTGTTATACGTCTTCCAATCACCTCCTTCGTATCCACAGTCCACACTACTCCATTTTGCTTCGTGTCCTACACCTCTTACCCGCCAGACTCTACCTACATGATGATGAACACAGGAATACACATTCATATTAAAACACCTATGCCCTGTCCCTAGGTTGAGCCAATGCCAACCAGTTCAGACAGCCATAAATCTATGTATGTTCTTCCATCCGAGAAGTAATATGTTCACCCCTTAAAATACCTTGTCTTGCCAGACTAAGTTTCTGAAGACCAACCGCCTCCATAAATGTATGTATGTTCTTCCATCCGAGAAGTAGTATGTTAAAAACCCCATGTCCTAATTGATAATAAACTAAGATACCCACGGGTACACCAGTGTATATAGAACCATTACTCCCGTAAGACCTAGACAGCCATGACTGAAGATGTTGTTGTTGTTGTTGTTGTTCCCCAAGCTGCCTGGCCGAACAGCCCCAAGGCCCCGAGTAAGGCCAAGGCCATAAACGAGCGCCCCCACAGAACCCTCCCTGCCGACCACAATAAAGCCTGGGTGACCGAAGCCACTCCATGGCGGGGAGCTGAGAGGGTGCGTAAACGCCCGGGAAACCAAAGCCCCACCCAGGGCCCTGTGCCCCTCAGCAATTATGAAGAGAAAGTTGAGGGGCAAAGGAATAATGTGACGCTTTAGCTTCCAATCTTGGTAGATTGGGAGGTCAATCCACGGAAGAGACGCCGTCACTTGAGATTTAGAAAATATATAAGTAAAAGGAACAGTCAGAGTAAGCTATGGGTATGGCAGAGATCGCTCAGGTCTCACTCTGATAGACCAGCCCATCGCCATGAAGATGTTAGCCACCATGCTATAACTTAATGCTTACCCCAACCAGGGATTGTATATACAACCCTCTGTTACCATTGTATCGACCACTTTCACCACGAAACAATACCGAAGTTAACCCTACGAACTGTCGTTTTCTTTGGTGTATATATCATAGAAAACGCAGCTCCCAGGAACAACTGGACCAGCAAGAAATAGTGTCAGAGTAACAGTATCCATAACCATCGTATTGGCGAGTAATAATACACCATGTTTTTCCCTACTTTATCCACAGTCAAGCACACACCTATAGTTAACCTCCTTTTCCCCCACAGCCCCACAGTCCACATGATTCTATCTTTTCCAGACTCATATACCACCCCGTATTTGCTCATCCCCCGGTAGCATTTGGCTAACGTACTTTCACTGTCATTTCCCCCCAAACTCCAATATCAACTGTAGCCTAATGCCACCCCCACGCCCGGAGACCTTAGGGTCAAACTTCCACGTAGCCCCCTGAACTCTCTCCCTCTCATTAACACCCCACGCTCCTCGAATCTTTTCCGACCTAGCCTCTCCCTCATACCTCTTGAAGATCCTTGATTTTTCCGTTGCTAACGCTCTCCAACCTTTTATATATATACTCCTATCCAGCCTACCTTCCCTTAGTAGGCCGGAACAACATTAGAACTTTACTAACCCTTTGCATGCCATCTATTCCCTCACAACCCATTCACAACCCTGCACCCAATGATCGTCAGTGCGAGGCTAGCCGCCTCGCCAGTGACTAACTTCTATTGCCATACTTCCAGATAAATGTGGCAGAGTTAGCAACCCAGTCTCCACCACATCCAGCAAGCCATACAATTAACAACCAACCGATTAAACCAGCTAGTCAAGGCACCTTCGGTTTTGGTATTAAGAACACCCACATCTGTCTCATAAACAGAGGGTTATTACAAACACTTGTGATATGGCAAGCCCCTAGCCACAGCCGCCGGACGACCATCCCGGAGAGAGGGCGCACAGCTACCCCTTTTTACCCACCCAAGGAGGGAGACCTGCACCCCTGCGGAGGTATACCTGACCCCTGTTTTGACTTCCGGGTCATTGCCAGGTAGCACAGGAATTCTTCCTATCAATGAACTAACCATGCATGACTAACCCCTTTACTAACCTCTATTAACCCACAATAACCCATTCACCTTTTTTGCATACTCGGATAATCAAATTAGCACCTCAGCTATACCATAGAATGAAGACTGAGTAATATAAGAGAGACGCTCCTATCACAGCTGGCCCAGTCCTCCTCGCAAAGTAGATCCAGTCTCCCTCCCCTAAATACTTCCAATATAGCCAAAATAGTACCTCTTACTAAGGCTCAGTTATATCACATTATGAAGGCTCCCTATAGCCATGTGCCACAACAGTACTCACCACCTTACCGAGTCCCCGTATCTATTGAGAGCTCAAATAATTCCATAAGACTCGAGATCCCTATGGACTACAGGGTCCAAAACCGAGCCTATAAACCCAGCCCCCGCCCCCAGTAAAATCAGTTGAAAGATAGACACCAACCAGTGGCTGGCCCCCTTAAGTTGACCTCTAGCTCTGCCCTTGTGTTGTTCCTGAGATTTGAGATTCCAGAGCCGGCAGACTCCGTGGCAGATTTGAGATAGAAGCATCTGTCCACGTACAAGAAATCTACGTGCACCTTATAACCTTCATACACACCAGTGGGTATATAAGCGTGTAGCCAGCAACGATCACCAAGAGATCCGTCTTGAGAACTTCCTACATATGGACCACGTGGACGGCCGCGGAACCAGTCGTTAGCCCTCAACATCACAAACGCAAGATAACCAGGACCAGACCAACCAAATACTATCCAAGATTCACTTTATTAGTACTAACGTGTTATAGTACTAATTAGAAATTCACTTATTAATCTTTCTATGAAGTGGCTATATCTTTGCCCAGTGTAATTCATATATAACCATTCCATTTAGGAAGTGCTAAGCGTATCAGTGTTTATTAATTAACAGGCGACATTAACTCTCGTAATTATCTTTATCCAGATATTATTACATAGAAGTAAAACCCTAGTGATATCTAACGTTCACCCACTGATTTGTGTTCTACGTATTTCTGCCATAAGAATATAAAACTTAGATCAGTACCCCCCTGAGGTTACTAGAATTCCCGTGCTCTAAAACATACGCGTGTCTAATTCTAGTCTGTGAACTACTACTTGTGCACCAGACCTGCCAGTAATAAATCTGTTATGCCCTGTTTTTCTACAGGATTAACTTGGGTGATGTGGGCTCTAACTGACTGGATATATAAGGCTGCATGCACAATACAAGGTATGAGGAATAGAGAACACAAAATAAACACACGGTAACACGACACACGATCACGTTTATTTAAGTAGGTGAATAAGGAGTATAGGAAAATAGGAATACTCGTAAAGACATATAATAGAACTGAACTGCTAGCATTAGTGGATCTGGATGGAGCCTAGTCTCCCACTTCCAACGTTCAGGAATACTCTTCTGATCACTGGTTTAGTTTGCAAGTTTATATACTGGAAGACCTCAATGTACTTATGGATTCAATTTCACTAATTAGATTTATTACTGGCAGGTCTGGTGCACAGGTAGTAGTTCACAGCTAGAATTAGACACGCGTATGTTTTAGAACACGGGAATACTAGTAACCTCAAGGGGGTACTGATCTAAGTTTTGTATTCTTATGGCAGAAATACGTAGAACACAAATCAGTGGGCGAACGTTAGATATCACTAGGGTTTTAATATCTGGATAAAGGTAATTACGAGAGTTAATGTCGCCTGTTAATTAATGAACACTGATACGCTTAGTACTTCCCAAATGGAATGGTTAACTATGAATTACACTGGGCAAAGTTATAGCCACTTCATAGAAAGATTAATAAGTGAATTTCGAATTAGTACTATAACACGTTAGTACTAATAAAATGAATCTTGGATAGTATTTTGTTGGTCTGGTCCTGGTTATCTTGCGTCCGTGATGTTGGGGGCTAGCGACTGGTTCCTTGGCCGTCCAGGTGGTCCAAATGTAGGAAGTTCTCAAGTCGGATCTCTTGGCGATCGGTGCTGGCTACACGCTTATATACCCACTAGTGTGTGTGAAGGTTATAAGGTGCACGTAGATACTTGTACGTGGACAGATGCTTCTATTTTAACTTCTGCCACGGAGTCTGCCGGTTCTGGAATATCTCAACTCAGGAACAACACAAGGGCAGAGCTAGAGGTTAACTTCAGGGGGCTGACCACTGGTTGGTATCTAACTTTCAACTGATTTTACTGGGGGCTGGAGCTGGGTTTATAGGCTCGGTTTTGGGACCCTGTAGGCCATAGGGATCTCGAGTCCTATGGAATTATTTGAGCTCTCAATAGCTATGGGGCCTGGGTAAGGTGGTGATTACTGTTGTGGCACATGGCTATAGAAAGCCTTCACATTTTAATAAAACTGAGCCTTAGTAAGAGGTACTATTTTGGCTATACTGGAAGTATTGAGGGGAGGGAGACTGGATCTACTTTGCGGGGAGGACTGGGACAGCTGTGATAGGGGCGTCTCTCTTATTTTGGTCAGTCTTCATTCTGCTGAGGTGCTAATTTGATTATCCGAGTATGCAAGAAAGGTGAATGGGTTATTGTTGGTAAATAGAGGTTAGTAAGGGGGCGGACTAAGGTTGCTATACTTTTAGTACGTCCGTGGTAGTACAGTGGGTTAGCGCGCGGGCCTGGTGGTGATGGTTGGGTCACTAACCAGGGTTCGAACCCCACCCAAGGCATCTCAAAACCTGTGGGTTTTTAGGAGGCTTAAACTCCCTTCAGAGGTTCGTGCCCCGCGCCAGGTACCAGGAAAGGTTGATCCTAAAGTGGGCCTGGGGATATTTCAGGACAGATAAACTCCGTTAACACCTAGCATTTCATTGGTGGCAGTAAAGGAACGTGACCTGGTAGCTACATAGAGCACCCGTCTCGCGGACCCTAAACCATATTGAGATTGCTAAGGTGATACAGCTACGATACCTTACGACCTTAAAGAGGCTAGGGACTAGCCTAAATAAAAAGGAATGTGGTGTAATGCCCTCGAAAATGTCCCGCAACCCCAATAATGTACTACCCGAGTTGACGTCAGGTATAGTGTAAAATAGTCGTGGATGGTAAGTCCAATAAACTCATCACGTGAATCTCACCACGAGACTATCACCTGGTTCTTAAAAATCGGACTAAGGTTGCTATACTTTTAGTACGTCCGTGGTAGTACAGTGGGTTAGCGCGCGGGCCTGGTGGTGATGGTTGGGTCACTAACCAGGGTTCGAACCCCACCCAAGGCATCTCAAAACCTGTGGGTTTTAGGAGGGTTAAACTCCCTTCAGAGGTTCGTGCCCCGCACCAGGTACCAGGAAAGGTTGATCCTAAAGTGGGCCTGGGGATATTTCAGGACAGATAAACTCCCTTAACACCTAGCATTTAATTCGGGGTAATGAGGTGGGGGTGGAGAGGGGATGAGGTTGAAGAGGAAGGGTATGTGTTTTCGTGGGGGGGTGGGGGTTGTTACTTCTGGAATATAGTTCGAGGGTTTAGGGTGTTTACTGGTGATTATTCGTCTTCTTTCTTTTTGTGGAGGAGAATTTGACGAAGAAGAAGAAGAGGAGGAGGAGGGCAGTGGTCTGGCAGCCCTACGGAACTTGGTTAGCAGGGTGTGTTTTCTGGAGGTTTTAAAAGATTTTTGTCGTGGGTGTAAGTTGTAGCGTGAGGTTACTGAGGTAGATTGTGTGGTGTGTTTGGGTGTGTACTTGGTTTTTTGGGGGGGGGGGTTTCTTACTGTGGTGCCTGGGGGAGGTATCTCAGGGCTCGACGGGAGAGTTTCTGTTGTGGTCGGGGTTGTGGGTGGAGGTTTTCGTACTTGGATAAGTTGGGGAGGTACTTGACTATCAGAAGTGAAAGACGGTGTCATGGTGGAGGAGGGTGTGATAGTGGGGGCTTGTGGTTTGTGGAGGTTAGTTTGGGGGGTATGTTGAGGAATGATTTGTCTATTCGGTGTCGGAGGGCTTAGGTCCTTAGGGGTTTGTGTGGGAATGTTCATAGCCTGAGTGGACGGTTTAGTAGGGGTGTTTAATTTTTTGGTGTAATGCCCTCGAAAATGTCCCGCAACCCCAATAATGTACTACCCGAGTTGACGTCAGGTATAGTGTAAAATAGTCATGGATGGTAAGTCCAATAAACTCATCACGTGAATCTCACCACGAGACTATCACCTGGTTCTTAAAAATCGAACTAAGGTTGCTATACTTTTAGTACGTCCGTGGTAGTACAGTGGGTTAGCGCGCGGGCCTGGTGGTGATGGTTGGGTGGTGTAATGCCCTCGAAAATGTCCCGCAACCCCAATAATGTACTACCTGAGTTGACGTCAGGTATAGTGTAAAATAGTCGTGGATGGTAAGTCCAATAAACTCATCACGTGAATCTCACCACGAGACTATCACCTGGTTCTTAAAAATCGGACTAAGGTTGCTATACTTTTAGTACGTCCGTGGTAGTACAGTGGGTTAGCGCGCGGGCCTGGTTGACCTATGGGGGTCATGGTCACTAACCAGGGTTCGAACCCCACCCAAGGCATCTCAAAACCTGTGGGTTTTTAGGAGGGTTAAACTCCCTTCAGAGGTTCGAGCCCCGCACCATGCACCAGGAAAGGTTGACCCTAAGTGGGCCTGGGGAGTTGTCAGGACAGAAAAATTCCCTTCACACCCAGCATTTCAAAATCTAATTAGTGAAATTGAATCTATAAGTAACATTGAGGTCTTCCAGTATATAAACTTGCGAACCAAACCAGTGATCAGAAGAGTATACCTGAACGTTGGAAGTGGGAGACTAGGCTCCATCCAGATCCACTAATGCTAGCGGTTCATTTCTATCGTTTGTCTTGTACGAGTATTCATACTTTCTTATGCTCCCTATTAACCTTCTTAAATAAACGTGATCGTGTGTCTTGTTACCGTGTGTTTATTTTGTGTTCTCTATTCCTCATACCTTGTATTGTGCATGCAGCCTTATATACCCAGTCAGTTTGAACTCACATTACCCAAGTTAATCCTGTAGAAAAACAGGGCATAACAGGTAAAAAGATAAGCTTAATTGGAAAATGAAGTACATACTGTACTGTTATTTTGATCCTGGTGTTGACTGGACATCACTATGTTACGCGGTTGTGAATATTACGCGCCCGGGCGTTTAAGAGGACAACCGAGTTCCGCGGTGAAGGTTCTGTGTGGAGTATAAGAGGACAACCGAAGTGCGGGGGTTAATGTACTCAAGAGGCCTAGTACCTGGGCCTACTGGGTGCTATTGTTATGTTTTGTTTATGTTGGTGTATAATAAACATCAAATCTCTCTCTCTCACACCACGTTCACCATTCTATACTTGTAAACTACTGAATAAACTAAGGATCGAGACATGCCAACTGAAATATTAAAGAACAAGACTAGGATCAATGGTCAGCGCATGATATAAAACACTCTACATAGAATTATGACTTAAGTTAAGGGGACAGTGGCTATTTTGGGGGGTCTATTTATTTATATATTCATTTATTTTTAGTTTCCTTGCTAGATCTTCATTAAGCTTAAAAAAAAAAACTCTCTAGACCCTCCTTTAAGATAAATTTATACATTTTTCGAAAGAAAAATGTCCCGTCCTTCTTACAGGCTCGCTATCGCTCGCCAGGAAAAAAATTGACTCCTAAATGGCACGAAAAGGCTTGATATTGACATAGAAATATAACGAAAGGTTATAAAATCGACAAACTAATGGCGCGAACGTCTTAAAATCTGAAAACTGATGGGGCTAAACAGGAGGAAGAAGGGGGACCAGAAAAAAGACCCATCTCCCCTTAACCCCTACCAAAAGATGTTGATGATGACGCCTTTCTCAAGCTTTTACTGCAGTGTATACCATTATTACACTGTTCTATGAGAGAGGTTATAGGAAGGAGGTGGTGTGAGTTAGAGTTTACTGCAGTGTATACCATTATTACACTTATATGAGAGAGGTTATAGGAAGGAGGTGGTGTGAGTTAGAGTTTACTGCAGTGTATACCATTATTACACTTATATGAGAGAGGTTATAGGAAGGAGGTGGTGTGAGTTAGAGTTTACTGCAGTGTATACCATTATTACACTGTTATATGAGAGAGGTTATAGGAAGGAGGTGGTGTGAGTTAGAGTTTACTGCAGTGTATACCATTATTACACTGTTATATGAGAGAGGTTATAGGAAGGAGGTGGTGTGAGTTAGAGTTTACTGCAGTGTATACCATTATTACACTGTTATATGAGAGAGGTTATAGGAAGGAGGTGGTGTGAGTTAGAGTTTACTGCAGTGTATACCATTATTACACTGTTATATGAGAGAGGTTATAGGAAGGAGGTGGTGTGAGTTAGAGTACTGCAGTGTATACCATTATTACACTGTTATATGAGAGAGGTTATAGGAAGGAGGTGGTGTGAGTTAGAGTTTACTGCAGTGTATACCATTATTACACTTATATGAGAGAGGTTATAGGAAGGAGGTGGTGTGAGTTAGAGTTTACTGCAGTGTATACCATTATTACACTGTTATATGAGAGAGGTTATAGGAAGGAGGTGGTGTGAGTTAGAGTTTACTGCAGTGTATACCATTATTACACTGTTATATGAGAGAGGTTATAGGAAGGAGGTGGTGTGAGTTAGAGTACTGCAGTGTATACCATTATTACACTGTTATATGAGAGAGGTTATAGGAAGGAGGTGGTGTGAGTTAGAGTTTACTGCAGTGTATACCATTATTACACTTATATGAGAGAGGTTATAGGAAGGAGGTGGTGTGAGTTAGAGTTTACTGCAGTGTATACCATTATTACACTGTTATATGAGAGAGGTTATAGGAAGGAGGTGGTGTGAGTTAGAGTACTGCAGTGTATACCATTATTACACTGTTATATGAGAGAGGTTATAGGAAGGAGGTGGTGTGAGTTAGAGTTTACTGCAGTGTATACCATTATTACACTGTTATATGAGAGGTTATAGGAAGGAGGTGGTGTGAGTTAGAGTTTACTGCAGTGTATACCATTATTACACTATTATATGAGAGAGGTTATAGGAAGGAGGTGGTGTGAGTTAGAGTTTACTGCAGTGTATACCATTAATACACTGTTATATGAGAGAGGTTATAGGAAGGAGGTGGTGCGAGTTAGAGTTTACTGCAGTGTATACCATTATTACACTGTTATATGAGAGAGGTTATAGGAAGGAGGTGGTGTGAGTTAGAGTTTACTGCAGTGTATACCATTAATACACTGTTATATGAGAGAGGTTATAGGAAGGAGGTGGTGCGAGTTAGAGTTTACTTTATAGTGAATACTGTTTGGTCTGACGTCTTGGGGGGGGGGGGGGAGGGTTATGATATTTTTCTTAAGTTGAGGATATACAAATATATATATATATATATATATATATATATATATATATATATATATATATATATATATATATCGGCTATCGTTCTGATGGTCGATGGTTCGATCCCCACTGAGAGACTAGAAACATTTAGTGGCTCACGTGTATTTGTGATATATTCTCAATATTTGTAACTCTCATGCTTTGTGGGTTAGAATTAAATTAAATCAATTTCAACCCGAGTTGCGTCGGGGCACTCAAAAATCCGTGTATGGTATTCTGGAAATATGGATCCTACAACTAGGTTTGAATTGAAATATATTCGCCTAGTGGGTTTCCCTTCTCCCTAACATAAATAGGATAGAAGGCTGAGTGTCTTTTAGACTGCCGTGGTGTAATTGATTAAGCGTCGGCTATCGTTCTGATGGTCGATGGTTCGATCCCCACTGAGAGACTAGAAACATTTAGTGGCTCACGTGTATTTGTGATATATTCTCAATATATATATATATATATATATATATATATATATACTGTAAATACGTACAGAGAGAGAGATACTATAATATATTTGATATGTGGTACACTCGGATGTCATAGTTTCCAGCCCCCTCATAAAACATTGTGGATCCTCTATGTTTTTTTTGTGTGCAATTATAACTATTTGGAATTATTATTGGATGGAACTTGCTTTTCAATAAATAGTACCGGTATATATATATATAGTTTTGTAGTTGATGGATAGAAAATATACTTCCAAAATATATACTGTATAGGTGATGTCCACGAATATTTCTGAGTGAGCTAAAGACTGTTATCCGAGTGTGTAAGCCTTTTGATTACAGTCTTTCTTCTACTCTACAACTAAACTCTGGAACTCTCTCCTTCAATCTATATTTCCCCCATCTTATGACTTAAGCTGCTTCAAACTCTGTGTATCCAGACATTCTGACTCTAACTTACCTTGAATTTGGCTCTTGAATTTACTCTTTCAACTTTGGTGGTGGTTGCGTGTGTGTGTGTGGGGGGGGGGGGGGACTTGATTACCATTTGTCTCCTTCGTACACATAGAGAAAATATATGTATTTATAACTGCTTGTTATTGGTTTTAACATGCATTTATAAATTTAACTGACATCAATTGTGTTTAAAAAGTTATCTCCAATCGATTTGGTATATGCAATACATCTAAATATAAATAAGTTTTATTGTACAACAGAACGTGTTTTATATACATACTACAGATTCAGATAGCAAATTTTATGGTTGTTGGTTTAGCAAAGGCTTGGAGTGGAAAATGTATTATTGATCTCATTATTACAACAGGTACATCAGGTGTCAAAGAGTGTATGTGTGTGAGAGAGAGAGTGTGTGTGAGTGAGAGAGAGGGAGTGAGATAAGGGGTGGGGAGAGAGAGTGTGTGTGAGTGAGAGAGCTAGGGGGTGGGTGGAGGGGGTCAATAGTGGATCAATGGTACCATAGTAATATAGTCCACGTGGTCAAACCTACAACACACACACTCTCTCTAATACACCTCCAACACTCTCAGTGGTTACTACACACACACACACACACACACACACACACACACACAAACACACTCTCACTCAATTAGTTCATATCTTTATAATCCCTTGGACAAATCTGTGACCTCAAACAGTCAATAGGTAATAGTATCATTGTTTCCCTTCAAGTAGTACAAAGTCTGCCACTGGCTGGTTGGATCTGGATATGATGTTTCTCATATAACTCTCTCAGTATGATATGATGTTTCTCATATAACTCTCTCAGTATTTGAAGACGGATTGTGACAACGTATTCTGGCTATTATTTGACGATTTTATGCAATTTAGGAAGAATCTCTAAGAATCAAAGGGGTACAAACTTTCTCAATAAATTATCTAGCTCTCACACGTTCTTCCTAAACAGAATACAATCGTCTATTAATAGCTTCACAAACTATCAAAACGTGTTATAATCCTTAAGGGAATATAGGGTTGTTATATATTTTCAATCAACTCAATTACACCACATGAAGATCTTTTCCTATATTATAAATAAAAACTTTTCCTATTACTTGTAGTTTCAGTGGCGCAAACAGACTACGAAAAGTAAAGTAACCTGTTGTTTCTTGCATTCCTTTGTACACACACACAGCCAGCCAGCCAGTCACCATACACACACACACACAACCACTCACACACACACGTACACCTCACACTTACACACACACGAACACATCCGGTACCAGATCACAAACACGTGCACAAAAACACACATATAAAAAAAAAAAAAAAAAAAAATACATCAACATACCCCCCCCCCCCCCAACACACACACGAACACATCCGGTAGCAGACCCCACACACATGCATATATACATTAACATACCCCCCCCCCCTCCCCCACACACACACTCGCTCTGGTGCCACGTATACTCCACAAGCTACTTCGCTGACACACTCAACACACTCATCACACTCAATATACACTCATTGACACTCAATACACTCAATAACACCAATTAACCCAAGCTATCAATTACTACATTATTAATAACATCATTATTTAGCCTGTCAGTCTTCGATGACGCCTTTTCACTCATTTGTGGCTAAAATTAGACGATTTTACTCAGCTATGGAATCAAACACACTCAATAACACACACAATAACACTCAATGACAAACTCAATAACACACTCAACACACACCATCAAATTTATTAGAATATATTGCATTTTAACCCTCCTGGCTCCTACAGTCCCTATACTATCTAAGCTGAATACATTGGTCGTTTACTAGCCAAATATACGAATCGCGACTTTGTATCTTGAAGGGGTTGAGGGGGTTCGTTTATTGTTTGGTGTATTCATATATTCATTTGTTTATCTATTAGTTTCTTCGCTAGCCCTTCATCAAGCTTAAAAACCACCCACTAGACCCTCCTTCGAGATTTTTTTTTTTTTACCTTTTTCCGTAGAAAAATGTGCCGGTTCTCTTAAAATTTCAGGCTCGCTATAGATCGCCAGGAAATAATCAACACCTAAATGGCACGAAAGGTTCTAATATTGACAAAGATATGGGGTGAAAGGTCCTAAAATTGCCAAACTAATGGAACAAACGTCTTAAAATTTCAACTCTAATGAGACTAAACATGAGGGAGAAGGAAGACCAGAAACATACCCCCCCCCCCCTTAACATTATTGCTGGACCTAACAATGTAAACAGTAGATAATAATGATGAGGTAGGGATATGATATAATTAGGTACAGTGCAGCTAAGAGCGTAAATGTTGATCAAGCCCTTTTGAATCATTTATTATGTTCCTTCCAACAACCAACAATACTCCTAAAATCGATTAATGAAATTTACAAACACATGTGGCAGTCCGTGGACTCGAACCCAGGATGCTCACACCGAAAATCAACACCTTATACATCGCACCACGAAGACAGTTATCCAACGCAAATGAGACAGTATAATTGGCTGTTATTATAGCCCAGATGCTTATGGGGGATGGGCGTATTTATTGGCTCATTTATGTATTGTTTTATTATATCTTTTTAGTTTGCTCCCTAGACCTCCATCAAGCTAAAAAAAAAAACACCCGTCCAAGACCCTCCTTCAAGATAAATTTGTAAATTGTTCGATAGAAAAACGTCTCGGCCGAAGACCGGTTCCTCTTAGAATACAGGCTCGCTATCGTTCTGCTAAAAAAACAATGTGAACAGCAAGCGGTCAACTAGCCTAAATGTGTTCCTCTTACAGCTGTTTATATCTCCACTAACATTGGTAGCTATAATGTCCCTTATACTATATTGTACAGTAGTTATAAATATATATATATATATATATATATATATATATATATATATATATATATATATATGTATATATATATATATATATATATATATATATATATATATATATATATATATATATATATATATATATATATATATATATATATATATATATATATATATATATATATATATAACTATATATATATATATATATATATATATATATATATATATATAAAAGTGTGTGTGGGTGTGTATGTGTGAATATGGTGTGAGCAGTGTCAGGTTAGTTGTAGTGGTGGTGGTGGTGGATACAACACATATAGCCTACACTACAGGTTGCTAAGATACCTAACACACAGTAACACAGTAAACACTAACTATATAATGACCAGCGATTATATCACCACATTCCACCTCCCAACTCATCCACTACCACCACTAGTTTTTATTTGCACTCCATGTACATATTTACATACACAATTCAGATAACAAAATAAACATTATGAATGAAATGTGAGCAGTGCAATGATATGATCAGGAAAACAAGTATTATATACATTTTATATGCGAGCGTTGCGAGAAAATCTATTAGATTTATCTGGGGAAAGAGTAGGCCTACCTTTTAATCATAAACTTATTACGCAAGCCATTAATTACATACTTTTTAATACACAATATGGAATACAAAAAAAATCACATTACCTAGAAAAGTAAACAGTGGAATGAAATTATCCGGTAAACAAGTAATATAAACAACATATATTCTAGTGTTGCAAGAAAATGTGAATATCTGCAGTGAGCGAGTGCCCGATAACTATGAGTTTCTGTTGAGGTGGCACCCGAGTACACAACCGTGACGCTCCCACATACACTGGTACCTCGTGTCCCTATAGTCGCACTAACAAATACCAATACAAGTTTCAAATATTTCGAGGGAATGTATACTTTTACTATGTTTCTAATGAACCAAATAAGACATTAATCTAGTGATGCCGTATGAGAACAAACTGCCGGATATTAAAGGGGTGTGTTGCTATCTATTGAACAAGCAAGCTTTTTCGTTGCGACACGTATGAGAAGCGAACTCTGGATTTGCTCGTCACCACCACCACCACCGTCGCTCCGCCTTACAACCGAAGCTCAATATTCACCTACCGTCATTTACAGCCAGACGGAGTGAGGGAGGTGGGATAAGAGAGCAATAAGTTTCCCTCCAAGAACCCACGAGTGGATTGTGTTGGCCTCTCCCGATAATCATCTAAATTAAACTATCCCAGACAACTAAACTATCGTGCAGTGTTGAAGGGGACACTAAAGTATACCCATCGCGCTTAACCTCTGCAGAATGATGAGGACTTTTGCAATTCATTCTGGCTGAGTTGTTCACGTTATCTATTATTCAAGGAGTTTACAATTACGTCAAATAACTCTTCTGTACGAAATTTACATCCCTCGCCTTTTATTGCTTAAGCAACATTATTCTATCAACCCCAAGAGAGATTCTCGTTCTCCTGAAGTTACCACCGTGCCCGAACTATGTCTCCACCGTCCAGGAAGAGGAACCAGGTTTGGAACAACAGTAACAAGGGCCAGCAGAAGGGCCAACAAGGGAAAGGATCCAACAACACCACCACCACCACCACCACCACCAATCAAGATAATAACAGAAAATCTCGCGGTCAGGACGTGGTGGAAGCGGAGTCTCACCTGGATTTTTTTAAGGCTATCGGCAGGCTGTGTGTCCTGTTAATCAAAGGGTTCGCTGCATTTGTCCTTCTGGTGGTTATCTTCAACCTCACACTAACTCTACTCAACAAGACGGTATTTGTTGGCAAACTGGACAAATACATCCCCATGCAGAATGTTAAAGATTTCTTAGGCAACTAACTAACACTCCGATAATAATCATAACAGGTTGCCCAGTTAACTAACTGACAATTCGTGGTAAAATACAATGGAATTTTGTTTATACCTGACTGACAAGTCGATGAAAGACAAGGATTCTCTATGTAGCTGACACACATTCCGAAGAGCAAGAAAACATTCCTAGACAGCTGACTACAAACTCATGATCGCAATCACTGAGCATCAACAAAATGTTGACAAAGAACGAGGATAATCATAATGAAACAAATTGCAATTCATAACAATATCCTCGGTATACTGACTTCAAATTTCTTCACATGCAAAGAAACTCAGTGTTGCATGCAGGGTCTAATGATTTCATGATGAATTCATGCAATAAGTATTGATGAACAAATATGCTTATTTGTAAAGCATTGAATACCTTTTAAAAAGGGTTGTTAAAGAATTAAGTGAACTAAACCGTAACAGAACTACAACCACTATGGTTAATTGCATAACGTTGCACAAGTTTGCGTACAATAAACAAGACAAATTAAAAGTGACTATGGGGTATCGCGTCAACGAATAATGTAATTAAATAATATATATATATAAGGTGTCATCAATATAGACCCCAAGTGATGAAACGGCTGACGACAACAATGCCAAGAGTGATCCGAGTGAGTCAGCAGCCATGATAAGAATAAAGTCCCGGAACCTTATACTAGTGACAGTAGTTATTGCACTACTACTCTATCTTCTAATATTTCCCTCCAACAAACACATCACCATCAACGGTAAGTTATATAAGCTATCTCACCACCAGGCTATTTTAACATTTACGAAAAGTCAAGTGTCCATATTTATTTTTTCTGGTCCCCCTTTTTCCTCACGTTTAGCCCCATTAGTTTTCAGAATATAAGACGTTCGGCCCATTAGTTTGGCGATTTTAAGACCTTTCTCCCTATTTCTTTGTCAATTTTAAGACCTCGTATCATTTACAGTAGGTGTCGATCTTTTGCTGCCGAGCGATAGCAAGCCTGCATATACTGAACAATGCACACATTTATCTGAAAGTGGGTCTGGAGGCCTAGGAAGGAAAATTATAAATTAACAAATAAATAAACATCTCCCCTAAAATGTTGAAGCCCACGATTATTACAAAGATCCTCGGAATAATGTTGTGAAATACGTAGGGATAGTACCGTAGAGTTTTTGGTGTTGATAATAAGATATTAAGGTGAGGCAGACCGTTTTTCTGGAACCCCTTCTCCCTAATGTTTAGCCCCACTAGTTTTGAGATTATAAGACGTTTGACCCATTAGTTCGGCGATTTTAACACCTTTCGCCCTATTTCGTTGTCAATTTTAAGACCTTTCGTGCCATTGAGGTGTCAATTTTTTCCTGGCGAGTGAAAGCGAGCCTGTAATTTAAAGAGAAACCGGCCTTCGGCCGAAACATGTTTCTACCGAAA
Source organism: Paralithodes platypus (assembly GCA_032716605.1). Lineage (NCBI taxonomy): Eukaryota > Metazoa > Arthropoda > Malacostraca > Decapoda > Lithodidae > Paralithodes > Paralithodes platypus. The sequence continues at coordinate 569,583 of CM064519.1, forward strand.
AATTAACAAATATATCTTGAAGGGGGGTCTAGGGGGTGTTTTTCTAAGCTTGATGGAGGTCTAGGGAGGAAACTAAACAAATATATGAATAAATGAATTAATAGACCAAACAAACGGTCTGCCTCCCCTTAACTCATGCTGTACCGGTGACGTCCTTTTCATTATATTCTGGCGACTTTTAGACGATTTGATTCAGCTTAGGAAAGACGTCCACCAATTAAAAGGCTAAAGACTATCTTCATGAATCCTTTTAGCTACCATATATCCTTCATAAGCTTCATAAAAGCGTCTAAATGTAGCTGAAATATAGAACAAATACGTCGCTGGGACTAGAAGGGTTAACCCTTTCAAGCCCCAATATGCGTTTCTCTTCTGTTTTCTGGCTACTATTAGACGATTTTATTCAGATCAGTAACGGCATACGGAAGACAGGGTTGATTGAGATAATATTTACCCTTTTAATACCCACAGATCCTTCCTAAGCTACATAAAATCGTCTAATGATAGCCAAAATATACTGCTAAAACGCGTCAGAGCTTCAAGGGGTTAACACAGTATAATCGCGCTCAAAAGTCGTGGTTCGCCCTCACATCTTCATCTATATCTTTCATCCTATTTTAAGGGGAGATGGGTTGTTTTTCGAGACACCCTCCTCCCTCATGATTAGCCCCATTATTTGTTTTCAGATTTTCAGATGTTAGCCCCATTAGTTTGTCGAATTTAAGAATTTTCGACCCATTTCTTTGTCAATATTAAGACCTTTCGTGCTATTTAGGTGTCGATTTTTTTCCTGGCGAACGATAGTGAGCCAGTAATTTTTGAAGAACTGGCCTTCGGCCGGGAAATTTACAAATTTATCTACAAGGGGGATCTAATGGATGTGTTTTTAACTTTGATGGAGGTCTAGGGAGGAAGCTAAAAAAATACTAATTAATTTAAAAAAAAAAATACCAAAAAGTGAACCGTCCCCCCTTAAGCCTTTGGGGATTATGTCGCGTTTTGAATTTGTTCTGGCTATCATTAGACGATTTTATTCAGTTTAGGAGGGAATTGTGGGAGTCAGAGAGATGATTGAGATATTTTTTTTACCCCTTTGACTGTTAGAGGGCCTTCCCAAACTGAATAAAATCGCCTAATGCCAGAATAAACTGTCAAACACGCGTCATAATCCACAAAGGGTTAATTAAGGGGGGATGGTTCACTTTTTGAAAGATTTTTGTTCTCATTTATTAATTATTTTTCTAGTTTCCTCCCTAGACCTCCATCAAACTAACAACAAACATCCATTAAACCCTTCTGTACCGGCGACGTCTTTTAATTTTATTCTAGCTATATTTAGACGATTTTTTGCAGTTTAAGAAGGATCTGTGGTAGTAAACAGGGTTTGTTGTTGTTGTTGCTGTTCCCGGGGTTCTCTGGCTGAACAGCCCCAAGGTCACGAGAAAGGCCAAGGCCATAAATGAGCGCCCCCACAAAACCCTCCCTGCTTACCACTAATAAAGCCCGAGTGACCAAGCTACTTTAAGGCGGGGATCTGAGGAGGGTGCGGAAACGCCCGGGAAACCAAAGCCCTACCCAAGGCCCTGTGCCCCTCAGCAATTATAAAGGGAAAGTTGAGGGGCAAAGGAAAAATGTGACGCTTTGGCTCCCAATCTGCCAACCTCTAGGCTGGCAGTAGGGAGGTCAATCCACGGAAGAGACGCCGTCACTTGAGATCTAGAAAATATATAAGTAAAAGGAACAGTCAGAGTAAGCAATGGGAATGACAGAGAACGCTCAGCTCTCACTCTGATAGACCAGCCCATCACCACATGACTAGAACCCAATCCTCTCAGCATCAGCTAGGAAAAACCCTAGAAAACCGCCTTTGGTGGGGGGATAGCTCCTCTATTTCAACTCCTTTCGGGGTTGGGCACCCGCCTAGTAAACAGGGTAAAGTGAGATAGTTCGAAGCCTGTTAGTTGCTGGAGGCCCTTTTTAAACTGAATGAAATCGTCGAATAGTAGCTAGAATAAAGTTAAAAAGACGTTTTCGGTACAGAAGGGGTTAAATAATAATCTTGAAGGGGTTAACACATGAAAAAATACTTCATAAACTAATAGTAATAAAACTACATATTGTTGGTACGACTGGGTGAAGCAGATTCTTTGTGGTCAAGTGCAAATCCAACCTCATGTCATGTATTTTCCCAAATCCATTCAAAGTTCCAATTCTCAGGGTCCGGGACCACTTTCACGTTCCCTCAGCCCTTTCTCTGTCTCGTCTAGTAGGTGAATTTTACAAGAGGAGAAGGATTCCTAGCCTCCCGTTGTATGTCCATCATTTGAGTGTGGCGAGAGGTTAAGGGGTAGTGCTTATTTTTTGGTCTATATATTTATTTACTCATTTATTTATTTTAGTTTCCTTCCTAGACTTCCATCAAGCTTTACAAAAAAAAACAAAAAAACACGAAGTAGACCCCTTTCAAGACATTTGTAAATTTTTCGGTTAGGGCCGGTTCCTTCTAAAATTACAGGCTCGCTATCGCTCGCCAGAATAAAATCGACACCTAAATGGCACGAAAGGTCTTAATATTGACAAAGAAATGAGGCGAAAGGTTTCAGAATCGGCAAACTAACGGAACGAACGTCTGCAAATCTCAAAACTAATATGCTAAACAAGAGGTAGAAGAGGGTTAACTAAAAATTGCCTCCCTCCCTCTTAATGACCCCCATGTGGCCCCAATATGGCGGAGGCTGGCCGATCTTTGTTACTATAGGGTCTCTTAACCTAACAAGTGCGCATGGGGGTAATTGGAAACGTCCCCCTGTGCTGACATATTTGAGGTGTTTCCGTCACTAAAATATTCATTGTACCATTAATAGCATTAATACTTATCCATATGCGCCTATTATGGGTTGATTATAAAGGTATTAACCTGAAACAACAATAAAACGAGTGAGAACAGCGTTTGGATGGTCAAAATCGGAGATATAGCCCGCGAGTTGTATAATGTGTGGGTGAGGCAAGCTGCTTTCCCGCCAATTTCCCCCAAGGCCACTGAGACACAGTCGATCGATACTCTCTCTCTCTCTTGCATTCGCTTGCTATCAGTGATGACCACACCCTCCAACTGGATTTCTAATGTTAGCACGAAAATATACCTCAGAATAAGGGAATAACAGGGAAAATAGGTGATAACTGAAGGAGAGGAGGAAAGTGGGGAAGGAGGGGAGGTAGAGGACTGAGATTTTGCATGGCCCAGGGGCCAAAAAAAAATAAAAAAATAAACAAATTTTTTTTTTTTTTTTTTCGATATCAAAAGTTGATTTTTTTTTCTCACTCACTCTTAAGGGGAGCGTCCGGTTCATACTCGTAATAGTGCTCAAAACGGCAATATTGCGCAACCCGATATATGGCATCATCACCCATCCCTCTGTCTTCAGTTAAAATCCTGAGGCAATATTCTGTCTGGAAGCATGTTATTTCTGGGCTAGTTTAAAGTTTTCGCGGGTCGCGGGTCGCGCAGACGCGTAGAAAATGCATTATGGGTTTCGGATCTGCAAAAAAAAAAAACTAAAACCATGAATTTTTGGTGAAAATATGACGTTCTTAGATATTTTGCCTAACAGTATCTGGTACTCAACCCGGGTAACAACGAAGGGTGTGGTGGTGGTGGAGGAGAAAGAGCAGTGTGGTCCAAGCCGCGAGAGAGGTAGGGTGCGGCTGGCCGACTGGCTTGCAACAGCTCTCGTGCCTTAGTACCTCACGTAAGAAAGTTCACTTGTCGGCGCAGTTCTGACGTAACCAAACATGCTACAACAATGTTTCTGGTGTCATTGGAAAGGGCATGAAATTCTCTACAACTCCACGTCGCCATTTGTTTTTATTTCTTTCCCATTTCGACACAGCACCCCGAGACATTTGTCACCTAATTTGTACCTAATTTGTACCTAATTGTAAATGCCCTAATTCTACAATTAGATACAAAATGGAAAAAAGTATCAACGTACAATTGAAACTACACCTATTGTTAGTACCCCCAATGCATTAAAACAATCAAGCAACAACATTTAAATGAGATTCTGATTTTACAAAAAGTCATAAATTTACACACCTAACTCAAAAAATAATTGTCCTAGAGAATTAAAATTTTGGAAATTTCTTAGTTGTTAGGTCCCCTATACGTGTACAAAATCTTATGAAATACAGACAAAATCCACTGACACGTTCTAGAGTAAAGGCCGGACGTTCCCCTTAAGAGTCTCCCCGCAGTCCGCCGGGGGAACTCTTAAGAGTCTCCCCGCAGTTCCCGGGTTAAGGGAGGAGGAGGGTGGGTTGGGGGGGAGAGAACACTTTATATGCATCCCAGTTAGGATTATTCATATAATTCACACGTAGAGCATAACAGTGGCTCATTCGCGTGTGTGTGTGTGGGGGGGGGAGGGGTGTAAGAGAGCGAGTGTAGGGCATAACAGTGGCTCTTTCGTGTGGGTGTGTGTGTGTGTGTAAGAAAGAGAGCGAGTGTAGGGCATAACAGTGGCTCCTTCGTGTGGGTGTGTGTGTGTGTGTAAGAGAGAGAGCGAGTGTAGGGCATAACAGTGGCTCCTTCGTGTGGGTGTGTGTGTAAGAGAGAGAGCGAGTGTAGGGCATAACAGTGGCTCCTTCGTGTGGGTGTGTGTGTGTGTAAGAAAGAGAGCGAGTGTAGGGCATAACAGTGGCTCCTTCGTGTGGGTGTGTGTGTGTAAGAAAGAGAGCGAGTGTAGGGCATAACAGTGGCTCCTTCGTGTGGGTGTGTGTGTGTGTGTAAGAGAGAGAGCGAGTGTAGGGCATAACAGTGGCTCCTTCGTGTGGGTGTGTGTGTGTGTGTAAGAGAGAGAGCGAGTGTAGGGCATAACAGTGGCTCCTTCGTGTGGGTGTGTGTGTGTGTGTAAGAGAGAGAGCGAGTGTAGGGCATAACAGTGGCTCCTTCGTGTGGGTGTGTGTGTGTGTGTAAGAAAGAGAGCGAGTGTAGGGCATAACAGTGGCTCCTTCGTGTGGGTGTGTGTGTGTGTGTAAGAGAGAGAGCGAGTGTAGGGCATAACAGTGGCTCCTTCGTGTGGGTGTGTGTGTGTGTAAGAGAGAGAGCGAGTGTAGGCCATAACAGTGGCTCCTTCGTGTGGGTGTGTGTGTGTGTGTGTAAGAAAGAGAGCGAGTGTAGGGCATAACAGTGGCTCCTTCGTGTGGGTGTGTGTGTGTGTAAGAAAGAGAGCGAGTGTAGGGCATAACAGTGGCTCCTTCGTGTGGGTGTGTGTGTGTGTGTAAGAAAGAGAGCGAGTGTAGGGCATAACAGTGGCTCCTTCGTGTGGGTGGGTGTTGGTGTGTGCGTAAGAGAGAGAAAGAGAGTGTGTGTGTGAGAGAGTGAGAAGGAGTATGTGTGTGAGAGAGAGTGAGAGGGAGTATGTGTGTGAGAGAGAGAGAGAGAGGGAGTATGTGTGTGTGAGAGAGAGAGTGAGAGGGAGTATGTGTGTGAGAGAGAGAGAGAGAGGGAGTATGTGTGTGTGGAGAGAGAGTGAGAGGGAGAATGTGTGTGGAGTTGTGGTGTGTGTATAATATCTGGTACGTATGGATGTGTGCTCCTATTTGGAAAGAACATAAAGAAACGGGAGTCTGTAGAAAGCCGAATGGCTCACACAAGGCAGATCCCTTTCACACCCAGCCCATCATGTCCAACATTGTCCACTTATCTATCATTATATATCATGAAACTCTCTATCTTCTACTACTTAAGAGGAATTATAGGGTATACAGGGTGCTGATCCGCCTTAAGCCGGTATCACACGAGAGCTTTTATAGTCAACATTCGATGATCAACATTTTTCTGGCAACATTTCTAGAATATTTTGCTCTGATATCGAAAACTAGACTGATGGTAGATGAATTTAGGTCACCGAAATATTTTAAATGTTGACCTCATAAGCTTCCAGAACAGTGTTGAGGATAAATGTTGAGGGAAAAAGTGCTCGTGTGATACCAGCTTTACCGTATAAGTTCTCAAGGAGGAATTGTTAAGTGTCTAGGGCACTGGTCCACCTTACTTTGCAAGTCCCAGTAACTCAGGTTTAGGCCCAGGTGAACTGAAAGCAGTGAAAGGCACAGGTCCGTAGGTAACCCAAAGCTCAAGAAGGAGTTTGTAGTGAACATACAATTAATGGAGAGTGGGAGAAATATTGAAGGCTATTAGTAGTTGGCTGCTTGGAGAGATAAATAGGTGGAGACCAATTAGACAATACAGACATTATTGTTTTTATTACACACGCTGACAAACAACATTCACAAGGGCGTGCACACACATGTACACAAGCGCACACACACGTACTTTGTACACACACACAGACACACACATGTACACTACTCACCGTCATCAATGCTGCAATGTATTAGAATCGAGTTGAAGATCCTACCCCCCCCCCCCTTCCTGGCCCCACCCTCCCCCTTCCCCGCCAAAAACCGTACTACATACAGGATACGTGCGTCGCGTCGTGGCATTCATTGTGTTAGCCAAATCAGAACCTTTTTTATTACTGTTATGCCCTGATTGTATACAGGATTAACTTGGTATAGGTGAGTTCTGCAAGACTGGGTTATTGGATTTCTTGCAAAATACATAAATAGAATCAACAGAGGACATAGATAATCTCGGATAAATGGTTTGTAATACAGCTTTATTCTCAATAACACTCAGGTAGAAGGTACGTAATAGAATTTCACGAACAATAGAGGTTGGAGCACTCAGGTAGGTTATTGGACTTATTACAATCTCCCAGCACTTATCGCGGATTTGGATAGAGACATACTTCCCACTTCCAACGTTCAGGCATTATTCTTCTGATCACATTGCTTTATGATACGTAGGATACATGAATCACACAGGTTAGGTATTTCGCTTTGTTAACTCTCTCTGGTAATATGACTCTTAACCTCTGAAGTGCGCATGGGGGTAATTGGAAACGTCCCCCTGTGCTGACGTATTTGAGGTGTTTCCGTCACTAAAATATTCATTGTGCCATTAATAGCATTAATATTTATCCATATGCGCCTATTATGGGTTGATTATAAAGGTATTAACCTGAAACAACAATAAAACGAGTGAAAACAGCGTTTGGATGGTCAAAATCGGAGATATAGCCCGCGAGTTGTATAATGTATGGGTGAGGCAATCTGCTTTCCCGCCAATTTCCCCCAAGGCCACTGAGACGCAGTCGATCGATACTCTCTCTCTCTCTCTTGCACTCGCTTGCTATCAGTGATGACCACACCTCCAATCGGATTTCTAATGTTAGCACGAAAATATACCTCAGAATAAGGAATAACAGGGAAAATAGGTGATAACTGAAGGAGAGGAGGAAAGTGGGGAAGGAGGGGAGGTAGAGGACTGAGATTTTGCATGGCCCAGGGGCCAAAAAAAATAAAAAAAAAAAAAAATATAAATTTTTTTTTTTTTTTCGATGTCAAAAGTTGATTTTTATTTTCTCTGACTCTTAAGAGTCTTCCCGCAGTGCGCCGGGGGAACTCTTAAGAGTCTCCCCGCAGCTCCCGGGTTAATCAAGGATGAAAGTATAAGTAATGTGGTTATTGCCCAAGAAGTAATGTAAAGGGATAACTGTAATTAGTTGCACTGGTCTAGGATGTTCACTTGTCTAGGTGATACTTCGGACCGAAAATATCAGTGAGGGCGAATCAGGTTAAACCTGATGGCAAGAATAATTATGGGAGTCAGTTCGCCTAAGCTAAATTTCACTGATATATATTAATGTGTACTAGCATAATCACTTATTTCTTAACCTCTCCGCGGCGCACAGGGGGTTTTCTACAGGGTAAGACTGTGCGCACCTATGATGATTTTGGGACCTATTGCCAATTTCGATAAAAAGTACATCATCGTGTAGGGAATGTTTGCGTGCATCGGCCCATATATATTTGACCCCCCAAAAAATGTCTGGGGGGGGTAGGGGAACGGTCCGTAGTTGAAAAATGTGGAGCGAATGGCACCGCGCGGCTAGATTGTCATCGAGCGGCGAGATTTCCCTGCCGAATATTTACGCGCGCAGGGGATAGGAGGAGGGGGTGGGTTACCGCGTATTATCACGTATATGTCCTTTTTTGAGCCCTTTTAGGCTATGTAGAGTATGTATACGTGTGTAGGGCACCCATATAACAAAGAATATGCCTCATAGTGACCAAAAATTGCAATATATAAGGGAATTATAAGATAATTTTTAGGCGGGAATGAAGATGTGTTGGAGGTTTGGCGGCAATTTATGAGCTGAGAGTGTGGTTTACGCCATACATATCACATATCTTGTACGTAGAGCACTGTCATATAATACAGACTTGTACGTATGTATACGTGCCATATATCAAAATATATACCGCATATAGACCAATTCATGCGATATTACGCACATTATCAATGAGTTTCTATGCGTGAACCAAGGTGTGAGTGAGTTGTGCTGGGAATGAAAGGGGGAGAGGGTGTGTTACGCCATAAATATCACGTAAATCTTGTATTTAGAGCACTGTCATGCTATAATACAGACTTGTACGTATGTATACGTGCCATATATCAAAATATATACCGCATATAGACCAATTCATGCGATATTTACGCACATTATCAATGAGTTTCTATGCGTGAACCAAGGTGTGAGTGAGTTGTGGTGGGAATGAAAGGGGGAGAGGGTGTGTTACGCCATAAATATCACGTAAATCTTGTATTTAGAGCACTCTCATGCTATAATAAAGACGTGTACATATGTAGGCGTCCCATATAACAAGGAATATACCGCATATAGCCCAATTGATGCGATATTTACGCAAATTGTGAATGTGTTTCTAGCAGACGGAAGCCTGAAAGGGTGGGTTGGGGGTGGGTGGGTGGGAGGGAGGCATGCAGGGGTGCAGTGAGTGAGTGAGTGAGTCGTGGAGAGATGGAAGTCAGGCAGATCTCTAGATAGATAACCAGCTTTGTGATAATTGTGGAGGCGCCCCAGGCGTATTGATGTTTGGTATTTTGAACCTTATGTCTACCAGATGGCTGGTGTTCGTTGCCATCAACAGGTCTACAATAACATGAGTCAGGAATGGAGAGAGAGAGAGAGAGAAACTGAGACATGCATATGTCGTACGTATAAATGGACTTCAGAATTGCATTTTTATGCAAGCAGACATTGCATTTTAGACACATGTGAAGTACCACAGAAACATGTAGGCCATTGACTGTAAATAAAGTACTATATTATAGACCACCAGCGATGGTGCTGAGTCAACACAGGCAGATTGCCTTTTGTGATAGAGGGCTAAATATAGACTGGTGTCTCCTTACACTTGCGAAAGGGTAGATTGCCACCAGAGAAACGTTTACTTATTTATTTCGAAGTAATATGCAATCTAAATGTATATTCGAGACCTACTGCAATTATTTGTATGACAGTCATGACTATGTATAATCCAATATACGCGCGTAGGCGAGACATAAGAAAGCTGGTTGAGCAATTTTCGACACCCACACAGTTATTATTCATTTTTATTTACAATATTATACAACACAAATGTATTTGTGAAGAGTATTTTATCCATTATTGTATTTATACCAATTTTGTTCCCAGACAGAGCTGCTGTAGCTGGAGCAACAAGGAGCGGCAAGGGTCACCTCGTGACCGCTTGACCGTGTGAAAATGAGTGGAGTCACACTGAGAGGGGCAATTTTGTTGAGTGTTTGGGCAATTTTTGACAGAATAAAGTTATATAATTACTAATTCTTGACAGAGACAAACTTTTATAAACCTTGGCATGATATAATTGATAATCCCATCAATTTACAAACGTAAATTGGTGGGATAATTCATTTTTTTTTTGTATATTGTCATTTCGATTGTAGACACGAAGTTTTGAGTGATATTTGGTATGAGCTCCTGTGGCATGGTTGGTAAGGTCGCGGACTGGAAAACTCAAAGTGTCGTAGGGTAGTGGGATCGAATCCAGGAGGGGGTTATGGGGAAGGTTTTATATTGTCTAGAACAAATTTTATAAATTTTTTTTTTTCAAGATCATGCCATTGTATTCAAACAATATGAAATATTCATAGAATATATCATATTGTAAGAATACAATGACATGACCTTGTTTTTTTTTTGTTTTTTTTTGTTTTTTTTTTATTATCTTAGTAGGTTTGACAGGATTTATTGAAACATATTTATTTTTGTACAATTCATTTGAGGTAAGAAAATAATTATATACACATTACTTTGGCTAATAACAAACATATATATTGATATACTAAAAAAATAAGGCATATTACATGGAAATCTTTGAAACTTATAAACTAAATAATGAAACATACAATTATATAATGTAAAAGCTATATCACAGGGACATCTTTGGAACTTATACATTATATAATATATATGTTACATTATGAGGTAGCGTGATCAATTAGGTCAGGTCAGGTAAGGTAGGGCGCGAGTCCAGGGCAGGGCAGGGCAGGGGGCGAGTCCAGGGCAGGGCAGGTGGCGAGTCCAGGGCAGGGCACGGGGCGAGTCCAGGGCAGGGCAGGGCAGGGGCCGACACTCAGTAGTTCTTGAAGGTGTGGTAGTCCCTGAAGCAGTCACCCAGGCAGAGTGGAACTTTGCACTCGGCGCACATTGAGGTGACTCTTTTCGTGACATGGGGTTTCCTGACACTGGAGCTGCAGACAGTGCACTGCGCCTGCCTGTGGCGAGTGCCAAGCATCTCAGTGTTGATGGAGTAGTGTCTTTCGACACCCAGCTGGATGCGGTCAGGAACGTGATCCCCACGCCATGCCGTACATCTGTGAGTGGTGGTGCCATACTTCTCCAGGAGTTGGTAGGAGACGTTGTACACGAACTCCCGGAATTTCAGCTTCTGGTTTGGGGCCATATCCTTTTTCACCAACCACAAGTTGTAGGCGTTCAGCATCGTTATGTCAACTAGGTGGAGGAAGAGCTTGTGATACCACTTCACAGTCTTCCTCAGACACTCAACGCCTGACAGCTGACAGTCAGACTTGTCCACCAGGCGCATGTTTTTTGTGTAGTCCACTACCATGTCGGGCTTGTAGATTGTCTTCCTGGTTCGGTAGTGGATTTTGCCAGAATCCACCTGGGCACCTGTGTGGACGGTGGAAAGCAGGTGGACGTCTCGCTTATCCTTCCACTTCAGGGCTATCAGTTTCCCACACTTCTCGAGCTGCTTGTATTTCTGCCCCTTTCGTCGCCTTCTTCGCACATGCCTCTCGCGGTGTTCCTGGGCCAGGTCGTCTTCTGAAGGTGTGTCACTGGAGGAGGCATCTGTGAGAGGAATGACATCACCTGTGAACTTTGGCATAAACTTTCTTGTCTTTCTGACAGTCCCACATGACCCCGTTTGGTTGTCATAAAGAAACTGGCAGAGAGCAGGAGAAGTATACCAGTTGTCAGTGTAGATGATGTGGCCTTTGCCCAAGTAAGGTGCCAACATTTTCCTGACGATGGCACCTGACATGCCCATGGGGTCATTGGCAGCGGCTTTCGGTACGTCAATGTCAGTTCCTGTATACACGATCATGTCAAGCACTATTCCAGTTTCACAGTCGCACAACACGAAGAGCTTGATTCCGAACCTATGCCTCTTCAAGGGGATATACTGCTTGAAAACAAGACGTCCTTTGAAGAGCACGAGCGACTCATCAATCACCAAATTGAGGAAGGGGTAAAAGTATTTCCTATACCTCTCCAACAACATGGTGAACACATCCCGAACTTTCCATATCCTGTCAATCCTGTTAGGATTTTCGTTGTCTGCAAAGTGCATAAATCTTAGCAGCAACAAAAATCTGTCACGAGTCATGAACTTATTGAAAGTTGGGGTGGCGATGAGAGGGTCGTGCTTCCAATAGTGTTGCAACACATGCTTCTTGATCAGAGGCATGAGGAACAACAAGGCAAAGAACGTCATAAATTCTTCCACAGTCGTATCCACCCAGCCTCGTATTCTCGCTTTTGGAGAAAGGACGTCCAATCTGCCAAACACCCACCTGTAGTAGGCGTTTGTTTGGGCAACGATGTACGTCATTACCTCCATGTCGAAAAAAGCGAGGAAGAAGTCGCTTTCGTTCGCTTGATCATCACAGGGCCAGTCGTCAGTTGTTCCTGACGTCCCAGGATTGAACTGGGGCACGTCAGGTACAAAATTGACCCCGTCAGACCAATCGAACGAAGGCAGCTCAGGGATCGGAATGTCGTCTGCGTCTGCTTCATCGTCTGAAATATCGCTTCCATGGTCGCGATACAGCACTTCATCATCATTACCCTCCTCTTCACTTGACAGACGATGCCCTTCTTATTTTTCGTCACCGACGTCGGACTCACTCCCACTGTCCACTCCCAAATCCCCCCACCCTTGGTCCCGTGCTAGGGCTTCGTCGTCGAAACCCGGGCTGCCAATGTCCTGCGAATCACCATCAAACAGCAGGGCGGCATACTTAGATGGTGTCAGAGTTTTTCGGGTCACTTTGGCACGTGCGGGAGTCTTATGGACAGGGACAGCAGAGGCGGTGGCAGGGGCAGCAGTGGTGCGTGGCCTTGATGGCAAGATGATGGTGGTGCCTGTCGCCCTTCTCTCTGTTCCTTGGGCAGGGGCGGCATGGGCGGCAGGGGCAGCAGTGGTGCGTGGCCTTGATGGCAAGATGATGGTGGTGCCTGTCGCCCTTCTCTCTGTTCCTTGGGCAGGGGCGGCATGGGCGGCAGGGGCAGCAGGGGCAACAGGGGCAGCAGGGCCGGCAGGGACACCAGGGCCAGCAGTCGCTTTCCCAGTCGCTTTCCCTCTCCCTTTCCCCTTCCCCTTCCCTGTTCCTTGGGCAGGGGCGGCAGGGGCGGCAGGGGCAGCAGGGGCGGCAGGGGCAGCAGTGCCGGCAGGGACACCAGGGCCAGCAGTCGCTTTCCCAGTCGCTTTCCCTCTCCCTTTCCCCTTCCCCTTCCCTGTTCCTTGGGCAGGGGCGGCAGGGGCAGCAGGGGCGGCAGGGGCGGCCGGGGCAGCCGGGCCAGGGGCGGCTGGTGGTGGTGGTGGTGGTAGGGGCACTGTGGCTGGCGTACGGGTTCTCTTCCCTACGCCCGTGCCTTTCATTTTTCCTGCCCCCGCAGGTAATGCAGCCCTAGGGCGGCCTCCTGCGTCGCTGGTACCGGTGGCAGGGGTGGCAGTGGTGGCAGTGGTGGCAGTGGTGGTGGTAGTGGTTGTTGCAGTGGCCTGGGTCGTGGTGGCAGTGTCCCGAAAGACCAATGACCTCTGTGCCATTGCCCTGCTTGCACGTGTTTTCCGTGCTTTGGGTGCTGGTGCTTCGTCCTCTGAGCTGTAGGGCGTGTCGTACTGGTAGCTAGGGTCTTTGGCAGCCACCCTCTGCCTTCCACGGCGGCTAACACCACCAGAAGGAGGGCTGGTTGTGTCATCAGGGAGCGAGCGTGAGGGACGTGTGGGCTCCATGACTAGTGCGTGGTTACTGGCGCGGTGGTGCTTGCACGAGTGCGGGGCGAGCGTTTGGCGGGGTGGTATCGAGAGTTGACATGTAGTACTATACCCACACCAATTTTCAGCCGCCGGGCTATAAACGCGCGGTTTTAGTACGTGTTCAAAGTCTCTGCTCTTAAGAGTCTCCCCGCAGTGCGCCGGGGGAACTCTTATGAGTCTCCCTGCAGCTCCCGGGTTAACATCAGAGAACGTTGAGACACAATCGAATACACTGGATGGTTGATAGTTAATAGCACCGTAACACTGGTACTCTGTGCAGTAACACTGTGATGGAGTTTTCCTGGTTATCTTGCGTTAGTGATGTTGGGGGTTAACAGTAGCTCTGGGGCCGTCCAAGCTGTCCGGCAGTGTAGAGAAGGTTTGCAGATGGGCTTCTTGCGGGCAGTTGTGCACCTTTTTGGCAACAATTGCTGATGGGTTAAGACAGTCGATTGTTGCCAAGGAGTTATTCTTGCCGAGTCCTCACTCAAGAGTTTCTCGCATAATCCCTTCTAACATAAAAATATCTTTCTGCCTTAGATCAGTTATGAGTTATGATCGTTCGTATCTCAAGTAGCGGAGGGTGCACTATCAGAAGTTAATGAAACAATCAATAATTTGTGAATTTGTTGTCTACCAATATAATATTGCTGCCTGTTATGCCCTGTTTTTCTACAGGTTTAACTTGGGTAATGTGAGTTCTAATTGACTGGGTATATAAGGCTGAATGCACAATACAAGATATGAGGAATAGAGAACACAAAGAAACACATGGTAGCAAGTTACACGATCACGTTTATTTATATACCACTGCAGAATACTCGTGTAAGACAATATAATAGAATCGAACAACACTAGCATAAGTGGATCTGGATGGAGCCTAGTCTCCCACTTCCAACGTTCAGGTATTAATCTTCTGATCACTGGCTTTAATTCAACAGGTTTATATACCGAAGACCATCAATGTTACTTATAGAATCATATTCACTGTTAGATTTATTACTGGTAGCTCTGGTGCACAAGTAGTAGTTCACAGACTAGATTAGACACGCGTATTTTAGAGCACGGGAATTCTAGTAACCTCAGGGGGTACTGATCTAAGTTTTATATTCTTGTCTCAGAAATACATAGAACGCAAATCAGTGGGCTAACATTTAGATATCACTAGGGTTTCCTTCTAGGTAATAATATCTGGATATATGGTTGATTACGAGAGTTAGTATCGCCTGTTAATTATTGAACACTGATACGCTTAGCACTTCCTAATTGAATGGTTATATGAATTATACTGGGGCAAAGAGATAGCCACTTCGTAGAAATATTAATTAGTGAATCTCTAAACAGCACAGTAATATGTAGTACTGCTAAAGGGAATCTTGGGTAGTATCTGATGGGTCTGGTCCTGGTTATCTTGCGTCCATGATGTTGGGGGCTAACGACTGGTTCCGCAGCCATCCAGGGGGTCCATATGTGTGAAGTTCTCAAATACGTGGGCAGGTCCTTCTATCCAAATCTGCCACGGAGTCTGCCGGCTCTGGAATCTCACTCCGGAACAACACAAGGGCAGAGCTAGAAGTTAACTGCAGGGTAGTGACCCCTGGTTGGTGTCTAGCTTTCAACTGATTTGACTGGGGGCGGGAGCTAGATTTATAGGCTCGGTTCTGGACCCTGTAGACAGTAGGGATCTCGAGTCTTATGGACTTATTTGAGCTCTCAATAGATATGGGGACTAGGTAAGATGGTATTTACTGTTGTGGCACATGGCTATAGGAAGCCTTTATATTTTCATATAACTGAGCCTTAGTAAGAGGTACTATTTTGGCTATACTGGAAGTATTTAGGGGAGAGAGACTGGATCTACTTTGCGAGGAGGATGGGGACAGCTGTGATAGGAGCGTCTCTCTTAGATTGTTCAATCTTCATTCTATGGTATAGCTGAGGTGCTAATTTAGTGATCAGAGCATGCAAGAAAGGTAAATGGTTTATTGTGAGTTAATAGAGGTTAGTAAAGGTGTTAGTCATGCATGGTTAGTTCATTGATAGGAAGAATTCCTGTGCTACCTGGCAATGACTCGGAAGTCAAAACAGGGGCCAGGTATACCTCTGCGGGGGTGGGGGTCTCCCTCCTCGGATGGGCAAAAAGGGGGAGCTGGGCGCCCTCTCTCTGTGATAGTCGTCCGGCGGCTGTGGCTAGGGGCTTGCCATATCACCAGTGTTCGTAATAACCCTCTGTGTATGAGACAGATGTGGGTGTCCTTAATACCAAAACCGAAGGTGCCTTGGCTAGCTGGTTTTACTCGGCTGGTTGTTAATTGTAGGGTTTGCTGGATGTGGTGGAGACTGGGTTGCTAACTCTGCCACATTTATCTGGAAGTATGGCAATAGAAGTTAGTTACTGGCGAGGCGGCTAGCCTCGCACCGACGACCATTGGGTGCAGGGTTGTGAATGGGTTGTAAGAGAATAGATGGCATGCAAGGGACTAGTAAAGTTCTAATGTTGTTCTGGCCTACTAAGTGAAGGTAGGCTGGATAGGAGTATATATATAAAAGGTTGGAGAGTATTAGCAACGGACAATTCAAGGATCTTCAAGAGGTATGAGAGAGAGGCTAGGTCGGACAAGAGTAGAGAAGTGCGGGGTCTTATAATGAGAGGGGAGGAGTGCAGGGGGGCTATAGGGGAATTTGACCCTAAGGTCTCTGGGCGTGGGGGTGGCATTAGGCTGCAGTTGATATGGAAGTTTGAAAAGGCAGTAGAATACGTTAGCCAAATGCTACCGGGGAATGCAACTAAGGGGTGGTATATGAGTCTGGAAAAGATAGAGTTATGTGATCAGTCCGAGGGGTTATGGATACTATTAGTTGGCCCTGGGAACTGCGTTTTCTATTAAATATAAATATACCAACAACAGCGGCAGTTCGTAGGGTACTTAGTTATTGTTTCGGGGTACTTATGACAGATACTGGTAACCAGGTTATCTTATACAATCTCTGGTTGGGGTAAGAGGTGTATGACACGAAGTAAATTGGCGTAGTGTGGACTGTGGATACGAAGGAGGCAAGGGGAAGACATATGACAATTGTGGAAAAGTAAATGGAAAAAGGTGAACACAATGGCGGATAAAAATACTTAACCTAAGGATTGAATACATAGATTTATGGGGCGATGGGTCTTCAGAAGCTTAGTCTGGCAAGACAAGATGTTCGGGAATGTTAATATTAATACTTAAAACTAAGGATTGCATACATCGATGAACGACGACATTATAGTCGTCGTCCTAATAAGGTGATGAAACCTGGTTGATCTGTACTTGGCACAATACGACACAAGGACAGTGCCGCTATGTCGTATCAATGCTGGTGGCAGTTAATATTATAGACTTAGTTACTAGAGGAACAATGCAAGGGGCGACTGAGCACGGGTTACATATATCTATACTCGTCATGGGAAATGATATACGAGGTCTAGGGACAAGCGTGGGTGTTTTAACTTCTAAGATATATAACATCTACTTCTCGGATGTAAGAACATACATAGATATAATTATGGCTGTCTGATGTGTTGGCATTGGCTCAACATAGGGACAGGGCATGGGTGTTTTTAATATGAATGTATATTCCTGTTCATCATCTTTGTAGTTAGGAGTGTAGGACACGAGGGGTAGTGTACGTGAGGTGTAGAAAATGGTCAGTTTAGAAAAGGTAGGTGGGTGCGGCCTGGAGCTGCTTAGCCCTGCGGGCTTGGGCCTGTCTGAAATGGCTGGCTCGGTCAGCTGGTCCTTTCGTTCTGTGGACCTTTCCTTTGGGTGTTTCTGTGTGGTGTTCGTTCGTGGCTTCTGTGGTGGGCTTCTCGTTCTGGGGCATTTTACTTCCCTCTCCTTCATTATAGGCTCGTCCTCGAGCCTCAAGGGTGAAGTAAAAAGAAGCATAGTCAGAAAGTGTAGGTTAACAAGAAAAGTAGTATGACTAAGGGAAAACAAATATAATATATAGTATATGGAAAACATGTAAATTTAAGAAATAACAGATAATTAAGAACACAGGAAATTAAGAAGAGGTAAAGTGTTTAACAATGTATAAAGCAAATTTAAAAGATAGTCAGAAAAGTGTAGGTTAACAAAAAAGTAGTATGACTAAGGGAAAAAAATAATATATACAGTATATGGAAAACATGTAAATTAATAGAATCATGCCCAATCGCTTAGGAATTGAAAACAATCAACAAATTTTTAGTACAATAATATCCTCATCATCATCAGGGGGGGGGGTTATTTAGGGTCGCCGTTAGTCTGGGTGACGGTCTGGTAATAGGGGGGTGGTGGTTGTGGCTTTGACCTTGGGTTTCACTTTCACTTTGGAAGGGCGGTGGATATCCCGTTCGTTCTGGTCGTTGGGAATGTGGGTCTGGGGGCGAGCTGGCCCGGGGCCAGTTTTGGAGGGGGGTCTAAGTGGTTTCGGTCGGGGGTAGTGCTAGGGGGGTTTTAAAGATGAAATGGGCAGGTCGAGTCGGGTTGTTGTTGCGGAAGAGGTTGGTGCTGGGGAGGGGTTGAATTGTGTAGAGAGTTGTGGTCGTGAGTGGGGTTTGGGGAAGGGTGAGTAAGGCTGAAGGTTGAGAGTTTACTATGATCGGGTGGTTTGGAGGTTTGGGGTGTGGGGATTTGATAGGGAGATGGTGGGGGGGGGGTCTGGGCAGGCAGGGTTGTGGTTTGAGAGGGGTTGAATTTGGACTGATTTTATTTTCGGGAGAGACATGGATGGGATTTCGAGGAGTGGTTGAAGTTGAGAGGTTGATTATGTTGTTTGGGGCGAGAGAGAGAGTATTTTGGGGTTTAGCCAAGGTGGAAAAAGTTTTGTGGTTGGATTGGGATGAGAGTGGTATTTTGTCGAGCGGGATCTTTGTGGGTGGAATTTGGGGCGGGTGGGGTAACGGTGAAGAGGGGGTAAGATAGGGGGGAAAAAGGAGGTAGGGGTTATGTACGGGGGTGATTGTTCGTTCGGAATGTGGTCGTGAGAGGTTAGGCTGGCAGGGTGGGAATTGGTGGAGGTTGAAAGTTTAGCTGGGCTCATGATGGTGGGGGACCGACTGGTGAGCAGGTGTTCGGTACGCATGAGGGGGGGAAATCACTTTGGTGGGGGTCACGCGTGAGGAGGGATTAACGGCGCGTGTGGGAGGATCAGAGTGGTGGGGTGTGTCGGTGGCAGTGACGGTTTGTTTAGAGGTTATCTGGGGTTGGTGGGTTTGTCTGTCATGAGGGGGTGAGTCAAGTGTGGGGTTTTGAAGTTTATTAGGGGTGTGAATTGTGGGGGGGGGGGGGGGGGGGAAGGGAGCTACTGACGGAAAACTGTCACAAGGGGAATTTGTTGGTGGGGAAATAGCTGAGTTGGGCGGGGGGGAGGGGGGGAACATGGTTGGGTCCCTAGGTCGTCACGCGTGAGGGGAGGATTAACGGCGCGTGTGGGAGGATCAGAGTGGTGGGGTGTGTCGGTGGCAGTGACGGTTTGTTTAGAGGTTATATGGGATTGGTGGGTTTGTCTGTCATGAGGGGGTGAGTCAAGTGTGGGGTTTTGAAGTTTATTAGGGGTGTGAATTGTGGGGGTGGAAGGGAGCTCCTGCCGGAAAACTGTCACAAAGGAAATTTTGTTGGGGGAAATAGCTGAGCATTTCTGGGGAAGGGGGGAACATGGTTGGGTCCCTAGGTCGTCACGCATGAGGGGAGGATTAACGGCGCGTGTGGGAGGGTCAGGGTGGTGAGAGGTGAGCGAGTTAGGAAACGGGATTTGTTGGGGGGACTGCGGCGGGTTGGTGGGGGAAGAGTTAGGTGTAGAACAGGGGTTATTGGTAAAGGACTGATGTATTGATTTGGGGTTGTTAACCCGGGAGCTGCGGGGAGACTCATAAGAGTTCCCCCGGCGGACTGCAGGGAGACTCTTAAGAGCAGAGCTTTTGAACGCGTACCAAAACCGCGCGTTTATAGCCAGGCGGCTGAAAATTGGTGTGGGTATAGTACTACATGTCAACTCTCGACACCACCCCGCCAAACGCTCGCCCCGCACTCGTGCAAGCACCACCGCGCCAGTAACCACGCACTAGTCATGGAGCCCACACGTCCCTCACGCTCGCTCCCTGATGACACAACCAGCCCTCCTTCTGGTGGTGTTAGCTGCCATGGAAGGCAGAGGGTGGCTGCTAAAGACCCTAGCTACCAGTACGACACGCCCTACAGCTCGGAGGACGAAACACCTGCACCCAAAGCACGAAAAACACGTGCAAGCACGAGAAAGGTACAGAGGTCATTGGTGTTTTGGGACACTGCCACCACGACCCAGGCCACTACAGCAACCACTACCACCACCACTGCCACCCCTGCCACCCCTGCCACCGGTACCAGCAACGCAGGAGGCCGCCCTAGGGCTGCAGAACCTGCGGGGGCAGGAAAAATTAAAGGCACGGGTGTAGGGAAGAGAACCCGTACGCCAGCCACAGTGCCCCTACCACCACCACCACCAGCCGCCCCTGGCCCGGCTGCCCCTGCCGCCCCTGCCACCCCTGCCACCGGTACCAGCGACGCAGGAGGCCGCCCTAGGGCTGCAGAACCTGCGGGGGCAGGAAAAATTAAAGACACGGGCGTAGGAAAGAGAACCCGTACGCCAGCCACAGTGCCCCTACCACCACCACCACCACCACCAGCCGCCCCTGGCCCGGCTGCCCCTGCCGCCCCTGCCGCCCCTGCCCAAGGAACAGGGAAGGGGAAGGGGAAGGGGAAAGGGAGAGGGAAAGCGACTGCTGGCCCTGCTGGCCCTGGTGTCCCTGCCGGCCCTGCTGCCCCTGTTGCCCCTGCTGCCCCTGCCGCCCATGCCGCCCCTGCCCAAGGAACAGAGAGAAGGGCGACAGGCACCACCATCATCTTGCCATCAAGGCCACGCACCACTGCTGCCCCTGCTGCCACCGCCTCTGCTGTCCCTGTCCATAAGACTCCCGCACGTGCAAAAGTGACCCGGAAAACTCTGACACCATCAAAGTATGCCGCCCTGCTGTTTGATGGTGATTCGCAGGACATTGGCAGCCCAGGTTTCGACGACGAAGCCCTAGCACGGGACCAAGGGTGGGGGGATTTGGGAGTGGACAGTGGGAGTGAGTCCAAATTGGTGACGAAAATGAGGACGGGCATCGTCTGTCGGTGATGATGATGAAGTGCTGTATCGCGACCATGGAAGCGATATTTCAGACGATGAAGCAGACGCAGACGACATTCCGATCCCTGAGCTGCCTTCGTTCGATTGGTCTGACGGGGTCAATTTTGTACCTGACGTGCCCCAGTTCAATCCTGGGACGTCAGGAACAACTGACGACTGGCCCTGTGACGATCAAGCGAACGAAAGCGACTTCTTCCTCGCTTTTTTCGACATGGAGGTAATGACGTACATCGTTGCCCAAACAAACGCCTACTACAGGTGGGTGTTTGGCAGATTGGACGTCCTTTCTCCAAAAGCGAGAATACGAGGCTGGGTGGATACGACTGTGGAAGAATTTATGACGTTCTTTGCCTTGTTGTTCCTCATGCCTCTGATCAAGAAGCATGTGTTGCAACACTATTGGAAGCACGACCCTCTCATCGCCACCCCAACTTTCAATAAGTTCATGACTCGTGACAGATTTTTGTTGCTGCTAAGATTTATGCACTTTGCAGACAACGAAAATCCTAACAGGATTGACAGGATATGGAAAGTTCGGGATGTGTTCACCATGTTGTTGGAGAGGTATAGGAAATACTTTTACCCCTTCCTCAATTTGGTGATTGATGAGTCGCTCGTGCTCTTCAAAGGACGTCTTGTTTTCAAGCAGTATATCCCCTTGAAAAGGCATAGGTTCGGAATCAAGCTCTTCGTTTTGTGTGACTGCGAAACTGGAATAGTGCTTGACATGATCGTGTACACAGGCACTGACATTGACATACCGAAAGCCGCTGCCAATGACCCCATGGGCATGTCAGGTACCTCGGTCTGGTTAGAGGTTATCTGGGACTGGTGAGTTTGTTTGACATGAGAGGGCGAGTCAAGTGGGGTTTCGAAGTTTTCTAGGGGTGTGAATTGTGTGGGGGTGGAAGGGAGCTACTGACTGAAAACTGTCACAAGCTACCGACGGAAAACTGTCACAAGGGAAATTTTGTTGGTGGGGGAATAGCTGAACATTTCTGGGGTCATGGGGAAAATATGTTGTGGTAGGCCTACATAGGTAGGCATAGCTAGAATACGGGGCTTGTTGGGGGGGCTGCGGAGGGTTGGTGGGGGAAGAGTTAGGTGTAGAACAGGGGTTATTGGTAGAGGACTGATGTATTGATTTGGGGTTGTTAACAGGACGAATTTTGGGAATCTTCTTGGTGGCAGTCACGGTCTGGTTAGAGGTTATCTGGGGTTGGTGGGTTTGTTTGACATGCATAGAAAAAGGGTTTATGGGGTAACACAATTGATGGAAGATGATCGTTGGTGGATGGCTGGGCAGGGGAAAATTTAGGGATGGTCAGAGAGGATAGAGGCAAGGAAGAGTGCACTGGGGTTGGACTTTCACCGGAAGTCATTTTGGAAGGGTGCACGGAGTCTTGGATAGGGGCTGAAGGGTTGGATAGGGGATTCATCAAACTGAGTAGGCATTCTTCTCTGATGGAGAGCATATGTTCTTCGAATAAGCCATACGGGTCGAGATGGGCGGTGATGTGGGGTGGGAGGATGTTTAACAATGCGGTGAATAAGAGTTCATTTTGTTGGTCGTAATCTTCATAGCTATACGTGGTCCTCACGTATCTGTAGAGTTGTATGAGGGTCACATTTATATCCCCTTCATACTTGATCTCGTCGACTTTTATTATTTTGGGGCGACGGGGGAACCCAAAAGTGGATCTAAGGTCCGGATCACGAAGGATCGAAACTGGTTCCAGGTAAACTCTGGCGTACACTGTGTCACAGTTTGGCGAATAAATTCTTTAAAGGTAGGCCGATCAACAAGTTGGGAAACGGCTTCTCCCAACTGTATAATATGCAAAATTGCAACGGCGATTTTTTCGCGGTCATTTTGAAGTACCACATCGTACACTGGCTTTATTATGTCTAAGTAAGTGGTGATATCATACGTGTTTACATCATACTTGGGAATGTGTGCGAGTGGCTGAAAATTTCGCGATGTTGCCATGCTTCTACTGTTCCAAACTTGCAGTGTAATGCAACCTTTTATCCGAATCAAGAACCACCGCTGCCGCCAATGTTATGCCCTGTTTTTCTACAGGTTTAACTTGGGTAATGTGAGTTCTAATTGACTGGGTATATAAGGCTGCATGCACAATACAAGATATGAGGAATAGAGAACACAAAGAAACACATGGTAGCAAGTTACACGATCACGTTTATTTATATACCACTGCAGAATACTCGTGTAAGACAATATAATAGAATCGAACAACACTAGCATAAGTGGATCTGGATGGAGCCTAGTCTCCCACTTCCAACGTTCAGGTATTAATCTTCTGATCACTGGCTTTAATTCAACAGGTTTATATACCGAAGACCATCAATGTTACTTATAGAATCATATTCACTGTTAGATTTATTACTGGTAGCTCTGGTGCACAAGTAGTAGTTCACAGACTAGATTAGACACGCGTATTTTAGAGCACGGGAATTCTAGTAACCTCAGGGGGTACTGATCTAAGTTTTATATTCTTGTCTCAGAAATACATAGAACGCAAATCAGTGGGCTAACATTTAGATATCACTAGGGTTTCCTTCTAGGTAATAATATCTGGATATATGGTTGATTACGAGAGTTAGTATCGCCTGTTAATTATTGAACACTGATACGCTTAGCACTTCCTAATTGAATGGTTATATGAATTATACTGGGGCAAAGAGATAGCCACTTCGTAGAAATATTAATTAGTGAATCTCTAAACAGCACAGTAATATGTAGTACTGCTAAAGGGAATCTTGGGTAGTATCTGATGGGTCTGGTCCTGGTTATCTTGCGTCCATGATGTTGGGGGCTAACGACTGGTTCCGCGGCCATCCAGGGGGTCCATATGTGTGAAGTTCTCAAATACGTGGGCAGGTCCTTCTATCCAAATCTGCCACGGAGTCTGCCGGCTCTGGAATCTCACTCCGGAACAACACAAGGGCAGAGCTAGAAGTTAACTGCAGGGTAGTGACCCCTGGTTGGTGTCTAGCTTTCAACTGATTTGACTGGGGGCGGGAGCTAGATTTATAGGCTCGGTTCTGGACCCTGTAGACAGTAGGGATCTCGAGTCTTATGGACTTATTTGAGCTCTCAATAGATATGGGGACTAGGTAAGATGGTATTTACTGTTGTGGCACATGGCTATAGGAAGCCTTTATATTTTCATATAACTGAGCCTTAGTAAGAGGTACTATTTTGGCTATACTGGAAGTATTTAGGGGAGAGAGACTGGATCTACTTTGCGAGGAGGATGGGGACAGCTGTGATAGGAGCGTCTCTCTTAGATTGTTCAATCTTCATTCTATGGTATAGCTGAGGTGCTAATTTAGTGATCAGGGCATGCAAGAAAGGTAAATGGTTTATTGTGAGTTAATAGAGGTTAGTAAAGGTGTTAGTCATGCATGGTTAGTTCATTGATAGGAAGAATTCCTGTGCTACCTGGCAATGACTCGGAAGTCAAAACAGGGGCCAGGTATACCTCCGCGGGGGTGGGGGTCTCCCTCCTCGGATGGGCAAAAAGGGGGAGCTGGGCGCCCTCTCTCTGTGATAGTCGTCCGGCGGCTGTGGCTAGGGGCTTGCCATATCACCAGTGTTCGTAATAACCCTCTGTGTATGAGACAGATGTGGGTGTCCTTAATACCAAAACCGAAGGTGCCTTGGCTAGCTGGTTTTACTCGGCTGGTTGTTAATTGTAGGGTTTGCTGGATGTGGTGGAGACTGGGTTGCTAACTCTGCCACATTTATCTGGAAGTATGGCAATAGAAGTTAGTTACTGGCGAGGCGGCTAGCCTCGCACCGACGACCATTGGGTGCAGGGTTGTGAATGGGTTGTAAGAGAATAGATGGCATGCAAGGGACTAGTAAAGTTCTAATGTTGTTCTGGCCTACTAAGTGAAGGTAGGCTGGATAGGAGTATATATATAAAAGGTTGGAGAGTATTAGCAACGGACAATTCAAGGATCTTCAAGAGGTATGAGAGAGAGGCTAGGTCGGACAAGAGTAGAGAAGTGCGGGGTCTTATAATGAGAGGGGAGGAGTGCAGGGGGGCTATAGGGGAATTTGACCCTAAGGTCTCTGGGCGTGGGGGTGGCATTAGGCTGCAGTTGATATGGAAGTTTGAAAAGGCAGTAGAATACGTTAGCCAAATGCTACCGGGGAATGCAACTATGGGGTGGTATATGAGTCTGGAAAAGATAGAGTTATGTGATCAGTCCGAGGGGTTATGGATACTATTAGTTGGCCCTAGGAACTGCGTTTTCTATTAAATATAAATATACCAACAACAGCGGCAGTTCGTAGGGGTACTTAGTTATTGTTTCGGGGTACTTATGACAGATACTGGTAACCAGGTTATCTTATACAATCTCTGGTTGGGGTAAGAGGTGTATGACACAAAGTAAATTGGCGTAGTGTGGACTGTGGATACGAAGGAGGCAAGGGGAAGACGTATGACAATTGTGGAAAAGTAAATGGAAAAAGGTGAACACAATGGCAGATAAAAATACTTAACCTAAGGATTGAATACATAGATTTATGGGGCGATGGGTCTTCAGAAGCTTAGTCTGGCAAGACAAGATGTTCGGGAATGTTAATATTAATACTTAAAACTAAGGATTGCATACATCGATGAACGACGACATTATAGTCGTCGTCCTAATAAGGTGATGAAACCTGGTTGATCTGTACTTGGCACAATACGACACAAGGACAGTGCCGCTATGTCGTATCAATGCTGGTGGCAGTTAATATTATAGACTTAGTTACTAGAGGAACAATGCAAGGGGCGACTGAGCACGGGTTACATATATCTATACTCGTCATGGGAAATGATATACGAGGTCTAGAGACAAGCGTGGGTGTTTTAACTTCTAAGATATATAACATCTACTTCTCGGATGTAAGAACATACATAGATATAATTATGGCTGTCTGATGTGTTGGCATTGGCTCAACATAGGGACAGGGCATGGGTGTTTTTAATATGAATGTATATTCCTGTTCATCATCTTTGTAGTTAGGAGTGTAGGACACGAGGGGTAGTGTACGTGAGGTGTAGAAAATGGTCAGTTTAGAAAAGGTAGGTGGGTGCGGCCTGGAGCTGCTTAGCCCTGCGGGCTTGGGCCTGTCTGAAATGGCTGGCTCGGTCAGCTGGTCCTTTCGTTCTGTGGACCTTTCCTTTGGGTGTTTCTGTGTGGTGTTCGTTCGTGGCTTCTGTGGTGGGCTTCTTGTTCTGGGGCATTTTACTGCCGGTAGTCCCGATCGCAATAAAATATTCGTAAAGGGTTAAATCACTTCCTCACAGAGTTGCACAGATTACGGAACGCCGAACTATCGTGAATCTTGAGGGGGGGAGGGGGTATTAGAAAGCCACCGCAGTGTGGACAACCGTTGCTTTGGGCTCTAATATTCAACTGCCCGACTGTTGTCTCTGGGTCTTATTTATAGGCAGGTCAAGGAAGCTTCAGGAATGTTCTAGAAGTAATTGGATGTCAATGCTATGAAGTAGTTAATTTATTCTGGTGAACTTAGGGGGTTAGGGAGGGGGGTCTTTAATGTGGCGGTAAGTAACTTGTTATCTGATTTATGATCGTGGATATCTTAACTCTAGTATGAGGTACTAGTAGAGTTATTTAGGCGGATTTGGTGAAGATTTATAGGGACTACTTTACTGGCGCCCTACGTGAATAGGCTGGTAGGTATTATTCATCAATTCACCTAAATATCTTTCTCTGGTCTAGCTGACATGCTATTCGTAATCTAGGATGGGATAATGAAGATTTTGGTTTTGGTTAAGGATGGGATAGGATGGTATTTGGATAGGTATTTAGATTTGTAGGTCATAACCTGTTGGAAACTCACCTGTTGTCTGGCAAGAATTTGTTGGCTTGCGGGTCAGGGTAATTCTCCGCGGGGGTCGGTCACCGTAGGTGGGGTCCCCGTGGGGTCGGGGGGGACAGGCCGCTCCCTGAATATGGTTATCGAGAGTTCTTACGTTAATTGGTTTGAGATATGAGTTCAGGTTGTGAGGAGGTATCTTCCTAGTTAGGGTTGATCATTACATCTAGTTTTCATGTACGAGGATCACTCGTGGGGGTTAAGAATAGTGGTTTTGTGAAAATGCAAGTCATGGGGAAATTTACATTTTTAAGGGGGGACGAGAGGGGGTCGTTCTAGTCTCGCGCCGGCTATTGTTCCGGTTCAGGTTGTGAGGGGGGCTAGGGAGTTAGAGGATAGTTAAGGGGGGGTACAAGGATAGGTCCTTACCTTCCATTTGTTGAGGTTAGTGAACGAACTGAGTCGGCAGGTTATAACGTTCTTATGGCGTCTTTACAGGGGGAGGGTTGTGAATTGTAAAGGGGGTGGTTTGAGGCTAGGCGCCGCGCCGCTCGTGACCTAGGGCAGTGACCCTTAATGCGCTGGACATAGGGGTGGCATTTCCCTACGATCGAACAGGTAGGGAGGTGTGTGCAGCGGGGTGTGAAGGATAAGAGGACAGGATGACCCAAAACAGGGTACCACTGAGCATAGGGTCACAAAGCAAAATAGAGTAGTGTGGATTGTGGATACGGAGGAGGTGATTGGAAGACGTATAACAATTGTGGAAAAGTAAATGGAAGAGAGGAACACAATGGCGGATAAAAGATAATTAACCTAAGGATTAAATACATGCATGAATGACGAAATTATAGCCGTCGTCCTAATTAGGTGACGAAACCGGGTTGGTATGCGGGTTACATCATTAATTATAGGGGTGACATAATCATGATCGGGTTCGTTGTGGACTGGAAATCGAAGGCGTTTTGAGCTCGCCTTCGCACCTACACAAATGAAAGTACTATAACCCACAAGGTGGTTATCTAATGAGATACATACTTAGTTGATACACCAAGAATGTCTAGGAGGAAAGTCATGTGGTTTGTATTAAAGAAGATTGTTTTTTTTTAAGAGGTGTGTAACATGCGGAGTTAAGTGGAAAAGAGAAAACATCGTGGATAACAGATATAGTCCTACAGACCTAAACAGGCGGTTATGGGCGCGGTCACCTACCTTTACACTGGTGCCGGTTGTCCTTTTGACCCTTTCGGTACGATAACCTTTCCAAATTACTCTCGCTATATCTTTCTCCCTCCCTCCACCTCCGCCTGTTCAAGGTACAGTCGCGCTAATAATAGATTTCTCAGCACCATATATGTTTTGATCAATAATTAGTATCAGCAATATCTAAGCTTCATTTCTTCATATCGAGTAAAATATACAAACATGTTCCTACACTTACCCACCCTATTCAACATCTGACAGACATTAATACAGCACAGAGCAAGCCAAACGTAATGCCAGCTGGGACATGACTTATTAGCGCGATCGTACATTGATCTTGCCCTGTGTATGAGTGAGAATGGAAACGCACTTATCACCGTATTACTGTGTAGCCCACATGAATGCGTAGATAATTATTATTGTTATAATAAATTATATTACTATTTATATAGCTCTCTCTCTCTCTTATATATATATATATATATATATATATATATATATATATTACCATTTTATATTTTGACTTTGTTTCCACACCACCCAAGAGGTAAAAGTTTCGGCGCGTTTTTTTTTAAAGAGGTTCCCCTGGAGGCCTACTCCTCTATATTATGCTTTTCAAAGGTACACAATGTTATTCAGAATCCTCATCAGAAGATGTGAGAGTAATGATGAAAGAATCTATGAATTTATCAATCACCACATCTTTGTTTGCATCATCTTCTTGTAGATTTTCCGCATGTTTAACAGCCTTTGTCCAGTTTTCCTCTGTGATTGCTTCGCGGGCGAATGGATCCAAATCGGCGACCTTGAATGTGTTCCTCCTTGCCACATACCCTTTCACCTGAGCCCATATTAATTCAATTGGGAGGTTTGACGAACCTCCCAACCTACCAAATAGGAAAACCTACTATTTGGTAGTAGTCTTGGAAAATCCAACGTCAAGGCTATTAACCTAATTGCAATGACGACTTGTCTATTTTGACTGCTATGTCGTCATTCCAACCGCGGTTAAAAAGAAAACGTCTAGAGTCTACTCCTTATCTTGCTCTAGGAGACGTTATACATTAACCAAAACTACCACCGAAGGTGAAAAAAGCATAGAAGAGAAGAAAAAGGGGTTTACCTTAGTTACCGCTTAAGACCCATCCCGTGTTCCGTCATGTGCAGATCCCTGTCGAACGTGCGCATGAGCGACCCTCTCTTGTCATCACATCTCACGTCAGCAGAAGAACGCGGATGGGCAGGGGTCCGGCGTGAGGGAGGGTATTATGTACGTTGGATTTTCCAAGACTACTACCAAATAGTAAGTTTTCCTATTTGTTAGGTTGGGAGGTACGTCAAACCTCCCAATTTGTTAGTAGTCTTGGCAAATCCAACGTCAAGGCTGCATAACAAATAGGAGGAGGACATCCAAGCCCAACCTACCAAAAAACCAATGCATAAAACAAAATTATGAATGACAATGACACAATTTAAACAAGAGAGTTTAATAAAAGAGTGAAAAACTGAGGAATAGCTAAAAAGAACAGTTTTAACACATGCCCGTCATTCATAGTAATGCAAAAACATAGACTTGTCTGAAACCAAAAAGGTACTGTACCCAAAATCCCTTTTCTTCAAAAACCAACAAAAACACTGAACACAAGAACAAAACACAATTTTCAATGTGGCAAAAACACTTATATACTTGAACAATACATAATCCCAAACTTGCAATCCAGTATTGCAAACCCGTAACCCCCCCCCCCCTTTGTCAAATAAAACAAAGGAAAAGAACGAGGGACAAGGGGGGAAGACCAGGGATCTTCGCCAGAGCACCAGGAAACACGACCCCCGAGAGCAATCACCGGCCGAGGGGGTCGAACACTGGACACGGAGAGGTAGGAGGAGATGAAGGAATTGATAGAAGACCCCAAAACCGCTGAGGCGATGGCAGGTAAGGATCGACGTGGCAGGAACCGGAAGGAGGCAGCAAAGGATCTGACATCGTGCGCAGAACCCCTACAAACAGGGTGACGGGCACTAACGGTCCGACAAATGTGGCGGCCCATCCGCACCTGCGAGAGCCTCCCACCTGTCCGAGGAGACACCCACACAGCAGTACCCGAAGGCGGCGCCACAGACGCAACAGAGGAGTGCAAGGCTGACACCGGGCACAACACATGGCGAGGATGCCCACGCCGTAAAGCCTGGACGGCGAAAGGCTGGAAAATGGGGGCCTCCCACCCATGCGTGGTAACAAAAGGAGGGGAGGAGGCGAACGAGACGCCATGCAAGGACGGGGAGAATCGCACGCAGTCCCGGGGCCGTGACAATGCCGCTAGTGAAGACACCCGATCCCCAGTGGCCAGAGCGACAAGGAAGAGTGGACGCCCGAGCAACTGAACCGGCGTAGCGGCCCTTGTATACGTGGGTGAAGCCAGAAGGACCAGAGCCCGCCCCAGATCCCACTGCGGAGGGACCTGGCGCGGAGGCGGTCGATCCCGGAAGGCAGCCGTCAGGAAGGAATCCAGCTCCTGTGGCGGAACGACCAGCCCAGCGACGGACCCAAAGACCCCCCGGACGGCAGACAAGTGGGTACGTATAGCGTCGACTTGAAAGTGACGTGTACGGAAGAGGTGAAACAAGGAGCGTAGGACGAGGGAAGGAGAGCCAACTGGCAGGCGAGTGGCCTGTAGCCACCTAGTAAAAGACCTCCAGCGGGACCCGTAAGTCCCCCAAGGAGAAGACGGCCAGGAACGCTTCAGGAAGTCAGTCAGGGCCCGGCCGGGGACCGGGAGCCACCGTGCCTCATGAACAAGCACGATGCGAAGGCCAACGAGGTCCACAGGTCCCCAACCTAGCCCAAGTGGAAGCCGGAGACAGGTAGAGGGACCGGACTCGGGCACCACCGCGGCAACCGGGCGTACCAAGCCCGTGCCGGCCACAGAGGCGCGAGGAGCCAGACGCAGCCGTGGTACAGCCGCAGCCTCGCGAGGACTGGGCACATCAACAGCGCGTCTGGTGGCGGAAAGACGTATATCGACCGCCACCTGTACCAGGCTACCATGAAAGCGTCCGGACCCCCCCCCGGAGCGCGAGGCCGGAGGGAGAGGACCAGAGGCAACTGGCGCGGCACCCCCGATGCGAACAAGGCGACCTCCGGAACACTTCAGGAAGCCGCGAGGTCGGCGAACACAGTCCGTTTCATCGCCCATTCTACAAGAACGCCCTGCCCTCTCGACAGGGCGGCCGCCCACAGGGTGGCAGGCCCGGGCAGGGAGGAGGCATGCAAGGAGAAGGGGTGTCGGTCCGCGAGGAAGAACAACTCCACCGAGACCCCCAATAGAGTCAACGACCTGGAGGACCCCCGCATTAGGAAACAGTGGACAGCTTGTCTGAGTGTCCAACCCGAAGGCCACCGACTTACCCCGAAGGGCCAGCGTGTGGCCCGCAGGAAGAACAAAGGAACCAACAGTCCGAGGGCATAGACGGGTAAGTGGAGGGAGACCCACCCATCTGCCGGGAAGTGGACGTCCCAGGTTCGATCGGGAACCTCACCCAACCTCGCCCGACGTATCTGTGGCTACCTAGACCGGCGGCGGGGGGGGGCGGTCCAGGGTACAGCCGCAGAGAGCGAGCCCCGAGCAACCCAGCGACCGAAGCGTCGGCGAACGGTACGCGGGAGCGGCAAGAGCCGATCCATAGGGGCAACGGAAACACCGCGGTGCCCATGAGGAGGAGGCGGCGTAGCTAGAGGCTCCCTAAGGGAAGGGGCAGAGCGGCCTAATGCAGCGAACCCACGAACGAGTCCCAGAGCCACCCCGGGAGGGAGACCGAGTGCAACACGGCGAAGACCTTCCACCGAAGGTGCACCGCGGCCGGCAGACCCCGGGTCACCGTAGCGCCGGACAAAACCCATGCGAGACCGACCCATGGCACGACACGCGACGGGGTCAAGCGTGACTTGGGAACATCGAAGGGGAACCCTAACCGTGCGATGTTGCGAACGACTGTGAGGGCGTCGCCAATGCCCAGTCCGAGGGCTTCGGAAACTACCAACCAATCGGCCAAGGAAAACAGGATCTGGAGCCCGCTCCTGAGGAGAGGACTCAGAGCCTGCCCCACCAGTGCGGAGAAGATCCGCGGCGCGATGTGGAGACCGAAGGGAAGGCCGTCGAACAGGAACACACGATCGGAAGTCCGAACGGCCAAGAATCGCTGGAAGCGAGGATGGAGAGGAACGAGCCAAGACGCATCCTGGAGGGCCAGCGACACTACCCACGACAGAGGGCGCAGGGCCAGGCGCACCAGGGGTACCGGCAGCATACGAAACCGTGTGTGCACGATGTGCCCATTGAGGGCCGACAGATCCACCACCGGTCGCATCGCGTCGCAGTTCGTCTACGGTACCAGAAAGACACGGGAGAGGAAAACCGGGCGACCGGCGGTCAACTCCCTCGACGCTACCCAGCTCGGGCATGGAAGTGAACACGTGGGCCACCTCTGAAGAGATGGGCCGGCGTCGGTGACAAGAGCGGAGTGAGGGCTGGACGTCCACCTCCAGGTGAGACCCCTCCGCGCAACCCGCCGCCCCCAATGTCCCTCGCGGCCACCGAGGGGCGCAAGGGCGAAAACAACCCGAGGGAGCACCCGAGAGGAGGGGAGCGACCTGGTCGGCCAGGCGAGAAGGAGAACAAGGAGGCCGACCCAGAGAACCTACACATTGTGTTGACGTGGAGGTACCCCCGGTACGGGCCGTGCGGGCATGAGCGCCACGTTGACCTCCTCTACCCCCCCTCCAACCTCGTCGAAAAGGGCGGGCCACCCCAACCCCAGGCCGGCGCGGGGCTGACCCCGTCGAAGGGCGGCCGGAAGTGGAAGGCCGGCCAGCCCCGACACGGCGGGGATGAAAGGGGCAAGAACAGAAGTGCGAGGCGGAACCGACGCACTGGCCTGCAACGTCCCAGTCCTGCGCCCGTGCAAGGCGGCAGCACTTGCAGCAGCACCCCGAAGAGGACCGGCAGAAGGACGGGACTGACAAGACCCCGTGCGCGACACAGCGCGGCGGTGCGTGTCGTAAGCAGGGTCCGCAACGACACAGCGCGTCGTCGCGTGTCGGAAGCAGGGGCCGCCGACAGAGAAGCGTAGCATTCCCAAGCATCCTGCTTAAAAAAAAACGACGTATATAGCGCAGAGTACAACAAACCCTGACGAATATCCAAGGGGACCGGCCGGCAGAACGAGGACCGTACCGTCGGGCGTTGCCGAGTT
Organism: Paralithodes platypus; assembly: GCA_032716605.1. NCBI lineage: Eukaryota > Metazoa > Arthropoda > Malacostraca > Decapoda > Lithodidae > Paralithodes > Paralithodes platypus. The sequence goes on from CM064519.1 coordinate 602,611, forward strand.
GCCGCACACAAAACCGCCTTCAGCTCGGGAACCAAAGACACCGCGAGCCGAAGGTGGATCCGCTGAACGCGGTCCAAACCCTCGCGAAGATCGCCTGGCGCAGACGCCTCGAAAAGCCGCAGGTGGTGAACAGACGTCTGGAGGGAACCTAAAGACAAGACAATAAGTCCGTCACCCTCTGTCGCAAGGGAAAAACCTTGGCGACAGAGGGCTGATCCGGGTGAGAGAAGAACGGGGTAGCAATAGAACAAAGTTCAAGAACGGGCGCGCTTATCCAGGACCAGAACGCGCCGGCCAACCCGCCGACAGACACAAGAGGAGGCAAAATCAGTGATGACGCCGGGGGAGGGACTGAAGGAGAGCCGTCGACGGATCGGTGTGTGAAGTCGAAGGCCTCAGCAAACCAGGCCTCCAATGGGAGAGGGTGACCGAGCATGATGGCTAAGCCAGGCGTACCGGCGTCGCACAAACCTGTCCCATAGGAGGACAGACCCGTCAACACAGCCAGGGACTTAACAGCCGGAAGGATGTCAGGGTGGCTGAAGTCTGACCAGAGCGTAGGCCTGCAGAAGGGAGAGGGACCGTAGCAGGGGTAGGTAGGGTGAGGCGCTGAGGGTGAGTCACCGCCAAGAAGCGCGAGAAGAGGGAGTCTTCCATCGACTCCAAGCGCCCGTCGAAGCGTGACACAACCCAGCCCTGCATAGCCGACAATCGATCCGAGAGAGGCGACCCCCCCCCCCAGATTGGTCGGCCCGCAGGGGCGAGCGTGAGCGGGAGCGAGACCCACGACACGAACCAGCAGCGTCGCGGCCCAAGGAAGGCGAGCGACGACGGTTGTGTCGCCGTTGAGGGACTCGTCCCCGATCACGAACGGCCGAGGGGGAAACAGCACCATTCCCCTCTTCCAGCGACACGTCAGCTCCTGAGAAAGGGGACCCCGAAACCTCGCGAAACCCCACCGAGGCAAGGGGAGGGGTACCCCCCTGGCGAGACGGTAAGTGAAGGTCAGGAAGAGAAGAATGAGGAGGAGCAGGACGACGGGAGTGGGAAGGCTGGCCGGGTGAAAGGAGGCCAGAAGGAGCCGCGGGGGGAAACAGAGCAAGGATCCCCGGGGCTGAGATAACAGGGCGGCCCGACACCGAGGCGGAGGAGGGAGGGACCTCCACCGTGGGACGAGACCGTGAAGGAAGAATAGGCACTGAAGCAGGTGAAGTAGGAGAAGCAACGACATCCAGGCGGATCCTCCTGGACAGTGTAGGAGGATGGAGCAGAGGGCCAGCTACAGCATGAACAACCGCGCGCGGAGAGGACAACGTAAGTCGTAAGAGGAAGTCGCCTGGGCTGGGGAAGCGGGCGGAAGGGAGTAGAGCCCCTATCCGTAGAGGCCAGGGGAGGGCGCACAGGGGCAGAGCCGCTAACCCCGGCCTCAGGGCGAGAACCATGACGAGGGCGATGGGCGTCGTCAAGGCGATCAGGAGGACGACGAGGGGCAGTAGAGGACGGACGACGAGGCGAGCGAGAGCGTGGACGGAGCTGGGGAACCCCCCGACGATGGGACGACCGGCTGCGGGACCCAGGGGAGAGGGCCCGAGCAGGTAGAGGGCCCGAGCAGGGAGAGGGCCAGGTGAACGGCCTTCAGTCGGGTCAGGGATACCCAGGGCGACGCGGATCCGGTCGGCAACAAAGGCCGGGGAACAGTGGCCCACAGTCCTAATGTGGCGGGAGACCATCGTCCACACCGACGGAAGGGAAGCAGAGGCCACAGCCGCCGCCGAGGAACCAGGGCCAAGGTGCAGCACATCCACCAGGGCCAGACACGTGCCACACAGAGCAGGGAGGTAGGCCGTAGAGGACACACAGAGCGAGTGGCGCAAGCAGGACTTGTGGCTCTCCAAGCACGGGGAGCGACAACCAAGGCGAAAGCAAGGCAGCCTACCTGCACTAGAAGAACACACACCATAATCAGCACGTCGAAGGAGTAAGTGGAGAGAATGTCCAAGAAGAACCAGGGAAGGAGCATGGGGAAACAGGAACACACATGCAAACAGGTATCCGTACTCACACTAAACTGGGAGCACAGAGGTAGGTGAGGAGGGCGGCCGAGGCGGAAGAGCACTAGCAGAACCTGCAAAGATGGAGAAAGTGTTAACCACCACTCAACATCTTACATGCAGGGCCTATAACACCAGTAAAGTGCATACACCAATATAGTATCAGGCAACAAGATGACATAAAAAAAGTCAATAGTGAAAGCCAACTATTACCGCAAATTTGCGGGCCAATGGAGGCATAACCGTACCGACACCACCCTCCCGCAATTTTGCGGGACCCCCCAACGATCTCCGCAAATTTGCGGGGAGCCGAAACGTCCCAGAGGACCGAATCGAGCTCCCGCAAATTTGCGGGACCGGCCGAGATGGTCCGGCGCCGAAAAAAGCGAGAGGAGCGTCTAGGGAATACCAAAAAAGGCCACAAAAAATGCGTCATCTCCTTATGAACTCCAAGCAATGATGGCCATCAAGCTGAGCAGTGTCTTCCTTGAATTTATCCTGACTCAACCGGTAAAGGGAGAGGCAAGGAAGACACACCAGGGGAGAGGAGGCACATCCCCCAGGAACCACCCAACCCACAGAGATAGAGCAAAGCCCATGAGGAGAAGTGGCAGGGAGGGTGGTTTCGCACAAACAGGGGCCCCGGTGGGGTACCCCTGGATTGGGCAAAAGACTATGAAAGGATGGAGGTGAAACAGGAAGAGAAAACAAAAACCAGTAAATGAAACTGGTGAGAAAAAGGGTGGCCTAGCCGTGAGCAGAGAATGTGTCAGGGGCGAAAAACCCTGTGGTGTGAAGGAGGGGCCCCCGTGGGGTACCCCTGGAGTATCACGAACCACCTGTCGCCCAGGCCCTTGAGACACAGTGAAGGACTCGAAAGGGGGGACTCGGGAATAACGCTAATAATGCGGCCGACACAAACTCTACAAACAGCACCGCCACCAACGAAATCTCAGATTGTTTACCAACGGTACACCTAGGCTATGAAAAAAATGAAAACTCATAGGGGCATAGCAATTCCTGAATGAGAAAACGAGCTAGGCTAAATTAAGCTAAAAGCTAAACTATGCCCAGACTAACAGGAAAAAAGAATATGAAAAGAGAAAGAATCAAAAACATATACGAGGAACGCCAGGCGCCCCCGTACCTTCGGTAGGCTATTTCCACACGCGTCTCCATTATACACACTTAGGAGCCCATTTACGTGTGCCCTAGGTCACGTAACATCTGTCTAACAAAAAATAAGGCCAGATAAGCCGAAACGAACCTAAACAGGGTGAATTAAAGGAGCACAACAAAAGCAACTTCATTCAATGGAGCGCGTGAAAAAATGATGACAAGAGAGGGTCGCTCATGCGCACGTTCGACAGGGATATGCACATGACGGAACACGGGATGGGCCTTAAGCGGTAACTAAGGTAAACCCCTTTTTCTTCTCTTCTATGCTTTTTTCACCTTTGGTGGTAGTTTTGGTTAATGTACAACGTCTCCTAGAGCAAGATAAGGAGTAGACTCTAGACGTTTTCTTTTTAACCGCGATTGGAATGACGACATAGCAGTCAAAATAGACAAGTCGTCATTGCAATTAGGTTAATAGCCTTGACGTTGGATTTGCCAAGACTACTAACAAATTGGGTTGTACTGGCAGTGATACGGGGGAAGGCGCACAACCTTATGGCCATGGTTTGATGCCATTTTATCAATTACATAGCTGACGTCTGTGGTGTGTTGCTTCACAAGGTGCAGAAGCTCAGCCTTGAGGAGATGTGTAGACACTTTAACTCCTTTCTTCTGCAACCATTCTGTTATGCCCGGTCCAAATTGGAACGCGAGATATTCTGAGTGCAATGATTAACTCTCTAACTGGAGAAGTATACCTTTAACTTTAATAAAGAGACAACACGGCAGGAGAATAAGTACACAGGCGACAAGTTAACATGGGTTTTATTCACTTTACACCTGGTTCATGGAGGAGCAATATATTTAATTCTGGAACACTGAGATCATCAAAATGGCAACAATGGTAAATAGAGCATACAAATAATAATATGATTAGCAATTATAAGGCAAGAGTCGAACAATGGGTCCGGACTCAATTTAACAATAACTCCTCGGATACAATTATAGAGTATCCAAAATAGTGGAGGCTTACCTCCCACTCAACTAGATCTCAAGCAAGATCTCAGCAAGGTGACAAGAGTGCAGTAATGGCAGATGTCGTCTGGATCATACTATGATGTCCCCGGCAATAGTGACGTTAACTGACTCTAAAGCAACAATGACCAAGTGGTCATCAACAATAAGGTGGGCTCTGAAAGGCTCACAAATGAACTGAATTCTACAGGTGTGCTAGATCTCACCTGGCAAGATTATTTATTCTAAAACTACTTGTGTGGGCAACTAGCAAGATGCGGAAGGCTGATACAACAATCGTCGGGAGCTGAGATAGAGTGAGATCTATTCGAGTTATGAACCTGACAGAATGTTAAGTGAATGAGGCTAGAAGTTATACAAGGGAACAAGGTTACGTGTAAATAGGTGTGTATGTCATATGCTGTGGATCTTATATAGGCGCGTCCCCTCTGACGGGCTATGGGAGACCAATAACCCGGGAATGTGCGGATATAAGGATCCCCTGATAGTTATGTCTAATGTGTCCCGGCAAGTGGGCAGATTAACGTCAATTTACGTAGAGAGAGGAAAGCCCTCTCGGAAGACGTTATTTAGTGAGAACCCCTGAAGATAACTTCAACCACTACCCTGAGACAACTCTATACCCATAAACCGTAATAAGGCACTTAAAGGAGAGCTGGAGTGAAGAGGTGCCGTAGATCGAGGGAGAATCCAGTGGTCCAGGAGGGCGGCTGGGGCGTGGTACTTCCGGATGTTGGTCCGGGATTAGGCTGCACTCCTACGTCCTTACAGCTCCTTGCTCCTCTGTGCCTACCACGGGAGACACCCGGGTTCCTCTTGCACTCCGCGTGAGCAGGGACTTACTAAGAGTATGCCGGAGTTCTGCTACAGGGTTTGGTGGGGGGTTATGGCGACTAGCATAATGGTCTGTATAGAGTTGCAAGCAGTCTATCCAGTGACACTATGGTTAGTCTAAGGTTTGGGACAATTAAATTACTCCCTTGCAATCTCCTCTGGAACCACAGGACTAATACAGTAAATAGAGGCCAGTGAAGGTGGGGCCCAAAGTGGGTTGCACAATCTAGTCCTCTTCCTGAAGGGGGGAACCCGACCTGGTCGTCTCTAAGTACTGCACTATCCTTATAATCCCTTGAAAGGAACAAGACAGGAATCCTTATTTACTTGGTCTATGCACAGCATCGAAGGCCAGGAAGGTGGGGCCCAAAGTGGGTTGCACAAGCTAGTCCTCTTCCTGAAGGGGGGAACCCGACCTGGTCGTCTCCGATCACTGCACACAGCTTCAAGTGTGAACACCAGCTATTCTGGCTGCTTTTGCCTCTGGAACCACAAGACTAATACAGTAAATAGAGGCCAGTGAAGGTGGGGCCCAAAGTGGGTTGCACAATCTAGTCCTCTTCCTGAAGGGGGGAACCCGACCTGGTCGTCTCTAAGTACTGTACTATCCTTATAATCCCTTGAAAGGAACAAGACAGGAATCCTTATTTACTTGGTCTATGCACAGCATCGAAGGCCAGGAAGGTGGGGCCCAAAGTGGGTTGCACAAGCTAGTCCTCTTCCTGAAGGGGGGAACCCGACCTGGTCGTCTCCGATCACTGCACACAGCTTCAAGTGTGAACACCAGCTATTCTGGCTGCTTTTGCCTCTGGAACCACAAGACTAATACAGTAAATAGAGGCCAGTGAAGGTGGGGCCCAAAGTGGGTTGCACAATCTAGTCCTCTTCCTGAAGGGGGAACCCGACCTGGTCGTCTCTAAGTACTGCACTATCCTTATAATCCCTTGAAAGGAACGAGACAGGAATCCTTATTTACTTGGTCTATGCACAGCATCGAAGGCCAGGAAGGTGGGGCCCAAAGTGGGTTGCACAAGCTAGTCCTCTTCCTGAAGGGGGGAACCCGACCTGGTCGTCTCCGATCACTGCACACAGCTTTTACCCAGATAAAAAGATACCAAAGGCAAGCTTAGTTACTGGTGTCCAGACTGGCTGAGTACTTGTGAATATTCTTGCCCAGACTTAAGGCGCCCGGCTTGAGAGGATCATAGGCGCTGGTGTGGGGGTCGGTTTTTACACCATACCCGAAAGAGGATTTATGGAGCTCCGATCTTACTCTCAACCATCTGAACAATTTAACCAGCACACCTAAACTTCGTTAAATGCGGAAATAGCCTCACGAAAATATCATGCCCTGGTGGGGGCACGAACTCTCGACCCTTGGGTGTGAGGCAGGCACCTTACCAGTTAGACCAATAGAGATATCCCACTTGGCCTGTTCGGCTCAGGGTATTTCCGCATCCGAGGTCTGTTTAGGCTAGCCTATTTTCACTGACTTTACACTACTTCACCTTCCGGGAAGCGAAATCTCCGAACAGAGAGGAACGAACAGAGAGGAACAAGCTTGAGCCGAATCGACCGAGAGTCCGTCAGAGAGATGAACGGGAATGGTGAGTCAACTTCACTGAGCGGTGCATACACGCACCTACAAACTGCCCAGTTGGCAACTCGCTTAGGCGGCTGGCAACTTCCACAACCCAACCCAAGCGTGTCTCACATACACTCCCTGGTCTCTCCTCTCCCCTTCCTTGTCCTGTGGGGGTCGGTTTTTACACCATACCCGAAAGAGGATTTATGGAGCTCCGATCTTACTCTCAACCATCTGAACAATTTAACCAGCACACCTAAACTTCGTTAAATGCGGAAATAGCCTCACGAAAATATCATGCCCTGGTGGGGGCACGAACTCTCGACCCTTGGGTGTGAGGCAGGCACCTTACCAGTTAGACCAATAGAGATATCCCACTTGGCCTGTTCGGCTCAGGGTATTTCCGCATCTGAGGTCTGTTTAGGCTAGCCTATTTTCACTGACTTTACACTGGGGTGGTGTCCGCGCGTGGTGGTTAGGTCCTTGTAGTCCTGGGAGTGGTGCGCCTGGACTTTTGGCTGGCCCTTGTAGATGTAGCTGGAGGAAGATTCCTCAGGGCAGATCTGTACACATTATGGGGTGATGGCTTCCTGGTGGGAGAGGAAGCGGATGAGTTTCTTACAATGGATGATGACTTATTCTGGGGGTTAAGACTTATTGTTGGCTGGAAGGATAGGCAAGTTTTGGTTTATGAGTGACTTTAACCCGGGACAATGGTTTAGCTTGAATGGATGCAAGAGCTTTAGGTTCCTTGATAGGGGATTTGAAAGGCAATCTGGGGAAGAGAGGTTTTGGTTCTGAAAGATCTTTAGGTTCTTTGATAGGGGATATGAAAGGTAATTGAGGTAACAACTTGGTACCACCTGTGGTTGTGTAGCTAGGTTGAGGAGTTACTGGGCTGGCTGATGGGGGTTTGTAATGGTTACCCCTGCGATGGTCATTTTCTTTGGCTCTGGTGGTTAAAGAAAATTACTTGCCGTGGGTGACTGGTGTGGTCCACTCGGGACGGACGTGTCCCACTCGTTCCACCGTTATCTTGGCGATACGGGCAGGGGCAGGGTTGTCGTGGGTCTGGATGGCAGGGGGAAGGCTGTCCGAAGGCTTAGTTGGCTCTGTCGCATGGCTGTGACAAGCTGGAGATGCGGTAACACCGTTCCTAGACCGCATCTCACATTCTGTGATTGTGGCTTTATTATTTGAAGACGTTGGGGGTTTATCTATTTTTCTAGAGTGATATGATGCATTGTCCATCACAATTATTGAAGATGGATGAATGTTTGGGAGAAGTTGATGCTCAAACCATTTTTCAAAAGTCACAGCATTCATTTGATTATGATAGTCCCCATCATTTTTTGCCCTGAAGATAAGTGAAGCATTGGGAATAAATCCATGTTTTGTTCCAGCATGGAGTACAATCAATCGGCTTCCTTTCCCTGTTGGCACCTTCACTCCCACAGCCTTATCCGAAGTGTTGTCAACCCAACATTTAGGAATTGTGTAATTCTGGTTAATCCAAGTCTCGTCTAGGTAGACAATGTTTTTGTTTGAAGATACATGTTTCCTCATTTCTCCAAAAACCTGCAGCGGGCATATACAACATCACTACGTTCCATCAGAAATCTTCTTCCGTCAACCTTTGCATACTGGAACCCAATTTTCTTGAGAACCTGTCTTAACGTTTCTCGGCTGCCGGGGTAAGAAAGGTTCTCTTTAATTTCTTCATGGATTTTTTCCAGTGTGGGAATCTCTTTTCTTTCGTAGAAATTGAGCACTGTTCTTCTTAGAACACCTTCATTGAATCCATCAAAAAAATCTGTAATGGGTGTTGTGCGTTGTCGTTTCTTGGGTGACATAAATTTGGGCGATTTATTGTTTTCTTCATTAATTCTTGCTTCTTTCATTATTCTTGAAATTGTTCCTTCACCCAGTTTAGTGGCTGCAGCTGTCCGGGAAGTAGCTTTTGTTACGGCAATAAAAGGGCATCCAAGCTCCTTCTCTTTCTGGAAGTACAGTATTGGTGAACGTTATAGGCCATCTCTTTTACCTGACTATGCAAGTGTGTGGGGCGATTTGGAGAGGCTTCCATTGTGGATGGTGGCAAAGTCAGGAATGAACTGATTTAGTTTAGACGTGACAGTACTAATTTTGTGCGCCTAGCAGCGCGCCATCACGTCATGTTTTTTTATAGTTTAAAGGGATAATCTGTGAGGGAGTTTTTTGCCCAGAATCCTGACAACGTCGCAGTAGCTACGTTACCAAGTTGTGTACAATGTCCGTTGTATTTACTAATAACAAGCGAATTAATTATAGAAACAAAGCTTTTTTGTACATGTAGAAATTGCCTGAGCAGTTCAAACCGACTTAAGGTACTTAATACCGAAAATAATATATTTTTGTTGTAAATAATTATACATATGGCACCAATGTAAAGGGAGTAACCGCGGGTAGGACCGCCTGTTAAGATCTGTTGGACTATAGTTACCCTAAGGAGTGAATACATGCATAAACGACGGTATTATAGACGTCGTCCTAATAAGATGATGAAAACCGGTTTGGTATGCACGTGGCACAATACGACACAAGGACAGTGCCGCTATGTCGTATCAATACTGGTGGCATACTCCGGTTAATATTATATATACACTTAGTTACTAGAAGAACAAGGCAAGGGGGGCGACTGAGCACGGGGGTACATATATCTATACTCGTCATGGAGAGAGAGATACGAGGTAGCTTTCCTGCATCTCTCCTGATAACGTCTGCAGATTGGTCATAGTGAGTTTATCCGAATTAACAGGCCTAAATCAATACAATAACTGGCATAGGGTTATCGGGTGTATAGAGTCGTGGTTAAAGGTTGTTACATAACTCGTAATTAACTTATCTAAATCAACAGGCATAAATCAATACAAGAACTGGCAAGGGACACAAATTGACAGACGAACAATGCAACGTGAGGTTATGTATAGCTAACTGCTAAAAATGGGGGAACGAAGATAGGTGTCTTCTCTTTTCACAAATTCCCTAAATTATGTTAACATTAGGGAGTTGGTACATCAATAAAATAGCAATGTGGATCTCAGTGAGTTATGGGGCTGTCTAGTGTAATTTCATAATTAATCTCGGAATTACTCCTAGGTATTTTGTCTAGTGAAATGGAGGTGGTATTAGGAAGGTTGGGAATATATATAGTTAGTAGATAAAACAACGGGAGGTTAGAGACATAGAATTGCTAGGATTGGGGGGGGACTATGATTGTTATATAACTAAATACAGGGCTGATGTAATCACGATCTGATTTGGTGTGAAATGGAAGCTAAGGTGTCTTAGATCGCCTCGAACCTACACAATGAAAGTATTATAGCCTGTATGGTGGTTACATAATTAAATACATACTTAGGTGGTACATCAAGAATATCAGTGAGTAAAGTATTGTGGTTTATATATTAGAAGACTGTGATTGAGAGACGTATAATATGTGGAATGAATTGGGAGAGAGAGAGAGACCAAATCGGGAATGGAAAAGGGACCGGGGATCTCGTTGGGGATGGGGGTTTCGCTCTCAGGATTTTCGTTCCTGTGGCTCGTTAGGGGTGGAGGTTTCGCTCTCAGGTTTTTCGTTCCTGTGGTATTTTACTTCCGTCGCCTTTATATGAGGTACGACCTCGTACCTCAAGGTTGGAGTACGTAGGTTTGTTTAGGGGGGCCAGGTCAGGTCGGTGAGGGGGATATGTTGGAGGGAAATGGCAGCCTGTCGCTGAGGACGAAGATTACTGTCATCCCGACTAGCAACAGACTGTTCAGAAAAGAGAGACAAAAACTTAAAACATTTTATCCTGGAATGTGAATAATATAATGAAATTAGGAAAAAAATAACAAGATTACACAGGCCATATATCCAAGACACTGAAAACTAATAGGAGAGTTACTATTCAAGAAAGAAGGGAACGAGGGAAGAAAATACATAGATGTTGGAAAAGGAGAGAAAAGAGGATAAAAGAACTTGACGAAAGAACAGATATAAAATGCCCCAGAACGAGAAGCCCACCACGGAAGCCACAAGCGAACACCACCAGGAAACGGGAACAGAAACACCCGAAGGAAAGGCCCACAGAACGAAAGGACCAGGTGACCAAGCCAACCAGTTAAGACAGGCCGAAGCCCGCAGGGCTAAGCAGCTCCAAACCACACCTGCCTATCCCTTCTAACCACTGACCTTTCCCCCACCTCGCGTATACACTACCCCTCGTGTCCTACACCTCTACCTACATGATGATGAACATGAATACACCTTAATTTAATACACCCATGCCCTGTCCCTAGGTTGAGCCAATGCCAACCAGTTCAGACAGGCCTAAATCTATGTATGTTTTTCCATCCAAGAAGTAATATGTTAACCCCCTGTCTTGCCAGACTAAGTTTCTGAAGACCAACCGCCCCCATAAATCTATGTATGTTCTTCCATCCGAGAAGTAATATGTTAACCCCCTAAAATACCTTGTCTTGCCAGACTAAGTTTCTGAAGACCAACCGCCCCCATAAATCTATGTATGTTCTTCCATCCGAGAAGTAATATGTTAAAACCCCATGTCCTAATTGATAAGAAACTATGATACCCACGGGTACACCAGTGTATATATAACCATTATTCCTGTAAGACCTAGACAGAAATGACTGAAGATGTTAGCCACCATGCAGTAACTCTAATTCTTACCCCAACCAGAGATTGTATACACAACCCTCGTTTACCATTGTCTCGACGCATTTCCACCACGAAACAATACCGAAGCTACCCCTACGAACTGCCTCTTTCTTTGGTGTATATGTCATAGAAAACGCAGTTCCCAGGAACAACTAGGTCAGCAAGAAATAGTGTCAGATTAACAGTGTCCATAACCATCGTATTGACGAGTAATAATACACCATGTTTTTCTCTACTTTTATCCACAGTCAAGCACACACCTACAGTTAACCTCCTCTTCCCCACAGCCCCACAGTCCACATGATTCTATCCTTTCCAGACTCATATACCACCCCATATTGCTCATCCCCCGGTGGCGTTTGGCTAACATACCTTCCCTGTCATTAACCCCCAGGCTACGATACCAACTGTAGTCTAATGCCACCCCTACGTCCAGAGACCTTAGGGTCAAACTCCCACGTAACCCCCCTTAACCCTCTCCCTCTCGTTAACCCCCCCACGCTCTTCAACTCCCTTCCGACCTAGCCTCTCCAGCATACCCCCTGAATATCCTTAACTTTTCCGTTACTAACATTCTCAAACCTTTTGTATATATACTCCTATCCAGCCTACCTTCCCCCAGTAGAAAGGAACACCATTAGAACTTTACTAACCCTTTGCATGCCATCTATTCCCTCACAACCCATTCACAACCCTGTACCAAATGATCGTCCGTGCGAGGCTAGCCGCCTCACCAGTGACTAACTTCTATTGCCATACTTCCAGATCAATGTGGCAGAGTTAGCACCAGTCTCCACCACATCCAACCACCCATGCAATTAACAACCTAACCAAGTAAACCAGCTGATCAAGGCACCTTCGGTTTTGGTATTACGAACACCCACATCTGTCTCATAAACAGAGGGTTATTACAAACCCTTGTGATATGGTAAGCCCCCAGCCACAGCCGCCCCGACGACCATCACAGAGAAGGGACGCGCCCTTACCCCTTTCACCCACCCGAGGAGGGAGACCCCGACCCCTGCAGAGGTATACCTGACCCCTGTTTTGACTTCCGGGTCATTGCCAGGTAGCACAGGAATTCTTCCTATCAATGAACTAACCATGTATGACTAACACCTTTACTAACCTCTATTAACCCCCAATAACCCATTAACCTTTCTTGCATACTCCGATAACCAAATTAGCACCTCAGCTATACCATAGAATGAAGACTGAACAATCTAAGAGAGACGCTCCTATCACAGCTGTCACAACAATATCAATTATCAGACGGCGAAAATCGAGGTAAAAATTGAAGACAACCCGGACAGCTGGGATCTCATTTCTAATGGTAGTTTTGGGTTCCTATCATGTTATGCTTCATTGCTATATTATTTTTATCCACCGGAATTTTTTTTTTACCTATTTCCTTTTTTTTTTTTTTTTTTTTTTTTAGCATTAACCTCGCAAAGTAGATCCAGTCTCTCTCCCCTAAATACTTCCAGTATAGCCAAAATAGTACCTCTTACTAAGGCTCAGTTATATCACATTTTGAAGGCTCCATATAGCCATGTGCCAACAACAGTAATCACCACCTTACCTAGTTCCCGTATCCATTGAGAGCTCAAATAAATCCATAAAAACTCGAGATCCCTATGGCCTACAGGGTCCAAAACCGAGCCTATAAACCAAGCTCCAGCCCCCAGTAAAAGCAGTTGAAAGATAGATACCAACCAGTGGCTGGCCCCCTTAAGTTGACCTCTAGCTCTGCCCTTGTGTTGTTCCTGAGAATTGAGTTCCAGAGCCGGCAGACTCCGTGGCAGATTGATATAGAAGCATCTGTCCACGTAAAAGACATCTACGTGCACCTTATAACCTTCACATAAACCAGTGGGTATATAAGAGTGTAGCCAGCAACGATCGCCAAGAGATCCGTCTTGAGAACTTCTACATATGGACCATCTGGACGGCCGCGGAACCAGTCGCTAGCCCCCAACCTCACGGACGCAAGATAACCAGGACCAGACTAATCAAATACGACCCAAGATTCACTCTATCAGTACTACAGTGTTACAGTGCTATGTAGAGATTCACTTATTAATATTTCTACGAAGTGGCTATATCTTTGCCCCAGTGTAATTCATATATGACCATTCCATTAGGAAGTGCTAAGCGTATCAGTGTTTATTAATTAACAGGCGATATTAACTCTCGTAATTACTCATATATCCAGATATTAATACATAACCGTGAAACCCTAGTGATATCTGATGTTCGCCCACTGATTTGCGTTCTATGTGTTTCTGATACAAGAATATAAAACTTAGATCAGTACCCCCTCAGGTTACTAGAATTCCCGTGCTCTAAAATACGCATGTCTAATCTAGTCTATGAATTACTCCTTGTGCACCAGAGCTACTAGTGATAAATCTAACATTGAATATGAATCTATAAGTAATATTTATGGTCTCCAATATATAAACTTGTGAATAAAGCCAGTGATCAGAAGATTAATACCTGAACGTTGGAAGAGGGAGACTAGGCTCCATCCAGATCCACTTAATGCTAGTTTGTTTAACTTCTATAAATTGTCTTGTACAAATATTCATATCTTCTTATGCGTCAGATTAATCATCATCAAACAACATATAGAAGTGTGTCCCTAAATAAAAGTGATCGTGTGTCGTGTTACCGTGTGTTTATTTTGTGTTCTCTATTCCTCATACCTTGTTTTGTGCATGCAGCCTTCTATACCCAGTCAGTTAGAACTCACATTACCCAAGTTAATCCTGTAGAAAAACAGGGCATAACATTAGTGGCAGCGGTGGTTCTTGATTCGGATAAAAGGTTGCATTGCATTGCAAGTTTGGAACAGCCAGAACACGATAACATCATGGCGCACCGTTCTCACATCCCCATCCCACATTATGATGGGGAAACTTACGAGATCGAAACGTTCATGGACATAGTGAAACCCGTAATTGACCTAGTTTATACCACGGACGCAGAAAAGATAGCCGTGACATTAACGCACCTGGGAAAAGCCGTTTGCCTGGTTGCCTACCAAGTGCACCCTGCTCTCACATGGGACGAATTTCGCCCAATAGTGATAGAAGCCATTAAGCCTTCGTTGGGCGTTTTCGTGGCCCACACCCGTATCCAAGACACTAAATTCGAAGGCGATCTAGATGCCACAGTGAATAAGATCGCCCAACATATAAATGTGTCTTTCCCCACATTGACCAGAATCCAGCAAGAGCAGCAGATTCTGGTCAACCTTGTATCAATATTGCCCTCAGCAGTAAAAGATCATTTCCGTGTGCACGATTTCGTCGGATATCAAAAAGATCTCATCACGATCCGACGTATTTCGGCCGTGCGCACAGAAACACCCACCCAAATCGCTGTAATAAAGAGGTTTCCCACGCACCCGCACCACCTCGACCACCAAAACCCCAAGGCCCAAACCTTCAACTCCAAGAATGCCTACCCATCCTCATCCTTCCACAACAGACCGACCTACCCTTCCGGCAAGCCCCAACCCAGTAGGCCCCGGTTCCAACCTACCCAGCCACGCAGAATCTTCAACCGGAACAAAACCTACAACACCTACCAAAGTAAAAACCCTACATTAGTAATTATCAACCCCTATGATTTCCCTGCCTGTAGTGCTCAGTGTGCCCTCCATCAAATTCGTGACTCTGCCAAACCTCGCCCCTTTACTCCTCGCATTTCTGTAAATGAAGAGGAGTTGGGACAAGAGGAAGAAATGGAGGAAATGCACACCGGAGAAACAGCCCCTATCATGACCTCAGACGATACCGAGGAAACCCTGGAGGTGGTAGATACCGACTCCCAGGATTTTTAAAGTACCCCCCGCCCACGATGGCCTCGGCGGGGGACGCCATAACTGACCGCACTGCCCCCATTTACTACATGGCCAAAATCAAGGACATTCCTGTCCGCTTGTTAATCGACACGGGAGCTGCCAAGTCATGTTTGTTCAAGTCTTATTATGATCAACACCACCGACTATTTGGCCCCTTGTTACCTACCAAATCAGAACTAATCTCAGCTGCTGATACCTACTTAAATCTCCTAGGAGACACTTTGCCCCTGTCAGTAACTACTCCTGCCCCCCATGCTCGTTGTTATCACCCGTTCACCGTATTTTCCTCCCACTGTAAACATTACGATGGTTTCCTTGGACTTGACCTCCTTCAAAAACTCCAGGCCCAGGTTGACTGCGGCCAGAGGCTGATCTCATTAAAAAAAAAATCCAACCCAAAGCCTCTGACAAACCAATCACGCAGAAACCTATTCACAAAAAGAAAAAACACCTCCCCCCTCAACAAACTCTGAGTCAGGATTACCAAGTTGCAGCTAGCACTAAGGTAACTCCTAACCCCTCCCCTTGCCCCGAGTTCTCTCAAAATATCACTCATTTCGTTGAAAAAATGCCTCAACAAACGAAAGAAGACAAGTCCAAGCAACTCCCTCTCGGTAATCCCCCCATTTCTCCTAACTCTGTCCAGGATCAATCCTCCCATGTTTCCAGGGCAGACTCTGATGTATGTAAAAACCATTCTACCAAATATTTATGTACACGTGTTTCCAGGGAAAATGCCGACCTATGTACCCAACAATGTTTTCCCCATGCCCCCAGAAATGCTCAGCTATTCCACAACCAACAAAATTCCCCTTGTGACAGTTTTCCGTCAGTAGCTCCCTTCCACCCCCACACAATTCACACCCCTAGAAAACTTCAAAACCCCACACTTGACTCGCCCTCTCATGACAGACAAACCCACCAATCCCATATAACCTCTAAACAAACTGTGACTGCCACCGACAAAACTCCCCAAATTCGTCCTGTTAACAACCACAAATCAGTACATCAGTCCTCCACCAATAACCCATGTTCTATACCTAACTCTTCCCCCACCAACCCTCCGCAGTCCCACCAACAAATTCCGTTTTCTAAATCGCTCACCCCTCACCACTCTGATCCTCCCACACGCGCCGTTAATCCCCCCTCACGCGTGACGACCTATGTACCCAACAATGTTTTCCCCATGCCCCCAGAAATGTTCAGCTATTCCACAACCAACAAAATTCCCCTTGTGACAGTTTTCCGTCAGTAGCTCCCTTCCACCCCCACACAATTCACACCCCTAGAAAACTTCAAAACCCCACACTTGACTCGCCCTCTCATGACAGACAAACCCACCAATCCCATATAAACTCTAAACAAACCGTCACTGCCACCGACAAAACTCCCCAAATTCGTCCTTTTAACAACCACAAATCAGTACATCAGTCCTCCACCAATAACCCATGTTCTATACCTCACTCTTCCCCCACCAACCCTCCGCAGTCCCACCAACAAATTCCGTTTTCTAAATCACTCACACCTCACCACGCTGATCCTCCCACACGCGCCGTTAATCCCCCCCTCACGCGTGACCCCCACCAAAGTGATTCCCCCCCCCCTTATGCGTACCGAGCACCTGCTCACCAGTCGATCCCCCACCATCATTAGCCCAGCTGTAGTTCAAGATAAATGTCAAATTCCCCCCCGCCATCAAAAATGGGTTAACCTTCGACCCATACCCCAAACTCACATGATATTTTCCCCCACTACCACGTCCACCAACCCCAATCGTTGCCTCTTACAACCCGCCATCATTTCCGCTCGCATCAACCACATTCTCGTGGCAAATATCTCTGAAGAATCCCTGACATTACCAAAAGGCCTCATCATAGGAGACCTCGAAACTTTTGATGACCTCCCCATAGATTCCAATGACACCCCTACCAGCCTCAAATTGCCCCCTCTCCCTGACACATTATCCGACCACCAAAAACACAGCATGTACGAACTATTGCTAGAGTTCAGTGACGTGTTTGCCCAACAACCCACTGAAATCGGACAGACCGATGTGGAACAACACATCATTAACACCACAGGCCCCCCCATAAGACAACCATCCCGTAGAAAAAATCCCATACAACGCCAGGAAGAGGAACGCCAAGTCCAAGAGATGTTAGAGGCCGGAATTGCTACCCGTCCATTAGCCCCTGGTCTTCCCCTGTTGTCCTAGTAAAAAAGAAAGATGGGTCAACCCGTTTTTGCGTCGATTACAGGAGATTGAATGACGTAACCATTAAGGACGCTACGCCATTACCCAGGATAGACGATTCCCTTGACTCCCTATACGGATCCAGATGGTTCACTACCCTCGACTTGCAAGCAGGGTATTGGCAAGTGCCTATCAAGGCAGAGGACCAAGAAAAAACAGCATTTTCCACTAGTGGTGGCCACCACTACGAATTTAACGTCCTACCTTTTGGCCTCTGTAACGGACCCGCCACTTTCTCCCGTTTGATGGAAGCGGTATTACATGGCCTGACCTGGGAAACCTGCCTAGCGTATCTAGACGATATTATTGTGTACTCACAAACCTGGGAAGAACACCTCCTCAGGTTGAGACAAGTTCTTCAAAGAATCCGAGCCGCCGGGTTGAAATTAAAACCCTCAAAGTGCGAGATTGCACGAAATAAGGTAGATTTCCTCGGCCACGTAATATCTGAACATGGTATTGCACCAGACCCAAAGAAACTTCAAGCCATACAAAACCAACCCCCACCCACCACCGTTAAAGGAGTACGTTCTTTTCTAGGTTTAGCCACATACTACAGACGTTTCGTCCCACACTTTGCCGCAATAGCCCGACCCCTCCACCAACTCACCCACAAGGACACCACATTCACCTGGACACCTGAAAGAGACCTCGCTTTTAACACTTTGAAACAAAAGCTAATCCAAGCCCCTATTGTCGCTTTCCCTGATTACCATAAACCTTTCCGTCTTTATACCGACGTATCTCTGTACGCCATTGGTGCAGTTTTAGCTCAAGTAAGAGACGGAGAGGAACATGTGATAGCGTATGCCAGCTCCACACTCAACCAAGCCCAACAGAATTATGCAGCCACCAAGAGAGAGTGCTTAGGGATCATTTGGGCACTCAACCACTTCAGGTCATTTGTGTTGGGCGCAAAACTCGATATAATAACCGACCATCAATCTTTGCAATGGTTGCGTAAGTGCGAAACCAACTCAGCCATCTTGGTACGCTGGAGGGAGACACTAGAGGACTACGATTTTACAATACAGTATCGTCCAGGTAAACTTCACACCAATGCAGACGCCCTGTCACGTTTGCCAGTACCGAAAGACCCCCCCACCAACCTAGCCGCCTTACAAAACACTGAGCTCTTATCTACCCCCATCCACCAACATAATTCCCCCCCAGCACCCTCACTAATTCAATCTTGGGAAACAAGAATCAGACCACCCTGGATACCGTTAAATGTCTTCAGGAAACTGACTCGCTGGGGAGATCAACTTGCCACAGACTCCGGTCACATAGTCCTAGACCCCACCATTGCCCACGACTACATGATTGCCATCCACGAGGGAAACGGCATACACCTTGGACAAAAGAAGATGTTAAAAATCTTCGCGGATCAGTACTGGACCCCCAACCCCTCCAAGATTGCACAACGCGTGACAGAATCCTGCAAACCTTGTTTATTGGGGAAGGATAGATCACGCACCCCAGGCCCAGCTGGTACCATTTCTGCCAACAAACCGTTCCAAGTCCTATCCCTCGACATCATGGGCCCGTTTCCTTCTTACGCTGGCAACCGCTATATCGTCACATTTGTTGACGTATATTCAAAAATTTTAATAGCCTGCCCAGTTAAAGACCACACAGCCACCACCGTCGCCACACTGCTTGCCACAGAAGTGTTCCCTATATTCGGCCTTCCCCTTGCTCTTCTATCCGACAATGCCCCCGAATTTAGTGGACACGTTTGGCACCAGTTCACCCAACAATGCGGTATTAAGATCAAACACTCATCCCCGTACTGGCCTCAAGGAAATGCTATATGCGAACGCAGCCATCGCACCATCAACAACCAGTTACGTACCAAAATGATTGCTCTTAACACCTCAGACTGGCCATCACAGATAAAGATGATACAATGGGGCATGAACACCTGTCCCCGAGAAGACGGTATTTCCCCTCATGAACGTGTTTACGGCGTACCCCCCCTGTTACTGCCGTTCCACCATCACGCTCACCTCCCCTCCAACACCTCCACAATTGACCCATTGCAACATCTGCAAAACACCCTCCATACCGCCCAAACCTGTCAAGACACCAAAACTGATAACCCCGATGATAAAAACCCTTTCGCCATCCATGACACCGTAATGGTAGCCAACCTCCCTGTCACCAACAAATTAGGCCCTCGCTATGTCGGCCCCTACACCATCATACAAGTCCCAAATGCCTATCAAGTCACCATTGATTATCACGGCGTGACTCGCACGTTCCGAACTAGATTCGTCCGAGCTTTTAAACCTCTAAAACCACAAGACATTACCCCACCCCACACGTCCGACCCTGAATTGAACACCCCTACTACCCCTCCCACTCAGGCTATGAATGTTCCCCTACAAACCCCTAAGGGCCTAAACCCTCCAGCACCGAACCGGCCGATCATTCCTCAACATACCCCCCAAACTAACCTCCACAAACCCCAAGCCCCCACTATCACACCTTCCTCCACCATGACCCATTCCTTCACTTCTGATAGTCAAGTACCTCCCCAACTTATCCAAGTACGAAAACCTCCACCCACAACCCCGACCACAACGGAAACCCTCCCGTCTAGCCCTGACGTACCTCCACCAGGCACCACAGTAAGAAAACCACCATCCCACCTAAAACCAAGTACACACCCAACCGCACCACACAATCTACCTCAGTAACCTCACGCTACAACTTACGCCCACGACTAAAACCTTTTAAAACCTCCAGAAAACACACCCTGCTAACCAAGTTCCGTAGGGCTGCCAGACCACTATCCTCCTCCTCCTCTTCTTCTTCGTCGAATTCTCCTCCACAAAGGGAAAGAAGACGAATAATCACAAGTAAACACCATAACCCCTCTAACTATATTCCAAAAATAACCACCCCCACCCTCCCACGAAAGAACATACCTTCCCCTTCAACCTCATCCCCTCTCAACCCCCACCTCATCACCCCGAATGACCTGCTAGATCTACCCCCCCACCAAACTCCCACAAAACCGCCTATTTCCACCACCATCAAATCACCAACCCCACCAAAGAACACACCCAACACATTTTCCTACCCCCAACCTCCCAATTAAACCTCCACTCCCTACCCACCCGTCTAGCCCCCCCGACATACACCCCTTTTCCCCTCCACTATCCCTGCGACCCCACCCACGCATCAACCAACCTCATCATCTCATCAAACCCCCAACCAACCAACCCCTAAAAAGTACCCTATGCCAACGACCAACCCCTCCTCACACACCACGTCTAACACACAACTAACTCCTAACCAAAGCCCCTCCAAACTGACGTACCCGACCTCCACACCCCCACTTGAATCCCCCCACAAAGTCGCCCCTGAGAGAACCCCCATACATACCCCCACCCAATCCTCTCCCATTCCGCCTACCACCCTCACTCGACAAAAACCTCCACACGCATCTACCTCTCAAATAACCCCCTACCTCACCCCCACTAAATGCCCTCCACCTGTAAAGCGTTCTTCCCCTCAATATAAAACATCGTCGAGCGACTCAAGTCCCACTACAAACATCTACCTTCCCACCAGAACCTCCAAAGGTAGAATCATCAACAGACCCATCAGATTTGAAGACAGTTATGTAAAAACAACACCCCGTTCTTACACTAAAGACCCAAGCCACACAACACACACACCCCCTCTTTCTCACACACCTCCATCACGCACCTTACCTAAACCAATATTGCACATTGCCTCCATATATTTTCCCAGCCTGCAACACCACCCAAGAAAACCCCAAAAACCCCAGACTCATATCCCCCCTTCACCCCCAGCTCCGTTTTCACGCGTTAGTCCCTCCCCTTCAGTTATTAACCCCTTCACCACACTGAAGAGGCCTCCTGTCAGTCCCACACACCTCACTCGATACATGACCTCCACCATGAACAAATCCACACCATTCGTCACCCCCGTCCCTACCCCCACGGAGGAAGAATACACACCGTTCATAAGAAAGGTTAAAGTAAAAACGTCCACAGGACGCTTAGCCCGTCTACAGCGCCCACATCAAGCCCGGGCAACCGCCCTCCACAACACCGAGGACACATTCCTACAGGTCTACATAGACCTGCAAAAGAAACCTGACCCTCGCTCTCTTGCTTGGTGGGACCTTCTAAATACCCTCAAAATGACCCACCATGACTATGCTTCTTTTTACTTCACCCTTGAGGCTCGAGGACGAGCCTACAACGAAGGAGAGGGAAGTAAAATGCCCCAGAACGAGAAGCCCACCACGGAAGCCACGAGCGAACACCACCACCAGGAAACGGGAACAGAAACACCCGAAGGAAAGGCCCACAGAACGAAAGGACCAGGTGACCAAGCCAACCAGTTAAGACAGGCCGAAGCCCGCAGGGCTAAGCAGCTCCAAACCACACCTGCCTATCCTTCTAACCACTGACCTTTCCCCCACCTCGCGTATACACTACCCCTCGTGTCCTACACCTCTACCTACATGATGATGAACATGAATACACCTTAATTTAATACACCCATGCCCTGTCCCTAGGTTGAGCCAATGCCAACCAGTTCAGACAGGCCTAAATCTATGTATGTTTTTCCATCCAAGAAGTAATATGTTAACCCCCTGTCTTGCCAGACTAAGTTTCTGAAGACCAACCGCCCCCATAAATCTATGTATGTTCTTCCATCCGAGAAGTAATATGTTAACCCCCTAAAATACCTTGTCTTGCCAGACTAAGTTTCTGAAGACCAACCGCCCCCATAAATCTATGTATGTTCTTCCATCCGAGAAGTAATATGTTAAAACCCCATGTCCTAATTGATAAGAAACTATGATACCCACGGGTACACCAGTGTATATATAACCATTATTCCTGTAAGACCTAGACAGAAATGACTGAAGATGTTAGCCACCATGCAGTAACTCTAATTCTTACCCCAACCAGAGATTGTACACACAACCCTCGTTTACCATTGTCTCGACGCATATCCACCACAAAACAATACCGAAGCTACCCCTACGAACTGCCGCTTTCTTTGGTGTATATGTCATAGAAAACGCAGTTCCCAGGAACAACTAGGTCAGCAAGAAATAGTGTCAGATTAACAGTGTCCATAACCATCGTATTGACGAGTAATAATACACCATGTTTTTCTCTACTTTTATCCACAGTCAAGCACACACCTACAGTTAACCTCCTCTTCCCCACAGCCCCACAGTCCACATGATTCTATCCTTTCCAGACTCATATACCACCCCATATTGCTCATCCCCCGGTAGCGTTTGGCTAACATACCTTCCCTGTCATTAACCCCCAGGCTACGATACCAACTGTAGTCTAATGCCACCCCTACGCCCAGAGACCTTAGGGTCAAACTCCCACGTAACCCCCCTTAACCCTCTCCCTCTCGTTAACCCCCCCACGCTCCTCAACTCCCTTCCGACCTAGCCTCTCCAGCATACCCCCTGAATATCCTTAACTTTTCCGTTACTAACATTCTCAAACCTTTTGTATATATACTCCTATCCAGCCTACCTTCCCCCAGTAGAAAGGAACACCATTAGAACTTTACTAACCCTTTGCATGCCATCTATTCCCTCACAACCCATTCACAACCCTGTACCAAATGATCGTCCGTGCGAGGCTAGCCGCCTCACCAGTGACTAACTTCTATTGCCATACTTCCAGATCAATGTGGCAGAGTTAGCACCAGTCTCCACCACATCCAACCACCCATGCAATTAACAACCTAACCAAGTAAACCAGCTGATCAAGGCACCTTCGGTTTTGGTATTACGAACACCCACATCTGTCTCATAAACAGAGGGTTATTACAAACCCTTGTGATATGGCAAGCCCCCAGCCACAGCCGCCCCGACGACCATCACAGAGAAGGGACGCGCCCCTACCCCTTTCACCCACCTGAGGAGGGAGACCCCAACCCCTGCGGAGGTATACCTGACCCCTGTTTTGACTTCCGGGTCATTGCCAGGTAGCACAGGAATTCTTCCTATCAATGAACTAACCATGTATGACTAACACCTTTACTAACCTCTATTAATCCCCAATAACCCATTAACCTTTCTTGCATACTCCGATAACCAAATTAGCACCTCAGCTATACCATAGAATGAAGACTGAACAATCTAAGAGAGACGCTCCTATCACAGCTGTCACAATCCTCCTCGCAAAGTAGATCCAGTCTCTCTCTCCTAAATACTTCCAGTATAGCCAAAATAGTACCTCTTACTAAGGCTCAGTTATATCACATTATGAAGGCTCCATATAGCCATGTGCCAACAACAGTAATCACCACCTTACCTAGTTCCCGTATCCATTGAGAGCTCAAATAAATCCATAAAAACTTGAGATCCCTATGGCCTGCAGGGTCCAAAACCGAGCCTATAAACCAAGGTCCAGCCCCCAGTAAAAGCAGTTGAAAGATAGACACCAACCAGTGGCTGGCCCCCTTAAGTTGACCTCTAGCTCTGCCCTTGTGTTGTTCCTGAGAATTGAGTTCCAGAGCCGGCAGACTCCGTGGCAGATTGATATAGAAGCATCTGTCCACGTAAAAGACATCTACGTGCACCTTATAACCTTCACATAAACCAGTGGGTATATAAGAGTGTAGCCAGCAACGATCGCCAAGAGATCCGTCTTGAGAACTTCTACATATGGACCATCTGGACGGCCGCGGAACCAGTCGCTAGCCCCCAACCTCACGGACGCAAGATAACCAGGACCAGACTAATCAAATACGACCCAAGATTCACTCTATCAGTACTACAGTGTTACAGTGCTATGTAGAGATTCACTTATTAATATTTCTACGAAGTGGCTATATCTTTGCCCCAGTGTAATTCATATATGACCATTCCATTAGGAAGTGCTAAGCGTATCAGTGTTTATTAATTAACAGGCGATATTAACTCTCGTAATTACTCATATATCCAGATATTAATACATAACCGTGAAACCCTAGTGATATCTGATGTTCGCCCACTGATTTGCATTCTATGTGTTTCTGATACAAGAATATAAAACTTAGATCAGTACCCCCTCAGGTTACTAGAATTCTCGTGCTCTAAAATACGCGTGTCTAATCTAGTCTATGAATTACTCCTTGTGCACCAGAGCTACTAGTGATAAATCTAACATTGAATATGAATCTATAAGTAATATTTATGGTCTCCAATATATAAACTTGTGAATAAAGCCAGTGATCAGAAGATTAATACCTGAACGTTGGAAGAGGGAGACTAGGCTCCATCCAGATCCACTTAATGCTAGTTTGTTTAACTTCTATAAATTGTCTTGTACAAATATTCATATTTTCTTATGCGTCAGATTAATCATCATCAAACAACATATAGAAGTGTGTCCCTAAATAAAAGTGATCGTGTGTCGTGTTACCGTGTGTTTATTTTGTGTTCTCTATTCCTCATACCTTGTTTTGTGCATGCAGCCTTCTATACCCAGTCAGTTAGAACTCACATTACCCAAGTTAATCCTGTAGAAAAACAGGGCATAACAAGATAATTAAGAACACAGGAAAATTAAGAAGAGCTAAAGTGTTTAACAATGTATAAAACAAATTTAAAAGATAGTAAGAAAAGTGTAGGCTAACAAGAAAGGAAGTACTACTAAGGAAAAAAAATATATAATATATACAGTATATGGAAAACATGTAAATTTATAGAATCATGCCCAATCGCTTAGGAATTGAGAACAATACAAAACAAAATCCCATGGAAAATCCAGTACAATGAACATCATCGTCATCATCAGGGGGGGCTGGATTAGTTATGGTCGCCGTTAGTCTTGGTGAAGGTCTGGTTTATTGGTAGGGGTGGTTTGAAGGGTTGCGGTCCGGGGTAGTGATAGGGGGGGGTTAAAGGTGAAATGGGCAGGTCGAGTTGGGGTTGTTGTTGTGGAAGAGGTTGGTGCTGGGGAGGGGTTGAATTGTGTAGAGAGTTGTGGTCGTGAGTGGGGTTGTGGGAAGGGTGAGTAAGGCTGGAGGTTGAGAGTTTACGATGATTTGGAGGTTTGGAGTGTGGGGATTTGATAGGGAGATGGTGGGGGGGGGGTCTGGGCAGGCAGGGTTGTGGTTTGAGAGGGGTTGAATTTGGACTTATTTTATTGTCGGGAGAGACGTGGATGGAATTTCGAGGAGAGGTTGAGAGGTTGATTATGTTGTTTGGGGTGAGAGAGAGGGTAGTATTTTGGGGGTTAGTCAAGGTGGAAAAAGTTTTGTGGTTGGATTTGGATGGGCGTGGTGTTTTGTCGAGCGGGATCTTTGGGGGTGTAATTTGGGGCGGATGGGGTAACGGTGAAGAGGGGGGGAAGAGGAGGTAGGGGTTATGCACGGCGGTGATTTTGAGTTCTGAATGGGGTCCACGAGTTTGAGGGGTTTGTTGCAGGTGATAACGGAGATGGGTGGTGAGGATGGGAGAGGTGGGGTGGAGCAGGTACTTTCTGGCAAGGGTGGAACGGATTTGGTGGAGGAAGTCTGGTGGATAGGGTGGAGAGTGAGGTTAGGTGTGGAAGGTGAGGGAAAGGATAAAGGGAGGTGAGGTGACCTTTGGTTCGCAGGTGGTTGAGGAATCAGGGCAGGGGTTCGATAGTGTGGCTTCAACATTTCCCTGATGGTATGGATGTCCTGTCGGAAGGTTGTCTGGCCGTGGATGAGGAAATGATGCCAGATGTACAAGGGAAGGATCTTGAATAATGCTTGGAGAATTTGTTGCTCTTGTCGTTCCTTTGTTTGGTCGTTATTCGCATTTCTTACACATCTATCTAGGTTGGTAAGAGTGGCGTCTAGGTTTCCGTTATACGGGATTTCGTCGAGATTTGCGGTTGGGGCGACGAGGGAACTCAAAAGTGGGGTGGCAGCATGGTGGGAAACAGGGGGGGGTGTAGATATGGCAGCAGAAGGACGTTTGTGGTTATTCTTAAGTGATGGAGGATACGAGGTGGGGGAGCGTTTATGATGAGGTGTTTTGCTGTGTAAAATGGTGGGGTTGTTGAGAGTGGACAGAGTTGGTGCTGGTTTCTTTTGATTTCGGTGGTTGGGATATGATGAATGGAATGGGCGGATTGAATGTATGTATTGGGGTGTGGAAATTTGAGATGCAGGGGAAGGAAAATGTTTAGAGGTTGAGGAGGGGTTGGATGAGGTAGAGAGATGGAAGCGTGTTCTTTTATGTGAGGGGGGTGGTGGGGTGGCGTCGCGGAGTGACGTCATGTACAGTGGTGGAGGAGAGGGAGGAGGAGCTTTATTCTGATTCTTTCTGGGTGGGCGTGAAAAATGTGCAGTTGATTTCTGAGGGGGGGAATTTTTGATGACAGCTAGGGTGTTGGTCTTGGGTTGGGCCGCTAAAAACTTTCGTATGGTGATTAGATCTTTACGGAAATCAACGGGGTCATGCACAGTGAAGTGTTGTAGGATGGAAAGGGGTAACACTTGCACGAGGTAGACAAAGAGAATTTGATTTTGTTGCTCCACGGGAAGAGCAGGGAATGCAGCTCTTACTTGCTGGCGAATGGAGGCAATTGTGGCGTCTAAATCGCCTTCGAACTTTATGTCTTTAATTTTTGCAAAGGCGACGAAAATACCTAGTGATGGCCTAATGGCATCGATTACAATGGGTCTAAATTGATCCCAGGTGAGTTCAGGGGTTACCTGTGGGGCAACGAGGGAAACGGCTTTTCCCAAGTGCGTTAAGAGGACGGCTATTTTTGCACGGTCCGTGTTATACGCCAAATCTAGCACTGGTTTCACAATGTCCATGTATGTGTCTATGTCGTAGGTCTTCCCATCGTATTTCGGAATGGGAATGTGAAAATAGGCTGCCATTTTTCGATGTTACCATGCCTCTACTGCTTCAAAAAAATGCAATGCAATGAAATCTTCTATCCGAATCAAGAACCACCGCTGCCGCCAATGTTATGCCCTGATTTTATACAGGATTAACTTGGTATAGGTGAGTTCTGCAAGACTGGGTTATTGGATTTCTTGCAAAATACATAAATAGAATCAACAGAGGACATAGATAATCTCGGATAAATGGTTTGTAATACAGCTTTATTCTCAATAACACTCAGGTAGAAGGTACGTAATAGAATTTCACGAACAATAGAGGTTGGAGCACTCAGGTAGGTTATTGGACTTATTACAATCTCCCAGCACTTATCGCGGATTTGGATAGAAACATACTTCCCACTTCCATCGTTCAGGCATTATTCTTCTGATCACATTGCTTTATGATACGTAGGGTACATGAATCACACAGGTTAGGTATTTCGCCTTGTTAACTCTCTCTGGTAATATGACTCTTAATCAAGGATGAAAGTATAAGTAATGTGGTTATTGCCCAAGAATTAACGTAAAGGGATAACTGTAACTAGTTGCACTGGTCTAGGATGTTCACTTGTCTAGGTGATACTTCGGACCGAAAATATCAGTGAGGGCGAATCAGGTTAAACCTGATGGCAAGAATAATTACGGGAGTCAGTTCGCCTAAGCTAAATTTCACTGATATATATTAATGTGTACTAGCATAATCACTTATTTCTTAACATCAGAGAATGTTGAGACACAATCGAATACACTGGATGGTTGATAGTTAATAGCACCGTAACACTGGTACTCTGTGCAGTAACACTGTGATGGAGTTTTCCTGGTTATCTTGCATTAGTGATGCTGGGGGTTAACAGTAGCTCTGGGGCCGTCCAAGCTGTCCGGCAGTGTAGAGAAGGTTTGCAGATGGGCTTCTTGCGGGCGGTTGTGCACCTTTTTGGCAACAATTGCTGATGGGTTAAGACAGTCGATTGTTGCCAAGGAGTTATTCTTGCCGAGTCCTCACTCAAGAGTTTCTCGCATAATCCCTTCTAACATAAAAATATCTTTCTGCCTTAGATCAGTTATGAGTTATGATCGTTCGTATCTCAAGTAGCGGAGGGTGCACTATCAGAAGTTAATGAAACAATCAATAATTTGTGAATTTGTTGTCTACCAATATAATATTACTGCCGGTAGTCCCGATCGCAATAAAATATTCGTAAAGGGTTAAATCACTTCCTCACAGAGTTGCACAGATTACGGAACGCCGAACTATCGTGAATCTTGAGGGGGGGAGGGGGTATTAGAAAGCCACCACAGTGTGGACAACCGTTGCTTTGGGCTCTAATATTCAACTGCCCGACTGTTGTCTCTGGGTCTTATTTATAGGCAGGTCAAGGAAGCTTCAGGAATGTTCTAGAAGTATTGGATGTCAATGCTATGAAGTAGTTAATTTATTCTGGTGAACTTAGGGGGTTAGGGAGGGGGGTCTTTAATGTGGCGGTAAGTAACTTGTTATCTGATTTATGATCGTGGATATCTTAACTCTAGTATGAGGTACTAGTAGAGTTATTTAGGCGGATTTGGTGAAGATTTATAGGGACTACTTTACTGGCGCCCTACGTGACTAGGCTGGGAGGTATTATTCATCAATTCACCTAAATATCCTTCTCTGGTCTAGCTGACATGCTATTCGTAATCTAGGATGGGATAAGGAAGATTTTGGTTTTGGTTAAGGATGGGATAGGATGGTATATGGATAGGTATTTAGATTTGTAGGTCATAACCTGTTGGAAACTCACCTGTTGTCTGGCAAGAATTTGCTGGCTTGCGGGTCAGGGTAATTCTCCGCGGGGGTCGGTGGGGTCCCCGTGGGGTCGGGGGGGACAGGCCGCTCCCTGAATATGGTTATCGAGAGTTCTTACGTTAATTGGTTTGAGATATGAGTTCAGGTTGTCAGGAGGTATCTTCCTAGTTAGGGTTGATCATTACATCTAGTTTTCATGTACGAGGATCACTCATGGGGGTTAAGAATAGTGGTTTTGTGAAAATGCAAGTCATGGGGAAATTTACATTTTTAAGGGGGGACGAGAGGGGGTCGTTCTAGTCTCGCGCCGGCTATTGTTCTGGTTCAGGTTGTGAGGGGGGCTAGGGAGTTAGAGGATAGTTAAGGGGGGGTACAAGGATAGGTCCTTACCTTCCATTTGTTGAGTTTAGTGAACGAACTGAGTCGGCAGGTTATAACGTTCTTATGGCGTCTTTACAGGGGGAGGGTTGTGAATTGTAAAGGGGGTGGTTTAAGGCTAGGCGCCGCGCCGCTCGTGACCTAGGGCAGTGACCCTTAATGCGCTGGACATAGGGGTGGCATTTCCCTACGATCGAACAGGTAGGGACGTGTGTGCAGCGGGGCGTGAAAGATAAGAGGACAGGATGACCCAAAACAGGGTATCACTGAGCATAGGGTCACAAAGCAAAACAGAGTAGTGTGGATTGTGGATACGGAGGAGGTGATTGGAAGACGTATAACAATTGTGGAAAAGTAAATGGAAGAGAGGAACACAATGGCGGATAAAAGATAATTAACCTAAGGCTTAAATACATGCATGAATGACGACATTATAGCCGTCGTCCTAATAAGGTGACGAAACCGGGTTGGAATGCGGGTTACATCATTAATTATAGGGGTGACATAATCATGATCGGGTTCGTTGTGGACTGGAAATCGAAGGCGTTTTGAGCTCGCCTTCGCACCTACACAAATGAAAGTATTATAACCCACAAGGTGGTTATCTAATGAGATACATACTTAGTTGGTACATCAAGAATGTCTAGGAGGAAAGTCATGTGGTTTGTATTAAAGAAGATTGGTTTTTTAAGAGGTGTGTAACATGCGGAGTTAAGTGGAAAAGAGAAAACATCGTGGATAACAGATAGTTACCCTAAGGAGTGAATACATGCATAAACGACGGTATTATAGACGTCATCCTAATAAGATGATGAAAACCGGTTTGGTATGCACGTGGCACAATACGATACAAGGACAGTGCCGCTATGTCGTATCAATACTGGTGGCATACTCCGGTTAATATTATATACACTTAGTTACTAGAAGAACAAGGCAAGGGGGGCGACTGAGCACGGGGGTACATATATCTATACTCGTCATGGAGAGAGATACGAGGTAGCTTTCCTGCATCTCTCCTGATAATCGTCTGCAGATTGGTCATAGTGAGTTTATCCGAATTAACAGGCCTAAATCAATACAATAACTGGCATAGGGTTATCGGGTGTATAGAGTCGTGGTTAAAGGTTGTTACATAACTCGTAATTAACTTATCTAAATCAACAGGCATAAAGCAATACAAGAACTGGCAAGGGACACATATTGACAGACGAACAATGCAACGTGAGGTTATGTATAGCTAACTGCTAAAAATGGGGAAACGAAGATAGGTGTCTTCTCTTTTCACAAGTTCCCTAAATTATGTTAACATTAGGGAGTTGGTACATCAATAAAATAGCAATGTGGATCTCAGTGAGTTATGGGGCTGTCTAGTGTAATTTCATAATTAATCTCGGAATTACTCCTAGGTATTTTGTCTAGTGAAATGGAGGTGGTATTAGGAAGGTTGGGAATATATATAGTTAGTGGATAAAACAACGGGAGGTTAGAGGCATAGAATTGCTAGGATTGGGGGGGACTATGATTGTTATATAACTAAATACAGGGCTGACGTAATCACGATCTGATTTGGTGTGACATGGAAGCTAAGGTGTCTTAGATCGCCTCGAACCTACACAATGAAAGTATTATAGCCTGTATGGTGGTTACATAATTAAATACATACTTAGGTGGTACATCAAGAATATCAGTGAGTAAAGTATTGTGGTTTGTATATTAGAAGACTGTAATTGAGAGACGTATAATATGTGGAATGAATTGGGAGAGAGAGAGAGAGACCAAATCGGGAATGGAAAAGGGACCGAGGATCTCGTTGGGAATGGGGGTTTCGCTCTCAGGATTTTCGTTCCTGTGGCTCGTTAGGGGTGGAGGTTTCGCTCTCAGGTTTTTCGTTCCTGTGGTATTTTAATTACAAGTAAATGATAGTTTGTATATGTTTGCCACATTTCACCTCGCTCAACAAATACGGTTTGAGGGAGCCCGCCTCGCTTTTTTTTTCTCTTTATCTCTCTCTCTTTGGCTTGTATCCATTCGGCCCCATTCAGCCTACTGTTTTAAGACGTTTACCCCAATCCAGGTGTCAATATTTTCCTGGCGAGCGGTAGCAAGCAAGCATATATATATTTTTGTTTTGACAGGAAGCTAAATTTGTAAATTTTTCGATAGAAAAAAATTTCCGGTGAAGCCGGATTTCTCCATACAATGCTGGCTCGCTATCGCTTTTCCAGGAAGAAATCGACACCTGGATGGGGATAAACGTCTTAAAACAGTTGGCTGAATGGGGCCGAATGGATACAAACCAGGGAAAGAGAGAAAAGGAGAGAAAGATAAAAAAAAAAAGCCGGTGAACCGGTCAGCACCTGCTATGTGCTGGTATTGGTATCAAAAGACAGGCGGGGGTTGAGCATACTGTAAACAAAGGCATGATGCAGAGACTCCTCTCCCCGGCGGGAACGACGCGGTAGCCGGCTGTTCTGAGTGTCCACCTGGAAAGAAACATTTCCAGGAATCAATGCTCATAAGGATATACAGGAAGAGTCTCACCTATCTTAACCTCCCGGTGTAAGAAGAATAGGAGGCAATGGCCTCCTTCTTCTTGTTACCCCTAAGAGGGTGTGAATAGCCTCTTCCCATGCCCCTGAGTAACATGAGAAGGGGATACCACTAAAAACAGAGGGCCACCGTTACGACGTAGGTCGTAGAACAGTGAGCCCCTTGATGGCGGACCGCTCTGTGCTCCACAAAACACACAAGCAGCCGCTGATTCGTTTACCAACTAGGCCGCCGGCACGGCGGGGTAAACGCCATTGAAGTAAGTGTGCTAGCTGATGACGACACAAGTGCAGTGTCCACCGGGGTCTGTTACTCACTGGGCCACCGGCACGGCGGGGTAAACGACCGCAATATCCCACGTCAAAACTGACCAGTTTTAATGACCGCCCTAACGGCGGAAATCGGGTTGTTCCGTACACGAAACACCACCCGCCGGAGGACTTGTTGCTCTCGCAGCCGCCAGAAGGCGGAGGCAAAGTCCGAGGGGCTCAAAAGCACCTTACCAACCAGATTTACATCGGCATCCGCCGGATCCCAGAGGGACCAAGGACCAGGGGGCAGTGGCGCCGCCACACCCACCGACGTCAAACCCGGCGAGGGAGACACGATCCCTTGAACACGCCGGCACGGCAGACCGACCCAACGGCTACAACCTTAGGCCGGCGGGCACAGCAAAGGAAGGGGGACTCGGAGCAAGGCACAGCCGCGAGGAAACCCGACCCAACTCACGCACTCCCACACGTGGAACACGTTGCCGGACTCCCGGAAAGTGACACACTAACCAACAGGGAGACCACAACACACAGGGGACATAATAATTAACAATACAGTAATAAAAAAAGACCCCCCAAAACTAGATAACCTATAGGCTTATCAGGAAAAAACAGTACAGACTACAAGAAGAACCAAGAACAGTGCCAAAAGGGCAAAGAGAAAAAAAACCCCATGAGGGGCCTCTCACAGGCTCAATGCCGGAGGACGCCACAACCACCTGTGACAATCCTAACCCTGGCGCGTCTGCAACAAAGACAGGGTCCCTAGACCCCCAAGCTGTACAAAGGAACAGCAAGAAACTTAAAGGAAAGCCTCCTAACTAAGGAAAAAACAAAACTAAGGCGCATAGCAACAAACAAAAAACACCACACGTGTGGTGGAAACATTGAACACAAGGAGTAAGCGCCTAAACGTACTCTAATTTTAACACTTCCTGCGGGCCAACAATAACACAACCCGTGCTAGCTAGTCTAACCCCTGCTCACTGTCTCCCAGATACATACAAATGAGAAAAGACTCATTAGAGGAGAGCGAGCGTCGAATGAAGCCGGAGCGCGGGGGCACAAGTGTTGACAGTAGGCCCGCGGGGAAGAGAAGGACGAATTGTTGCGCTTGGCGAGAGGCGGTAAGAAGCCACAACGCAAGAAAATCCACCGAATGTGGGAAGCTTGTGAATAACAGTGTTAAAGTGGAAATTCTTTTTTCCTTTTTGTTCTCTTATTTTTTACGAAGTTTTTTCGTAGTGGGTACCCGATCAATATGACGACATCATAAGAGAATTAGCGTTGCACTTATGAAGATGAATCTCTTTCTTCCCCGCGGCGGTTGATTCAAACGACTGACGTGGGTGTCGTCAATGATGAAGGGGCCACTATTAAATATATATATTTGTTTAAGGGGGGGGGGGGGGTCCATTTAATGGGTGTATCCTTGCAACCTGTGGTCTACGCACTTCGCAGCCAAGGAATCTATGACGTACAAGGGTTTTGGTAATTAAAGACAATCATCATGAATCAATACTGCCACTTGTTCCAAGATCACCATGCATGGATTAACACTCATAATTCATACTCCCTTCTTAACCCCTTGAAGAGTATGGCGTGTTTTTGACAGTTTATTCTGGCTAGCATTAGATGATATATACCTTTGGATGGGTTTACTCTCTCCCACAATCAGTCTTTCCCTCTTCCTATGACTTCAATGGCTTCAAACTCTGTGTGTCCAGGCATTTTGGCTCGAATGTACCTTGATTTTGGCCCTGTCACTTTCAAATCTGGGGGAGGCACTCGCTACATGCAGTTCTGCCTTTTGTCTCCCTCACTCACATAGACCAACTACCAGTCATATCTTGCACTACTGACACCCCCCCCCCCCCCCCAACTCATACTACCAATGATCTCTCTCACTTTATGAACCTACAAGACTTTGTTTCTCCTGTGTTGTAGGTATTGAGCTTGACCCTAACGCCCCCGTTATCCTGGTAGCGGATGATAACGAAGCCTCCCAACACCCACAAGAGCTCACCGGTACCTTCAGGAAGATACGGACGCGGATTAGACGAGGCTCCCCGGCGAAGAAGTTCCTGGTGTTCTCCCACAACCATGGTGGAGGGGGCCTAGTGTCAGAGGCGCTGTTTAACATCCACGGGGACGATGTGTTCTTCCTATACCATCCACTCTACAAACTCACAGAGGGCCGGGACACACACCTTAATGATGCTGTCCACGTGGAACAGGTAGATTGTATCATTCTTAGCCTTTAACACCAGCGGTATATCTAGTATAATGCAAACATGTCCGGCATTCCCTATAATACTCTCGCTCTCATATATATCATATATATATATATATATAGTATATATAGAGGGGAGATCGGTGATGGTTCGGTCAGTGGAATGGTTCGGACATTCAATTTCCTACAAAAACTATGAGGCCTGTGAATGCAAGATTTTGCGAGAACATGTGATAATTTGATGCCAAAGCCCATATATCTTCCATAAGAAGTGTCGACAACTGTTGGAGATTGAGCTCATTTTTTGTGTTTTTTACAATTCTGATTTTTGTTTAAAGTTTAAAGTTCTATGAATATGTCATGCATCAATTAAATATATATTAGGCTGAATCTTGATTGTATTTAAGATATTTAGCAGTGACTAGCATGTATGAGTTAAAAAATTTATATATTTTATAGATCACTCAAAATAATATAGAGAATGGGATGGTTCGGACAGCTAACAATGAATGGGGTGGATGGTTCGTCCACTGATCAAACTGTCCATAAAATTTAACTTTTGTGCGGAAGATCAAAAATTTATTCTACGGCAGTGAAATACATTTGAAAGAGAAAACAGTTACATAATAGTTACCCCAGATCTTTTAAAATTGCGATTATTTAACGTGAAATGTATGGTCGAACCATCCCCCTACCTTATGGCCGAACTATCCCACATAGTCGGGATGGTCTGGACTTGTTGTGGGCGGTGTTTCATAATTTTCCCCTTCAATAACAAACCGAGATTAAGGTTCAAACGTAACAGCCAAAAGAGACAAGATTGGGGCTTTACTGAGGCACAAGTAATTGTAAACTGCTTCCAATGCTTATTTTCTCACAATTATTTTCGTAAAACTTGGCCAAACCATCACCACTCTCCCCTATATACTATTTATATATGTGTTCACGCCAGTGAGCACGCTGATTGGCTGAGCCAGGCGGATTGTGTAAGATATCTTCTCCCGGGCTTTTTCCCTCATTTCTCGTGGTTATGGAAGTAAGAGGCTTGCACGAAAGGAATATACTGGTTGTTGACAGGATATGAGGTGTGGAGATGTGATGAAGACGTCGGATATACAGTTGATCAATCAGCGCATGATTAGGCTGTTCGAGGCGGCTGGCAAAGTCCCTCCCTCTTCACAGATAATGCTACGCTCTGATTGGCTGAGAGGTTTGCAAGGAAACGCCTCTCATCTAGCCTACCTTCCCAAATGCACGTTTCGCCGGTTGATTATCAATGTCTATATCTCGTTGGCTGGGAGATTTTGTACCACAATCATTATCATTATTACTTTTTTATGATATTATTATTTTATTATTATTATTATTACTAATTCTAGTGTTATTGTTATCAATATTTGTTCATTATTATTATAATTATTATTATTGCAGGGTGATGAGGGCGTGAGGTGGCTTGAGGCTGTATACAACTGTTCACTGAAGCCTCTATTGAACCATCTCCATGAACCTTATCTCTTCAAGTCCCGCTCCGTATACAACACTTACGCCAACCATTGCCGCTCACTACAGGTACGTTACAACACCGGCCATACTGTCTCCATTAAGGGCAGGTTTTGAGGGTTTCTTTCTTGGTCACTTCTCCCTAGTGTTTAGTTCCATTAGTTTTGAGACTTATAGGTGAATTCCAGGGATGAAACCTATTCAAACTACAATGTCCATTGGGATCTGCTAGGTTTTAGGTACATGATACTGAAGAACTTTCATCAATTTGTTTTAACAACATAGAAATATAGCTTATCTAAGTTATTTTATGTGGCGCGAACTGGCGTGTTTACCATGACGTCACTTTGTGCAATGACGGGAACTCTCGACATTGGAAATGGGTGAATCTGTGTGTTTTTTTATGTGAGAAACTCTAATAATTTGTATGCATATTTACAGCTCAACATTTGGCTTCACCACTGTCTGGTCAAGGGACCGCGATATACTGTATAAATTGAATAGAAAACGATATTATCATTACGAAATAGGCCTTAGAACCGACCTGCCTCAACTCTGGACCAGGCTAAAACACTCACAAACACTGGCTGTTTGTTTATTGTTGGCGAGATGGGATTATTTCTTGATGTGCACCACATCTTCAGGACGTTGTTCGATCGTTTGCAGAGCTTGAGTATTGAATTGAAAGATATTAATTACGAAAAACAGACCGGACAGTCCAGGACTGCATGTCTTGTTTACAAACTAGGCTCTCCATACAATGGCGTCACTCCCGAGCCGTTGAACTGGTCCAGCTGATCGCCGAGTTGCCAACGACATTATATTTATTAGTGGCCCCTCCATCATTGACGAACATGCCTATTACATAAGGCATCCTCTTCAAACACTAATCCGCCGTAGTTTGAATCTACCGCGCAGAGCATTTAAAAACTGAGGAGCCTTCATCATGAGCGCACGCGACCTCACTCATGGCTTCAGTCATTATGAATTGGGTTCTCACTACGAAAAAACTTCGTAAAAAATAAAAACAAAAAGAAAATAAGAATAACTATCCAATAAGCTTTCCATCATATCGTGGATGTACTTGTGTGGATTTCTGACCAGACGCTGATTCAGGCGTCATTCCTCCTTCTTTGCTCTGCGCTCAGCCTGCCCGGACGTTCCTTTCAGGCTCCGCTGGTTCCGCATTCGTGGCGTCCCTAGTGAGTTTTTTCTCATTTGTTTACTCTGGGATGTATCGAGTAAGGTTAGGATAGGCGTAGCAGGAGTGTCCTGGGCTGGTTGCCCGCAGTGCAATGTATTTTGGGTCGTATGTATGGGGCATCTATTTCGGATGTACCCTCGTGGTCCTGTTGTGGACACGTGAACTTTTCACAGTTTGGTTTAGTTGGTGATGCAGGCGGCTTTCATTACGCGTTAATTATTGCT
Source organism: Paralithodes platypus (assembly GCA_032716605.1). Lineage (NCBI taxonomy): Eukaryota > Metazoa > Arthropoda > Malacostraca > Decapoda > Lithodidae > Paralithodes > Paralithodes platypus. The sequence continues at coordinate 640,088 of CM064519.1, forward strand.
GCCTTTTATCCTTCTGATGAGGTAAGCTGTGTGTTTGCTGACGTTCCCAGCGTATTTTTCTTCACTTAGTGAAGTTTTTTCTGGGTCCGTGTCAGGCTTCCCGGGGTTGGGAAGTTATCGCTTCGGTGGTGTGTTGGCGGTGGTTCCTGTTGTGATATTCCAGTGTGTGTTTATATTTCAACTATTTTCATGCCGTCTACCTAGGCCTAGCCAGCCGCTCGTAGCTTTGCCACATGTCTAGTGTTATTATTTATTTTATAAATATGCCCTACTGTGTCATGTGTATCCGGGTTTTAGTTGTGTATTGGCTAATTCCTCGGACTATATTTGTTTCCTGGTTTAGTTGTGTATTGGCTAATTCCACGGATTATGTTGTGACCTTGGTTAGTCGTGCGTGTCTCTCCTCGTGTCGTATTGTTCAGATGGTGTCTGTTCAGGGTGGGGTTTGCCTTCCGGCGGGGTTTTTCTCGGTTTCACCGTGAGACAACCTGACCGATGAGCAGTGTTAGGCCACACGTGGTTGTTAACACTGGCTGGTTCCCCGGCGAGGGGAGGTGTCTGTGGCTCTCCAGGACTGCGTATCTGTGGGTGCCTGGTTTCAGGCCTCCTTTATATTTCCCGGCGGGATGGCTGTACCCATCCTTACATATATATTTAGTTATATATAAAGAAACGACGTTCGTGAGAACACTCGTTTTTTATAGGTTTTTCTACCTGGTTTACGACAAACCACGGGGAAAACCTAGCTGTTGTTTAGGCGTTCCTCCCCGGCGATCTTTTACAAAGTAGTGGGGTCAGGAACTTGTGGGGTTAACTTTTAGACTTCTCACCCGGCGGTGCACCTTAGCAGGGTGGGATAAAACGACTTAGGTCTCTTATAGTTAACCAATCCATGTGAGTGATACTCTGTGTATCGCCGCCTTTACTCTTACGGCATTTGAAGGATCAGTGAGGTTTAACCAAATCGATTTCCACACCCGGCGGGTGTCCCTAAGTATAGGAACTAAGGAATTTATAAACAAATTCAATTTCGATTAACCTTAATTGGTTGATACTTTCAGTATCGCCGCCTTCTATTTTTACGACGATCGTTGGGACAATTCGTTAAAAAATCAGATCTCGTATATTCCTGCCCTGGGCTATTCTACTAAAATATTTCAAGGGCCGGCGTCTTTATGAGGGGGGGCTTTGTTACAAAATTGAATCTTGAGACAGTCACCACCTCCTACAGACTATTTGTGCCATACTGGACCATTATATCAGAGGGTATTCTTCATGTTCTTAGCTAAGAAGACTTGTTTAGCCTCTTTATACCCAGCCGCGTGGCGAGATGTGTTAGCTGTGTCTTTGCATCCCGTTACCCGGCGGGTTATTAACACTTGTATGCGAACACTTGGGTTAACCTTATGAGCATTAATTCCTGGAAATTTTCTTTATTTTTCCAGAGCTGAGCTCCGGCGGACCAATACAGACCCGGCGGTAGTTCCTCTCACCAGTCTCTGTCATGGCTAATGTCACCCCAGTTTTTGCCCTGTGCATTACCCCTACTTGCGCGGGTATCCCAATTTTTGCACATACCCTTTGCATAAGGTGTGTTAGATGTCTAGACCGTTCAAGGGGTCTCTGGGTTACACGTAATTGTTCTTTTTGCTCCCAATTAACCAATAAAGTCCTGTGTGACAATGACAAGACCGCGGCGGTAGCGTTGAGAGAGGTCAGACAACAAATGTCGGCCTACACTACCATTGTCGCACATAAGTCACTTCAATGTGACAACGTCCCACTTTGGGATAAGTTGCTGTCAGAGCACCCTCCCCCTAAACGTACCTCTAGAGTAAGGGGTTTTAAGCCGACAGAGACTAGCCAGGATTCTGTATCGTCTGTGGAGACGTTTAAACGCCCGAGAGAGCCTACTCCCCCGGCAGCCACCTCCTCGTCGCAGGCGAGATCGAGGTCAAGGTCTCCCCTCAGACAACGGTCTTCAAGTCGGGCCTCTTCCCCGGCTAGTAAGAAGTGCAAGACTGAAGCTTCCCCCAGGGACCATGGTGGTGATTCTTCCAAACCTAGGTCCAGTTCGCGGTCACACCGTAGCCACAAATCCTCCAAAAAGGATTCCCATAAGAAGTCCTCTCGACATTCTTCTAAGTCTAGTGCATCTCATCGTACCTCTACACCTGACAATGTTTCTGTTACAGCCTCAGAGTATAGTGAAGCGCCTGTCCCTAAACAAGATTTACCTATTGATATTTTAACCCTAGAAATGGAGAGTTCAGGATATTCAATAATTGAGAATGTTTCAGACTCTCAAGAGAGCGTAGGCCAGAGCCTCGGTGTTTGGCGTTTTGCTCAACCAGGGTCTGTCCATCCACGTCCGACTCATACGAGTCACACAGTAGCCGATGTCCACAGGGACGCGGCGACCCCATCCTCTATCCCTGATTTATCTTGGAAACAAGGTGCCCCTGCCTCGGCGGGGTCTTCTCAGGAGGATCGGGAGGGACAAGATGAAGTGTCATTAATTTCAGATAGGGAAGGACAAGGGTCAGGCTCAGGCCTGGACGCCGCCCATGATAATACTAATTCACCTGAAAGTTCTGCACCTAACCAGTTTGTTACAGCACAAGAAATTGATGGGTTACTTACTCATGCTCTATCAAAATTCTTTAATCAACAACGAGAAAACCCCACAATGGACTTGGGGGCTCCCTTGACAGGTTCTGCGGTACGGCCTCTGATAACGTCAATCGATTTATCTAAGATTCCTAACCCTCCTACTCTGTCACCGGCAGGGAGCTCTAAGCCAGCTACGGCGGCATTCACTACGTCAAATGTCAGGGTCATTACGGATGTTAATCCACCCCCTCTAGACAAAGCGCCTCTTAGAAAGGTAGCTATGCCCCTGCTTTATGGGCCAGATGAGTCATGGGTCCCTTTGAACCCCTCTAAGCCAGAGCTTGCCCAGCCTACCTTGTCAGGGGAACTCCCGGTACCACGTGAGTGGTTTATCCAGGGAAATAAGTCTAAGAAATTAAGGGCATTGGATGCCTTGGGTAATGTTTTGGATGTAAATATCAAGGCTATACCTAGTTATTATTATCAGGATTATTTTGTTTATGCATCTAAGCCTGCTTTACCCCCTGCCTCAGCTTCAAAACATTTTTCAGACTGGTCTAAGCTGGATGGGTTTAATGATATTAAGGCTCTGTTGGCTATTACTCCTGAACTAGATTTACAGACCGTCACAGACGAGACAGCTAATCCAGTGTTGAAGGTGGGACAGTTAGGACCAGGACCTTGGGTGGATTGGGAGGTAGAGGCTCAGAACTTTGCAACCACTTTCACTTCTAAATCTTCCCACCAGATCCCTCAGGATACACATTCATGGTTCTCAATGCCGGTAGGTTCTGCCGGCGGAGTTCCGTCAGCTTTATTTTCCTTTTTAGCTGCCCCTAAGATTAATCTTTGTGAACTAAAGGAACCATTCATTACCCCTACCCCTTCTCACCTAGACAGAGAATTTAGGCTTTGGGGAAAAGCTTTCCGCCTGTTTTCACAGTACATAGTTTCTCAACAGGTGGCTAAGTCTTTACTCAGGTCTACTCAGGCAATCGCAGACGCGGATGCTCGAAGATCAGTTGAATTATCCCGGCGTCTGATTCTTCAGTCGTCAATTCAATCCTTAGGTGACATACGCACAGCCTTACTTGAGGCGGTGCGAGCACGACAGGATCTTACAATGTCATTAGTTCGCAAGCTGCCTGATCGCATTGCTAACCAGGTGGTTATGTCCCCAGTACTTACACCTTCTTTAATGTCCCCTGATGTATGGCGAACAGTGTTTAACATGGCACAGGCCGTGAAGCACAGTCCCGCACAGGCTAAGAAACCCGCATTTAACTTCCCCAAACCTAAGCCTCCTACTAAAGCTCAGCCAGGGGGTTCTAAGCCGTTTCTTCCGCCTAAGTCCTCCCAATCCCCCCTGGGTCAGTTCAGGCATAGACAGAGAGGGTTTTCAGGACAGAGGGGACGCGGCCAGTATAAGCCGGGTCAGGGCCAGTCTTCGGCCCACACCAGCCAGCCGGCGAAGCGGCCAACACCACCAAAACCACCATCAAAAAACTAAAGTCTTTCTCACTCCCAGTGCCTACCTTAGAGCCGGAGGAACCGAGGGAAGTACAGCCGGCGAACCCTTGTCTGCTAACTGGGTCGTTCCGAACGTGTCACCAAGCATGGCCGTTAAAAACCTGGGCACGGATGGTGGCACGCAAAGGCATCACTTGGCAGTGGCTCCGGCGACCTCGCTTACGTCAGCCGACAACGGCAAATTGTGTTTCATTAGAGGTGGAGCTGCTGGTCCAGGAGATGATTGCCAAGAATGTCATCATCCCGGTACCCCCAGATTACCCTGTATTCACGTCAAAACTGTTTTTGGTTCCCAAACGGGACAGTGTTCAGATGAGGCCGGTCGTAGACCTGTCGTATCTGAATCTTCACATTTACAACGAGTCTTTCAGAATGTTAACAGTTCATCAAATCAGGCTAACACTTCCGCCGGGTGGCTGGATGTGTTCCCTAGACCTGACAGACGCCTATTGGCACGTGTCGGTCAACAAAAGATTTCAAAGTTTTCTGGCCTTGAGGATCAGGCACCAAAATTTTGTTTTTCAGAGGATGCCGTTCGGTTTGAACCTAGCACCTCGATTATTCACAAAACTAGTCAGGCAAGCCCTGATGCCATTGTTAAAACAGGGAATCAGAGTGTTGTGGTATCTAGACGACTGGCTGGTGGTGGCAGAGACACAACAATTATGCATAAAACATGTCAATATCATTTTAAATCATGTCAAAACTCTAGGCTTCAAGGTAAATCTGGTAAAGTCAAACCTTGTTCCCTCAAGAGTAATTCAGTGGATAGGGCTGGTCTGGGACACCGCCGCTCTCACTCTGAGTCAGAGTGTGGACAATCGCAACAGGTTTCGCAGGAAACTGTTCAGGTTTCTTCACAGTCTGACTACGACACGAAGAGTCTGGGAGTCTCTGGTCGGCTCTCTCAACTGGATTCAGCTAACTGTCAAGTTGGGCCGGTTGAAAGTAAAACGATTAATATTGGAGGGCAACAAATATTTCCCACTCTTACCGGCGGGAAAATTATGGCCCATACCAAAATTAATCCACACCTTACTAGCGGTCTGGGCGAAGAGGGAAACATTGCACTCAATCATGTCATGGACCTCTCCTCCTCCAACGGTATGGGTAGACACGGATGCGTCAGGCACCATAGGGTGGGGATTTCAGTCAAATCAGGGGCACCAGGGTCAGGGACTTTGGTCCCACTTAGAAATCGCTCACATAAATGTCAAAGAGTTACTAGTCCCATTGTATTTCCTTCAGGCTCACGGCCCGGCGTTACGGGGCAAGTCAGTGGCCTTCAGAATGGACAATCTGAATGCAGTTCACTGTATTCAGAAACAAGGGTCAAGGAAGTTGCTACTCGTGTCGGAAGAGATTTTTGTTCTAGCCACCAGTCTAGATATTTATCTTCACGCATCTTATCTCCCAGGCGTAGCGAACGTCTGGGCAGACGCTCTGTCCCAGAGACAGAGCACGACAGTAGAATGGGAGCTCAAGCAACCCATTTTCGACCTAATGATTGCGGAGCTCTCCCATCCACAAGTGGATCTTTTTGCGTCCGAGGAGACTCACAAGCTCCCTCTATACCTCACCCGCCGGACGATAACGCCGGCAGGGGGGCCAGACGCCCTAGTGACAGACTGGAACAGATGGAGCTCCATCTATCTGTTTCCACCGCCAGATGCGTCACTAATGTGCCACGTAGTGAACAAACTACGAGTTTATCGAGGCTTAGTCTCGCTAATCGCGCCCCTGTGGCCGGCGCAGGTGTGGTGCCAGCAGTTAATAATGTGGTGCCCGGACCCGGTATCGCTCCCGGTCAGGTACTTCCACTTAGACACGATTGGCAACCTAGAGACCTCGCTGACTTTTGCATTATGGACAGTCAGGAGGCCAAGTGGCTAGCACCATACGGCAGGGATGTGACCAATAAATTGCTCAATCAATATACTCAGTCTACTAAGCGACAATATCAATCTCATTGGAAAGCTTTACTTCTTGGATTGTTAGAACGGAACAAACTGTACCCTCAGTGGCATTGGTTTTTAATTACTTGAACTATCTGTTTGAGCAGAAACGTTTATCTGTGGTTACTCTGAAGAATCACTTAACTGCGATTAGAGTGCCCTTTTTCGACCTTACAGGTCTATCCATACCGGTGGCGGAGGAAACAGGATTTATGAGAGCGTGTTTTAAACTCCGCCCACCTCCCCGTCAGCTCATGCCTACTTGGTCTCTGGACAAAGCTTTGTCTTTACTTCATTCTCGTCTGTATCAAAATACTGCAGACTTTGCTTTAATCTTAAAGAAGGCAGTTTTCCTTTTGGCTTTGGCCACCGGAAACAGAGTGTCTGAGCTGGCGGCGATGAGCAACACACCTAATTGTCTTAGGTTTGGTAGACTTAATGATTCAATTTCCATTGCACCCTCCCCGGCGTTTGTAGCCAAGAATGAGCATAGTGCACACGTGTTTTCTGAATTCACGGTGCCGGCGTTAAAAAGGGGAAAGGTGCATCATAATTTATGTCCAGTGCAAGCTCTAACCAAATATTTAAGAATAGCTCCTCATAACCCCCAAGGTGCTTTATGGGTAGCGAGTACGGGTAAACGCTTACTTAAACGGCGATTAGCCTCTCTTCTAGTAGAAGTCATTAAAGAGAGTAATCCCGGCGTTGTGGGTAGGGCCCACGATTTACGCAAGTGGGCGGCCTCTTTACGTTTCCTGAAAAACTTTTCAGTTGAAGATATTGCGTCCACACAGTTGTGGGCGTCTAATCATACGTTTCTCTCTAGATACTTGTCAGTTGCTCTAGACAAACCTTCCTTACCATGTATAGCTTTAAGGCAGAGGGTCTAGGTGGCCCTGCAGTCACTTATGTTTATTTTCAAGGAAAGGGGGGGGGGGTGCAGTCAGTTGACATAGGACACCCTAGACCCCGCCGGAGTATGAGAACTGTGATACAATTTAAGGTTGAAATGTGATATGAAAATTTCTCTGAGAGAATTTGTGCTAGTACAAAGTTTAGTACAAAACAACGGTGTTGTTATAGTAGTTTTAGCTGCGAAAGCAATGTAACATTAGTTCAATGGAGTTCATTAGCAATTGATCTCCACATGTATTTTGGGGTTTATGATGTGCACATATAAACTTATAACTTATTATTTGTCACCACTCGTTGAGTGGGGTGCCTTTTGTAACTACAGATCTGTGTTCAGAATCTTCAGGGTTACCTATTTTTGTCAGGCAGGCTTCTTTGAAGCACGCACCTGCCTGAACCCCCTTTTTCTTGTATATTTCCGGCCTACGCCGTATTAAATACATTTTTCAAAAGTAAGAATACTATGTGGTTGTTTTTATTATCTGCTTTTCTAGAGTTATGATATGATTACGAATGTCCCCCTCCAGTCTTAGATATCAGGCATGTTCGTCAATGATGGAGGGGCCACTAATAAATTATAGGTTTGACTCCTGTAAGGAGATTAGGAAAACCTAATATTTAGTAGTGGCCCCGTAATCATTGACGACTGGGGCCCTCCCGACCGTCCCCTTCCCATTCGTTGATGTATTAAGGATTTTGGTTTACTTGATATGTCAGTGAAGGAGGAATGACGCCTGAATCAGCGTCTGGTCAGAAATCCACACAAGTACATCCACGATATGATGGAAAGCTTATTGGATAGTTATTCTTATTTTCTTTTTGTTTTTATTTTTTACGAAGTTTTTTCGTAGTGAGAACCCAATTCATAATGACTGAAGCCATGAGTGAGGTCGCGTGCGCTCATGATGAAGGCTCCTCAGTTTTTAAATGCTCTGCGCGGTAGATTCAAACTACGGCGGATTAGTGTTTGAAGAGGATGCCTTATGTAATAGGCATGTTCGTCAATGATTACGGGGCCACTACTAAATATTAGGTTTTCCTAATCTCCTTACAGGAGTCAAACCTATAATACTGTACTAGTATTTTTTTCTGCAGTTTAATGGAATTATATCGATATTGCCCATATACATATTACAGTATATTCATGCCAAGTTATGACCCTGCATTAATCTTTGTTTTTTCGTTCTGCCCTGTAGTTCACCTTTAAAGGTGTTCATCTCATTAGTTTGACCATTTTAAGACTTTTCGACCCTTTTCTCTGCCAATATTAAGACCTATCATGCCTATCATGTGGCAGAGTAGTCTTGCCACTGGACTGGTAATCCAATGAACCCGGTTTCGAATCCCAATATGTCAATGGGAAGATATTATTGGGATGGAATTTGTGCTGTACCTAGTTTCAGTGCATTACCACAGCACACCGAAATGCCAAAAAAAATACCCTCATTGTTCCCTGATTAAATAGCATTGTATGAATATTCCCATATTCAAAATATGCTACAGGGGGGCAATGCCTAGTGAGTTAATTGCTCAATAGGTGGCGTTCTGAGAGTGAGGGTCCGAGTCTAGGAGATGAGACGGTGAAGCGCAGAGGCGGAGCAGCTTCAGAGATGGGGTTGCTTCGAGCCGGGGTGCTTCGCATGTCTCACTCCCTAGACTGGAACAAGACCTCACGGGCCTCACTGTGTTCAGCGGTGGAGTTTACAGGCTCTCAGCCTATGCCCGAGTAGTATGCCTACTAGTAGTTGGAATATATAAAAAGAAAAAAAAAAAAAATTGTTCTTGGCGAGCGATAGCGAGCCTGTAATTTAGGAGGAACCGACCTATGACTGGGACATTTTTCTACTGAAAAATGTAAAAAAACAAAAAATCTAATGGGGTCTTGGAGATTTTTTTTTTTTTTTTTTTTTTTTAACTTAATTAACCCTCTCACGTTCTTGACGCAATTTTGAGCCTATTAGGGATACTTTAAAGCCTTTGTTACCATCAGGGGTATTTAGAAACCTTTAGTTTAGTTACTTCAACCTCTGCAGTTGTCTTTGAGTTAGCTGTGGGCAGAAAACTAATTTTGGAGAGGTAATTATAAGAGTGAGAGAACTCTATTTAGTATTGCTAATCTGGCAACCTCTGCGTCATATGGTCGTGAGAGGGTTAAGGTAATTTAGGGAGTATGGCTTATACTCCTCAGTGCCTTGGCCGCCTGGCTGGAGAGAGGACGGGAGCCTGCCGCGCTCCCGCTCAATCGCACTCATCTCCACAGGCTTTAAAAGCCTGTAAATTGCTATAAATTGCCATGGCGTTCCGGAACGTCTCCCGCAGTCAATGGGTTAAAGCTACAAGTTCGCTATCGCTCGCCAGGAAAAAATCGACACCCAAATGGTACGAAAGGTCTTAAAATTGACATCAAAATGGGGCAAAAGGTCTAAAAATTGACTAACTAATGGGGCGAAGGTCTTAAAATCTCTAAACTATTGGGGCTAAGCATGAGGGAGGAGGGAGGTCCAGAAAAAGCTTGATGTCTACAGCTCCAACTTCCTTACAGCTTGAAACTTGTAAGTGGTCCATCGAAGCTTGACCACTGTGATTGATAACAGCGGGAACCACCTTGCCTGGAAATCGCTGCCTAACAATTATAGAAGATTAGATTGGAATATATCAACACAATAACTAAAGTTAATAATTGCAGGAGAGAGAGAGAGAGAGAGAGAATGTGTGTACTAACTAACTTCCCCACACATTATATTTCTCAGCAAGGAGTGTTGAACTGTGTAGAGAGAGCTTGCCAGGAGAGAGAACTACGAGCAGCCTACACCGTCCGTCTACCACCAACACACTTCACACAACTACTACAACAGTCGCCAAACTCTCTAAAGGTATACACTTGTAGACACATCAAGTACAGGCGAGTGTTAGGGCACCTTACCTTTATTTAGCCGCCTTCTAGAGTTAATTTATAGTTTTATGGTAAATTAATGTATGAAATTACGTCTGATACACTACAACAAATATAAAACATCCAGCCACACTTTTACTCACTATGTCTCTATTTCACCTGTCTACAACTTTACATTATCAGTACTTAACCCTCTTGCTGCGGTCATATTTGCGCTATTTAGGGCATATTCAGGCACTCCTGAATGATTAATCAAGTATCTGCATTAAATTAACTGTATTCTGCCGAAAACTAGGCGAAAATAGCTTCAAAATGACACCAGAACGAGCTTCGTAGGTGTGGGGTTCACCCGCAGCGTTGCCATAGACATTTGGGAAAACTCGTGTTTTCGCGCCCTCCTCAGCTCCCTGCCTTGGAGTGGCTTCGGTCAACTGGGCTTTGTTAGTGGTAAGCAAGGAGGGTTTTGTGGGGGCGCTCGTTTATGGCCTTGGCCTTGCTCGGGACCTTGGGGCTGTTCGGCCAGACAGCCAGGGGAACAACAGCAACAACAACAACTCGCTAATTATTAGCTCTCACTCGCTCGGCAAAACTGTCGAGACAGCCGCGCGAGACCAGTCTACCTCAGTGAGCGGCTGGCTGCTCTGAGGGTCGGACGGAGGTCCCTCACGCTCCCGCCCACTGACACTCGATTTCTACGGCTTTTAAAGCCTGGAAATTGCTGTAAATTGCCTATGCGTTCAGAACGTCTCCCGCAGGGAATGGGTTGATAAAATTCATAAGGCAATGATAAGTATATCATAACTATAGTTTTGTTTTTATTTTATTTTTGTATTTTTTATTTTTTACCTGGCTAATTTTTACTTGCTCACTTTGGGCTAGAGAACTCTAGTTCAAGTTGATTGGTTGATGATACTGTATAATATATTAATTCTTGTGTTTGGTTTTGCAACCGAAAGCTATTATTCAGACACATTTAGTTCAAAGGAAAATTCTGTAGCCCAAACCGACCAAGTGCAAATTCACCAGACTAGTAAATAGACTAATCTGTCCCTCGTGAGAGATCTGTCCCTCATGAGAGATTGATGAGAATTCCGTTAATAAGTCATGTCTCAGCTGTCATTATGTTTGGCTCGCTCTGTGCTGTAATAATGTCTGTCAGATGTTGAATAGGGTGGGTAAGTGTAAGAACATGATTGTATATCTCACTTAAAAAGAAGAAATCATGTGTAAATATTGCTGATACCAATTATTGATCAAAAGATAATTGGTGCCGAGACATCACTTATTAGGCCGACTGTACCTACTCAAAGACTCTATAATTATGGCTTTGTAGGTGATCGTTGTACTGCGGGACCCGAGGGCCATACTAAGCTCCCGTCTCCGCACCTACCAACACATGGGCAACTTACAACTTAAGGTACTTGGCTTATATTTTGGTTTATTTATTAATTAATATATTTATTTTTTAGTTTCCTCGCTAGGCCTCCATCAAGCTTAAAAAAAACACCCCCTAGACCCACCTTCCGACCTTGGAGATAAATTTGAACATTGCTCGGTAGAAAAATGTTTCGGCCGAATGTTGATTTCAGGCTCGTTATTGTTGTTATTGTTGTTGTTTTTCCAGGGTGGTGAACTGTGTGGATCGCTGGCTGAGGGTGTGATGCAGGCCAGGTTAACACACTCACGGTACCCGGGATCCACTATGGTCAGTCGGTACGGTTAACCCGGCACACCTCGCTTTTTTTTAACTTTCTCTCCCTCTCTCTTTGGCTTGTATCCATTCGGCCACATTCAGCCTACTGTTATTTATTAAGACGTTTATTAAGACGTTTACCCCCATCCAGGTGTCAATATTTTCTTGGCGAGCGGTAGCGAGCCAGCATATATATATTTTTGTTTTGACAGCAAGCTAAATTTGTACATTTTTCGATAGAAAAAATGCCTCCGGCGAAGCGGGATTTCTCCATTAACCCAGGAACTGCGGGAAGACTCTTAAGAGTTCCCCCGGTGGACTGCGGGAAGACTCTTAAGAGTAAGGCTATTAAAAAATCCATTTAAAACACCCCAAACATTTTTTTTTTTTTTTATTGCCCCTGGGCCATGCCAAATATCACTCCTTCACCTCCCCTCCTTCCCCACTTTCCTCACCTCCTTCAGTTATCACCTATTTTCCCTGTTATTCCCTTATTCTGTGGTATATTTTTGTGCTAACATTAGCGAGTTGCAAGCAGGGCATTGTCATCACTGTTAGCAAGCGAGTGCAAGAGAGAGAGAGAGAGAGAGTATCGATCGACAGTCTCTCTCCAGACGTGGGGAAAAGTGGTGGGAAGGGAGGTTGCCTCAGCCATACATTATGTAACTCCCGGCCTGTATCGCCGATTTTGACCATCCAAACGCTGTTTCCACTTGTTTTATTGTTGTAACAGGTTAATACCTTTATAATCAACCTATAATAGGCACATATTTCTTACAGTTTCTTACAGTAGATCCTCTGGAAAAAGGCAAACTATGCCTGTGTATCCAGCTCAGTACCAGTACTTGCACTGCTGCGGTCGTTCACGGTGTTGGCGGCGGCGGTAGCAGACGCAACATTTTTACTATTCTGTATTTTTGTTTTATAATCAAACTTCAAATCTTGTCTTCCCCATGCTTTATCAAGATTACTTTCAAACTCCCTTATTGATTCGGAATTGACTACATATGGATAAGTATTAATGCTATTTATGGTAAAATAACGATGTTAGTGATGGGAACAGCTCAAATACGTCAGCACAGGAGTGTGGTGTCTCATACCCCCCATGCGCACTTCAGAGGTTAAATGCTGGCTCGCTGTCGCTCGCCAGGAAGAAATCGACATCAGGATGGGGATAAACATCATAAAACAGTTGGCTGAATTGAGCCGAATGGATACAAGCCAGGGAAAGAGAGAAAAGGAGAGAAAGATAAAAAAAGCTGGTGACCCCCCTTAAGGCTTTATATATTTTTTCCAGACCTCTATCATGCTTTAAAAAAAAAAGAAAGAGAAAAAAAAAAACACGCACACACCCCAAGACCCCCCTTCGAGATAGCCTACTGTAAATATGTACATTTTTGGATAGAATAATGTCTAGGCCAAAGTCCGGTTCCTTCTAAATTACAGGCTCGCTATTGCTCACCAGGAAAATATCGATACCTAAGTAGCAGGAAAAGTCTTAATATTGACAAATAAATATATGTATACAGTAGGCCTATATTTTTTTTTTTTTTTTTTTTCTATGTGAATGAGGGAGGCAAAAGGCAGAACTGCCTATAGCGAGTGCCTCCCCCATAGTTGAAAGAGTGACAGGACCAAAATCAAGGGACGTTCGAGCCAAAATGCCTGGACACACGGAGTTTGAAGCAATTTTAGTTTTCATACTCCCAGCCGGACTCGAACCTCCGACATTCAGAACGAGTGTCCAAGCTTTTAACCCGTGAACTGCGCAATAATGGACAAAATAAAAGGTCAAGTTGAGGGGGGGGGGGGTATAAAGGGGGGGAGGAGTGGAGGATGTGGTATAGGGAAATACAGTACTACTGTCTGTGTCATACAATTTTGAGACATTTCCCGGCACTGGCATGGAATGAAGGGTTCTTTTTACACGTGTTTAAATACCGTACCTTCCATGAGTCCTATTGCACTTTACGGGTTAATCCATTACACCACGGCGTGATAAAGGAATCTAAACCTTTTTCCTATTTATATTAAGGAGAAGGGAAATCCTACTTGGAGAATGTATTTCAATTCATGCACAAGTTACAGGATCCATATTTCAGGATACCATGCAGGGTTTTTTACTAGGTTTGAGAGATACTGATTTATAGGTTCTACTTAACCCTTGTTTAGCGGGGCCGGACTTAAGTCCGTCTCTAAAAATATGGACTATGTGGCGGGGCCTGACTTAAGTCTGTGTGCAATTTTGGCGCAATATTGGCTCTGAGAGAGAGACGAGCGACGAGAGGAGCGTAGGTTACCTCATGACCGCTCGCCACGGCCGCCGTGGGTCTACTGACATGTACTCCACACTACTCCACCCTCCCTCCCTCGCTACACACGTAATTATGTAACAAAATTACCGTATTTTAGCGATTTTGCCCTTCGGTTGCACGATCGTTGCAAGACAACCAGTGATCGTATAAGGATAGTTCTGGTGTCATTGGAAAGCTCAATTTATGCCCTTTCAGGGATACATAATTGTATTACACTCTGGCTCTTGTTTATGCATGAAAAAGAGCACGGAAACAAGGCCATTTATGGTAAAAAAAAAACCCGCTGGGCGGCACGGTGAAATTACTCCACCACCCGCTCTTATTGTGTTAACTGGGCAAGGAATGAAGCTACCACAATATATAAATATCGGCATGCAATAGGACACAGACAGCACAGGATAACATTAACCCTTATTTAGCGGCGAGCAACATAAGTCGAGTTAAATAAAGCTGGACTATGTGGCGGCCGCTCGTAAGGTGTTAAACACTTTTTATTAATTAAAATGTAAAACTTGCAAACAAAGTCAAACCAAAACTGGGACAAAGACAATATAAAGTCAAAACAACATATCAAAATCGCTATGTGGAAACAACGCTTACTAAAATAAAATTTATGAAATGAAAGAACACAATCCACCACATAGGGTGTACATGAGCAAGTTAATCTGGTTCCCAAGCAAACTAATTGCACACACAATATGAGAGAAAATAATATGGCTTATAGTTAACCCTAAAATGGCGACCGTGTTCAATAGAGGTTTTTCTGGTGCACTGCGACCGTCCTCAATAGATCCAGAGCATAACAAAATCTTAGAAAACACCCCAGTGGCATTCAAAACAAAACAATAATTCCCCTCCATTACTTTCTACCACTCCTACATATGTGTCCCCCCCCCTCCCCTCCCCTCCTTTTCCCCCCTCCTCAATTATCAGCTATTTTCCTCTTATTCCCCCATTTATCGGCGGGAAATTCCCCCTCCCGGTCTCTTTAACACGGATGAGGCAGCTAGAGATCCTTGCAACAGAGAGACTTCTAGTCCATGGCCTCAATGTCGCTTGGGAACTTGGAGAGAGAGGATATACGTCCCCCCAGCTCTCGCCTCATGATACGACCTTGCGGCAATAATGCATCTTTTGCACCCCTCAAATGCTATTCCCGCTTCTTTTATTGCTCTTAAATTTTCATATGTTCATATTAAAAGCAAAATAGACGCATATGGATAAGTAATAACTATATATAAATTATGTTACATATGACGATTTTCGTCAGAATAGAACCAAATACCTTCGCTTGGCGGGAGGGTTTGAATTACCATGGCTTTACAATTAATGAGTTAATGGTTATAGGCGCACTAGAACAAAATCAAATAATACATCAATAGTGTACAAAGATAGGGAGATCCTCAGAATTAGCAAAACACTATTACACAAAAGTAGGATTCTCGGTGAACGCAAAGTTTATAGTTATGCACTCTACTAGCATAAAAGGAAGAACTCAAAAACATAAAGTCTTCAGTAATCTCGGTCGTGCACACACGGTTAAAGGTCACGCACTCAGTCTTTATAGAACATAACAACGTTAAAGGGGTCACTAAAGGAAAGAAGGAAAAGGTGTCACTTCGATAATTTGATTGTACGGGTATCACTTGGTGAATGTGTGATGTATCACTGAATTTTATTACATACAAAATTAACCCTTAGAGGAATTTGGTACAAATTTTAAATAAACGTCTAGGATAGGTGTGTGTATTGGTCCTCTACAATTGAGGCCTAATCAAATTAGAAGGGAGGTCTGCAGGCCAGCTAACATTTTTCTTCTTGGTTTCTGGTCACTTGGCTGGAAAATGTCCTGGAATCCTGGCGTGGCTACATTCACGGGGTAGAGGTCCTCTGCGTGGTGGCTGGCCTACAGGTCTCCATAGGTAGCACAAGTAGCGAGCTGCTTTATGGTGGCGGGAAAAGTTCATTGGAGTAGATTTATAGGGGAATACTTGGCCAATGACATCAAGCAGTCCAATACCTATAAATCTATCCCTGTACAAACAACCGGAACTATCTTTTTCTCTTTTGAGCCTAAGCTTGGGAGTACTTCAATAGAGCAGTGTCTATTCCATATATAAAGGGTATTCAGGCCAATGACATCCACATAACAATTATATAGTGGTCAACGTAATTAATACGATTCCTGGATCAAGCTTCCCGTTCCAAGTAGCCACCTGGCTCTCAAGCTACTAGGGGTTATATCCAGATTTGGGACTGTGATCAAGGATTTAGCCGACGCGAGAGGAATGGGGAGAGAGGAATGGGGATAAATCGGGCCAATGACTTCCAACCTCTATGTGATGCAATTTGCAGTACTATCTGTTCACCATCCCGACCTGACTCCCAGTGGTTTTAGCTGGAATAGTCACAGCCTTGGTTGAGTTGTCACCAGAAGTCATTGTGAATGGAAAAAGGGCAGCCAGGTACTGGACCTCATTAAGAGCAAGGTGAAAAGACCCCGGCAGGTCGAGTAGTCTCATTTGACAGTTCTAAGACTAGGGGCCTTGGTAGGGGCGGGCTTAGGCCCTTCACATTAGCAAATTATATTGTCTCTTCTCTTGTTCTTGTTTCTTTTCTTCCTCCAAATATATCCCTTCTCTCGTCGCATTTTAGGGAGAAAGGTCTTAAAATCCCATTACAAATGGGGCTAAATATGAGTTAGAAGGGTGCTCATAAAATACAAATACCTCCCCTAAAGGATGATGCTGTAAAAGCTGCATCAATTTTTTACCAAAAGCTAGTTATAAAATAAACAAAAAAATATATACCGGTATATGTTTAAAAAAAAAATACCTTACGAAAGGTTTACTCCATTAGCTGCTGATTTTTCGATAATCAAAGTAAAAATATGAATATGTTATGTCTCTGCCTCATATTAACGTCAGGTGTTCACAAGTACAAATGCATTTGGTTATAAAAACTTTGTATTAGCCGAGTAATTCAGATTAGGATAAATACATTTCTCGCCGGATTAAAAGTAAGCAGACCATAGTTCTATCTGTGTAATAAAATTAAGGTAGCTACTTGCCAATATATAATGTGAAATATCGTCAACATAGGCCTACCCTTGCCAGGAAATCAGGAGATCATCGGTGTATATTTATCTGTCTATTGAAAAAATTCTCAATAGCATTAGCCTAACACAAATTGTGATGATATTTGGTCAGTACCTTATAATAATAATAATAATAATAATAATAATAGTTCTTAAAGCTATAGCGCATGCTAAGCCAGCTAAGGATAGCCCAATAAGGCCGATTAGGTGTATTTCCATTGGGGTCCTGTACTACTACCCCATCCCCTTGCTCATGAGGGATGGTAACGACTCAGTGCTTGTGAAAAATCTTTAATGCGCCGAGCGTGGGCGCAACCCGGGCCTTCTGGGTGGAAGTCCAAGACGCTAGTCACTACACCAGCGAGCCGAA
Organism: Paralithodes platypus; assembly: GCA_032716605.1. Classification (NCBI taxonomy): domain Eukaryota; kingdom Metazoa; phylum Arthropoda; class Malacostraca; order Decapoda; family Lithodidae; genus Paralithodes; species Paralithodes platypus. Next base: position 657,466 of record CM064519.1, read on the forward strand.
CTGGTACGCACATAGAACAGATTAACTATTGGCTTAGGCTAACACTTCATGCTACATAACTAAGTAGGCTTTTACCAAAAATGTAAGTTAAATTTTTAATATTTATTTTTATTTTTTTATATTTATCTATCTATATATTATATTTTGTTTTTTGTCTTTGTAGATCGTTTGTGTGTGTGTGGGTGTGTGTTTGAACACTTTTGTGACTGCACTTAACCCGGGAGCTACTGGAAGACTCTTAACCTAAGATGTGCGCATGGGGGGTATGAGACACCACACGCCTGTGCGCACGTATTTGAGCTGTTCCCATCACTAACATCGTTATTTTACCATAAATACCATTAATACTTATCCATATGCGCCTATTTTACTTTTTTTTTAAAGGTATTAACCTGTTACAGCAATAAAACAAGTGGAAACAGCGTTTGGATGGTCAAAATCGGCGATACAGGCCGGGAGTTACATAATGTATGGCTGAGGCAACCTCTCTCCCCTCCACTCTTCCCCAAGTCTGGAGAGAGATTGTCGATCGATACTCTCTCTCTCTCTCTTGCACTCGCTTGGTAACAGTGATGACAACGCTCTGCTTGCAACTCGCTAATCTTAGCACAAAAATAGACCACAGAATAAGGGAATAACAGGGAAAATAGGTGATAACTGAAGGAGGGGGGGGGGGGGGAAAAGTGGAGAAGGAGAGGATGTGGAGGAGTGATATTTGGCATGGCCCAGGGGCAAAAAAAAAAAAAAGGGTTCAAGTTTTTTTGGGGTGTTTTAAATGGATTTTTTTTTAGCCCAGGATCTTATGAGTCTTCCCGCAGTCACCCGGGGAAACTCTTAAGAGTCTTCCCTCACTTGCCGGGTTAAGAGATTTTACTGGGCGGCTGTGGGAAGACTCTTAAGATCCTGGGCTAAAAAAAACTTTTTAACCCGGCAACGGCAAGGGGGGGGGGGTATTGAACTAGCTGCCCATGGGCGAGCATATTGGCTCCATTCAGGCCTATAATCGTCATTTTACGATAAATATCGTTATTACTTATTCATATGAGCCTATTTTACCTTCACTATGAAGATAGTAACCTGTAACAACAATAAAACAAGTGAAAATATAATTTTTCTGGTCAAAATCGCGAATATAGATGGACCAGCCCATTCATGAATTATGGAGAAAATTGAGGCAACCCCTCCCTCCACGAGGCCTCAAGCCACACTGAGCCTACTCATTCACACACTCGGTTGTATAACACACTCGCTAGGCACATAAGCACATCCTCCACACATTTTGCTAATGTTAGCACAAAATATACCAACGAATTAGGGAATAACGGAAAATAGGTGATAATTGAAGGGGGAGGGGAAAAGGGGGAAGGAGGGGATGTGGAGGAGTGATAGGAGGTATAGGGAAAAAAAACAAAAAAAATTGTTTAGTGCTACTGGGGCCGTTTAAATGTTTTTTTTAGGCCTCCCTCTTAAGAGCTTTGCCGCCGTCGCCCAGTAAAACCTCTTATGAGATTTTCTGCCGTTTACGGGTTAAAACCCCTGTGGCACTCAAAACAAAGCAATTTGTTTAGGTGAGATAATTTCCCTCCATTACTTGCTACCACTCCTACACATGTGCCTCCCATTTACCCTCCTCCTCCTCCCCCCCCCCCCCTTTTCCCCCCTCCTCAATTATCAGGTATTTTCTCTATTATTCCCGATATTTATCGAGTATTTTCATGCGAGAACGGGTGGGAGAGAGAGAGGAGTGGTGGAGGAGTGTATCTCCGACCCTCCAAGCCAGTCTGAAAGCTCCCCTAGTCTCTCAGTACCATCCGAGACAAGAGAGAGGGAGGATGTTTGTCTCTCACCGCTCAAGGTCAGATTATGACCGTGGGGCTAAAATATACGATTTTCACCCGCAATTGCTGTTACCACTTGTTTTATTGCTTTCCCATGTTCATATGTTCTATCTATCTATCTATTGCCTGACGCCGTGATCCCCGAAGGGGTGGCCATGAACGAACCGCCCCCATGCACCTCTGTCCCCAGTCAGTCGACGCCCCTCCCCCCAACCAGCACCGCCTTCGTTCATGTACTTCCTCACTCCATCCTTCCACCTCTCATTCGGTCTACCCCTCTCTGTCCCTTCACCTCGCTCTCGTACACCCTCTTAGTCATTCTCTCGCTTTCCATACGTTCCATATGGCCGAACCATCTCAAGTTGTTCCTTTTCACACTTTCCAGCACATCTACCTCCACACCACACCTCCTTCTTACTTTCTCATTAGTCTGTCTATCCCTCCATGTAACTCTGCACGCACTCCTTAAGTAATTCATTTCCACTGCTCTCACTCTTGGTCTGAGTCTCTCAACCAACGTCCATGCTTCGCTTCCATAAGTCAGTGTCGGGATTACCACACTGTCATGCAAGGACTTCTTCACTTCCATACTGACCACCCTATTTCTTGTTACTGCTTTTAGCATTCCTACAACCCTCTTCCCCTGTTGTACCCTCTCCCGCACTTCTTCATCCATAGTCCCATCTTTACTCAACACACTGCCCAGATACTTAAAAGAGTTGACGATCTCCATAGCCTGACCGTTCAGCTTCACCTCACACTCTGTGACTTCACCCCTTTCGAAGACCATAACCTTGCTCTTCCCCGCATTTACCTTCAAATTCCGTTTTTCGCACACTGTTCCAAACTCATTTACCAGACCCTGCAACTCCCATTCATTATCACTCATCAGAACTGTATCATCCGCAAACAGCAGTATAGGTAGCTTCCACTCAATTCCCTCCCTTTTCAGCGATACACCAACATTCACTGCTCTTGATAGTATTTCTTTCATGACTCCATCCATGTATACAGTAAACAACCACGGGGATATCACACACCCCTGTTTCAAACCAACATTCAGGTCAAAGAACTCGCTCTGCTCACTCTCCACACGTACTGCCGCCTTTGCACCCTCATGCATGCTCTTCACTGCTTTCAGCAACTTGCCCTCTACTCCGTATATTCAAAATAAAATAGGCGCATATGGATAAGCATTAATTATATATATGGTAAATTAACGATTTTAGTGAGGAATGGCGGGCACTTTCAAATACCATAGCTGCGCAGTTAGGGCATAGCGCATGGGGTCAGCTATCCTCATTATCATAAATGTTAGTGTACAGTATACCTCGTATGTGCAATACTAGTCGTCCGACTTTCTTATAAATATAAATAAATTAGTGTTTTGGACGGTGGTGGCGAGAGGCATTTCCGAGCCCCTCGTGACGTGTATTAGGGCATTAGGGTACCCATAGAATAACACAATTGGTCAAAGAGTTTCAGGAGTCAGGTCACTGGCCACCATTTTGATTCACAGCATTTCTGTTAAGTACTCCAAGCTGTGAAAGCAGTACAAAGATGGACAGATATCTAAAAGAGGGGCATGAGAAATTTTACGAGTAGTATAAGTTTAATAATGAAATGTAGAAATAATGGCAAGCTATCGAATTATGCACCGAGAAAGTGAAAATAAAGATGGAATATTTTGACATGTTGGCCGTACGCTGTTGTAGTAGGAAAGTACTTGTCTACCGTTAGAATAAACACTAGTGTTGCCATATGGATAGAGCTGCCAATACGTATTTATTTATGCTTAACGATACCAAAATATGAATAATTGTATTGATAGATACTTTAGGATAGACACATTTTTCACTCATGTGATATGTATATCAAATACTGCCTTCACTTTCCTTCATCATGTACGAAGTACATCAAGGTAAGTTAAATATAGGCAATATCAAAGCAGATTTAATTCCCGCTGTCAAGTTTCTCTCTCACAAACAAAAGAGAGAGGCGACAGGGTTTGCCATCAAGCTCCTAAAGCTTGAAATATCTTACACGGCTTTGTTTACTATTTTAGATCAATATTTAAGGCAAACCAAGACAACTGTGCAGTATCAATCATGCTTTAACATGCTTAAGACAGTAATAAAATGGAATAGGATTTTGTATGAGCTATGCCCTTTAAGCTATACTACAAATGAAGCAAATTGTGATAGGGGTTGTGAATGTTGTAATATAATAATTATGCTATAATATTGTTTATCAGGTAGTGCACTATGAACACTTGGTATTGGAGCCTCGTAAGGTCCTCACACACCTCTACCACTTCTTGGGTCTAATGGTTACCAACGACCACCTCAACTATATCATCAGGACGCTTAAACTAAACCACCCGGAGGAACTCCGGCTACAAATGACAAAGGTGATATTTATTTTAAGTACAAAAATTTCTACATAATCGTTATGTCTTAGATATTTTAGTATAGCATAGTTAACTAAGTTTGAGTGATAACAGTGTGTATATCCAATTTCAACGATAGGCCTAAAATTTGAACCCTTCCAACCATATTTGTTTTTACAATAATCTATGTGACCCGAAAGACTTAAGAGGAAATATATAACATATGCTAAGCGAATGAACTTATGAGTGATTCGGCATGATATACAATAACTATACAGCATTTAAAATGTACTTCCTATGTGGCAGATGTGGCAGGTGAAAATGAGCCTACAGGAGAGTCGGGCGGTGGATCGAGGCTGTTACCGTCACTACCCAGTGTTAGGCTACCTACCAGTCCCTCGCAACCTCATCTACACCAGCACCCTCTTCTACCCCTGGGACGATATACACCCATTACCAAACTTAACTCTAACATAACTATATATACACACACCCTCTTCTACCCCTGGGACGATATACACCCATTACCAAACTTAACTCTAACATAACTATATATACACACACCCTCTTCTATCCCTGGGACGATATACACCCATTACCAAACTTAACTCTAACATAACTATATACAGTATACACACACCCTCTTCTATCCCTGGGACGATATACACCCATTACCAAACTTAACTCTAACATGAATTTATCGAGAGGACTTCCCTAGTGGTTAAGGCCCCATTAATTGCTCTTTCCATTCACATATGCGTAGCCTACGTGAGTTGCAGTTGGGATGTGTGTACATGCTTAGATTGATATGCAGGATTCGAAGTTGCATAATAAATCGTAGGCAGTGTCCACCATTCTTTAACTGTCTTCGTGGTGCGCTGCATAAGGTGTTGATTTTCGGTGTGAGCATCCTGGATTCGAATCCACGGACTGCCACATGTGTTTGTAAATTTCATTAATCGATTTTAGGAGTATAGTTGGTTGTTGGAAGGAACATAATAATTGATATTGGTTCAGGGGTAATTTATCGAGAGGACTTCCCTAGTGGTTAAGGCCCCATTAATTGCTCTTTCCATTCACATATGCGTAGCCTACGTGAGTTGCAGTTGGGATGTGTGTACATGCTTAGATTGATATGCAGGATTCGAAGTTGCATAATAAATCGTAGGCAGTGTCCACCATTCTTTAACTGTCTTCGTGGTGCGATGCATAAGGTGTTGATTTTCGGTGTGAGCATCCTGGATTCGAATCCACGGACTGCCACATGTGTTTGTAAATTTCATTAATCGATTTTAGGAGTATAGTTGGTAAATAATAACATAATAACTATATATATACACACACCCTCTTCTATCCCTGGGATGATATACACCATTACCAAACTTAACTCTAACATAACTATATATACACACACCCTCTTCTATCCCTGGGACGATATACACCCATTACCAAACTTAACTCTAACATAACTATATACACACACAACCTCATGTATACCAGCACTCTCTGCTACCCCTGAGATGTTATGCACTCATTACCAAACTTAAATTTAACATAACTATAATGCCTTGTACACGTACTTAGCTAATCGTCTTTTGATTATGTATAATACACAATTGGCATTATATAGAGTGAGAATTCAACTCCATCGGAGGTACTTATATTATAGAACAGAAACATATACAGTACTGTATATGGTTTATATAAGATTATTGATAAATCAAGGGGTACTGGAGGTAAATAACTTACAACAATACAAGTATTGATAAGGATACATGATACAATTTAGGATACAATTATTACATAGAACCTGAGGAGATAGGGAATGTTTGGGGGCAGCAAAGGAGTTTGGTGAGTGTATATTGTGTAACACACTATAGTTGTTAAACGTAGCTACGTTAACTGAGAATAAATATATCTTGTTCAACACTGGCTTAATGGCCCATTGCAAATAAAGATATAAGTATGTCAGGTTAAAGGGTAATGAGAGTTTGTGGATTGTTTTGATCTTTTCATTAAATAGGGAGCCCACCAAAGGGAACAACAAACTGGTAATTCCTAGCTCAATACTCCCAATGACTTTCCGGGAGTGATAGGTAGCGGATAGGTTTGTGTGATCGTCTCTAAACAGGAAAGTGGGGAAAAGGATTGTCTTCTGCCTTCTGCTTCTGGCCCTTCATCTTCTCCTCACAATCTGGGCGTTGTGTTAAACCCCAGTAGTGTGTGTGGGAGGATTGGTTAACTGTGTTGCACCAATTTCTTACCCTTTTTAATCCGCCAACTGTGTTGACTTCCTTGAGTGTAACTCTCGAGGGTGAGCGAGCCAACTGTTGCACTACTTTTTGTACGAACCAAGGGTGCTAATTGCATGAGTCACACGGCCTTGCTTGATTTGCCAATTGTGTTGTTGTTGTTGTCGTTCCCCAAGGTGCCTGGCCGAACAGCCCCAAGGCCCCGAGCAAGGCCAAAGCCATAACCGAGCACCCCCACAGAACCCTTCCTGCCAATTGTGTTGTACGAAATTACTTCCACGAGTGTAGCTTTCGAGGGAGAGCAGCCAACTGTGTTACACTACTGTTGATCAATTGGTGATATAATGATTTCTTGTTCCCCTTGCTGGTAGACATTCTGGGAGGAGGAAGGTCACCTGGTGGCACTTGGGTGGGGTCGCCAGTGCCACTTGACAGGTGGGCGGTGCTTGGGGTGACAAATGGCTTCTGGTGAGGGTCGAATCTCCCGCGCTGTTAGATAAAATGGGATACCCGATGAAGAAAACCTTTCTTGGATAACTTGCTTAGTTTTCTCCTTGAAATGCGGGCATCATGCACCTTCTTCTTGATTCTATCTGTTTTGCTGTTGGAAACTATGATCGATGATTTTTTTTAATTGTATTTCTCCTATTATTCATTTCGGATTGAACTTTATATATATAGTGGCGGGCGTCTCCTGTTACCCATGCTCTGAGCGGTGTTGGTAGAAGAAAACATTTGTTGACATCTTTTTTAAAGGGGTGACAAAGATACTCTGGTGTGACACGGGTGAATGGAAATTAAAGTTGAAGTTATGACGTCGGGGATAACAATAACTATATACACACAAAACCTCATCAACACCAGCACCCTCTTCTACCCCTGGGATGATCTACACCTATGACCGAACGTAAGTCTGAACATAACTAGCCTATACACACACACAACCTCTTCTACCCTTGAGACGACATGCACTCACAACCACAATCAACTCTGTATTTAGATATGCATGTAACAGTGCATAAACCCTTACCATAATGTACTATTTCCCTACACAAAAAATTGCATCAATGATAGCATAACGTGTTTGTAAGATATAATCGGGTTTCTGTTCCAGGCTCTCAAACAATCCCTTGTAATTTTATCTACAACTTATTCCATATTCATACTACGGGAAGCAACGCCCACTTCATGTTCAGGGGTTGGATAGAGACAAAATACTGGAGGTGCAACAGAAGATAGTGGTAGTATTGGACAGTTTTATGTTCATGTTATGGACCAAGCGTTAACATGTAAGAGTCTACCCCACAACCCGGGTAAACACTTCCCGGAGATATTTGTTGATTCACACAACAAATATAAAAGGCAACATTAGCAGAATGGGATGCTATTATACCTCCTTGTTCTTGCATTCTTGCAACAGAAAACAAAATTGCAAGTATTGGCTGTCAAATGTTGAGCAATTACTGTATATCCATTTTGGTTGGTTCTGTATCGAGGTAAATATCTTTTGGGGAATAAACTCGCTTTGTGCATTGTGTATTTAAATTATAAGTAGCGGCCAAATGTTCTTTCTGACCTAACGCAGCGTAGCGATTTGCGAGACAGACTGGATATAATATTGGGGGTTCATTGTTGTTGTTGCTGTTCCCTAGGCTGTCTGGCCGAGCAGCCCCAAGGTCCCGAGCAAGGCCAAGGCTATAACCGAGCGCCCCCACAGAACCCTCCCTGCTTACCACTAATATATCCCAGTTGACCGAAGCCACTCCAAGGTGGGGAGCTGAGGATCATTGTAAGGACGTTAGCTCTTGTAGAGTTTAAATGGGCAAGAAGAAAGTGAAGCTAGTTGTATTGGGAATGTTGTAGGACCCTGGAGAGTGGCTATGCCAGTGGCATAAAGTGCACACTGAAAAGACAAAACAATAACATAAAGAAACTAGTTTATCACCTGAGGTGATGAATGTGATAGGAAGGATGAGAAGGGTAGTGATTATTATCAGACTGTGAATCTACAAAACACAATCACAAATTTGCGAAAGCCAATCACAGATTGTTGGTGGGACTGCTGAACAACTGAATTAATTGCTTTAAATAATATCTGACATATATGCTCAGAAAGTAACGGACTGAGTACGGAACTGCTATTATAAATTAGACATAATAATGAACATTGAAAGACGTTCAAACAAATAGTGAATACTTTTGTGACTGCACTTATACAACACAAGAAGCAAATTGTGAGAGAAAAATATTCAAGATGACTTTCAAGCCAACATATATATAAAAGAGCTAACATGGTAGAATTATAACCAAGAGTATTATTACACAATTGCACTGTAATTAATTTTAATAATTATAAACAAATACAAAAATATAGACTTGATTATCCAAAAATGTAATGGTAAACTCATCTTTTAAATTTTTCGTAAGCCAACTTTTTCAGGCTTAGGTACCAGTTTTTTCAGTTATTGCCACACCATTTTCAAAATTAATGCTGTCAAGACTCTTCTCTACAGAGCTTATTCATTAACCTCTTCATTCATATTCTTTCACCAAGACTTCGTATTCTTAAGGAAATATTTTTTGAATAATGGCTAGTGTTAGTTTGTTTGACTCCCTTGTACGTAAGTTTTTAGTTAATATATTATATCAGCCAAAGCTTCAAATCCCAACAGTAAATAAAGAAGTAATTTATTTAAAGATACCGTATTTAGCAGAGGTATCAAATAAGATCCAAGAATCCTTATCAAATAATTTCACAAAATTTTATCCTCAAATAGAATTCAGGTTCATTCACTGTAACTCTTTTAAGATTCGATTTTTTGTTCATTTCAAGGACCGTATGCCGTGTGACTTGCGCTCGTCAGTCGACAGTCGTGTATTGTTTTACTTGACCTAGCTGCCAGGCAGGGTATGTGGGTAACACTGCGCGCACTTACAAAATCCGTGTTGACGAGCACAGGGGTCACTCTAGTAGAACGGGTCAGAGGCTTCACACCCCTCCACAATCCTCAGTAAGAGGTCACAGTAACGTGTGTAACATTATTCCAACTTCAGATCATTTTAAAATTCTTGATAGCTGCACTAAAGAAAACCTAAGGATTCTTGAATCTCTCTACATTAAAGCCCATAACCCTGTCTTAAATTATAGGTTTGACTCCTGTAAGGAGATAAAGAAAACCTTATATTTAGTAGTGGCCCCGTAATCATTGACGAACATGCCTATTACATAAGGCATCCTCTTCAAACACTAATCCGCCGTAGTTTGAATCTACCGCGCAGAGCATTTAAAATCTGAGGAGCCTTCATCATGAGCGCACGCGACCTCACTCATGGCTTCAGTCATTATGAATTGGGTTCTCACTACGAAAAAAAAACTTCGTAAAAAATAAAAAACAAAAAGAAAATAAGAATAACTATCCAATAAGCTTTCCATCATATCGTAGATGTACTTGTGTGGATCTTTGACCAGACGCTGATTCAGGCGTCATTCTTCCTTCACTGACATATCAAGTAAACCAAAATCCTTAATACATCAACGAATGGGAAGGGGATGGTCGGGAGGGCCCCAGTCGTCAATGATTACGGGGCCACTACTAAATATTAGGTTTTCTTTATCTCCTTACAGGAGTCAAACCTATAATTTATTAGTGGCCCCTCCATCATTGACGAACATGCCTGATTTCTAAGACTGGAGGGGAACATTCGTAATCATATAACTCTAGAAAAGCAGATAATCAAACAACCACATAGTATTCTTACTTTTGTAAAAAAGAGATATTCGGGTGCATAAACGTTATACAGCCTAAATCTTCAAAAAGGGGTACAAGCAGGAGCGTGCTTCAAAGAAGCCTGCTTGAAAAAGGGTTAACTCTGAGACTCTGTGCACAGATCTGCTAGTTAAGAAGGCACCCCACTTAAAGTAAGTGGTGAAAACTAAAAACTTATAAGTTTACATGTGCACATATAAACCCCATTAACTAGTGGATATATTCCTAAAAATATAACCAAACATAAATGAATTCTTGGACATTCGTAGAAGTACTGAACTTGTGTACTTATGCAGAAGTAATTACTGCAAAAGTAAAAGTCGTAGTTGCCACTACCGAGATTTCTCAAAAATCTATTGCTTCACAGCCAAAGCTACTTACAACAAGAATTGTCGTAACACTACTATTGGCCTTTAGCACAATTTCCTGCAATGAATACTACAGAGAAATGTATAATACAATGCCTACAACCAGTATCACAGCTCGTATGTTCCGAACACATACTCCGGAGGGGTCTAGGGTGTCCTATGTCACACTGACTGCACCCCCCCCCCCTTTTTCTTGAAATTAAACAAAACGTGACTAAAAGGGCCACCTAGACCCTCTGCTGTAAAGCTATACATGGCAAGGAAGGTTTGTCCAGAGCTACTGAAAGGTATCGAGGCAAAAACTCCTGATTAGAGGCCCACAACTGTGTGGACGCAATAACTTCCACCGAAAGATTATTAAGGAAACGTAAAGAGGCTGTCCCCTTGCGTAAATCGTGGGTCTTACCCACAACGCCGGGATGCTTCTCTTTAAAGTCCTCGACCAAGAGAGAAGCCAGTGTACGCTCCATCAATCGTTCACCCGGACTTGCGACCCATAAAGCACCCTGGTGATTTAGAGGTGCCACTCCTAAATATTTGGTTAGAGCTTGCACTGGGCAAAAAAGATGGTGCACCTTTCCCCTGTTTAACGCCGGCACCGTGAACTCTGAAAACACGTGTTCACTGTGCTCAATCTCGGCTATGAATCCTGGGGAAGGTGCAATGTGAATACACTCATGAAGCCTATCAAACCTGAGGCAATTAGGTGCGTTGCTCATCGCCGCCAGCTCAGATACTCTGTTCCCGGTAGCCAAAGCCATAAGGAATACTGCCCTTTTTGGAAAATCTGCAGTCTTTGGTACATACGGGAACGAGAATAACGACGATGCTTTGTCCAGAGACCGTGTAGGCCTGAGCTGACGGGGAGGTGGGCGGAGTTTAAAACCTGCCCACATAAATAACTTTCAGATAAATGTTTCTGCATGAACAGATAAATTAAATAATAAACAACCAACGCCACCGAGGGCACAGTTTGTTTTGTTCTAAGAATCCGAGACGTAAAAGCTTTCCAATGCGATTGCAACTGTCGCTTTGTAGACTGGGTATATTGATTCGTGAATATCTTGGTCACGTCGCTACCATAAGGTGCTAGCCACTTGGCCTCCTGAATGTCCAAAATGAACAAGTCTGTGAGTCTTCTAGGTTGCCAATTGTGTTCTAAGTGGAACAACCCGACCAGGAGGGACACTGGGTGCGGGCACCACGTGTTCAAATGCTGGTACCACACTGCGCCGGCCACAGGGGCGCGATTAGCGAGACTACGCCTCGCTAATCCTGTAGATTGTTGACTACATGGCACATTAGACGCGTCTGGCGGCGGAAAAGAGATAAATGGAACTCAACCTGTTCTCGTCCGTCATCAGAGCGTCAGGTCCGCCCGCCGGCGTTATCGTCCGGCGGGTGAGGTACGACTGTGAGTATCGCCATACACCTTGGCTGTGGCTGTCCCTCGCTTGCGAGCTCGGTATACTCCCTGAACGGGAGCCCTCGTCCGAGTCCCGTAAAGGTTTATGATAATTAAAAGCTCCCATAGCTCATTAACACATTGAAAGCAGAGCTGGTGAGCAAAATCATAAAGTATACTAATTAATTTAATTTATATTTAATTGTATTAAAATAAATTACTATAAATAAACACAATATTATCATAATAATCATAGAAAATATATATGTTTATTATGATGCAGCTATTAAATTATTTCATTAACAAATAAAAATAAGATAGGGCTACCTGAGCTTAACGGCGTTGAACATACAGCAATGAGAGGTTCAAGTGCCGACACGACAGAGACTGGGGGAAAACTACCCCGCCCCCGGGAACTACCTGGTCACCTGGTGCAACACCGGTAATCCGCCCTGGAAAGAGAATTTTCCGGGGATTAATGCTCATAGGGTTACACCCAAAAAACGGTACAAAATATGTGCCTCAAAACCGCCAGTCAACGAACCATAGCACTCCACCACTACTTTTCGTAGTCCTTTAGTATCATATTAAAGATTTCAGCATATCTTTACCTGTCCAGAAGATTTAAGCATATCTTCTGAATCCTCATAAAGATGAAGCATATCTTTATTAAAGATGAAGTCTTTCAAGTATCCCTTTACACTTGAAACACTAGTAAGATTCCGGCATCTTTTTATCCCATAAAAAGTCTAAGCCTATCTTAATCTCTAATCTGGCGTCACCCAGAAGCCCTCATAGATCGCCGTCTTGAAGGCCGTGATACCCTATTGTATCAAACAATTGTTTGGCAAATTATCGCGAATTGCAAATCAGTTAATATAACCACCCAAAGGTACAACCGCCGGGTTTTATATGCAATGTCAAACCAATTGTACCTGCCCCAGACCTCTTTGTAAAAAGGTCGCCGGGAGGGAAAGACTAAACAAACAAACGGCATTGTTTCAATGGCTTATTAAAGATTTCAGCATATCTTTTATCTGTCCAAAAGAATTAAGCATAACTTCTTAATCCTCATAAAGATGAAGCATATCTTTATTAAAGATGAAGTCTTTCAAGTAACCCTTTACACTTGAAACACTAGTAAGATTCAGGCATCTTTTTATCCCATAAAAAGTCTAAGCCTATCTTAATCTCTAATCCGGCTTCTCCCAGAAGCCCTCATAGATCGCCGTCTTGAAGGCCGTGATACCCTATTGTATCGATCAATTGTTTGGCAAATTATCTCGAATCGCAAATCCGTTAATATAACCACCCGAAGGTACAACCGCCGGGTTTTATATACAAGGACCCCAATGGAAATACGCCTAACGGCCTTATTGGGCTATCCTTAGTTGGAATTATGCAAGGCTGGAACATGTCATATTTATAACATACTATGTGGTACCAACTCTGTAAATTACTAACTGAATAAATATTATTATTATTATTATTATTATTATTATTATTATTATTATTATTATTAATGTCAAACCAATTATACCTGCCCCAGACCTCTTTGTACAAAGGTCGCCGGGAGGTAAAGACCAAACAAACAGACAGCATTGTTTCAATGGCTTTGAAAAGCAGAGAAAACCAAGGCCAACAGGTGTCAGCCTGATCACCTAGAAAACTGAGTGGAGCCCCCCTCGACGGGAATAACTCAGGAAGCCTGATCCCAGGCTCGACCATAGAAAACGCAGTTTCTGATGAGCCCTCAAGCGACCAAACTCGTCGGGGTAACTTACCTATTTTAGCCATCCTGACTAAAACTCGGTAAACAAAAACGGTGTTCTCGGAGCAACGAGAAAAACGCCGGAAAGGTAACCCACACTAAACTATACATTACAGGAGGGCGTAATGCATAAAGCAATGAATAACACAGGAAGCCTGCTCCCAGGCTCGACCACAGAAAACGCAGTTTCTTATGAGCCCTCAAGCGACCAAACTCGTCGGGGTAACTTACCTATTTTGAGCCATCCTGACCAAAACTCGGTAAACAAAAACGGTGTTCTCGGAGCAACGAAAAAAAACGCCGGAAAAGTAACCCACACCAAACGAGACATTTTAACACATTTTATACAAAGGGTGTGCGCAAAAATAGGGCGTAATGCATAAAGCAAAAACCGGGGCAAAGGTAGCCATGACAGAGACTGGTGGGATACTTACTCTAGGTTCTGCATAGACCCGCCGGGACCCAGCTCTGGAAAAAAAGAAAATTTCCTGGAATTAATGCTCATAAGGTTAACCCAAACATGGTCGCACACAAGTGTTAAATAACCCGCCGGGTAACGAGACGTAATACTCAACGACTACAGCTCGCTACGCGGTGGGGTTTCCTAAGTAAAAGATTTCAGAATATCTTAATTTGTCCAAAAGATTTATGAATACCCTCTGACATAATATATAAAGACCAGCATGGCGTTTATAACTGATTAAGTCTTTCCGGTGGTGTTTGTTTCAAGATTCAATTTTGGAAAAAAAAACAACTAAAAAAAGACGCCGGCCCCCGAATTATCTCGTAGATCAAAAACTGGGAAGCCTGATAAATATACGAGATCTAACTTCTCCCGAAGTATCTTTTTAGATCGCCGTATGTTGAAGGCGGCGATACAAAACGTATCCCTCAATTGTCTGGTTAACTAACTGAATTGTAAATTTGTTATTCCCACCCTTCCAGGGAGCACCCGCCGGGTGTGAATATTAGTTTAAAAAACGTTAACCCCAATTGTGCCTTAAATTGCCGTATGTTGAAGGAGGCGATACACAATGCATCCCTCAATTGTCTGGTCAACTAAACTGAATTTTGCAAATTCGGTCATCCCACCCTACCAGGTTGCACCCGCCGGGTGATTTAAAGTTTAAAAGTTAACCCCAAAAGTTCCTAACCCCACATCTTTGTAAAAGATCGCCGGGGAGGAAAACAACAACAGCATAGTTTTATATTGGCTTTGCAAAACCGAAAAAACTAAAAACAACACGTGTCCGTATGAACACTGTTAGATGGGTACAGCCAACCCGCCGGGAATCAGAAGGAGCCTGAAACAGGCACCCCAGAGACGCAGTCCTGGGGAGCCACAGACACCCACTCGCCGGGGAAACAAGCCTGTTTTTAAACCACGCGTGGCCAAAACTCGGCAACCAGCCGGGTTTTTTCATGGTGTAACCGAGAAAAACCCGCCGGAAATAACCTACCCCGTCCAGATACCATCTGAACGCAACACAGGACCGAGGCGTAGCCAAAACACAACTAATGCCGGGCTCAACATAGTCCGTGGAATTAGCCAATACACAACTAACCCAGGACACATAAATAGTCTGTGGAATTAGCCAATACACAACTAAACCAGGACACACATGACACAGTAGTACATATTTAGAAAATAAATCAATAACACTTGTATATGTGGTAAAGCTACGAGAGGCTGGCTAGGCCTAGGCAGACGGATAACATTAACATGTCGGAATATAAACAAAAAGCACTGAATTATATCACAACAGGAACCACCGCCAACACACCACTGTAGCAAATACTTCCGGCAAAGGGAAGAACTGACTCGGGACCCAGAAAAAATTTCACTAAGTGAAGAAAAATACGCTGGGAACGTCAGCAAAAATACGCTACCTCATCAGAAAGATAAAAGGAAGCAATAACGCGTAATGAAAGCCGCCTGCATCACAAAGCTAGCTAACTGTGAAAAAGTTCACCTCTCCACAACCGGACCACGAGGGTACATCCGAAATAGATGCCCCAAACACACGACCCAAAATACACTGCACTGCGGGCAACCAGCCCAGGACACTCCTGCTACGCATATCCTAACCTTACTCGATACATCCCGGAGTAAACAAATGAGAAAAAACTCACTAGGGATGCAGCAAATGCGGAACCAGCGGAGCGTAGAGAGACACGTCCGGGCCGGCTGACCGCAGAGCAGAGAAGGAAGAATGACGCCTGAATCAGCGTCTGGTCAAAGATCCACACAAGTACATCTACGATATGATGGAAAGCTTATTGGATAGTTATTCTTATTTTCTTTTTGTTTTTTATTTTTTACGAAGTTTTTTTTCGTAGTGAGAACCCAATTCATAATGACTGAAGCCATGAGTGAGGTCGCGTGCGCTCATGATGAAGGCTCCTCAGTTTTTAAATGCTCTGCGCGGTAGATTCAAACTACGGCGGATTAGTGTTTGAAGAGGATGCCTTATGTAATAGGCATGTTCGTCAATGATGGAGGGGCCACTAATAAATAACACTGTCAGCCTTTCCCCTTCATATACTATAATCATCGTTTCTCATACTCCCTGAGTCTAGTTGTTTTTTGTTTTAGCTTTGTTTTTATGTGTAATGAAATCTAATTTTCATATAATTTGTATTACTTGTATTTTGGTATTCTCTAAGTGAAGTTCCTTTTTTATATAAGTGTTGAGCAATTTAAATTTCCTATATTTCCTTTGTCCTTTCGTGTCAAACTAAAGTATACTAAGTGTCTTATTTTGTAAATGTATAAATAAGTTTAGGTTAAAATACATATATATTGTTCTCTATTATTGTTTAGATCCTGATGATGACTTAAAGAAAAAAGTCGAAACGTTGAAGAAATAAAAAAAATCGTGATAACCCTGGTCCTCCTATTTCTCCTAAGACTACGATTCCCAAGGAACAAGCCTGTTTCTCAAACAATATAGTACAATGCATTGTACGGCATAGTTGTGTACCTTAACATTTTAGCATTACTGTATCTGTGTTTCGAAATTTGCAATAAACGTATTTTACACCCAATTTTTGCTACGTTTTTCATTTTGATTATCCTGAATCGTTCAAGAACTATTCATCACTATATTTAGTAAAAACATTAGTAAAAGAATAGAGGAAGGGAAAGGATACAATAAAAGAAAAATCCATATGCGTCTCTCCTGCGTGAGAAATTGGTTACTATTAGATTTTAGCTCTTATCATCTTATGAATTGAATGTTGATGGAATTTTATGCTGAAGCAGTGAATTCCTGTGAGTGACTGTTCAGTTATAAAAGCATTCTGAAAAGTAGATCTTTTGAATTGTGGAGGATCGCTTGTTTAGCCATGGGCGTCAAGCCGTTAATAGACATAGAGTAATCAACTCCTTCGCCTCAATAGCAAACACACTTGCCCAGAACCTACCGCAACCTCTCAAAAAATACACCACATCAACTGCCACCTTTAAACATTTCTACAAGGATAAAGGCATACACTCAAACACTTTTGGATTGCAATTTTGTTACACCAAAATACACATTTGAAGAGCTCTCTAACCTAAATGTACATAAAAGTACAGGACCAGACAAAATTCCTGCCAAATTTCTAAGAGATGGAGCTATTGGTATCGCAGGTCCCCTAACCCACATCATCAACCTGTCAATAAACACCAACCCTGTACCTGCTGAACTGAAGGAAGCTATTGTAACCCCTCTATTCAAGATAGGAAACAAATTAGATTTTAGCAACTACAGACCAGTTAGCATATCATCTATTGTATCAAAAATCCTTGAAAGAGCTGTCTTCACCCAAATTGAACACTACCTCAAAGAAAATTATCTATTCTACAAGTTTCAATCAGGTTTCAGAGGCATGTACTCGACAGACACCTGTCTCATCCACTTAACAGATCACATTCGTAAAGAAATGTCTAAAGGTAACTACAGTACACCGGCATGGTTCTTCTTGATCTACAAAAAGCGTTTGATACAGTAGACTATGATATCCTCTGTAATAAACTACAAGCAATGGGCATTGTGTCAGTGAACTGGTTTAAATCTTATCTTAGTGGTAGAACGCAAAGAGTCAAAATTGATGATCATTTATCAGATCCTATGCCAGTGGAAATGAATTACTTAAGAAGTGCGTGCGGAGTTACATGGAGGGATAGACAGACTATTGAGGAAGTAAGAAGGAGGTGTGGTGTGGAGGTAGATGTGCTGGAAAGTGTGAAAAGGAACAACTTGAGATGGTTCGGCCATATGGAACGTATGGAAAGCGAGAGAATGACTAAGAGGGTGTACGAGAGCGAGGTGGAGGGACAGAGAGGGAGAGGTAGACCGAATGAGAGGTGGAAGGATGGAGTGAGGAAGTACATGAACGAAGGCGGTGGGGAGAGGGGCGACGACTGACTGGGGACAGAGGTGCATGGGGGCGGTTCGTTCGTGGCCACCCCTTCGGGGATCGCGGCATCAGGTAATAGATAGATTGATAGATATGCCAATTAACTGTGGGGTCCCGCAGGGAAGCATCCTTAGTCCCTTACTCTTTCTCTTTTATGTGAACGACATGGAACTGAGCATCTCGTGTAAATTATTACTGTATGCTGACGATAGTGTGCTTCTGGTTTCAGGAAAAGACCCAATAAGTATTGCCGCCTCACTCTCCAAAGAACTAAAATCGTGTAGTGATTGGCTAGTGGACAATAGACTATCTCTTCACCTGGGCAAGACAGAAGCCATCTTATGTGGAACAAAACACAAATTGAAAGACATTGAGGGCTTCTCGGTTAACTGTAATAATGTTCCCAAAACAACAGTGTCACAAGTTAAATATCTCGGACTAAAACTGGACTCGACTATGTCAGGTGAAACAATCTTGGAATCGATCCTGAGTAAATGTAGAGCACGTATAAAATACCTGTATAGACAGGTGGGATGCTTGCCAGCGGCGACCAAAAAACACCTATGCCAAGCGCTTGTTCAATGTCATTTTGACTATTCTGTGTCATCCTGGTACTCTGCATCATCTCAATCAGCAAAGCACAAACTTCAGGTCACTCAAAATAAAATGGTTAGGTTCATGCTGAACCTAGGACCCAGATCTCATGTTGGCCAGGAACAACTTCAGTCACTTGGTATGCTCAATGTCTCTGACAGGGCCAAACAAATCAGACTCATTAATACCTTCAAGATATTTTATGATAGGGCTCCAGAGTATTTAAAGAGTAATTTTGTTAAAGAAAATTAAAGGAATGGACACAATACAAGGAATAGGATGTATAATTTTACAGTTCCGAGAATCCAAGGACAGGGTAAGCTAACATTCTTCTTCACTGCCATCTAAGACTGGAACAACCTACCCCAGACAATCCGTGAAAAGAGAACACTGTATTCCTTCAGACATAGCTTGAAGGAGCACCTGAACCGAACAGCTGCGAGAAGGGAGCACCAAGCGTATGTCTACTACTAAAAACGACATAAGAGATAGGCAAAACAAACTAAAATTATTACTAAATATTTTGACCAGTCCAACTATAGAATGTAAGGTATCTAAACCCACTGAGCCCCAGGCAATATAATATAAATGTACACTTCAGGCCCAGCAGGTTGTCAATGTTTTTTTTTTCTCCAGAAAACACCTGGATCAATGGGTTAGAAATGAAGGAAAAACAACAAAAAACCGATCCCCTAGGTTATTAAGGGGTCCTAAGGGGCGCCCGAAAGTCGGAATTAACATGGGGAAATGGGTAGGCAAAAACATGCAAAAACACGTTTTTGCGCGCTCACGTGCACGCGGTTGGACTTTGAGGGTTTTCAACCATCGGCATTGTTGCGTGGGATACTTACGCAGTTCCCATACAAATCTGAGCCCTCTAGGCGCCATAGGACCGGAGTAATTAACCGCGACGCACCCTATGCGTCGCTGGGGTTTAGCGTTACATACAATGCCGATGCATACGCTGCGGCGCTGGGGTCCTGTGGGTTAATATAACCCCCTAGAAATACTTTCTCTAAAGTATCTACTAATCATATTCATTTACATTTTTTATTCTCCCCTTTTCCCCCAGCTAACTTAATACCACAAGGACCCCAATGGAGATACGCCTAACGGCCTTATTGGGCTATCCTTGGTTGGAATTATGCAAAGCTGGTACATGTCATATTTGTAACATAGTATGTGGTACCAACATTGTAAAATGCCAACTGAATAAATTATAGGTTTGACTCCTGTAAGGAGATAAAGAAAACCTAATATTTAGTAGTGGCCCCGTAATCATTGACGAACATGCCTATTACATAAGGCATCCTCTTCAAACACTAATCCGCCGTAGTTTGAATCTACCGTAGTAGAGGACCCTACAATAGGTCCCGTGACCAATTTTTCCTGAGCAGGGTTTGATGATTGATTTTAGATGATTAAGAGGTGCTGAACAAAATAAACCGGGGTCCACCTCTGAAAAGTTTGGGCTAACTCGGCCAGAAGGCGAAATCCAAGATGACCGCCGCGAAACTTGAAAGTGCTATAACTTAGGTCCTATGTGGGCTACACATGGGATCTTGGTGTCTAAAAGTAGATTTTTGGACCCAAGGGATCTAATCTAGTGGTTACATTTTACATTTTCAAAAAATTAAGGTTTCTGAGAAAAAAATCCAAGATGGCCACCATTAAAATATGATAATTGCATATCTTTTGTTATACAGTAGCTATATGTCTGCTCTTAGTGTCTAAAAGTAGGTTTTTTATGCCAAGGAATCTAAATATGAAGTCAGAAATAAGATATATAAATGAGGAATAACATAATTACATATTTTTTGTTTTGTTATGAATGAAAACAAACATATGGCTTAATATATCATCAAAATTATTCGATTAGTCTTCATCCGAGTTAATATCATAATCATCATCATCATCTGATTCACTTCTCTCTGAGTCACTGTCTTCTTGATACATGGGTTTTTTATGATTGTACACTTCACTTAGATGTCTTGGGAGGGGTGGATGTCCATATCGCTTTGCCTTGCACATGCCGTTTTCAATTGTCCATCCATGGTCCAGGGGAGAAGGTGGGGGATCGGCCTTATCATAATTTAGAAGCATGTATGTTTGATAGTTGGCACGTTTCACTTTAAGATCATGGGAATCCCTATCTGGTGGTAGTCTGAGTGTTGATTTGTTCTTCATCTGTTTCCATTTCCGAGCACGTGCATCTCCTAGAGACTTGCTGGTCTGATCTTTGTAGACGAATTGAATCGTGAATGTGGCCATTGCATCTAGAGTATCTTCTGTGACAGAAAGCGATTTTCCAATTGATTGAAGGAGAGTTTTGGCTTCAGGAGAAGAAAGCACTTTATCATAATTATATTCCAGTTTTGCCATGACCAAAGAATGATGCTGTTGTATCACAACCACTGTAGACATGCAATGGGACTATGAGATCTGCCATAT
Source organism: Paralithodes platypus (assembly GCA_032716605.1). Taxonomy (NCBI): domain Eukaryota; kingdom Metazoa; phylum Arthropoda; class Malacostraca; order Decapoda; family Lithodidae; genus Paralithodes; species Paralithodes platypus. Next base: position 678,705 of record CM064519.1, read on the forward strand.
CTTTAGGACACAATGTCTGACAATTTATGATATTCTGTTTACGTTTGATTGGCAAAGTACCTCCAACTGAGTTGGCAACATATGCTGCCAAAACTAAAACATCTGTGTCTTCCGCATCGATGATCACTGTAGCCTGAATTCCAGAAATTCTGATTCTTGAGTAGATATAGAAGAAGACAGTATCAGCTTCAACTTGTTCACATTTTATAGTCTACAATTCTTTCACCTTCAGATAAACTCCAACAGTTTGGGCCAACAGAATATATCATTCGGACATTTGCATATTTCCTGCACATCACACTAAATTCAGCCTGAAGGAATTCTTGTAAGCGTAATTTGTTTGCCGAGTTGGACAAGAAATCTTGGAATGCCCTAGGGGATGGGAATGTGTCGTTTGGTCTGATGAAGACATTTTTATATCCTTTGGAGATGGTGGAGCGGGCATTTCTTTCACTGTCTTTGATTGTAAATGGCAAGTCGTATCGGTCATTCACCAACACAATCTGAGCTGCATCCATGTGTCTAGCCATGATGATGGAGAACATCTTGGTTGCATAATCTCGCCATGTGAAGTTGGTCCCATCACACCTTGTACGGTCCTCTACTGACGGTGTTGACAGGCGCCATATGAATCCCATATCTAGTATGGCAATGTATTCAGTAGGCAGTGGATCAATGGGCTGCATGTGGAACCTTTCAACTATCTTTGACTTCTGGGTCTTCCTCATTGTCCCATTGACATTGAAAATTGGCAAACATTCATCAGTTACTCTGTATTCCATAACATCTGTAAGGTTGAATTTATCATCATAATTTTCGGCCAGGGCAATGATGCCCTGTGATGCCCTGTGATGCCCTGTGATGCCCTGTGATGCCCAATGATTGCCCTATTCTCCATTGCCTCTGATTTGGTAGCCTTTTTGGTGTGCTCATCTGTGTTTAGTGGTGGATTGCTGAAATTTCGTCTTGTGTTTCTATGAATAGTTGAATAGAAGGGAACGTTATCACTTAGCATCCTATCATTGCAAAATTTTCTAAAGAGATTTTCTCCAGCCATGTCAGCAGACTCAAAGTCATCAATGAGAGCAGCCGATGCCAGTTCTCCAGATTGTAGTGATCGTAAATTGGTGTTCTTCATGTCAAAAGGGTCACATCCAAATTCAGTAATGCAACTATTGATGTCTTATACTGCTTGTTCATCTTGTTGCAAACGCTGTGCTGTGTTTTCACTATGGTTCTGTTCTGATATATTCATGTTGGCAGTTGCATGTAGAAACGATCTCACTCGGTTTACTGTGTTAACATTCCGGGAATCTGTCAGCAGCATCTTCTCATTCTTCAGAATTTTCAGCCACCCTGCTTTCAATTTTGATCCCTTGTTCATGGTCATTTCTATCCAGAGATCAAGAGGTAAGCATGAGTAGGGTTTTCCTGTGATAGATTGAGCAAACAGACCTTCTCTCATGTATGCTGCTCTCTCCTCTTGAAGGCTCTTAAGCTCTAGCCAGTATTCCACCATCCACTTGCCATACTTGTCATTGTCATATATCTGCATCCACGGTAACATTAAGCGTAGTGAAGCTTTGAATTCCTCCCAGTTCTGTGTCCTTAGGGCATGTAGATTCATCATCAGTATCTCTGTCATCTCAAGGAAGGATATCCAATACTTAGCCATGGAGCTTTCCGAATTCTTTAATTTGCTAAACTCCTCTTCTACAACATTCAGAATGGAAGGACTAGATTCCAATAGTTGGTAGCTATCCTGACACTGTTGTGGGGATGATGAAGGATCTCGCAAAATGGCCAGATGAACTTCAATGTCCTCAGAAAGTGATGCCTCATTTTCAATGCTCTGTTGGACTAGTCTCCTCATAAGGGCTTCATACATTAGGCGCAGACATCTGATACCTCGTTTTTAGTGCTTTCCTCGCAATGCTTGGTCTACAGAGCCTTCTGCAATTACTCCTGCTGTGACAAGAATATCTGACAATCCAGAGCCACAGAAGCGTTTATCCATGGCATACATGAAGGATCCATGAATGTGAAATGGACCCATGCTAAGTAAGATGATGTTGAATTGTTGAGGATGCTCATATCGGATCTGCACGATGAGTGCATACACTGGTTGATCACCCACAAGCTGTATGAAAGGCATGTGTTTGGTTCTAGCTGCTGTTACCATCCTATTCATAACTTCATGAACTATTGACTTTTTTGGAGGGCTTGGGAAAGTCAGAAAGTAATATGGTTTCCTTTGAATTACTGGTGGATGAACTGTTGCTTGGAAACCAGCAAAAGCCCCAACTGTTTGCTCTTTTACACTTGTTTGCTTCTGGTTCTCATCAAGTTGTACTACAGCATGAATAAGACCTCTCTGTTGTTGATTCTTAGTGTCCTGAGCGGCAGTTATTTGAGCTTCTGGTCTGATAGTCGGAATGCCACGTTGAACTGTCTTGTATGACTTCACTGCATGTTGGTCAGCACAAAGTTGTTTGAATTCTTGCGTTTTTGGGATCTTTAGAGTTGGACGTTCATACGTTCATCAGAAGTAACATGTATGAGATCCTGTGGCTGAACAAACATGACATTTGTTCGATGAGATGTGTCTGCGCCAGTCAATGTGTCACCCTTGAAGTCATCATTGTCAATCACGGCAGATCCTGGGACACCAACAGCAAGTTCCTCTGGACAATCTTTGCTATGTTCAATGTCAAACATGGCCCAAGCTTCATACAGATGTAAGATGTCCTTGTAGCTGATACAAAGTCCGAATTTCTTCATCAGATCAATGATTTCTCGACTCCTGGTTAACCCATGCAGAGTTACAGATAGGTTTACCTTGAATGGTGTTCGAACTTCTGCCATGTGTGAGTAGAACAATGATGTCAGACTCATAACAGTAGGATCATAATGACTCTGATCATCACTAGGATTTCTTAGCAATGCTATCAATTGAGATAAAAGATTGTGGGATTCCTCCTCTTCAACTAACTCGTCAACATGAGGTGGCCATGACATAATTGGTAAAGTATATGCCTGAGCTTTGATGCGTTTTGCTACAATTTTGATGATCTGTTCATCACTTATGCCCCAGCAGTTGATAGCAGCCTCAACATAACTTCCACCAGCTGACGTGTCATACACAAATGAACTCAGGTTCTTCTGGGGTCGATCTTGGAAGCCAATTAGGTCCTGAAACTCATTCTTTAACATATCTTGAATTGTGCTGGATATTATCACATTGTGGGCCAAGCCAAAGTTACTCAGTATTTCCTTATAGTCCCTTAGAAGACTTTGAAGAGTGCGGAATTCATGTTGTTCAAAAATAACATCTCGAACATGCTTGAAGAACATTTGCCTCGCTTCAGAGAAACTGACATTCTGCAGATGAAACTTTGGGTTATCACTTGTATTTGTGGATATGTATTTTAGCCAGCATGAGCGATGATAGCGGATTTCTGTGGCGAAAGGGTCTGTAGTTGCATCAATCAATGTAGACAGTCGTTCTCTCATCACAAGGTCTTCCAAGTGTACAGTGTGACACTTGAACGCATTCCAAGAATTCATTTGCTCCATGGTGTGCCATTTGTCTCTTTTTGAGTGCTTTACATTTTCAGGCTTCATGCACCAAACGCACAAGTCTTTTCTGTGTACCAATCCAGTGTCAGAACGGGAATGCCTCTTTTGATCACTCGAATGGGAAGCAGAAGCAAAGAGCAGATCTTGACTAGACAATACAGGTACATCTTGTTCTTCTTTCCGTTTCTTCTCTCTTTTCATGGCTAATTCAAGTCTATGGGTATCAAACAGCTTTACCTTACACAATTTATGGAGGTATATGCCATCGGGTCCATTGTCCCATACAATTTTATTGTAAACTGTTCCATACTGTTCAAGTCCATTCCATTTCTTAGCATAATCTTGTATTCTTTCCCACGCTTCCGAGCTCATGTTACTCCGGTCTTTGTAGCACTCATCATGACACAGTATGCAACGTCCTTGACTAGGTTCACCCCCTCGGCGGCGCTTCCGTCCCCTGCTTGATTTCTCCATGTTAGGGGTTAGTACCCGACCATACACCTGCAAGAAAAAAAAGTATAACTCACTATGGTGAAATACAGAACATTGGGTATTGTATCAATCATAGTTAATGGTATATGTATGTTAATAATTTGCAGTGATAATATATAATTGTAAAATTCTCATAACACGTAGCTTTGTGACCTGTAATTACAATTATAATGCCAATTTTCATGATGAACTACGAACATGAAATTGCAAATGCTTAAATATTGTCGATGGTTTGTGCGCAATGTTCATCCATCATATCATCAACATTTAATAGCTTGCAAGATGAGGATGCTCATCATCAATAAATCACATTTCTAACCTCACATTTAGATTCCTTGACATAAAAAACCTACTTTTAGACACTAAGAGCAGACATATAGCTACTGTATAACCAAAGATATGCAATTATCATATTTTAATGGTGGCCATCTTGGGTTTTTTGTTAAAGACCTTAATTTTTTGAAATTGTAAAATGTAACCACTAGATTAGATCCCTTGGGTCCAAAAAACTACTTTTAGACACCAAGATCCCATGTGTAGCCCACATAGGACCTGAGTTATAGCACTTTCAAGTTTCGCGGCGGCCATCTTGGATTTCGCCTTCTGGCCGAGTTAGCCCAAACTTTTCAGAGGTGGACCCCGGCTTATTTTGTTCAGCACCTCTTAATCATCTAAAATCAATCATCAAACCTTGCTCAGGAAAAATTGGTCACGGGACCTATTGTAGGGTCCTCTACTACCGCGCGCAGAGCATTTAAAAACTGAGGAGCCTTCATCATGAGCGCACGCGACCTTCAGTCATTATGAATTGGGTTTTCACTACGAAAAAACTTCGTAAAAAATAAAAACAAAAAGAAAATAAGAATAACTATCCAATAAGCTTTTCATCATATCGTGGATGTACTTGTGTGGATCTTTGACCAGACGCTGATTCAGGCGTCATTCTTCCTTCACTGACATATCAAGTAAACCAAAATCCTCAATACATCAACGAATGGGAAGGGGATGGTCGGGAGGGCCCCAGTCGTCAATGATTACGGGGCCACTACTAAATATTAGGTTTTCTTTATCTCCTTACAGGAGTCAAACCTATAATTTATTAGTGGCCCCTCCATCATTGACGAACATGCCTGATTTCTAAGACTGGAGGGGGACATTCGTAATCATATCATAACTCTAGAAAAGCAGATAATCAAACAACCACATAGTATTCTTACTTTTGAAAAATATATTTAACCATGGCGCAGCCCATATATATACAAAAAAGGGGTTCAAGCAGGTGCGTGCTTCAAAGAAGCCTGCTTGAGAAAAAAGGGTAACTCTTGAGATTTCTGTGAACAGATCTGTAGTTACAAAGGTACCCCACTCAACGAGTGGTGACAAAAATAACAAGTTATAAGTTTACATGTGCACATAATAAACCCCATAATATTCGTGGAAATATTTTGCAAAAGATCTCCACTGTTTAATACTAAATTGCTTTCACAGCTAAAACTACTATAACAACCCTGTTGTTTGTACTAACATTGTACTAGCACAATTTCTCGCCCTGAATAGAACAGAGAAATTTTCATATCACATTATCCATAATTTGTATCACAGCTCTTACATTCCGGCGGGGTCTAGGGTGTCCTATGTTACACTGACTGCACCCCCTCCCCCCCCTTTTTCCTTGAAAGTAAACAAAAGTGACTGAAGGGCCACCTACTGTAGACCCTCTGCCTTAAAGCTATACATGGTAAGGAAGGTTTGTCTAGAGCAACTGACAAGTATAAGGAGTACAAAGGAGTACAAAGGAAATCAAGCAACAACAGATCTAGTGACCCTTCTAGGTTGCTTGTCCTCCAAAACACTGAGGATCAAGTGTCCAAACAGTGGTTTAGAGTGGGTAAGGGAACATTGGAAAGGAAATTACTGCCCTGGAACTAATGTCCGTGGCAGGATTAGGAAGTTAGTAGGGGACAGATGGGTTAGTAACTGAGGGGGGGATAAAATAAAGTTATTCATTTACAAACGCAGTCAGTCGCGGGTTTGATGCGAGATATTTGTCTACGCGGAGTTTAAATGAATCAACGGTGATGCAGTCTATAACGTTTCGGGGAAGCCCATTCCACAAGTTGACAACTCGATTGAAGAAGAAATTCTTAGATTCATGTGAGTTAAAAGATTTACCAATAATTTTGCAACCGTTTCCCCGCGTGTAATTAGATTGGTCGATAGTGAAGTACTTACTACAGTTCATATTGTCGATGCCTTTGATGATTTTGAACACTTGAATTAAGTCACCTCTTAACACCTTACGAGCGGCCTATGCGGTTTATTTATGTGTACCGCCCAGCGGGGTGTTTTTAGCCAAAATAGGGCTGTTTACGTGATCATTTTCATGCCTAAACAAGACCCAGAACGTAAAACAAGTATCTATCCCTGAAAGGGCATAAACAGAGCTTTCGAATGACACCATAACGATCCTTGTATGATGGATAGTTTTCTTGCAATAACCGTGCAACGCGAGTGCAAAAAGCAGGTAATTCGGTACTTTCGGTACATAATTGAGTATGTAGCGAGTGAGAGAGGGAGGAGGGAGCTGAGATTTGTGTCAGTAGGTTCGCCGCGGTGGTCTGGAGCAGTCATACGCTCGCTAGTCTCCTGCCACCACTTGTCTCTCTCTCTCAGCAACATTACGTGCTGAAATTGCCACTCGAGTTATGTCGAGCGCCGCCACATAGTCCAGCTTTATTTAACTCGACTTATGTTGCTCGCCGCTAATTAAGGGTTAATCTGCGCTGGGTTAAAGGAAATAGATTTAATTCTCTAAGACGCTCTTCGTATGGTTTGTTCTTTAGGCTAGGTATCATTTTGGTAACTTTACGTTGAACTCGTTCTAGCTTGTTTATATCTTTTTGGTAATAAGGGCACCAGGATTGAACGCAGTATTCCAGAAGAGGGCGGACTAAGGAATTGTAAAGGGTTAGGATAACTTCTTTGGATTTATGCTCAAATGACCTGCCTATAAAGCCAATTATTTTGTTTGCCTTCTTAACAACTTCTGAACATTGTTGACTCGGTTTTAGGTTACTCGATATTGTTACTCCCAGATCGGTTTCTCTGTTTACATTCTTAAGCTGAGTGCCATTCATCGAATAGTTTGCTTTCTCATTTAGGTATCCGATATGTAGTACTTTACATTTATCCGCATTGAAACTCATTTGCCAAATTTGGGCCCAACATGACAATTTATCTAGATTGTGTTGCATATCGTCAACTTGTTCTTTTGAGAGTACGCTATTTGCAATTTTTGTATCGTCAGCAAATTTTGAGATTGTACAGGTGAGACCCTCATCTATGTCGTTGATGTAAATTAGAAAGAGAATTGGTCCTAGTACCGATCCCTGGGGTACCCCGCTATCTATGGGGTATCTAGTCAAAAATATATGATTAGACGCCCACAACTGTGTTGACGAAATATCTTCTACTGAAAAGTTCTTCAGGAAACGTAAAGAGGCTGCCCATTTGCGTAAATCGTGGGCCCTACCCCCAACGCCGGGATTACTCTCTTTAATTACTTCGACCAGAAGAGCAGCTAATCTCCGTTTCAGTAAGCGTTTACCCGTACTCGCTACCCACAAAGCACCTTGGGGGTTTGGAGGAGCTACTCTCAAATATTTGGTTAGAGCTTGCACTGGACATAGATTATGGTGCACCTTTCCCCTTTTTAACGCCGGCACAGTGAACTCAGAAAACACGTGTGCACTGTGCTCATTCTTGGCTACAAATCCCGGGGAAGGTGCAATGTGAATACATTCATTAAGTCTACCAAACCTAAGGCAATTAGGTGTGTTGCTCATCGCCGCCAGCTCAGACACTCTGTTCCCGGTGGCCATAGCCAAAAGGAATACAGCCTTTTTTAAGAGTAATGCAAAATCTGCAGTATTTTGGTACAGACGAGAGTGAAGTAAAGACAATGCCTTGTCCAGAGACCAAGTAGGCATGAGCTGACGGGGAGGTGGGCGGAGTTTAAAACATGCTCTCATAAAACCTGTTTCCTCTGCTACCGGTATGGAGAGACCTGTAAGGTCGAAAAAGGGCACTCTAATCGCAGTTAAGTGATTTTTTAACGTTACCACGGATAAACGTTTCTGCTCAAACAGATAATTCAAATAATTAAAAACTAATGCCACTGAGGGCACAGTCTGTTCTGTTTTAATGATCCAAGAAGTAAAGGCTTGCCAATGTGATTGATACTGTCGTTTTGTAGACTGAGTATATTGATTGATTAATTTATTGGTCACATCTCTACCATATGGTGCTAGCCACTTGGCCTCTTGAATGTCCATAATGCAAAAGTCAGCGAGGTCGCTAGGTTGCCAATCGTGTCTAAGTGGAAATACTCGACCGGGAGCGACACCGGGTGCGAGCACCACATCTTCAATTGCTGGTACCATAACTGCGCCGGCCACAGGGGCGCGATTAGCGAGACTAAGCCTCGATAATCTCGTAGTTTGTTCACTACGTGGCACATTAGTGACGCGTCTGGCGGTGGAAACAGATAGATGGAGCTCCATCTGTTCCAGTCTGTCACTAGGGCGTCTGGCCCCCCTGCCGGCGTTTTCGTCCGGCGGGTGAGGTATAGAGGGAGTTTGTGAGTCTCCTCGGACGCAAACAGATCCACTTGTGGATGGTAGAGCTCTGCAATCATTAGGTTGAAAATGGGTTGCTTGAGCTCCCATTCTACTGTCGTGCTCTGTCTCTGGGACAGAGCGTCTGCCCAGACGTTTTCTACGCCTGGGAGATAAGATGCGTGAAGATAAATTTCTAGCCTATTGGCTAGAGTAAAAATCTCTTCCGACACGTTTAGCAACTTCCTTGATCTCGTTGACCCCTGTTTCTGAATACAGTGAACTGCATTCAGATTGTCAATTCTGAAGGCCACCGACTTGCCCCGTAAAGTAGAGCCGTCAGCCTGAAGGAAATACAAGGGGACTAGTAATTCTTTGACATTGATGTGGGAGATTTCTAAGTGGGACCAAAGCCCCTGACCCTAGTGCCCCTGGTTTGACTGAAATCCCCAACCTATTGTGCCTGACGCATCCGTGTCTACCCATACCGTTGGCGGAGGAGAGGTCCATGACATTACTGAGTGCAACATTTCCCTCTTCGCCCAGACCGCTAGTAAGGTGTGGATTAATTTTGGGATGGGCCATAATTTTCCCGCCGATAAGAGTGGGAAATATTTGTTGCCCTCCAATATTAAACGTTTTACTTTCAACCGGCCCAACATTACAGTTAGTTGAATCCAGTTGAGAGAGCCGACCAGAGACTCCCAGATCCTCCGTGTCGTAGTCAGACTGTGAAGAAACATGAACAGTTTCCTGCGAAACCTGTTTCGATTGTCCACACTCTGACTCAGAGTGAGAGCAGCTGTGTCCCAAACCAGCCCTATCCACTGAACTACTTGTGAGGGAACAAGGTTTGACTTTACCAGATTTACCTTGAACCCTAGAGTTTTGACATGATTTAAAATTATGTTGACATGTTTGATGCATAATTGCTCTGTCTCTGCCACCACCAGCCAGTCGTCTAGGTACCACAAAACTCTGATTCCTTGCTTTAACAACGGCATCAGGGCTTGCCGGACTAATTTCGTGAATAATCGAGGTGCCAGGTTCAAACCGAATGGCATCCTCTGAAAAACAAAATTTTGATGCCTGATCCGTAAGGCCAGAAACCTTTGAAATCTTTTGTTTACCGATACGTGCCAATAAGCGTCTGTCAGGTCTAGGGAACACATCCAACCTCCCGGCGGAAGTGTTAGCCTGATTTGGTGTACTGTTAACATTCGGAATGACTCGTTGTGAATGTGAAGGTTCAGATAAGACAGGTCTACGACCGGTCTCATCTGAACACTGTCCCTTTTGGGAACCAAAAATAGCTTGGACGTGAATACAGGGTAATTTGGGGGGACCGGGATGATGACATTCTTGGCAATCATTTCCTGGACCAGTGACTCCACCTCTAAAGAAACAAAATTCGCCGTTGTCGGCTGACGTAAGCGAGGTCGCCGGAGCCACTGCCAAGTGATGCCTTTGCGTGCCACCATCCGTGCCCAAGTGTTTAACGGCCATGCTTGGTGACACGTTCGGAACGACCCAGTTAGCAGACAAGGGTTCGCCGGCTGTACTACCCTCGGATCCACCGGCCTTAAGACTGGCACCGGGAGTGAGAGAGACTTTAGTTTTTTTATGGTGGTGGAGTTGGTGGTGGTGGACGCTTCGCCGGCTGGCTGGCGTTGGCAGAAGACGGGCCCTGACCTGGCTTATTATAGCCGCATCCTCTCTGACCTGAAAACCTACCTGTCTATGCCTGTACTGACCTTGAGGGGAGGAGGACTTAGGTGGAAGAAAGGGCTTAGATCCCCCCGGCTGAGCCTTAGCGACTGGCCTGGGTTTGGGGAAGTTAAAGGCAGGTTTCTTAGAAGGGGTGGGACTGTGTTTAAAGGCCTGAGCCATATTAAAAACCGTTCGCCACACTTCAGGGGACATTAAAGAGGGAGTGAGCACTGGTGACATGACCACCTGATTCGCAATGCGATCAGGCAGTTTTCGGACTAAGGACATTCTGAGATCTTGTCTCGCTCGTACCGCCTCAAGCAAGGCGGTGCGTATGTCACCCAATGATTGGATTGACGACTGAAGAAGCAGTCGCCGGGACAATTCAACCGATCGTCTGGCATCCGCGTCTGCGATTGCCTGAGTGGACCGGAGCAATGACTTTGCTACCTGTTGTGACACTATGTATTGAGAGAACAGGCGAAAAGCTTTCCCCCGTAGCCTAAATTCTCGGTCTAGGTGAGTTGGGGTAGGGGTAGTGAAAGGGTCTTTTAGCTCACAAAGATTAATTTTAGGGGCAGCTAAGAAAGCAAACAAAGCTGAAGGGACTCCGCCGGCAGAACACACTGGCATGGAGAACCAAGAATGAGTATCTTGAGGGATCTGGTGGGAAGTTTTGGAAGTAAATGTGGTCGCAAAGTTTTGAGCCTCTGTCTCCCATTCCACCCAAGGTCCTGGACCCAACTGCCCCACCTTCAAGACTGGATTAGCTGCTGCGTCTGTGACGGTTTGCAAATCGAGTTCTGGAGTGAGAGCTGACAGTGTCTTAATGTCATTAAACCCATCATGCTTAGACCAGTCAGAAAACAATTTTGAAGCTGAGGCAGAGGGTAAAGCAGGTTTAGCAGTATAAACAAAATAGTCCTGGTGATAATAACTAGGTATAGCCTTGATGTTGACATCTAGTACATTCCCCAAAGTATACAAGGCCCTTAATTTCTTAGATTTATTGCCCTGGATGACCCACTCACGCGGCACTGGGAGTTCCCCTGACAAGGTAGGTTGGGCGAGCTCTGGTTTAGTGGGGGTCAAAAGGACCCATGACTCGTCTGGTCCGTAAAGCAAGGGCATAGCTACCTTTCTGAGAGGCGCTCTGTCAAGAGGGGGCGGATTGACATCCGTTATAACCCTTACATTCGAAGTGGTCAATGCCGCCGTAGCAGGCCTAGTAACCACCGATGGTGACATAGAGGGAGGGTGAGGGATCTGAATCAAAGCAATAGAAGTCATCAGAGGCCGTACCATAGAGCTTGTCGTGGGAGCTCCCAAGTCCACTGTGGGAGTTTCCTGCTGTTGGCCAAATTTTTTAGATAAAGCATTAACTAGTAGCCCATCAATTTCCTGTGCAGTGACAAATTGATTTGATGATGTACTCACTGGTGAATCATTAAGATCTTGTGCGGCGTCTAAGCCTGAACCTGACTCTTGCCCTTCCATATCCGATATAATCGAAACCTCGTCTTTATCATCCTGTTCCTCCTGAGAAGATCCCGCCGAAGCTGGGGTACCATCTTGTTGCCAAGATAAGTCAGGAATAGAGGATGGGATCGCCGCGTCCCGGTGGACGACAGCCACTGTGTGAATAGTTTGAGCCGGAAGTGGGTGGTCAGGCCCCGGTCGAGAATATTGCCAAACACCTAGGCCTTGGCCTACACTCCCTTGGGAGTCCGAAACACTCTCAACCACTGAGCTCCCTGAACTCTCCAAATCCAGGGTTAAAATGTTAATGGGTAAATCATCTTTAGGTACAGGCACTACACTGGACCCTTGAGACCGAACACAAACTCTGTCTGGGGTAGAGGTATGACGAGAAGTACTAGAAACTGGCGAATGTCGGGAGGCCTTTCTATCATGGGAATCCTTTTTCGAAGATTTATGGCTGCGGTGTGACCGTGAACTACTCTTCGATTTGGAGGATTTATCGCCGTGACCACTGGTGGAACTTTCTGTCTTACTCTTCTTACTCGATGGTGAAGAGGCAAGACTGGGTGGCTGGTGTCTGAGAGGTGACCTAGACCGAGATCTCTCCCGAGACGAGGAGGCTGCCGCCGGGGGTGTAGGCTCACGTTGACGTTTCGAAGTAGCAGGGGCAGGAGATGACACAGAACCCTGTCCAGTCTCCGCCGGCTTACGACTAGTTACTCGAGAGGAACGTTTAGGGGGAGGGTGCTCAAGAAGAAGCCTATCCCAAAGAGGGACGTTGTCACATTGAAGTGACTTATGAGCCACAATCGTAGTATACGTTGACATTTGTTGCCTAACTTCTCGTAAGGCGACCGCTGCGGTCTTATCATTATCTTGGAGGACTTTGACACTTAGTTGGGAGCAAAAGGAACAGTTACGCATCACCCACAGACCCCTTGAACGGTCTAGACATTTAACACACCTGATACAAAGAGTGTGCGCAAAAAGAGGGATACCGGCACAGGTTGGAGTAATGCATAAAGCAAAAACTGGGGCAAAGGTAGCCATGACAGAGACTGGTGGGAAACTACTGCAGGTCTGTATTGGTCCGCCGGAGCCCAGCCCTGGAAAAAAAGAAAATTTCCAGGAATTAATGCTCATAAGGTTAACCCAAAATGTTCGCATACAAGTGTTAATAACCCGCCGGATAACGAGACGTAATGTCACAATGATCACAGCTCGTTACGCGGTGGGGTTCTATAAAGATTTCCGAATATCTAGACATGTCTTAAGAAAGTTAAGAATACCCTCTGACATAATATAAAAGATCAGTATGGCGTTTATAAACATAGTCTTTCTGGTGGTGACTGTTTCAAGATTCAATTTTGAAAAACAACCCCCCACAAAGACGCCGGCCCCTGAATTATCTAGCAGATTAACACAGGGCAGGCTGATACGAGATCTGACTTCTAACGAATTGTCACATAGATCGCCGTATGTTGAAGGTGGCGATACATAAACGTATCTCTCAATTAATTGGTTAACTAACTTGAATTGTAAATTCCGTATTTCCTCCTCCCAGGAGCACCCGCCGGGTGTGAAAAACTTATGAAAAAAGATGTTAACCCTAATTGAGCCTTCGATCGCCGTATGTGTGAGGGCGGCGATACATATAGTATCACTAAAATGGACCGGTTAACTAAACTGAATTACCAATTCGTTCATCCCACCCTACCAAGGTGCACCCGCCGGGTGAGATCTGATGTTTTAAATGTTAACCCCATAAGTTCCTATCCCCACTTCTTTGTAAAAGATCGCCGGGGAGGAAGCCCACAACAACAGCTAGGGTTTTTCCTTTGGTTTATAAAACCGGGTAGAAAAACTACATAACATATGTCCGCATAAACAATGTTAGATGGGTACAGCCATTCCGCCGGGAATCATAGGGAGCCTGAAACAGGCACCACCACAGAGACGCAGTCCTGGAGAGCCACAGACACCTACTCGCCGGGGACACAAGCCTGTTTTGAAACCACGCGTGGCCAAACACGGCTCTCGGCCGGGATTTTCATGGTGTAACCGAGAAAAACCCGCCGGAAAGTAACCCACCCCATTCAGAAACCATCTGAACGCACATAGGACCCGAGAGATAGCCAAAGCACAACTAACCTAGGGTCCACAAATATAATCCGTGGAATTAGCCAATACACAACTAATCCAGGAAACATACATAGTCCGTGGAATTAGCCAATACACAACTAAACCAGGATACACATGACACAGTAGGACATATTTATAAAATAAATCAATAACACTTGTACATGTGGCAAAGCTACGAGCGGCTGGCTAGGCCTAAGCAGACGGCACAAGAAATGTTGAAATATAAACAAAAGCACTGGAAATATTACAACAGGAACCACCACCAACACACCACTGTAGCAAATACTTCCGACAAAGGGAAGACTGACTCGGGACCCAGAAAAAACTTCACTAAGTGAAGAAAAATACGCTGGGAACGTCAGCAAAGCAATGCTACCTCATCAGAAAGATAAAAGGCAGCAAAAATAACGCGTAATGAAAGCCGCCTGCATCACAAGCTAACTCAACTGTGAAAAAGTTCAAATGTCTACAACCGGACCACGAGGGTACATCCGAAATAGATGCCCCGAACACACGACCCAAAATACACTGCACTGCGGGCAACCAGCCCAGGACACTCCTGCTACGCATATCCTAACCTTACTCGATACATCCCGGAGTAAACAAATGAGAAAAAACTCACTAGGGACGCAGCAAATGCGGAACCAGCGGAGCGTGGGGAGACACGTCCGGGCAGGCTGAGCGCAGAGCAGAGAAGGAAGAATGACGCCTGAATCAGCGTCTGGTCAAAGATCCACACAAGTACATCCACGATATGATGGAAAGCTTATTGGATAGTTATTCTTATTTTCTTTTTCTTTTTATTTTTTACGAAGTTTTTTCGTAGTGAGAACCCAATTCATAATGACTGAAGCCATGAGTGAGGTCACGTGCGCTCATGATGAAGGCTCCTCAGTTTTTAAATGCTCTGCGCGGTAGATTCAAACTACGGCGGATTAGTGTTTGAAGAGGATGCCTTATGTAATAGGCATGTTCGTCAATGATGGAGGGGCCACTAATAAATATTATTATTATTATTAGGAGGAACAAAATGACGAGTGAGGCAGCGAACAACATATTTATTTTCATATCAGACGTTTCGACATAGTGGATGTCATCATCAGTGATCTAAAAGTGAAATGCCAAAAAACACATAATTAAAACGATAGCTCTTATATAATACAAATATTCTAGCAATGTTTAACAATTGAAAGGGGGGCAGCAGACAACATATTATTTAGTTGGGGCTTGCTAACTTTTATATGTATGGATTAATCCAGCTAGCTCTCACAAACACCTCCTCCTACACTACACTTAACTATCATTGTACAGTAAACCCCCGCTAACTCGGACTCTTTTTAGTCGGAAACCCGCACTTCTCGGAATGGCATCGGCCTCTCGGAAATGTCCCTGTATATCTCGGAAATTTCCGAGTTGGACGGGATTTGTGTCCAGTTTACAATGTTCTCTCACTCGGTTTTAAGTGATTTTAGGATGAATTGAATCCTGTGCCTTTTAACACCTTAAGAGCGGCCTAGGCGGTAATTTCTATGTACCGCCCAGCGTTTTTTTTTTACCCTAAATAGGGTTGTTTCCGTGCTCATTTTCATGCATAAACAAGACCCAGAATGTAAAACAAGTATCTATCCCTGAAAGGACGTAAACAGAGCTTTCCAATGACACCCAAACCATCCTTGTACGACCACTGGTTCTCTTGCACCGATCGTGCAACACGAGTGCAAAAAAACTAAAATAAGGTAATTTCTGTACATAATTCCCTGTGTAGCGAGTGAGAAGAGGGGGAGGAAGTTAGAATACAGTTCAGTACACCCGCGGTGGTCATGGGGAGCGGTCATAAGGTTACTACGCTCGTCCCACCGCTCAGCTCTCTCTCTCAGCAACATTACGTGCTGAAAATGGCACTCGACAGCTGTCGTGCACCGCCACATAGTCCAAATTTATTTCACTCGACATTATGTTGCGCACCGCCAATAAGGGGTTAAGTATTGTGTTAATATTAATTACTATGTACTGTACTGTCCCTGAAAACATAATAAGGTTCGTATTTGTCATTAATATGATGAATTTCACATGTAAAAAAAAAAAAAAAAAAAAAAAAAAATTATCTTAATTTTCTCTGACTCGGACTTTCCTCTTCTAATTCAGAATTTTCCCTCTCTTAAGTCGGATATAAGTCGGACTTCGGACATCTCGGAAAATCGGGCTTCTCGGAAGTGGTCTCCCCCCAATTAGTCCGAGATAGCGAGGGTTTACTGTAATATAAAACTTGCAAAATAAACAAACCCAAACTGGGACGACACAAGATAAATGCAAAAGAACTAATCAAAATCGCTATGTGGAAATAACGCTTAATAAAATAAAAACATTAAAATAAAAGAACACAATCCACCACATAGGGTGTACATCACTACATGAGCAAGTTAATCTGGTTCCCAAGCAAACTGATCGCACATAATAACAATGCACCTTCGTCATGTTCAAGGAATTAGTCAATTTGGGAAGTTCGGGACGTTCTGGTAAATTTTTACTAAATTCTGTATAAATAAAGAAACTACAGTTTATATCAAATTTTATATTAAGCTAAATTTGCAATTTGACAAGATATCAACAATAGTACAAAAACCATACAGCCCTCACATCTTTCCAAAACATCTAAATTACCTATAATGTACAGTTCCGGACAGATCAAACAGCAACACCCCGTCCACCAGCTGTGTGGTGTGGGGCTCTGCGGATTTGGTAACACTGGCAGGAGGTGGGAGGGATGTGGGTGGATGATGAGGGGAGGGATGTGGGGGGTTTAGGGGGGAGTGTGGGAGGGTGAAGAGGCAGTAATCATGGTATGGCTGGTGGGAGGGGGCAAACGAGTGACGGGGTAGGGGAGAACAGAGTGACAAGCAAATTTTCCTATAGAACAAGCTACTCCCACAGGATTTTAAATTACACACACCTACAATATCACTGTATGCTACATTTAACAAATTTAACAGTCTGCTCTCCCCTACCCTGTCACTTGTTTGCCCCCTCCCACCAGCCACACCATGATTGCTGCCTCTTCACCCTCCCAATTCCCCCCTAAACCCCCCACATACCTCCCCTCATCACCCACCCACCCACATCCCTCCCACCTCCTGCCAGTGTTACCAAATCCGCAGAGCCCCTCACCACATAGCGGGTGGACGAGGTGTTGCTGTTTCATCTGTCTGGGACTGTACCATGATGTTGGCTCTCTGTCACTCTTTCAACCTTTGGGGGAGACACTCTGTACCCGAAAATCCCCGCAACCACAACACTACCAGAGTTGACGTCTGGGATAGCGTAAAATAGTCGCTGGTGTAAAGTCTAATAAACTCACCACATGTTTCGTCACACGACTATCACCTGGTTCTTTCAAGGAGCACTAAGGATGCTATCCTATTGCACGTTCGTGGTAGTACAGTGGGTAGTGCGGGGGTCTGGTATGCCGTATACTGACCCGGGTTCAAAACAATTTACTTCTAACACTTTTAGAGGGGGACTTATCTAAGGTGAATTTGCACTGTGGAAGGTCTCGAACCACTTCCTTTAATTTGCATAGAGGTGAGTGTTATCCCAGGATTTTTGCTGGGTTTAGCTGGCTTATTTCATGGGTTCACTCTAGATTGGGTAAGAAATGAAATAATTTACAAACACACATACAAACATAAAACACATAAGGATATTTATAATTAGGCTATTATATTAACATAAAGTTGCAAGATACTGGATGGCTATATTATTTGGCTATTTGATACACACATAAACAATGTTAAAAGAAATACACAGTACATTGGGATAACCCGTAAATGGTACGACGATTAAAATAAGTTAAACAGGTTTTCACTGTTAGCAAGAAGTAACATAAACACAATGGTTAAATGCAATCGTAAGACACCAATATAATAGAGTTAATCATAAGTCACGTTTTCGTTATAAAAGCGCACTCAGGGAGTCTTGGCACACGGAATCGCAATCGGTCACAAAAGCTTCACTTCTAGAACGTAGATAGCATGAGTTTATAAGTTGCACAATTAGTCACTTCACATGGCACAATTATCATAGCACATAGAAGAAACAAGAGTGTCACTGAGATTGAATTTATGTGAATATTTGGTGGATGTGTAACCTATTGTGAAGATAAAATATTACCATATACAGTCTCTAAAAAGTTTGTATACAAAATATATCACTAGCACAACAATAGCAAATTTATTTTGTATCCTCGTTTATGGAGGCCTAGCAATGAGAAGGGAGGTCTGATTGCTCAGCCTTCGGCAAGCTAAAGTCTTCATTCTTGAGGCTGGTCCAACATCTACTGGTCTGATTTTGGCTCGTCCCTGCGGTTGGCTCAACGGCAGGTTTGATGGAGGTACTCTGCTGACGGATCCTGGCTGGTCCCGACACACTGTTGCGAACTAAAATTCTCAAATTTTATGCCAGAGCAATCTTAAGGAGAAATACACGGACCAGAGTACTGGCAGTTCTCCTTAACCCGGCAAGTGCGGGAAGACTCTTAAGAATTTCCCCGGGCGACTGCGGGAAGACTCTTAAGATCCTGGGCCTAAAAAAAATCTATTTAAAACACCCCAAAAAAACTTGAACCCTTTTTTTTTTTTTTTTTTTTTTTTGCCCCTGGGCCATGCCAAATATCAGTCCTCCACATCCCCTCCTTTCCCCCCCCCCCCCTCCCTCCTTCAATTATCACCTATTTTCCCTGTTATTCCCTTATTCTGTGGTCTATTTTCGTGCTAACATTAGCGAGTTGCTATCAGGGCGATGTCATCAGTGTTACCAAGCGTGGGAATTAGGGGAGGAGTCAGGAAGAGAATTGAGAGGTACCTCCAGTGTCTCTCAAAGCTTCGTGAGTGGAAGGTTGGCTCACACTCACTCACACACACTCTTGCTTTCATTTCGCGATTTTGACCAGCCAAACACTGTTTCCACTTGTTTTATTGTTGTAACTGGTTAATATCTTCATATTAATGCTAAAATAGGCGCATATGAATAAGTATTAACGATATTTATGGTAAAATAACGATGTTAGTGATGGGAACAGCTCAAATATGTGCACACAGGCGTGTGGTGTCTCATACCCCCCATGCGCAGCCGAGAGGTTAACACCACCCTAGGTTCCAAACAACTGGAACTACTAGTGAAGGTAGAACAGTTTGTGGTCTGTGCCAGCTATAGGGATGTTATGCCCTTCAGGTTGGAACCAGTCCCACGGTTTGAACCAAGCTCACCTAGTTGTTACGTCCAACTGATGGGTCTCGTTCCCACTACTTGGCTTACACAACCAGTGTGCACCTTCTTGTTATAGCAGGCAGGCTTGTATAACAGGAAGGGTTGGTAATCTCTAACACATTTTAGATATTTACCTGGACTCCTTGCTATCCCGAAATAGGCCAGGAGGGTCAGAGAGCTTACTAGGTGGCACGGACCAGTGTACTGGCAACCTAGCAATTTCCCTGCTTGAGTCTAAGTAGAACATGACATCGCTCTTCCTGTTGGTCCCTCATCTCCTGGACAGAACATTGGCCATTGCAAGTTCGCCACTCCCAGGGATTTAAAGTGAGATGTGCCCTGAGGAAAAAGTACCAACACGTACCAGCCTCTAACATTCAGACACATCAACCGACACATTGAGGCCAGTTGCTCGGATTGCGAGCACAAGAGCGATCAATCACCACCACAACAATAGCTCCCGCGTACAAAATGGCGGACCTCCACTCAAGCGTCCGGGCAATGAGACAGAAAATGGAGAGAACATACCGAGGAGGGGATACTATACCATCCCCAAACTCTCCCACCTCCCAGATAATAGAAACTCCAGCACCTCGTCACCAGTACTGCAACCAGAGCACCTTCACATCACCAACATGACCGGCCCCAACTAGTGCAACTGGCCGAAGCAGAAAAAGCCCAAACTACAGTCCCGTTACCCCCGAAAAAAGGCCAAAATCGGGAAACACATGGACCCCAACATCCCTAACACAACCACCACTTCACCCTCCAATTACTCCCTTGCAGTGTCCCCCTGGTCATTACCTTACACATTCAACAAGGCCCCTCTCGCGCAATCCTTAGAAAATATCCAAGCACTTCTCAACAACCTGAAAATCCTCCCTCACGTCCCCGTAATAACCTTCCAAACTTGGGGAAAATGTTAACCCCAAACAGCCCCAATATCTCCACCACGACGCCACCTACTGATGCCCATCATAAATCCTCTTCGTCACGACAGAAGAAGCTACCCAAAACATCAGCCACCATCCACCCATCTCCTCCTGCAGGTTCAGGAAAAATACCCACACCTACCATGCCCTTGTTGACCAGAGTCACCACGACCAAGACAACGCAACCAAAAGAGACACTACTCACGCTGGCCAACGAAAAGGTAAGCAATCAGCCTGCTGGCTTAGATTCAATTTTTGAATCCTGGAGAAGTAATTCTAGGTTAGAAAGGATAAAAGAGAACTCTGAGGCTTGTCAGAGTACGCAATTATATTGATCAGGTTTGAGCCCTGGCAGACAAATTATTGTATCATACAATCCAAAGGGAAAAAAAGAATCTGAAAAGTATCAGAACCCTCAAGTTAATCGATTAGGTTTGAGCCCTGGCAGATTACCTCAATCAGGTTTGAGCACTGGCCGAGGCATTTAAAGGACTGAGAAAGTAGGATTTCTTGGAAGTGTCACGGGTTGATCAGAGATGTTTGCGATCTTCACATATTTTTTTTTTTTTTTTTTTTTAATAGTGCAGGAGCGGTTATACAGTCCCGATTGAAAGGGCTCTGCAGGTTAGGTGTTAAGATGAGATCCCCTTCTAAGGTGGGTTGGATAGGGATCTAGATATTGTTCGTGGTTGGGAGGCAAGGTGACATTCTTTGTCAGGACGGCTTGGGAGGTCTTGATGATGGTCCGGACGTTTTGTGGTGATGTTGATGCTATTTCAGAAGGACAGGACGGACAGCTGAGGATCTTTACTCTTTAGTTGGAATGTAAGCACTCGTCTGACGCAATCGATGGTGGTTCGCAGAGCAGTCAGCAAGTCGATGCCCAGGTAGCCATCATAGTTGATCTCAGATGAAGGGAACACCATGAAAGAGTGATAATGGCCATGTCCTGGGATTGTGGTGGTCACGTTGAGCCTAGAGGGGGGCCCGTCTCTCCTTTGTTCGGGATGATTTTGTCGTTGGCATCAATAAGCACTGTGGGCGAAGACTGGATGGGCCCGAAGGTGTGGAAGTGTTTTTGGTGGTAAGATGAAAAGATGCATGATCTGGAGGCCCCGGTGTCAATGAGAAGCCGGGACTTAACACCTTGTATGCTGAGGTGAGTGTAGATAGGGTGCTTCGCCGAATTGTGGGTGGCCCCATCACGAGCCCCCGACAGCCTGAAAAGATGTGGGCGGGGGCGGATTGAAAACCCGGATTTTCGTTCTGGTTTGGCAGCTAGACAGATTCGCTGAGCCCTGTAGTCGGAGTATCTTCGATTGTTTCATCAGCTCCTGTGCCATCTTCGAGGATGGTGGCAACCCTACATGGCTTAATCCAGGGAATTTGTCCCCGTGGGCGTCTGGCCACCAGTTCTGAGAAGGATTTAAGCTGGACAAGGGAAATCTTGGGCTACAAGGTTTCCAGTCGGCTGGTCTCACACGGACCCATTCTTCCGGTTTATCTTAAGGGCGAAGGGCAGGGGTGGTTGAAACAGGACTGGAAGCTTGAGGTTTGGTGGGGCTCTACTGATGACGGCAATCTTTTATTGCTCCCTAGACTTTTGCAGGGCCAGGATGTGGCGAATGACTGGCAAGTCCTGATCATATCCCTTAGGTTCACTGATGGCGAAGTGGTCGCGAACACTTGAAGGTAAGATTCGGAGGAGAGCCCTGTGGACGTTTTCTTTCTTCGTGGCAGCTGTAGCAGTGGAAAAGGCGGCGACGGCAAGCTAGTTCAGCTGGCTGATGGTCGTGTCCAGGTCTCCTTCGAATTTTATATTGTGAAATTGTTGATCCACGATAACACTTACGAGCACTGGATTGATGTCGGATTTGGCATAAGTTTCAAACTGCTTCCAGGTTAAGTTAGGGTTGTCACTAACATAGCTGGAAACTAAGATCAGTTTCATTACAACAGTATGAATCTTTGGTGATTCTTCATCTTTGAAGACAATGTCAAGCACGGGCTTGACAACCTCGAGATAGGTAGTTATTTTATGCTCCTCAGGCTTGAATGGAATACTTGCCAGTGACTTTCCCACCATTGCGTCTGTCTGTTGCTGTTACTTGGTGGTGAATACGTTAGGAACAGGAAACCCTGAAAGGCCGTCTTCCCGAGTTGAGACACCGCTGCCACCAGTGTTATGCCACTTATTCTGATACAACAAAAGGCTGCTCTACTGGGTGAAGGCTGACCGGAATTCCCAAACTACCACATAAAATAACAGGCAATAGATAGAAACACAAAGTAAGGTTACACAAGTTTTATTCAATAGTAGCAGATGTTCATAAATCATATCGGTCTCCAAGTTTAACCCTTAATTAGCGGCTCACCACATAAGTCGTATTTAATAAAGCTGGACTATGTGGCGGCGCTCGACATAGGTCGAGTGGCAATTTCAGCACGTAATGTTGCTGAGAGAGAGAGACAAGTGGTGGCAGGAGAGTAGCGAGCGTATGACTGCTCCAGACCACCGCGGCGATCATACTGACACGAATCCCAGCTCCCTCCTCCCTTTCTCACTCGCTATATAAGGAATTGTATCGGGAAAGTGGCTAATTACATGCTTTTTGCACTCGCGTTGCACGGTTATTGCAAGAAAACTAGCCATCATAAAAGGATCGTTATGGTGTCATTCGAAAGCTCTGTTTATGCCCTTTCAGGGATAGGTACTTGTTTTACGTTCTGGGTCTTATTTAGGCATGAAAAAGATCACGTAAACAGCCCTATTTTGGCTAAAAACACCCCGCTGGGCGGTACATATAAATAAACCGCATAGGCCGCTCGTAAGGTGTTAACAATCAGCTAAAATAAGATAAAAACACAAGATGTTAAGTATAAATCAGAGGCAATAACCTCACACATATGACAAATCGTTCGCTTTGGTTTTAGACTTAGCCAAAGTTGAACAAAGGAGAAGTTTGATGTTGGTCAGGGATTCCCGAAGGGTCCTCACGAACAACACCTAGAACTCTTAGTTTCTCAGTTTTCTCAGTTCCTCGGCCATTGCTCAAACCTGATTGAGGTATTCTGCCAGGGCTCAAACCTGATCGATTTAATTGAGAATTCTGATACTTTTCCGAGTCCAGAATATAGGTTTGAGTCCCGAAGGGAAGAAGGAAAACTTAATATTTAGTAGTGGCCCCGGAATCATTGACAATGCGCCTTACAATGGTAATGGCCAATCTTTGAACTCTAGGCTCGCCGTTCAAACGACCCGCCTAGGAGAGACAAAATATGATTGCCACACATCGTGAGCGAAACGCTCTTAAATATAACAAAACCACTCACAGACTCGTCCTTATGATGTGAGTATGGGAGAGCGGTGATGGTTCGGACATTTTTTTTTAAAATATTTGTAGAAATTCAGATTTAAGCAGTAGTATAATCTAGTTGATGTTAAAATGTTGCTTCGTTATTTGGTTCTTTAGCCTAATTATTTCAAACCCTTAGCTCTTTTCAGTTTTGAGCTATAGTTCCCGAAACACAAGTTTCTAAATCGTCCGAACCATCGCTACCAGTGGTGATGGTTCGGTCAGAAGGGTGGGATGGTTCGGTCACGTATATTAATTGGCATAATCTTAAAATTATGTGAGTTGGATTTGCTAAAAACAAGAATTTATCAATTCAAAGACATTTTATTTTGCTAAAATACAAAATTAAACTTCATAATCGAAATTAATCTCTTCATATTTGTAAACAAATAATATTGAAAACAAACTGGATTATACTTAACCAGAATTATGGATAATGTACTTATCCATAAATCAAATAAACATACAGTACCTTTATTTGTATAAACAATATTATAGGTATGGATTAGGACTATGTTACTTCAAATAAATTACATAATTGACTTAGTTTATATTATATTGTATTAGCACAGATAAATGCATAATAAAATATAAATATATTATTCCCTGATGGATATTAAGAGTTGTGTTTCACTATGTGTTCATAATATAGATGTTTACAAGAAGTAGTGTTATCAATTATTGATAAGGTAATTTTTGGGTAATTAGTGGGAAGGATGGTTCGGACTGGTCCGAACCATCACCACCCTCAACTGTCCGAATGATCCCGAATCTATATAGTTAATTGATGGGTACGCTCAACGTTCACACAAGCGACTTCAGCATTTGTTATTTACGGCAATATCTTCGGCATACAACATAGTTTCACCATAATAATGCATATTTCGCTGGTTGACATATTCAGGGAGGTAGAGCTTATGATATAAAGTGAAAATATTACATAGGAAGTGCAAAAAACCATAAAATCGAACCTGCATTAAAAAGTGTAGCTGATGTAGGAACCAAATCACGCGTGATGAAAGTAGATAAACTCGCAGTTTCACGCAAAATCTCGGGGCCTTAGGTCCCATACGTTTCTCAGGAAATGCACTGTCCGAACCATCCTTCCGTCCGAACCATCACCGCTCTCCCCTACCACTACTGGAAAAAAAAAAGGAAAAAATAATAAAATAAAATAACAAATAATATTGGAAGCATTAAACATGATCCAGCATAATGCGCTTCTCAGGCGTCTGCTGTTTTATTCTGCGCGTCACCCAGCTCTTATTTGGACGCTTATATGTCCTTCACTGATATATCAGAACCACTAACAAATTACTAAGGTCAAGCAAAACACACAAAATGAGATCAATTGTTTAATAGAAAAATAAGAAAGGTGTAGGCCTACAGGCGGCGTTTATTAACACCTTAAGAGCGGCCTATGCGGTTTATTTATATGTACCGCCCAGCGGGGTGTTTTTAGCCAAAATAGGTCTGTTTACGTGATAATTTTCATGCCTAAATAAGACCCAGAACGTAAAACAAGTACCTATCCCTGAAAGGGCATAAACAGAGCTTTCGAATGACACCATAACGATCCTTTTATGATGGCTAGTTTTCTTGCAATAACCGTGCAACGCGAGTGCAAAAAGCATGTAATTCGGTACTTTCCCCATATAATTCAGTATGTAGCGAGTGAGAGAGGGAGGAGGGAGCTGAGATTCGTGTCAGTAGGTTCGCCGCGGTGGTCTGGAGCAGTCATACGCTCGCTAGTCTCCTGCCACCACTTGTCTCTCTCTCTCAGCAACATTACGTGCTGAAATTGCCACTCGACCTATGTCGAGCGCCGCCACATAGTCCAGCTTTATTAAATACGACTTATGTGGTGAGCCGCTTTTTAAGGGTTAAGGGTTGGCCTGTGGTGGTGTAATCCTTACGTTTGATAGAACAGTAGAATACGCCACCCATGAACTAAGCATCTTAGCCTATGATAGATATAATCAATATTCTTAATACTATAAAATTCTGATATAAAATTACGAACTTAAGGTTATTTAACCGTTCGTATAGGCCTAACAGGTACTCTATTAACAAAATAGTTTGTACTATGCACTTATTATTCTTAAGATTAACAAGTACAAAACATGAGTAGGCTACTTTATTGCAAAAATAGATCTGTACTATCAAAATAACATTTCCTGACTAGACTGTCTTAAGTCCTAGGAATAGGTCATCACATGAACCTTATATTACTATCCCAGTGTATCACATAGGAGGCAGACAGGTCTTAGCTAGAACACTCCCCCCCCCCCCTCTTTTCTTTATAGGCCTACAAGGATAACAGCTTAAAACTAGACTTTCTGCCTAAGAGCTACACATAGTAAGTAATTGGTTTCATGAGATTCACGGACAGGTATCGCGTGATGAACGTATGATTAGAGGACCATAAATTCGTCCGTTGCATGCCATCCAGAGAGTAATTCTTCAAAAATCGGAGCGATGCTGCCTATTTTCTCACATCGTGTGCCCGCCCAAGAGCACCCGGGTTACTCTCGGATAACTTCCACTATTAAAGCCGCTAAGCGTCGCTTTGTGAGGTGTCTACCTGTCCGCGAGACCCAGAGGGACCCGGCCGCCTGAGTTGGTTGTGATTCCTGCTTAAAATTAATGAGCGATTTCATCGGACGTAATAGGTGGCAACGGTCGCCTTGTTTGAGGGCTGGAACCTCGAATTCTGTAAAAACATGATTGGCGTGCTCGTTCTTAGCCACAAAATTAGGAGTAGGAGCTATGTGAACACTCATGTCACACCTCGACAACCTAAGGCAAGATGGTTCAGAACTCATCGCAGCCAACTCAGATACCCTATTACCCGGGGCCAGGGCCATAAGAAACACAGCCTTCTTTAACTTTAATTCCAAAGTAGGATTGCGACAATACTTATGCGAATGAAGCATGTTGAGGGTTAAATCAAGAGACCAGGTGGGCATGAGTTGGCGCGGTGGGGGACGAAGCCGGAAGCATGCACGCATGAAACCCTTCTCCTCTGCCTCAGGTATGGAAAGGCCAGTTAAGTAAAAAAATGGCGTCCGAATAGCCGTGAGGTGATTCCTTAAGGCATATCTATGGAAGCCCCTTACCGCCACCACTACGCGCAGCTTCTGGAGTTACGCGTAACTCCCTCAGCCAATCAGTAGCTCGTCAATCATCTATAAAACATTAACCTAACCTAACCTAGTATTCATGTAGTACTAGGTTAGGTTAGGTTAGGTTAATGTTTTATAGATGATTTATGGTGTAGGCCAATAACATAAAAGTATTTGAAATAGGCATAGACACATTACCTGATTGTTTACAGCACACCCACAAACATACAAGCAACAACAATGTATTGTTTTACCGCCTTATTTATGTCCTCAGAAAAACACAATAATGATTGTTCTTGTTATGCCCTGATTTTATACAGGATTAACTTGGTATAGGTGAGTTCTGCAAGATTGGGTTATAGGACTTCATGCACAGTACACAATGGAATCAACCGATGATATAAATAACATCACAGTAATGGTTTATAATGCAGCTTTATTCTCCAAAAACACTAGGTAGAATAATGGTTATATGTGCACTTGAAACAATGATAAATTGAATAAGTCAGATACGTAGTTTTGGACTTTTTACAATCTCTAGCACTTCTCGCGGATTTGGATGGAGGTTCACTTCCCACTTCCAACGTTCAGGTATTATGCTTCTGATCACCTTATTTGGACGATATTAGAGTACACGAATCACGTGGGTTAGGTATTTCGCTGTATTAACTCTCTGGCAATATGACTCTCAATCTAGGATGAAGGTATAGGTAATATGGTTATAGCCCAAGAAGTAACGTAAAGGGATAACTGTAGCTAGTTGCACTGGTCTAGTATATTCGGCTGTTTAGGTAACACTTTAGACCGAAAAATATCAGTGAGGGGCGAATCAGGTTTCTGGTGGAGAGTCACAATCACTTCTTTCAAAATTGCTTTTGCTCGAGCCGTAGTCCTAATAATTTGGACTTATTTCTTTGGCGAGGTAAAACCTGATGGCAAGAATAATTACGGGAGTCAGTTCGCCTAAGCTAAATTTCACTGATATATGTTAATACATGCTAGCATAATAATCACTTGCTTCCTAACATCAGAGAAGATTGATACATAAACGCATACACTGGATGGTTGAGTTAATGGCACCGTAATTTGGTACTTTGCGAGTTAACACTGTGATCGAATTTTCCTGGTTATCTTGTGTCGGTGGTGTCGGGGGTTAACAGCAGCTCCGGGGCCGTCCAAGTTGTCCGGGAGTGTAGAGAAGGTTTACAGATGGGCTTTTTGCGTAACCGGTGATGACGTCCCGATATGTAACTCTTTCTGGGGACCTCAAATAACACTGTCTCAGGCTCAACCGGACTAACAACGTATCGGATAAACGTAAGACAGTCGGAACAAAAATAACTGCTTTACTATCTCTGGTCCTTATAAGAGGTTCAAGGAACACGGGCGGCTTTTCGCCTTTTTGTCAACAATGCTGATGAGGCCTACAGTCAATTGTTGCCAAGAAGTTATGCTTGCAGAATCCTCTATTAGGTTGCTCACATAATCCCTTCTAACATAACAAGATCTTTCTGCCTTAGATCAGGTATGAGTTATGATCATTCATGAAATCAAGTAGTAGAGGAGGCACTACCAGACGTTCAGGAAACAATAAAAAATGGGTGAATTGGTTGTTTACCAATATAATATTACTGCCGGCAGTCCCGAACGCAATACTATATTTCATAAAGAGCTTAATTCACTTCCTCACAGAGTTGCACAGATCACGGAACGCCGAAGTTATCGAGAATCTTGAGGGGGGGGGGGAAACACTAGATGACAACACAATGCGGTCAACCGTTGCTTTGAGCTCTAATATTCAACTGCCCGACTGTTGTCTCTGTATCTTATTTATAGGCAGGTCAAGGAAGCTTCAGGAATATTCTAGAAGTATTGGATGTCAGTGCTATGAAGTAGTTAATTTATTCTGGTGAACTTAGGGGGTTAGGGAGGGGGGTCTTTAATGTGGCGGTAAGTAACTTGTTATCTGATTTATTATCGTGGATATCTTAACTCTAGTATGAGGTACTAGTAGAGTTGTTTAGGCGGATTTGGTGAAGGTTTTTAAGTACTACTTTACTGGCGCCCTACGTGACTAGGCTGGGAGGTATTATTCATCAATTCACCTAAGTATCCTTCTCTGGTCTAGCTGACATGCTATTCGTAATCTAGGATGGTATAAGGAATATTTTGGTTTTGGTTAAGGATGGGATAGGATGGTATTTGGATAGGTATTTAGAGGGTTAGTTCATCACCTGTTGGAAATTCACCTGGTGTCCGGCAAGAATTTGTTGGCTACGTGTGGGTCATGGTGAACGTCCTCGGGGGTTGGGGGTCCCTTTAGGGTGGGGGGGGGGCATGCCGCTCTCTAAATATGTATATATGAGATTCTCTATGCTAATGGGGTTTTCTTATGATGTGCTGGTGTCAAGAGTGATACTCCAAGGGAGGGTTGATCATGGGCTCTAGTTTTTACTTACTAGGATTACTCATGGGGCTCATGAATAGTGGTTTTCGTGAAAATGCAAGTCAGGCGGAACCATCAACTTCTTAGGGGTGAGAGGTTGGCTGTTGTAGCCTCGCGCCGTCCGCCCTCCTGGTTCAGGTTGCGAGTTGGGCTAGCAAGTTAGAGGGTAGTAAATGGTGTTACAAGAATGAGTCTTTATCTGCTATTTATTGGGGTAAGGAAATGAACGGGATCGGCATGTTAGAACGTTCGTCTGGGCGTCTTTACAGGTGGGGGTTGGATATTGGAAAGGGGGTGGTTTGAGGCTAGGCGCCGCGCCGCTCGTGACCTAGGGTAGTGACCCTTAATGCGCTGGACATAGGGGTGGCATTTCCCTACGATCGAACAGGTAGGGTGGTGTGTGCAGCGGGGCGTGAAGGAGAAAAGGACAGGATGACCCAAAAAAACAGGTTACCACTGAGCATGGGGTCACGAAGCAAAACAGAGTAATGTGGATTGTGGATTAGGAGGTGGTGATTGGAAGACGTGTAACAATTGTGGAAAAGTAAATGGAAGAGAGGAATAACATGGCGGATAAAAGATAATTACCCTAAGGACTGAAATACATGCATGAAGGACGGTATTAGTTGTCGTCAACTTAAGGTGAATGGGACTTGGTTGGAATGCGCGGAATACGATTCAACATGGGCAGTGCCTCTGTGTTGTAGCAATATCGATCGGGCAAATTCCGGTTAATATTATATATACACGTGGTTACTAGAAGAACAAGACAAGGGCAGCTGAGCACGGGGGCACATATCTATATACCTAGTTACTACAAAAGAAAGGAACAGCTGAGCATGGGGGGTATATGGGTGTTGTAACTGAGCAGGGGGCTGCATATATCTATTCTCGTAATGGAGAGAGATACTAGGTAGTTTTCCTGCATTTCCTTTGAGATGATCGTATGTAGATTGGTCATAATTAAACATATATAAACCAACAGATATGACTCAATACAACAACTGGCAGAGGGTTAGTATTGCGGGTTAGAGGTTAGGTCAGAGAACGAAGGGGGGTATGGGGGTTACATAATTAATTATAGGGGTGACATAATCATGATCGGGTTCGTTGTGGACTGGAAATTGAAGGTGTTTTGAGCTCGCCTTCGCACCTACACAATGAAAGTACTATAACCCACAAGGTGGTTATCTAATGAAATACATACTTAGTTGGTACATCAAGAATGTCTAGGAGGAAAGTCATGTGGTTTGTATTAAAGAAGACTGGGTTTTTTTAAGAGGCGTGTAACATGCGGAGTTAAGTGGAAAAGAGAAAACATCGTGGATAACAGATAGTTACCCTAAGGAACGAATACATGCATAAACGACGGCATTATAGACGTCGTCCTAATAAGATGATGAAACCGGTTTGGTATGCACGTGGCACAATACGACACAAGGACAGTGCCGCTATGTCGTATCAATACTGGTGGCATACTCCGGTTAATATTATATATACACTTAGTTACTAGAAGAACAAGGCAAGGGGGCAACTGAGCACGGGGGCACCATATATCCATATACTTAGTTACTACAACAGAAAAAGGATAGCTGAGCATGGGGTTGGTATGTGAGTGTTGTGAATGTTAAAAAGGTTGGGGATCCACCATTGTTGGCCGACGTGCCTTTGGGGCCTTTTTCTTTCCGGCCGTATTGGGGTCGGTCCCCTGGTCCAGTCGTGCGCTCCTCTGTTGACCGACAGGGTTGGCGGCTTCCTTTGATCTTGCGGGGCGTCCCACTTTCCCTTCTTGCTGTTGGGTCCTTTCGTCCCGGTTGGTTTTCGCTCTGGTTCTTGCGGAATTACCACTGGGTTGTTGGTCGGGAGGTTGGTGGGGGAATTCCCTTTTTGGGATATTTTACTTCCCTCCCCTTCGTCGTAGGCTCGTCCTCGAGCCTCAAGGGTGAAGAAAAGAGAGGCTCCTTGGTGGTGGATCATGGGTAGTGTATGGAGGAGTCCCCACCAATTGATGGAACGGGTCTCTGGGGTCTTGTGGGGGTCGATGGTGACCTGAAGGAAAGTTGTCGTGGTGTTGATTAGGGCTGCTGTGGAGGCTTCGTGGTGGGCTTGCATGCGGACCATTTGTCCTGAGTCCGTGTACATTTTGACTCGTTTTATGAAGGGCGTCATGGACATCTTGGTGGCTGGTTGGTCAGGTATGGTGGCGGAGGCCTTTGCTGAGTGTTGTGTCTGTGGGAGTGGTGGGGGGAAAATCGGGGCGATTCATAATATGGGCGTGTTTGTTGTGTGGATTGTGGGGGATGTTGTGGTTTTTTCTGTTTTAATCTCGCGGATAGGAGAAAACCGGACAGGTCGAGTGACTAAACGTCCTGAGGCTGTCCGTAGGGGGGGGGGGGGGGGGGGGTGGGGGGGGGGGGGGGGGGGGGGGGGGGTGGGGGGGGGGGGGGTGGGGGGGGGTGGGGAGGAGGGCGGCGGGGAGGGGGGGGGGGGGGGGTGGGGGGGGGGGGGGGGGTTTTTTTATTTCGGGGCTTGAATCACTGGATGATGTTCTGTATCGGGGTGGTATTGGGGTGGGGTTGAGAGGAGGTGAGGTGGGGGGGGTGTTGGTTGCCGTATTCGTGGTTGATGAGGTAGGTGTGTTGTGGTGTTTGCTCGTTGAGGGGGGATTGGTGGTAGGAAAGGGGCTAGTTGCGGGGGGGGGTGCAAGCCGAATTGGTAGGGAAAATGGAGTCAAGTGGGTGGTCATTGTGGAGGAACTGTTTTTTTTTTTTTTTATGCCGGTTGTTGGATTTCTGAGGGCGTAATCATGATCTAAGATGTTGGGGGTTTGGTGGGTCGGGTATAGAGGACAAAGGGGAGGTGGGTTCGGAGGAGTTCGGTTGGATACTGGGGGTGGAGTTAGGGGGGGATGGGGTCTGTGAGGAAACCAGAGGTTGTTGGAGGGAAGGGGTGGGGTTCTCTTTCTTTTGAGATGGGCGAGGGCCAGGTGGGGGTTTTTGGTTTGAGGTAGAAGGTGAGGGTGAGGAGTGGGGTGATAGGGGGGCTGGTTTTCGCAAGCGTTTGGTTAGATGTGGCTTTGTAGGGTGAGTTTTGGAGGACACACGTGGACGTAGTTTGTAACGGTTGGTGGTTTGTGAGTGTTTGGGAGGTATGTTTTTTGTTTGTTGGAATTTGTTGTCCGAGGTGGAAGATACAGGTACGGTAGGGGGGGGGGGGGTTACTTCTGGGGACAGTGCGGAGGGGGGAGGAGTTCGGGGGGTGTGTTGGTGAAAAGTGGGGAAAGGTGGGGTAGGAGGTTTTGGTTTTGTTGGAATGTCAGGTGGGGCTGCGGGTCTGAACAAATTAGGTGGTTGAGTGCAGGGGGTGGTTAGCTCGGAGTCGGGGGTGGTAGGGGGAATACTATCTTCGTTAGTTAGGGGTTTGAAGATTCTAACAAATCTATTTCTGTAGGTGCGTGTCTCGCCGTGATAATTAATGGTGGTTTGGTAGGCATTTGGGATCTGGGTGACGGTATAAGGTCCGACATATCTCGGGCCTAATTTGTTGATGACCGGAAGCTTGGCCACCATCACGGTATCGTGAATGGCGAAGGGGTTCTGGTCAAGGGTGTTGTCGTTTTTAGTGTTTTGGCAGTTTTGGGCGGTGTGCAGGGTGTTCTGTAGTTGTTGCAACGGGTCAGTTTGGAGTGGTGCGGTGGAGGGTTGGGCGTGGTGATGGAACGGCAATAAGAGGGGGGCCACTCCGTACACGCGTTCGTGGGGGGAAATTCCGTCTTCTTTGGAGCAGGTATTCATACCCCACTGGATCATTTTTAATTGTGATGGCCAGTCGGAGGTGTTCAAGGCAATCATACGGGTACGTAATTGGTTGTTAATCGTACGGTGACTGCGTTCGCACACGGCGTTGCCTTGCGGCCAGTAAGGGGAGGAGTGTTTGATCTTTAGTCCGCATTGCTTTGCGAATTGTTGCCGACTTGGCCACTAAATTCCGGGGCATTGTCTGATAAGATAGCAATAGGTAGGCCGAAAATGGGAAAAACTTCAGTGGCGAGGAGGGTAGCAACGGTGGTGGCCGTGTGATCTTTGGCGGGACAAGCTATTAGGAATTTGGAATAAATGTCAACAAACGTGACAATATAGCGGTTGCCGGCGCGAGCAGGGAAAGGGCCCATCACATCAAGGGAAAGGATCTGGAATGGTTTTTGAGCGGAAATGGTGCCAGCTGGCCCTGCTGTACGGCATCGGTCCTTTCCCAACGCACAGGGTTTGCACGCTTCGGTCACTTGCTTGGCAATTCCGGATGGGTTAGGTGTCCAATATTGGTCCTGAAAAATCTTGAGCATCTTCTTTTGACCGAGGTGAATTCCGTTCCCTTCATGGATTGCAATCATGTAGGTTTGGGCGAGTGTGGGGTCAATGACTATATGGCCGGATTCTGTAGCGAGTTGATCTCCCCAACGTGTCAACTTTGAGAATATAGGCTTGGGTATCCAAAGGGGCTTGATTCTGCTTTCCCAGGATTGTAGGAGCGAGACAGCTGGTTTGGGTAAGTCCTGCACTACGGAAGTGTTGGAAAAATCTGTTTGTCGTAAGGCGGCCAGGTTGGTGAGGGGGCTTTCTGGTACAGGGAGACGGGAGAGGGCGTCAGCATTGGTGTGGAGTTTCCCTGGTCGATACTGTATCGTGAAGTCGTACTCTTCGAGTGTTTCTCTCCATTGTACTAGTAAGGCTGAATTGGTTTCGCATTTCCGTAGCCATTGCAAAGATTGGTGGTCGGTAATGATGTCCAGTTTTGCTCCTAGTACGAAAGACCGGAAGTGGTTGAGGGCCCAAATGACTCCTAGGCATTCCCGTTTGGTGGCAGCATAATTTTGTTGAGCTAGATTTAAAGTAGAGCTAGCATAGGCAATGACGTGCTCCCGTCCTTCTTGGACTTGGGCGAGAACGGCTCCAATGGCGTATAATGACACGTCGGTGTAGAGACGAAAAGGTTGCTGGTAGTCGGGAAATGATACAGTATGGGCCTGCAATAGCTTTTCTTTCAGCTTCTCGAATGCTGCATTTCTCTCAGATGTCCAAGAAAATACTGTGTCCTTATGAGTATGTTGATGTAGTGGGCGGGCTATGCCTGCGAAGTGGGGGACGAAACGTCTGTAGTAGGTGGCTAACCCAAGAAATGAGTGGACTCCTTTGACTGTGGTGGGGTGTTGTTGGTTATGGATGGCAGATAGCTTCTGGGGGTCGGGGGAAATCCCTTGCTCGGATATTACGTGACCTAAAAAGTCAACCTTGTTCCTTGCTACTTCGCATTTTGAGGGTTTGAGTTTTAATCCGGCTTCTCTTATTCGTTGGAGTACTTGTTTCAATCGGCGTAGGTGTTCCTTCCAGGTACCAGAGTAAACTATTACATCGTCTAAATAGGCGAGGCAGGTTTCCCAAGTTAGTCCTTTGAGTACTGATTCCATCAGGCGGGAGAAGGTGGCAGGGCCGTTGCAGAGGCCAAATGGGAGTACATTGAATTCGTACAAGTGACCGCCGCTGGTGGAGAATGCTGTTTTCTGCTGATCTTCTGGTGTTATGGGAACTTGCCAGTACCCGGCTTGAAGATCCAACGTGGTGAACCATTTGGAGCCGTGGAGTGAGTCGAGGGAGTCGTCGATACGTGGATGGGGGGTGGCGTCTTTGATCGTTGCATCGTTTAATCGCCGATAGTCCACGCAGAATCGAGGGGACCCATCTTTCTTCTTCACCAGCACCACTGGGGAAGACCAAGGGCTAATGGAGGGAGTAGCAATGCCTGCATCCAACATCTCTTGCACTTGTTGTTCTTCTTCTTGCCGCTGAAGGGGGTTCTTCCTGCAGGAGGGCTGACGCAAAGGCGGTCCGGTGGTGTTGATGGCGTGTTGTTCTAGGTTGGTCTGTCCTATTTCGGTGGGGGTTTGAGCAAAAATGTCGCTAAACTCCAGCAGTAGGGAATACATGTTTTGTTTTTGTTGGTCTGAAAGGGATTCGGGAAGGGAGGGTAACTTCAAACTATTGGGGGCGTTGGTGAGGGGTACGGTTAGGTCATCAAACGTCTCTAGGTCCCCGATAATGAGGCCCTTGGGTAAAGTGAGTACTTTTTCGGAGATATTGGCTATTAATATGTTGTTGGTTTGGGAGGAAATGATTGCGGGCTGGATGAGGCAGCGGTCCTGAGGGGTTGACATGTTAGTGGGGGTCAAGATCATAGAGGTTTGAGGAATGGGGCGAAGGTTAACCCATTTCTGATGGTGGGGGAGAATATGGCATTTGTCTTGGATGATGGCGGGGCTGATAATGATAGGATTGCAGTTTAGAGGGGGTCCTGGCCTGTAGTTTGTATTAGTGTGTGTGGGTATGTTCGTTTTCTGTGTGTCAGGGTGGGGCATAGAAAACGCGGAGAGGAGGGGTACCTGTGACATTTGGGCTGTGATTGGAAGAGGGGTAACCATAGAAAACGGAATTTCAGAGGGGGGCGTGTGTGGTTTGTGTGGTGCATGTACATTCGTTTGAGCATTGGATAGGGGTTGCATAGGACATTTATCAGGGGTGGTCGAAAAAAAAGGTGGCATGGAAGGTTGCACAGGATGGCCAATATTATTTGGAGTATTCATCAAAACATTTAGAGAAGGGTGCATGGCGTTTCCTGGAATAATGGTAGTGGAATATGGGCTAAGAGAATGGGCATTACGTAAAGACATGGACTTTCCTCCTTCAGTTTTGATGGGGGTAGGGGTTAAGCTTTTAGGTTTCGGGGATGTCTGGTGGATAGGAGTGTTGGGGTGACATTCTTATTGTTTTGATTGTTCTCGGGGGGCTTTTTGTGACTGTTCTGGGGATAGTGAGGCTGATTCACACTCTTGTGATTCAGGGTGCAACAGGGCGGCTGAGGGAACTCCTTCTTGGTGGAGCTTATGGACTGTTTTTTTATTTTTTATTTTTTTTATTTGGATTTATTTATTTTTTTTGAAAAGAGATCAGTCGTTGGCCGCAATCAACTTGGGCCTGGAGTTTCTGGAGGAGGTCAAGTCCTAAATATCCGTCATAATGTTGACAATCGGATGGAAAACTATGAATGAATGGTAGCAATTTGCATGGGGGGCAGGGGTAGTTACGTGGAGAGGTTGTGTTTCACCCCGGATTTGTAAGGGAGTGTCTCCGGCACTGATTAGTTTGGATTTGGTGGGTGACAGTGCCCCAAACTTGCGGTGATGTTTGGAAAAGAAGGAATGGAACAAGCATGATCTAGAGGCGCCAGTGTCGATCAATAATCGGACAGGAATGTCCTTAATCTTGGCGAGGTGATAAATGGGGGCAGTTCGGTCATTGAGGGCGTCCCCCTCCGAGGCCATCGTGGGCGGGGGATATTCTAAAAATCCTGGGGGTCTATTTCTGACTCTTCCAGGATTCCCTCTGAAGCGTCAGGGTTCATGAGGTGAGCAACATCTTCCTGCTCCAAATCCCCGGCATCCTCTTCCTCAACAAACTCCTCCTCATTTACTGAAATGCGAGGTTGGTTTGATCGAGGTTTTGCGGAGTCGTGGATTTCATGAAGGGCACACTTTGAACTACATGCTGGGAAATCATAGGGGTTTATAATGACCAGGGTGGGGTTCTTACTCTGATTGAGGTTGTAGGTCTTGTTCCGGTTGTAGATCCGTCGCAGTGGGTTGGGTTGGAATCGTGGTCTGCTAGGCTGAGGCTTTGAGGCTTCCCGGAGGAATAGGCGGGCTTGGAGTTGGAGTTTTGCGGATGAGTGGTATACCTCTTGATGGCAGCAATTTTTGTTGGTTTTGGTTGCACTGCTAAGATTCGTCGGATGGTGATTAGGTCCTTTTGGAACCCGACGGGGTCGTGCACAGCAAAATATTCTTTAACTGCTGAGGGCAACACTGAGACTAAGTTCACTAAAATTTGCTGTTCTTGTTGCACTCTAGTTAGGGTGGGAAATGAGATTTTTATGTGTTGTGAAATGGTGTTCAACGTTGCATCCAGATCACCTTCGTACTTTGTGTCCTGAATACGGGTGTGGGCGACGAAGATGCCCAATGAAGGTTTGATAGCTTCAATCACTATGGGCCTGAATTCGTCCCACGTGAGGGTAGGGGTTACCTGGTATGCGACTAGGGAAATGGCTTTTCCCAAGTGCGTAAGTGTTACAGCGATTTTTTCTCGATCCGTAGTATACGCCAAATCTAGCACAGGCTTTACAATGTCCATGTATGTTTCTATTCTGTAGGTTTCCCCATCGTATTTCGGAATGGGAATGTGAGAACAGGTTGCCATCTTGATGTTATTGTTTCTCTATTGCTTCGAAAATGCACTGCAATGACATCCTCTATCTATCCGAATCAAGAAACACCGCTGCCGCCAATGTTATGCCCTGATTTTATACAGGATTAACTTGGTATAGGTGAGTTCTGCAAGATTGGGTTATAAGACTTCATGCACAGTACACAATGGAATCAACCGATGATATAAATAACATCACAATAATGGTTTATAATGCAGCTTTATTCTCCAAAAACACTAGGTAGAATAATGGTTATATGTGCACTTGAAACAATGATAAATTGAATAAGTCAGATACATAGTTTTGGACTTTTTACAATCTCTAGCACTTCTCGCGGATTTGGATGGAGGTTCACTTCCCACTTCCAACGTTCAGGTATTATGCTTCTGATCACCTTATTTGGACGATATTAGAGTACACGAATCACGCGGGTTAGGTATTTCGCTGTATTAACTCTCTGGCAATATGACTCTCAATCTAGGATGAAGGTATAGGTAATATGGTTATAGCCCAAGAATTAAAGTAAAGGGATAACTGTAGCTAGTTGCACTGGTCTAGTATATTCGGCTGTTTAGGTAACACTTTAGACCGAAAAATATCAGTGAGGGGCGAATCAGGTTTCTGGTGGAGAGTCACAATCACTTCTTTCAAAATTGCTTTTGCTCGAGCCGTAGTCCTAATAATTTGGACTTATTTCTTTGGCGAGGTAAAACCTGATGGCAAGAATAATTACGGGAGTCAGTTCGCCTAAGCTAAATTTCACTGATATATGTTAATACATGCTAGCATAATAATCACTTGCTTCCTAACATCAGAGAAGATTGATACATAAACGCATACACTGGATGGTTGAGTTAATGGCACCGTAATTTGGTACTTTGCGAGTTAACACTGTGATCGAATTTTCCTGGTTATCTTGTGTCGGTGGTGTCGGGGGTTAACAGCAGCTCCGGGAGAATCCGGGAAGATTATGAAACCGGTTTGGTATGCACGTGGCACAATACGACACAAGGACAGTGCCGCTATGTCGTATCAATACTGGTGGCATACTCCGGTTAATATTATATATACACTTAGTTACTAGAAGAACAAGGCAAGGGGGCAACTGAGCACGGGGGCACCATATATCCATATACCGGTACTTAGTTATTACAACAGAAAAAGGACAGCTGTGCATGGGGTTGGTATGTGAGTGTTGTGAATGTTAAAAAGGTTGGGGAACCACCATTGTTGGCCGACGTGCCTTTGGGGCCTTTTTCTTTCCGGCCGTGTTGGGGTCGGTCCCCTGGTCCAGTCGTGCGCTCCTCTGTTGACCGACAGGGTTGGCGGCTTCCTTTGATGTTGCGGGGGCGTCCCACTTTCCCTTCTTGCTGTTGGGTCCTTTCGTCCCAGTTGGTTTTCGCTCTGGTTCTTGCGGAATTACCACTGGGTTGTTGGTCGGGAGGTTGGTGGGGGAATTCCCTTTTTGGAGTATTTTAGTTCTAGAGTATAATGTCTTCCGAGTTTACGCCCTGTGGATTGGCTATGATCG
Source organism: Paralithodes platypus (assembly GCA_032716605.1). Taxonomy (NCBI): domain Eukaryota; kingdom Metazoa; phylum Arthropoda; class Malacostraca; order Decapoda; family Lithodidae; genus Paralithodes; species Paralithodes platypus. Next base: position 717,691 of record CM064519.1, read on the forward strand.
ATGATGACAGAGTTACGCGATGCTGGTTGGGTGGCTGTTCTTGACGCGCTGCTGATTGGTTGCCAGTGCGTGACATCAGAATTACGCAGAACATGATTGGCCAAGAGAAGTTGCGCGTACCAGTGGCGGTCATGGTCTTCCATACATATTATCAATGATTCTGGGGCCACTACTAAATATATTAGGTTTGCCTTCTTCCCTCCGGGACTCAAACCTATAATAGCCTACTGTGTAATTCCCAGATCTAGGAATAATTAACCCGGGAACTGCAGGGAGACTCTTAAGAGTTCCCCCGGCGGACTGCGGGGAGACTCTTATGAGTGAAAACAAAAATCAACTTTTGACATCGAAAAAAAAAAAAAAAAAAAAAAATTGGCCCCTGGGCCATGCAAAATCTCAGTCCTCTACCTCCCCTCCTTCCCCACTTTCCTCCTCTCCTTCAGTTATCACCTATTTTCCCTGTTATTCCCTTATTCTGAGGTATATTTTCGTGCTAACACTAGCGAGTTGCAAGCAGGGTGTTGTCATCACTGATGGCAAGCGAGTGCAAGAGAGAGAGAGAGAGAGTATCGATCTACTGTGTCTCAGTGGCCTTGGGGGAAATTGGCGGGAAAGCAGGTTGCCTCACCCATACATTATACAACTCGCGGGCTATATCTCCGATTTTGACCATCCAAACGCTGTTTTCACTCGTTTTATTGTTGTTTCAGGTTAATACCTTTATAATCAACCCATAATAGGCGCATATGGATAAGTATTAATGCTATTAATGGCACAATGAATATTTTAGTGACGGAAACACCTCAAATACGTCAGCACAGGGGGACGTTTCCAATTACCCCCATGCGCACTTCAGAGGTTAAGACCAGAATAGGCTATCGGCCTACCTCGCTTCTATAAAAGTGTTGCATAACAGTAGTTAATTCTTTTTTCCATGTTAGGTTAAATATAATTTCGTCATGGTTGCTATATATATGTCCTAAGTTTCCTCCGATAACTATAGGCCTATTACATTTATATGTGAGATTTTCATTGTTACAGAGAACTAAATCGAGTAGCCTATAATTATTAACTCTGCTGGTTGTTTCATCTAGACTACACGTTGAATTAAAGAACAGTGTAGCCTACTAGTTCTAACAAATAATTTGAATCTATATCTGTGTGATTTCTCAAATATATTCTATTAAAATTTAAATCCCTACAAGACAACATTTAGCCTACAGGATTGACTGGCTCTGATTATCTTTATCCCAGGTTATTTTACTGTCTATTTTATATTAATTTGGCGGTCGATCTGTAGGCTATATAAGGGCAATTACAATATACTATCTCGATTGTCATTAATCTCTAACTATACACTCTCACTTTTCCTTTCCAATATAACATCTGATAAAATAATATAATTTACCGAATTTGAGATAAAACATGCCACTCCACCTCCCTTAATTTCTACGACGAAGACCAAGACCGGTTGACTAAGCTACAAGGTAAATCCATCAATTATAATATTCTGCCATATAATATATTTTATTGTAAACTATGTTTAAGGTTCTGTGAAAAGTGATTAATTGTACAACATAAACTCATGCTAACTATGTTATGGAAGTGCTTTTGTGATCTATTACATTTTGTATGCACTTCCCGAGTGCGCTTTAAATATTTGTTCTTGTGTTTATGTTATGCATTGTTTAAAGTGATAAAATGGCCACTGCCTGCACTGCATTACCCCTGAAACTGTTGAACATTTCCTACTACATTGTCATAGATATCATGGTGCCAGGGTCGCCTTAAGGGAATGCATTCTCCGCCAGGGAGGACAGTTTACCATCAAGCATATTCTTGGAGGAGCACCTCTCAACACCACCGATCTTCATATCATCTCCACTGGACTCTCTACGTTCCTCGCTGCTACAGGGAGGATCTCCGACCTCTGACGACCCTCCAACTACCGCTTCTCACCGTTACTCATCTTCTGCACACTCCTCACCATCTACAGTATGTTACGTGCTAGAAATCGTGTCCCCTCGCCATGAACCTTAATTAAGTCTTGTACTACTTGCGCAGTTATCTGGGGGCTACATCCCTGTTGACACTGTGCATCATGAAGAAGAAGAAGAAGAAGAAGATAAAACCCAGTCTTAACGTATCGCAACTCATGCCATTGTTGGGTTATTTCTTTCCATGTTCTGTATAGCCTATTATCTATATATTGTTCATGTGTGTACAATCGTGCTAATTAGTGATAGGCTAGGCCTATGTCGGCACCAATTATGTTTTGATCAATAATTGGTATCAACAATATTTAGGCTATAGCCTATAAAATGCCCCAGAACAAGAAGCCCACCACAGAAGCCACGAGCGAACACCACACAGAAACACCCATAGGAAAGGTCCACAGAACGAAAGGACCAGCTGACCGAGCCAGCCATTTCAGACAGGCCCAAGCCCGCAGGGCTAAGCAGCTCCAGGCTGCACCCTTTACCTTTTCTAAACTGACCATTTTCCACACTTCACGTACACTAACCCTCTCGTGTCCTACACTCCTAACTACAAAGATGATGAACAGGAATATACATTCATATTAAAAACACCCATGCCGTCCCGACGTTGAACCAATGCCAACACATCAGACAGCCATAATTATATCTATGTATGTTCTTACATCCGAGAAGTAGATGTTATATATCTTAGAAGTTAAAACACCCACGCTTGTCCCTAGACCTCGTATATCATTTTCCATGACGAGTATAGATATATGTAACCCGTGCCCAGTCGCCCCTTGCATTGTTCCTCTAGTAACTAAGTATTAATATTAACATTCCCTAACATCTTGTCTTGCCAGACTAAGCTTCTGAAGACCCATCGCCCCATAAATCTATGTATTCAATCCTTAGGTTAAGTATTTTTATCCGCCATTGTGTTCACCTTTTTCCATTTACTTTCCCACAATTGTCATACGTCTTCCCCTTGCCTCCTTCGTATCCACAGTCCACACTACGCCAATTTACTTCGTGTCTTACACCTCTTACCCCAACCAGAGATTATATAAGATAACCTGGTTACCAGTATCTGTCATAAGTACCCCGAAACAATAACTAAGTACCCCTACGAACTGCCGCTGTTGTTGGTATTTATATTTAATAGAAAACGCAGTTCCCAGGGCCAACTAATAGTATCCATAACCCTCGGACTGATCACATAACTCTATCTTTTCCAGACTCATATACCACCCCATAGTTGCATTCCCCGGTAGCATTTGGCTAACTTATTCTACTGCCTTTTCAAACTTCCATATCAATTGTAGCCTAATGCCACCCCACGCCCAGGGACCTTAGGGGCAAAATTTCCCTGTAGCCCTTGAACTCTCCCCCCCCCTCTCATTAACACACCCGCGCTTCTCGACTCTTGTCCGACCTAGCCTCTCTCTCATACCTCTTGAAGATCCTTGAATTGTCCGTTGCTAACGCTCTCCAACCTTTTATATATATACTCCTATCCAGCCTACCTTCACTTAGTAGGCCAGAACAACATTAGAACTTTACTAGCCCCTTGCATGCCATCTATTCTCTTACAACACATTCACAACCCTGCACCCAATGGTCGTCGGTGCGAGGCTAGCCGCCCCGCCAGTAACTAATTTCTATTGCCATACTTCCAGATAAATGTGGCAGAGTTAGCAACCCAGTCTCCACCACATCCAGCAAACCCTACAATTAACAACCAGCCGAGTAAAAACAGCTGGCTAAGGCACCTTCGGTTTTGGTATTAAAGACACCCACATCTGTCTCATACACAGAGGGTTATTACAAACACTGGTGATATGGCAAGCCCCTAGCCACAGCCGCCGGACGACTATCACAGAGAGAGGGCGCCCAGCTCCCCCTTTTTGCCCACCCAAGGAGGGAGACCCCCACCCCCGCGGAGGTATACCTGGCCCCTGTTTTGACTTCCGAGTCATTGCCAGGTAGCACAGGAATTCTTCCTATCAATGAACTAACCATGAATGACTAACACCTTTACTAACCTCTATTAACTCACAATAAACCATTTACCTTTCTTGCATGCTCTGATCACTAAATTAGCACCTCAGCTATACCATAGAATGAAGATTGAACAATCTAGAGAGACGCTCCTATCACAGCTGTCCCCATCCTCCTCGCAAAGTAGATCCAGTCTCTCTCCCTAAATACGTCCAGTATAGCCAAAATAGTACCTCTTACTAAGGCTCAGTTATATGAAAATATAAAGGCTTCCTATCGCCCTGTGCCACAACAGTAAATACCATCTTACCTAGTCCCCATATCTATTGAGAGCTCAATTAAGTCCATAAGACTCGAGATCCCTACTGTCTACAGGGTCCAGAACCGAGCCTATAAATCTAACTCCCGCCTCCAGTCAAATCAGTTGAAAGCTAGACACCAACCAGGGGTCACTACCCTGCCGTTAACTTCTAGCTCTGCCCTTGTGTTGTTCCGGAGTGAGATTCCAGAGCCGGCAGACTCCGTGGCAGATTTGGATAGAAGGACCTGCCCACGTATTTAAGAACTTCACACATATGGGCCCCCTGGACGGCCGCGGAAACCAGTCGTTAGCCCCCAACATCATGGACGCAAGATAACCAGGACCAGACCCATCAGATGCTACCCAAGATTCCCTTTAGCAGTACTACATATTACTGTGCTGTTTAGAGATTCACTAATTAATATTTCTACGAAGTGGCTAAGACCTTGCCCAGTGTAATTCATACTTAACCATTCCATTTGGGACGTACTAAGCGATCAGTGCTCTTTAATTAACAGGCTACCTTGACTCTCGTAATTACCTTATTCAGATATTAAAACTCTAGTGATATCTAACGTTCGCCCACTGATTTGCGTTCTATGTATTTCTGAGACAAGGATATAAAACTTAGATCAGTACCCCCTGAGGTTACTAGAATTCCCGTGCTCTAAAATACGTGTGTCTAATCTAGTCTGTGAACTACTACTTGTGCACCAGAGCTACCAGTAATAAATCTAACAGTGAATATGAATCTATAAGTAACATTGATGGTCTTCGGTATATAAACCTGTGAAATCAAAGCCAGTGATCAGAAGATTAATACCTGAACGTTGGAAGTGGGAGACTAGGCTCCATCCAGATCCACTTATGCTAGTGTTGTTCAATTCTATTATATTGTCTTACACAAGTATTCTACAGTGGTATATCAATAAACGTGATCATGTAACTTGCTACCATGTGTTTCTTTGTGTTCTCTATTCCTCATATCTTGTATTGTGCATGCAGCCTTATATACCCAGTCAATTTAGAACTCACATTACCCAAGTTAAACCTGTAGAAAAACAGGGCATAACAGCCTAGCCTACGTAGTTTAATATATATGTGCAACTAGTTTTCCTGGGAAACAAACTTATTTGCTCATATAGGCCTAGGCCTAGTGGTGTTCAGCTACTGACAAATGTTTTTTTTTTTTTTTTTTTTTTAATTTATGTAAATATAGGCTACCCATTTAGATTGATGTTCGGATCAAAATCAACGTTATCATAATAAATAGCCTATACATATTAGGACTATTTCTTTAGGCTATATAGCTGATTTGATCTGAACATCAATATAAATGGATATAGAAAATCACAAGAGCCCAGTAGATGTAGGCTACATTCTATGTGGTTGTTTTATGAATATTTATTTCATAGTAGCCTATTTGTTATGCCACGTTTATAAGAAAACGTGATAGGCTATAGTCTGATTGCGATTTCCACCTTAGGAATCAGCGCTAATCATCAACTGAGATGCCTCTCCACTGGGCAAAAATTAACCTCAACTCTATAACACATCACTCTAGTTGTTATGCCCTGATTTTATTCAGGTTTAACTATTAGTTAGGGTGAGTTCTTTCGAGACTGGGATATCCAAGTTCATACAAATACATAGGCCTATAGGCTAAGGAATTAAGACAATATAGGGATACAGATAATATCGGAATATGGTTTGTAATACAGTTTGTTCACTTAGTTCCTAAAAACAAAACTGAGGGCTAAAGATGCTAACATAAGAATTTCATAGGGTAGGCTACAACTTAATTAACTATCTTCTAGCACGATTGCGGATCTAGATGGAGATAGTGCGTCCAGTCTACCCTATCAGGCAATACATTCAATAATGTTTCTGTTTGAGCAATCCTGTTTATGATTGAGCAGGGTGAACGACATTGATAGCCAAGCTTTGATTCTCGTCGCTGATTGGTCAGTGGCTGTGAGCGCCAAATTAAATTTTCTTTTTTTGCGATGTTCGCGAAGGTTTTAGGCCCTGTAACGTTTTTCTTTTTCTTTTTCGGTCTATTAATTTCAATCAATAGCCTACATTGTAACAGAATTAAATAATATCCACTAATTATAGGATATTGGCTAATTTAGTCACACTGTCAGCTACAGTCGGCATCCTTGTTCAAGCTCAAGACAAACGGTAGGCTACCATCAGGCTGTTAGGCTATATCTTATAATAGGCCTATTATCAGGAAATTTTGACAAAGTTATTACGGTCCTTGTCTGCCAAAGGTAGCTCTATAGGCCTATTCCCCGTGTAAATTAAAAACAAAATCTCCGTTTGTCTATTGGGGAATTAAAAAGTAGGCTATATATTATGTTCTTTTCTTGACGATGTATGAATAGGCTAAATTATAGCCTATAGTTTATATATATTGTTCTTTCCCTGACGATGTAGCCTATGTGAAGGTTGAATTAAATAGTAGCATATATATATATATATATATATATATATATATATATATATATATATATATATATATATATATATATATATATATATATATATATATATATTATATATATATATATATATATATATATATATATATATATATATATATATATATATATATGTTAGTAAAGCCAGGCAATAAATTTTCTTTAATACATACGAGGTTGAAAGAAATGGCAATTTCTGCGTTGGAAATTTTATTATTCAAAGTTTCCAGGTCTCTGATGAGTTTTCGCTGGGTGGCAGGAAGTAGATGAAGGAGATGAGCAAAATTCATGGTGGTACAAGGTTACATAAATGTAAATGATGATACAGGATATACGACGCGTTTCACTGGACAACCAGCATTATCAAGTAAGGACGGAATGATATAAAAGGTAAACAGGAAGGGTATAGGAAGGGTACACCCAAAGCCCTCCCAACATTGACCCCCCCCCCCCCCAATGAAATTAAGATCTACCGCAATTACATGTCCTCTGAACACAAAAATGACGAGGCCGTCTTAAAAGAAATAATCTCCAAACATGTCCACCCAACCAACCCGGAAAACAAAATCAAATTAATAATTTACTACAAATCCCCCAAGACCTCCAACCTCGTTCTCCGCAACAAACCTGCCTCCACCAAGATAAAGAGCCCGATGACCGACGATCACGTCATTTACCAACATACCTGTAATTATGAGGACTGTGTACCTCATTCCTATATTGGTATGACGCAGACTCGTCTTTCACGTCGGCTAACTCTTCACCTTCAGGCTGGAGCCATCAAAGACCACTATCTCACCCCTAACCACCCTCACCTCACACGTAACGAGTTAGAGAAACACACCACCATACTCGATAAAGAAAGTGACCCAAGGAGATTACCTATACTCGAAGCTTTATATATCCAAGCCTTACATCCCAACATCAACAACCAAACTCTGGACCTTCAGATCCTTCCTTCTGCCAAAAGGCACTTTCCTACAGGACCTAACACCCCCCTCGCCCCCCGGTGCCCTTGATGCAGCCCCCCGCGCTACCTCCTTCAGCTCCGTCTTCCGCAGGCGCCACACAACTTAGGCCACGCCCCTCGACACGCAGCCAATCAGCTTCGACCCCACCAACCAACCACCATCCCGCATCCAGTGCGCATGCGTGAAGCGGTTCCCCCCTTTCTCTTTTCCAGAATCCCCTTACACCAATAGTAGATTTTTGCCCCTTGTTTTTCGCCTCCTCTGATCCTCCACCCTCTATATATACCCTTCCTGTTTACCATTTATATCATTCCTTCCTTACTTGATAATGCTGGTTGTCCAGTGAAACGCGTCGTATATCCTGTATCATCATTTACATTTATGTAACCCTGTACCACCATGAATTTTGCTCATCTCCTTCATCTACTTCCTGCCACCCAGCGAAAACTCATCAGAGACCTGGAAACTTTGAATAATAAAAATTTCCAACGCAGAAATTGCCATTTCTTTCAACCTCGTATGTATTAAAGAAAATATATATTATATATATATATATATATATATATATATATATATATATATATATATATATATGTTGGTAAAGCCAGGTAATACATTTTCTTTAATACATACGAGGTTTGAAAGAAATGGCAATTTCTGCGTTGGAAATTTTTATTCAAAGTTTCCAGGTCTCTGATGAGTTTTCGCTGGGTGGCAGGAAGTAGATGAAGGAGATGAGCAAAATTCATGGTGGTACAGGGTTACATTAAAGTACATGAAGATACAGGATATACGACGCGTTTCACTGGACAACCAGCATTATCAAGAAGGAAGGAATGATATAAAAGGTAAACAGGAAGGGTATATATAGAGGGTGGAGGATCAGAGGAGGCGGAAAACAGGGGGCAAAAGTCTGCTATTGGTGGAAGGGTAAACTAGGAGAGAGAAAGGGGGTAACCGCTTCATAAAGAAAGTGACCCAAGGAGATTACCTATACTCGAAGCTTTATATATCCAAGCCTTACATCCCAACATCAACAACCAAACTCTGGACCTTCAGATCCTTCCTTCTGCCAAAAGGCACTACCCTACAGGACCTAACACCCCTCCTCGCCCCCCGGTGCCCTTGACGCAGCCCCCCGCGCTACCTCCTTCAGCTTCGTCTTCTGCAGGCGCCACACAACTTAGGCCACGCCCCTCGACACGCAGCCAATCAGCTTCGACCCCACCTATCGACCACCATCCCGCATCCAGTGCGCATGCGTGAAGCGGTTACCCCCTTTCTCTCTCCTAGTTTACCCTTCCACCAATAGCAGACTTTTGCCCCCTGTTTTCCGCCTCCTCTGATCCTCCACCCTCTATATATACCCTTCCTGTTTACCTTTTATATCATTCCTTCCTTCTTGATAATGCTGGTTGTCCAGTGAAACGCGTCGTATATCCTGTATCTTCATGTACTTTAATGTAACCCTGTACCACCATGAATTTTGCTCATCTCCTTCATCTACTTCCTGCCACCCAGCGAAAACTCACAGAGACCTGGAAACTTTGAATAATAAAATTTCCAACGCAGAAATTGCCATTTCTTTCAACCTCGTATGTATTAAAGAAAAAAAAAAAATATATATATATATATATATATTCTCTTCCTGGCGATGTATGTGTAGGCATATTTCTTTTCCTGACGATCTACTGTATGTGTAGCCTACATAGGCTATTTGTGAGCCTATATTAATGGAAGGTTAATAAATATTAGTTTTAACCATTAGATTACATTTGAACTCATAAGTGGTACAACTTCTCGTTTCAAATCTCCCAGCACGCTCGCGGATCTAGATAGAAATCAGGTATATTCACTTCAACTATAGGCTATATATAGAATTCTTCTTTGAGAAATATGCGCACTCTTCTCTTTTTGAAAGCTTAACAATGGAAGTTACTAATTCAGTTTTATTTCAGTTTCACTACTATATTAATAAATAATAATAATAATAATATTTATTCAGTTAGCCATTTACAGAGTTGGTACCACATAGTATGTTACAAATATGACATGTACCAGCCTTGCATAATTCCAACTAAGGATAGCCCAATAAGGCCGTTAGGCATATTTCCATTGGGGTCCTTGTGGGATTAGGTTAGCTGGGGAAAATGGGGAGGATAAAGAAATAGATACTTTAGAGAAAGTATTTCTAGGGGGTTATTTTAAGATACCTTACATCCTATAGTAAATATCCGTAATCCGTAATCAGTAATCATTTCAGTTTGGTTTGTCTGTCTCTTATGTCGCATTTAGTAGTAGACATAATAGCTTGGTGCTCCCTTCTCGCAGCTGTCCGGTTCAGGTGTTCCTTCAGGCTACGTCTGAAGGAATACAGTGTTCTCTTTTCACGGACTGACTGGGGTAGGTCGTTCCAGTCTTTGATGGCAGTGAAGAAGAATGTTTGCTTACCCTGTCCTTGGATTCTCGGGACCTTAAAATTAAACATCCTGTTTCTTGTATTATGTCCACTCCTCTCATTTGCTTTAACAAAATCATTCTTTAGATACTCTGGAGCTCTGTCATAGAAAATTTTGAAGGCATTAGTGAGCCTGATTTGTTTGGCCCTGTCAGAGACATTGAGCATACCTAGTGACTGAAGTTGTTCCTGGCCAACATGTGATCTGGGTCCTAGGTTCAGCATGAACCTAACCATTTTATTTTGAGTGACCTGAAGTTTGTACTGTGCTGATTTAGATGATGCAGAGTACCAGGATGACACAGAATAGTCAAAATGACATTGAACAAGCGCTTGGCAGAGGGTCTTTTTGGTCGCCGCGGCAAGCATCCCACCTGTCTATACAGGTATTTTATACGTGCTCTACACTTACTCAGGATGGATTCCAAAATTGTTTCACCTGACAAACTCGCGTCCAGTTTTAGTCCGAGATATTTAACTTGTGACACTGTTGTTATAGGAATATCATTACAGTTGACCGAGAAGCCCACAATGTCTTTCAGTTTGCGTTTTGTTCCACATAAGATGGCTTCTGTCTTGCCCAGGTGAAGAGATATATAGTCTATTGTCCACTAGCAATTCACTACATGATTCTAGTTCTTTGGAAAGTGAAGCGGCAATACTTATTGGGTCTTTTCCTGAAACCAGAAGCACGCTGTCGTCTGCATACAGTAATAATTCACATGAGACGCTCAGTTCCATGTCGTTCACATAACAGAGAAAGAGTAAGGGACCAAGGATGCTTCCCTGCGGGACCCCATAGTTAATTGGCATAGGATCAGATATATTATCATCAATTTTGACTCTTTGGGTTCTACCACTAAGATAAGATTTAAACCAGTTCACAGACCCTATGCCCATTGCTTGTAGTTTATTACATAGGATATCATGGTCTACTGTGTCAAACGCTTTTTGTAGATCAAGAAGAACCATACCGGTGTAGTTACCTTTAGACATTTCTTTACGAATGTGATCCGTTATGTGGATGAGACAGGAGTCTGTCGAGTAGGCCTACATGCATCTGAAACCTGATTGAAACTTATAGAATAGATCATTTTGTTTGAGGTAGTGTTCAATTTGGGTGTATACCGCTCTTTCAAGGATTTTAGATACAATACATAATATGCTAACTGGTCTGTAATTACCAACTTCTAGTTTATTTCCTTTCTTGAATAGAGGGGTTACAATAGCTTCCTTCAGTTCAGCAGGTACAGTGTTGGTGTTAATTGACAAGTTGATGATGTGGGTTAGGGGGCCTGCTATACCAATGGCTCCATCTAGTAGAAATTTGGCAGGAATTTTGTTTATTGTTTATTGTTTTGTTTATTGCGTGAACTTAATCTCGTGAATGATAGTGGACGATTGGATATGGCCAATTTTTAGGCCATGTGATATCTGACAAAGGTATATCACCTGATCCCAAGAAATTATCTGCCATTAAAAATCAGCAACCCCCCACTACAGTAAAAGGAGTACGATAATTTTTAGGATTAGCTACCTATTACAGGCGTTTTGTCCCTCACTTTGCAGAAATAGCCAGATTACTTCATCAACTCACCCACAAGGATACTGCATTCGTGTGGACACACGAACGAAATCTAGCATTTGAGACATTAAAAGAAAAGTTAGTTCTAGCTCTCACAGTATCTTTTCTTGACTACAAACAGCCTTTTCGTCTATACACAGATGGTTCCCTATATGCAATTGGTGCTGTATTAGGCTCAAGTACAGGATGGAAAAGAACACGTCATCACCTATGCCAGTTCAACTTTAAATACTGCTCAACAGATTTATGCAGCCACTAAAAGAGAATGTTTAGGTATTATCTGGGCATTAAACCATTTCCGTTCATTTGTCTTAGGAGCAAAACTAGATATCATAACGGATCATCAATCCTTGCAATGGCTTAGACGATGTGAGACCAATTCAGCTTTGTTAGTTCGTTGGAGGGAGACATTAGAAGAGTATGATTTTGTCATTCATTATCGTCCTGGTAAGTTACAGTCATACGAACGCCGATGATCTCTCTCGCCTTCCCATGCCAGAACAAATACCCACGAGTCTTGCTGCCTTGCAACAAACTGATCTGACCAACACATCAATAACCGTGACTCCAGCATCTACAGAACCAACACTACTTCAATCTTGGGAAAGAAAAATCAAGCCAAAATGGATTCCGAAATATATTTTTTCACATCTTACTCGTTGGGGTGATCAACTTACCACGGAATCAGGACACATAGTTGTAGAGCCTAATATAGCCCAAGAGTACATGATTGCGATACACGAAAGAAATGGAATCCATTTAGGACAGAGAAAAATGCTTAAAGTCTTCCAAGATCAATATTGGACCATCAACCCATCTGGCATTGCAAAAAGAGTGACCGAAGCTTGCAAACCCTGTGCCTTAGGAAAAGATAGATGCAGAACAGCAGGACCAGCAGGAACTATTTCAGCTCATAAACCATTCCAAACACTCTCCCTTGATGTTATGGGACCTTTTCCTGTTAGCAACGGCAAACGTTTCATAGTCACGTTTATCGACATATACTCAAAATTTCTTATAGCCTGCCCCACCAAAGATCACAGTGCATCCACCGTAGCTAAATTACTTGCCACGGAAATATTTCCTATATTCGGATTACCTATATCCTTACTGTCTGACAACGCCCCCGAATTTAGAGGACAAGTTTGGGAGGCTTTCACTAAACAATGCGGCATACGCATTAAACACTCTTCCCCCTACTGGCCCCAAGGTAATGCAATCTGCAAGCGTAGTCATCGCTCCATAAATAATCAATTACGCACTAGGGTGATTGCGTTAAACACCTCTGACTGGCCATCTCAGATAAAGATGATTCAGTGGGGTATGAACACTTGCCCAAAAGAAGACGGTATTTCCTCACATGAACGAGTGTTTGGCATCGCCCCTATATTATTACCTTTTCATCGTCTTGCACAACCCTCCACCACTCAACTCACTATCGATCCCCTTCAACATCTAAAGAACAACCTCCATACCGCTCAAATCTGTCAAGATATTAAACATGATACCACTGATCACCAAAATACCTTCGCCATCGGCGACACAGTAATGGTAGCCAAGCTACCAGTCATCAATAAATTAGGTCCTCAATACGTGGGCCCCTATACAGTCTCCCAAATCCCAAACCCTTATCAAGTAGTAATTAACTACCACGGTGAAACACGAACTTACCGGAATAGATTTGTCAGAATTTATAATCCCATCACCAAAGAAAGTGAACCTCCTATACCAGATAACGTAACAAAAATCCCAAGCTCACCTTCTACAAATTCTCCTACTTCCCATCCTACCCAAATACCTGCATCTACAGTTCCAATTCCCCCAACCATCCAACCGAAACCGACATCGACAGACACCAATATCAGTAAACAGAAGACGTTTCTTCAACACATGCCACGAACACCGCACCCGTTACTCCCTTCTCCAGGTGCCACGCCCCCCCCCCAACAGCAAACTGAAACTGACACGTCAACAAACAAACCAAACTTACCTTTACCTTCACACTATAAATTGCGACCACGAACACAGCTTAAACCTTCTTTGAAAACCAAATACCCGGTTTGATAATGAACTTTGTGATCATGCTATAGTAACAAGTCTAGGCGAAATTATAGGTTTGAGTCCCGAAGGGAAGAAGGAAAACCTAATATTTAGCAGTGGCCCCGGAATCATTGACGATGCGCCTTAACATTGTTTATGGCCAATCTTTGAACTCAAGCTTGTCTTTCAAACTTCCCACCCGGGAGAGATCAAAATACGATTGCCACACATCGTGAGCGAAACGCTCTTAAAAACCACTCACGGACTCGTCCTATATGATGTGGGTACCACTACTAGAAAAAACTAGCACCTGATGGCACCTGACTTACCCCTTTCTCCAACACAACACGGCTTCAGGCCATTGCACTCCACAAACACTCTTCTTACAGACCTTACACAAAGAGCTTTTGACGGCATCAACTCAGCTAGACCACCACACAGATCAGTACTTGCCACACTCGACATTAGTAAAGCCTTCGATGCCATCCCCTGCCACAACCTAACAAACAAAATCTACAACACAAACATGCACAACAACACAAAAAGATGGCTGGCCAACTTCTTAGCAGGCAGATGTGCACACGTATCTTTTGCCGGTCAGTCATCTAGCATTAGAAATTTCCCAAATGGAGTCCCGCAAGGATCCGTCCTGTCGCCCGCACTCTTCAATCTGTACATGCATGATATAAATACACCAAATTCACCCCAAATAACCATAGCCTCCTACGCAGATGACATAACACTCACAAGCACGCACCAAAACCCAGACACAGCAACAAGACTCCTTCAAGACTATATCGACACATTACATGAATGGTGCACTACAAACAGACTCAATTTAGCCCCAGCTAAATCCACTGCAACCCTCCTCACAAGCTGGACAGGAGAGCACGATTACGTCTCGGGACTCAATATAAACAACACACCCCTAACACACACACACACACACCCAAAATCCTAGGAGTAACATACGACACCCAAATGACATTCAAACAGCACACCACAAACACGAAAAAGAAACTGACACCCAGACTTAACGCCCTCAGATCACTTGCCCACACGAAATTTGGACACAACAAAGAGACCACCACCACAGTCTACAAACAATACATAAGATCAGTTATGGAATACGCAAGCCCGGCCTGGGCTTCTAACCTAGCTGAAACACATCATAAGACCTTACAGACTATTCAAAATAAAGCCCTGAAAATCATCACAGGATGCACCCACAGATCACCTACATCAAGAAACCAAAGTCCTCAAAGTCAAAGATCATCTAGACATGAGAGGCACACAATTCCTGGCAGCAGCCTCCACGAATCAACACCACCCACTACACTACATGGCAACACACCCACAGACACCAAGAAATATCAAAACAACACCCAGCACATGCTATCACACACAAATACTGTCTTCTCTCCCTCCCTGCCGACCCCAAACCACCTTACGGAAGCACATCCATACTCATATCACTCGCCGTTCCATCCACTCACTCATAGACAACACGCAGCTGCAAGCACGACCTCCCGAAATCCATCCTTCTGAATCCTCCCTTCCTCGCGAGGACAGAGTCCACCTGGCCAGGCTGAGATGCGGACACCATCCAGCTCTTCTCAGCTATCAGAAGAGACTGGATGACTCCGTCGTCGACACCTGCCCGGGTTGTAACACAGCACCCCATACCATTAAACACATCATAGAAGACTGCATTTCACACAACCACTTACGCCAACAACACAATTTACACTCTTTGAGATCTCTGTGGGAGAGCCCGACCGTGGCCATGGCCTTCCTTAACCCTCGTCTAGCGGGGGTTTTTAGGCTATTTTGGGCATATTCAGGCCCTCCTGAATGATCAATCAAGTATCTGCATGAAAGAAATGTATTCAGCAAAAAACTAGGCGCTACAAGCTTCAAAATGAGACCAGAACGAGCTACGTAGCACTCGTCGTTTTCATGCAGTGCTACCACTAACATGGGAGTTTAGCTTATAGCGGCATATTTTTTCCAGCTACGCTCACTACTGGCTACACTGCCGGGCTCTCGAGAACAGAGGGAGCATGAGTCAGTGGGCGGTGGTAAGCCCTGGGTGTCATCCGTGTGGCCTGCTGCGCTCCCGGCCATTTGCACTCGATTTTAACCCTTTAAAAGCCTTAATAATGCTCCTAACTTGCTGCTTTTTAGATACGGACTTAAGTCGGGCCCCGCTCTTTAAGTGTTAAGGACTCGGGGCTGTTCGGCCAGGTAGCTTAGGGAACAACAACAACAACTAGCAAAAAATAATAAAATAAAAAGATTAAACTTGATCTTAGCATTGCGCTTCTCATGCGTCTGCTGTTTGGGTACGCTTCGCCACGCTCCTCGAAGTGCTTGTTCCTCCTTATCTGATATATCAAGACTCTCAAAACATAGCAGATGAATGGGAAGGGGATGGAAGGGAGGGCCAAAATCGTCAATGATTCCGGGGCCACTACTAAATATTAGGTTTTCCTTCTTCCCTTCGGGACTCAAACCTATAATTTATTAGTGGCCCCTTCATCATTGACGATTCACCTGATATCTCAAGACTGGAGGGGAACATTCATCATGAATATCATTAACCACTAATAAATTACGAAGGTCCAAAGAAACATGTACTAAAAAGATCAGTTTAATAATAAAAATAGTAAAGGGTTTACAGGCGGCGTTCCTTAAAGGTAGCCTGCGGTGGTGTTAGCACCTTTACGTTTGACAGAACAGTTGTTGAAACACATAAACTATACATATAGCTTATAAATACATAAATAAATGAATCTTTTATCAATACTGATAATATGGTGGCCTATATATTTATGGCCCACAGGTACTGTATTACAAAATATTTGTACTTTCTCTTTTAATCCTAATCCTTAAGATTAATGAGCATAATGGAAACTCTGTTGCATCTATAAAGTAAACATAAACATTTTCCTGACTAAACTTATGTTAGTCTAAGGAATGGGTTATCACATGACCTTTCATTCTCGCCATATCTTGTATCACATAAGAGGCAGGTTAGAGTCCTTAGCTAGGATACTTCCCCCCCCCCCCCTTTTCTTTACAAAAATAGCCTAAAACTAGACTTTCTGCCTTAATGCTATACATGTACGAGAAGGTTTCATGAGATTCACGGACAGGTAACGTGTTAGAAATGTATGATTAGATGACCACAACTGGGTCTGTTGAATATCATCGAGAGAGTAATTGTGGAGGAATCTGAGTGACGCCGCCCACTTCCGGATATTGTGCGCTCTAGCCAACACGCCCGGATTACTCTCTCGAATCACTTCTACCAGTAACGCAGCTAGCCGGCGTTTTTGAAGACGTTCACCTGTTCGTGAAACTCAGAGGGAGCCCGCCTGTGATGGCCGGGAATCCCGCATAAATAACATAAGGGACTGCACCGGGCAAAGTAAATGGTGCCTATCGTGCTGTTTCAGAGCTGGAACTTCAAACTCCGTAAATACATGATTACTATGTTCATTATTAGCAATGGAGTTAGGAGCAGGGGCAATATGGACACTCATGTTGCGCTTCGAAAACCTTAAACAAGTTGGCTCCGAACTCATCGCCGCCAACTCAGACACCCTGTCACCCGTAGCCAATGCCATTAGAAAAATTGCCTTTTTAAGTCTTAACTCGAAAGGAGGATTATGGCAATATTTACGGGATTGAAGCATTTCAAGGGCCAGATTAAGTGACCAGGTGGGTGTGAGTTGACGAGGAGGAGGGTGAAGCCGGAAGCAAGACCGCATGAACCCCTTTTCCTCCGCCTCCGGCACGGACAGGCCAGTTAAATCGAAAAAAGGTGTCCGAATTGCTGTGAGGTGATTCCTTAATGTGACAACTGACAACTTTTGTATTTCAAAGAGGTAATTTAAATAATTAAACACCAGAGCCACCGAGGACTGTTGTTGATCAGTTTCTACGATCCAGGTAGTAAACGACTTCCAATGAGATTGATACTGTCTTTGAGTTGATTTAGCATACTGATTAATCAATTTGTGAGTCACGGATTCCCCAAACTGGCCTAGCCACTTGGCCTTCTGAATGTCCATAAGGCAAAAGTCAGCGAGGTCTTGAGGTTTCCAATTGTGTCTAAGTGGAAGCACGAGATCGGGAGCGACACCGGGTTCTCGCACCATGTATTCAATTGATTGTACCAAACTTGAGCCGGCCACAACGGCGCGATCATCGAGACCATGCCTCGATAACCCCGTAGTTTGTGAACTACTTTGCACAGTAAGGATGTGTCTGGAGGCGGAAACAGATAAATGGAGCTCCATTTGTTCCACTCTACCAGAAATGCGTCCGGACCCCCCGCCGGAGTCTGACTCTGACGTGTGAGGTACTGAGGCAGCTTGTGTGTTGCCTCTGATGCGAACAAGTCCACTTGTGGATGGGAGGGTTCGGCAATCATCTCTTGAAAGATGTTTTGCTTGAGAGCCCATTCTACTTGAGTGCTCTGTCTCCGAGACAGAGCATCTGCCCATACGTTCGCTACGCCGGGCAGATATGTTGCATGAAGATAAATCTCTAGCCTTGTAGCTAGTTGAAAGATCTTTTCCGACAACCCTTGTAACACTCGAGATCTCGCTGACCCTTGCTTTTGAATGCATGTCACTGCAGTCAAGTTGTCCATTCTGAAGGCAAGAGACTTTCCCGTCTGGCTCATGCCGTGCTCCTGTAAAAAGAATAGGGGGACTAGCAACTCCTTGGCATTGATATGAAGTGATTTGAAATTGACCATAGACCCTGACCCTGATGACCTAGGTTTGACTGGTAACCCCATCCCATGGTACCTGACACGTCTGTATCTATCCAGACTGTCGGAGGCGGAGCTGTCCATGTCAAGGAGGAGTGTATTACTTCTGGCTTTGCCCAGGCCGCGAGTAGGTTGTGGATTAAAGTTGGAAATAGCTGTAGTGTTTCCGCTGGCAACAGCGGAAAGCACCTGTTTCCTTCCAAAATAATTTGTTTGACCTTCAGACGACCTAATGGGACCGTCAGCTGTATCCAATTGAGAGAGCCTACCAGAGATTCCCAGATCCTCCTCGTTGTTGTCCGAGAATGAAGAAACTGAAAGCGTTTCCTCCGAAATCTCTGACGGTTGTCTTCGCTCTGACTCAAAGTGAGTAACTCGGTATCCCAGATAAGCCCCACCCACTGGATTTTCCTGGTGGGAATCAAGGAGGACTTTGTTAAGTTCACCTTGAATCCCAAGGCAGCGACATGATCTAATACCTGTTGAACATGTTGAAGGCATATTATTCTGGATTGTGCTACCACTAGCCAATCGTCTAGGTACCATAACACCATGATCCCCAGTTCGAGTAATGGTAGCAGAGCCTGTCGGACTAATTTTGTGAAAACTCGGGGTGCTACATTTAATCCAAAGGGCATTATCTGAAAGACAAACGTTTGATCCCCGTTGCACAAAGCTAGAAACTTTTGATAACGTTTGTTGATTGGGACATGCCAGTAGGCATCTGTCAGATCTATGGAGCACATCCAGCCCTGCGGCGGGAGTGTCAATCTGATCTGATTCACAGTCAGCATCCTAAATGACTGATTGTGAATGTGTGTGTTGAGATATGAGAGGTCGATCACCGGCCTCATCTGAACACTGTCCCTTTATGGCACCAAAAACAACCAGGATATGAACACGGGCTGTGACACAGGACTGGGGATACTGATCTGCTTGTGGGCCATCTCTTTGACAATTGATCCCACCTCCAATGAAACAAGATTGAATTCTGTGGGGATACGTAAACGGGGTCGCCGGGACCACCGCCAGGAGAGGCCTTTGTGGACCACTGTCCTTGCCCATGTTCGCCGGGGCCATGCCCGATGATAATCTCGGAAGTTGCCAGTTGCATAACTGGTGTTGTCCGGCAGTACTACTCTCGGTTCCGTCTCGCCTTGCCGTGGCACTGGGAGTGAGAGAGCCTTGTGGTAACTGATCAGTTTTTTGAAGAGGAGGGGTGTGACTCTGATTTTGGAATGGGGGGGATGAGAAGCCTTGCTACCATCACTACTGGGTTTACCCCTAGAATGACCCCTGAACCAAATCCCTCGACCCCTGGATTGACCTCGCCCTCGAGGCATCGCGTTATTCGCAGGGGCTGTGTAAGTCTTTGATTACTGATATGACTGTGCTTGACCACGAAAGGAACTCTTAGCTTTAAAGTAAGATTTAGCTGACTGCTCACCCTTAGACTTGGAAGTGGTAGCAGTTTATGAGTCTAATAAGAAATTGACTGTGCGCCAGGCGTCGTCAGAGGCTAGGGTTTTGGTAAATACATTGGACAAAATCAGTCTCCTACCGATCTCCGCCGGGAGCCTCCTCACCAAGTACACCCTCAGGTCTTGACGGACCCGTACCGCCTCATAGAGAGCGGTCCGGATGTCGCCAAGAGTTTTGGAGAAGAAGGCGCCTGGTCAGTGAAATAGCCTTCTGGGTCCCGGCGTCCGTTGCCGACTCAGTCGTCCTGGCCAGAGAGGCCCCAAGTTGGCGGCTGAGTAGGTATTGGGACGCCAGTCTCCAGGCTTTCTGCCTCATTTTATAGTCTTTATCGATCTGTACCTGTGTTGGGGGACAAAAAGGTTCAGGTAACTGGCATAAAGATAGTTTCGGGGCACCAAAAAATTAAAAAATGTATTGTGGTATCCCGTCCGCCTTGCCTACCGGCATAGAAAACCAGTGATTGTCTTCTGACGGAAAAATGTTTTCCGGCGGAAGCGGGAGGCAAGGCAGGGGATTGCATATAGACAAAATAGTCAGGATTATAAAATGTAGGAATGGCCCTGATGACAACATCAAGCACCTCCCCAGACTGGTTCTTGGCCCTCAACTTTTTGGCCTCACTTGCCTCGATAACCCAATGTTCCGGCACAGGAGACTCACCTGTAACCGTGGGTTGTGCGACCTCGGGGTGTAAAGGCTTAACAACTGACCAAGATTTATCCGGTCCATATAAAAGTGGCATAGGGGCCCTTCTTACTGGGAATAGATTTATCAAGTGGGGGAGGTAGCAAATCTGAAAACAATTTAAAATTGGACAGCAACAGAGCCGTGGCACCCGAAGTGGGAGCCTGAGGAGTGACAGGAGGGGGAGGTAAAGTTACACTAACTTGAGGTTGCACTGGTACTTGCCCTAGAGGTCGCACCACCGGGGCTACTGGTACTGGGACTGATACCTGTCGCTCACCTTTAACCTGTCTCATAAAGTCAATTAACTCCTGTAATTGGTCCTTAGCTACAAAAATTCCACTTTCCTGGTCAGACTGAGACGCAGACCGGGACATCTCTGACTCCTGCGTTCCAGATTGCCGAGAAGCTGGACGTTGGCCAGACGCCAGCTCCTCGATGTGTACTCTTTGTTGGTTTAGATTAGAACCTGGTGACCGGGTCGGGGGGGCCGACACAGCCTCCAACCGAGACTCGCCGACCCGGGCAGCGGTGTCATGTGTTCCTGTTTGTGAGTCATCGAGAACGTAGGGCTCAGAAAGGTCTCTAAGGTTCAAATCCGGAATGTCATACAAGAAAGGTTCATGAACTGAGGTTTGTCGGTCAGAAGAGCTATCATACTCCTGCCGGCTAGAACACACACTGCTGCTCCTCTCCATTCCCAATACCGGCAAAGACTTGGGTTCAGGTTGCGGGTTGTAGGGAATAGTAAACCAGTGAGATTGGCCTGAGACATGACTAGATGTGTCTCTTGGTGCCTCCCTGTGCGACGAAGACTTAACCGGCTGGGGTGGAGGCTGAGCCGCCTTCATCGACGATGAGGAGGACTTCCTAGACCTGCTCTTTCTTGACTTGTCATCGCCGGCAGAAAGTGCGGCGTCAAAATCAGGGCGTGACCTCTTAGCAGCTTGATCATCAGAAGGCGACTTGGGTCTTGGTCTAGGAGAGCGGGACCTGTCACGCCGTCTAGACGATGCTGGTACATCCGGCGGATCAACGGTCCTTGGTCGCTTAGGCTGGCGGGAGGAAGTTTCACGAGAGGAACCCCCAGGGGGTAAAGTAACTGACGCCCCTTTAAGCAAGTCATCTAAAATCTGGTCTGGTCTGGCCAGTTGCAAAGATTTATGGGCGACCGTCTTACAGTACGTTACATAATCAGATCTAATGTGAAGTAAATTAGTCTTACACTGACTATCAGCATGGTTCAAATAGGCATTGCGGAGGGCTGAACAATGAGTGCACGATTGGGAAAGCCAACGACCCAGAGAACGGTCTAAACAAGGAACACACTTCACACAGAGGGTGTGCCCGATAACCGTTAAATTGTTACACCCCAAAGCCTTACAAAAAGAGAAAACACTCTTATCCATGGTAACTTCCTCCCGCCAGGGAGATTGCAGATCCTCCTAGGTGTCCCACATGCGACCCCTGTTATGTGAGAACATTTCAAGAATCAATGCTCATAAGGACATGCTAGGCTGGAAAAGCTAATATTTCAATATAAAAATCTCCATGTTAAAAGAGAAAGAAGACTTGAATAACACTATACAATCTTAGTTCCACTTACGTTAAGTACATTCCCAGAAATGTAAGTGAGTAGGTAGTAGTCCCATGTGCTACTTAAATTATATAACTTCTTACCTAAGTGACCAACACTGACCTCATCCCGTCTTGTTATGCAAGAACTAAACCCGGCGGCCAGCACTACTATGGATATTAATTCTTAACCCCGGCGGACCAATCGCCAAAAAGAAAGCAAAACAGTTCAACTGAAAGCTACAAGATAGGAATGGGTGAGTTCGTTTCTCGGCTCAGCCGTTATTATTCCGGCAGACGTGGCTC
This sequence comes from Paralithodes platypus, assembly GCA_032716605.1. NCBI lineage: Eukaryota > Metazoa > Arthropoda > Malacostraca > Decapoda > Lithodidae > Paralithodes > Paralithodes platypus. The sequence continues at coordinate 740,345 of CM064519.1, forward strand.
CCCACGATGCACCCCCAGGATTAACGTCCGATTGTACCAAGCAACGAACGTTTTTATCTGTTAAGTTTTTTGCGGCGGAAATGAAGTTGTGATAAAGGAGGCGGCATAGCTGGAAACTCGGAACACAATTTTAGTAACATGCCGGCTCAGCCGGAATCAAACTAGACGCCGTGAACAAAACAGACAAAATCAATTACAATCCAGTACCAAATGCGGACGTTCTGAATTTTAACATAACTCTAGATGTTTCCTGGCGGAAAAACCACGCAAAACAACTAGAGGCACGTTGTTATTAAGTCTCACTCTATAAAAATCCCGCCGGAAGGGCCAACCCTCCAATATGGAATGAACAACGTGTACATACATGGCATGGTTATACATGAATAATAATACATCAATAATAACACACCCTAGCCACAACAAAATAACCTACATGAGGCCAACTAGATGGGGGCAGATGGCGATGAAATCAATCATTGTAGCACAAACCTGCGATCCAGCGATGACCACATATTCACGTAGAAACACGAAGAGTAGGTTGAAGAGCAGCATGGCTCTGTGCAGGACCCCTCAGCTAAGTGAGACAAACCACGAGCACTAGCCCACGTGGCATACTGTTGAACACCCAAAATGGACCGAACAACAGGCCCCGGTTCACCCTATAAGAAGCCTCATGACTAAATATTGAACTAGTAATGAGCTAGGAAAATAAAACAAGCATGTGGGAGCCTCGCCTTATCACAACGAGGACTCCGCCTAACACGTATACTTTAGACCCTGAAAAACAGTCTCCAGGGCCCGCATTTAACACTCACAGCCTACACTAGTCGATAAGCTACCTGACCTCAGCACTTAACATGTACAAATGAGCAAAGACTCACCATAACCGAGGGGAGGTGATGAACAAGGGAGGGCAGGAGCGCCTGGGACGCACGTCCGATGCACGAGGGCTCGGGAGAAATAAGGAGGAACAAGCGCTTCGAGGAGCGTGGCGAAGCGTACCCAAACAGCAGACGCATGAGAAGCGTAATGCTAAGATCAAGTTTAATCTTTTTATTTTATTATTTTTTGCTAGTTTTTTCTAGTAGTGATACCCGCATCATATAGGACCAGTCCGTGAGTGTTTTTTAAGAGCGTTTCGCTCACGATGTGTGGCAATCGTATTTTGATCTCTCCCGGGCGGGAAGTTTGAAAGACAAGCTTGAGTTCAAAGATTGGCCATAAACAATGTTAAGGCACATCGTCAATGATGAAGGGGCCACTAATAAATGTTGTATTCCTGAGATAAGTAGTTAGTGAGTTGATAGATATAGTATCAATCCGATCAAACATAGAGAGTAATGATGTAATCATGATATGTAGAGAATTAAGTGTTGAGTATTGATCATATAGGTGTTTATGAATTATTGATTATATTGGACTATGTAATGAGATATATTTATTTGAGTAAGTGGTATCAGTGTTATTGAGTTTATGTATTTGTCAGACAGGACGTCAGAGTGGAGATATTCCAAACAAAGGGTTATATTATTGTAGGTGCCTACGGGTACGGATTTATTTGTATTAGAGATAATAATGTATATAATGTAAGAGTGTTAAAGATAGGTAAATAGCGGTCAAATTCATTAAAGCCTTGGTCTTTGGATTAGACATATTGAGGCCCGGTAAAGCTGATATATTATTTTGGAGACTAGTATTGTGCCTTCGGATCGAAGTCGGAGTGAGTCAATACCTGAATAGCGGGTATCCAAATAGGTGGTAACGGGAACTTGCGAGTTCCAACGTACAATCTATTATGGGTCAACGATAATATTCAATCTGATTGTTGAACTCATTTCGGCCCGAACAGAGAATCAATTGCTAGGGGAACATTGAACTATTTGGGATATGAACTTCCAAACAACTGTCGAATTATTCCCACCTTAGTAGTATACGGAGAATTAGAAAATAAGTACTACATTTTGGTGGCAAATGGTGGGATTCGACAAATTGTTTGGATTCTATCTATCTATCTATTGCCTGACGCCGTGATCCCCGAAGGGGTGGCCACGAACGAACCGCCCCCATGCACCTCTGTCCCCAGTCAGTCGACGCCCCTCCCCCCAACCAGCACCGCCTTCGTTCATGTACTTCCTCACTCCATCCTTCCACCTCTCATTCGGTCTACCTCTCCCTCTCTGTCCCTCCACCTCGCTCTCGTACACCCTCTTAGTCATTCTCTCGCTTCCATACGTTCCATATGGCCGAACCATCTCAAGTTGTTCCTTTTCACACTTTCCAGCACATCTACCTCCACACCACACCTCCTTCTTACTTCCTCATTAGTCTGTCTATCCCTCCATGTAACTCCGCACGCACTCCTTAAGTAATTCATTTCCACTGCTCTCACTCTTGGTCTGAGTCTCTCAACCAACGTCATGCTTCGCTTCCGTAAGTCAGTGTCGGGATTACCACACTGTCATGCAAGGACTTCTTCACTTCCATACTGACCACCCTATTTCTTGTTACTGCTTTTAGCATTCCTACAACCCTCTTCCCCTGTTGTACCCTCTCCCGAACTTCTTCATCCATAGTCCCATCTTTACTCAACACACTGCCCAGATACTTAAAAGAGTTGACGATCTCCATAGCCTGACCGTTCAGCTTGTTTGGATTGAATATATTTATTTAACGAACCAGACATAATGACGACATTACTACCGTTTAGATTATGGGAAGAGGAGAAAGAAGAAATTGAGCTATGGATTGAACAATTAGAATGTCAATTCACTCTACTTGATGTGGGAGAAGATGAAAAGAAGATAGCCTATGGAAAGGCACACTTAGGCAAGGCCCTGAACGATGTAAGGGTACGTCTAGAGGGACTAGTGTCATGGGCAGAAGTTAGGAATGCTCTCATTATAGGTTTGACTCCTGTAAGGAGATAAAGAAAACCTAATATTTAGTAGTGGCCCCGTAATCATTGACGAACATGCCTATTACATAAGGCATCCTCTTCAAACACTAATCCGCCGTAGTTTGAATCTACCGCGCAGAGCATTTAAAAACTGAGGAGCCTTCATCATGAGTGCACGCGACCTCACTCATGGCTTCAGTCATTATGAATTGGGTTCTCACTACGAAAAAACTTCGTAAAAAATAAAAACAAAAAGAAAATAAGAATAACTATCCAATAAGCTTTCCATCATATCGTGGATGTACTTGTGTGGATTTCTGACCAGACGCTGAATCAGGCGTCATTCCTCCTTCACTGACATATCAAGTAAACCAAAATCCTTAATACATCAACGAATGGGAAGGGGACGGTCGGGAGGGCCCCAGTCGTCAATGATTACGGGGCCACTACTAAATATTAGGTTTTCTTTATCTCCTTACAGGAGTCAAACCTATAATTTATTAGTGGCCCCTCCATCATTGACGAACATGCCTGATATCTAAGACTGGAGGGGGACATTCGTAATCATATCATAACTCTAGAAAAGCAGATAATAAAAACAACCACATAGTATTCTTACTTTTGAAAAATGTATTTAATACGGCGTAGGCCGGAAATATACAAGAAAAAGGGGTTCAGGCAGGTGCGTGCTTCAAAGAAGCCTGCCCGACAAAATGGGTAACCCTGAAGATTCTGAACACAGATCTGTAGTTACAAAAGGCACCCCACTCAACGAGTGGTGACAAAAATAATAAGTTATAAGTTTATATGTGCACATCATAAACCCCAAAATACATGTGGAGATCAATTGCTAATGAACTCCATTGAACTAATATTACATTGCTTTCGCAGCTAAAACTACTATAACAACACCGTTGTTTTGTACTAAACTTTGTACTAGCACAAATTCTCGCAGAGAAATTTTCATATCACATTTTAACCTTAAATTGTATCACAGCTCTCATACTCCGGCAGGGTCTAGGGTGTCCTATGTCAACTGACTGCACCCCCCCCCCCTTCCGTGAAAATAAACATAAGTGACTGCAGGGCCACCTAGACCCTCTGCCTTAAAGCTATACATGGTAAGGAAGGTTTGTCTAGAGCAACTGACAAGTATCTAGAGAGAAACGTATGATTAGACGCCCACAACTGTGTGGACGCATATCTTCAACTGAAAAGTTTTTCAGGAAACGTAAAGAGGCCGCCCACTTGCGTAAATCGTGGGCCCAACCCACAACGCCGGGATTACTCTCTTTAATGACTTCTACCAGAAGAGAGGCTAATCGCCGTTTAAGTAAGCGTTTACCCGTACTCGCTACCCATAAAGCACCTTGGGGGTTATGAGGAGCTATTCTCAAATATTTGGTTAGAGCTTGCACTGGACATAAATTATGATGCACCTTTCCCCTTTTTAACGCCGGCACCGTGAACTCAGAAAACACGTGTGCACTATGCTCATTCTTGGCTACAAACGCCGGGGAGGGTGCAATGGAAATTGAATCATTAAGTCTACCAAACCTAAGACAATTAGGTGTGTTGCTCATCGCCGCCAGCTCAGACACTCTGTTTCCGGTGGCCAAAGCCAAAAGGAAAACTGCCTTCTTTAAGATTAAAGCAAAGTCTGCAGTATTTTGATACAGACGAGAATGAAGTAAAGACAAAGCTTTGTCCAGAGACCAAGTAGGCATGAGCTGACGGGGAGGTGGGCGGAGTTTAAAACACGCTCTCATAAATCCTGTTTCCTCCGCCACCGGTATGGATAGACCTGTAAGGTCGAAAAAGGGCACTCTAATCGCAGTTAAGTGATTCTTCAAAGTAACCACAGATAAACGTTTCTGCTCAAACAGATAGTTCAAGTAATTAAAAACCAATGCCACTGAGGGTACAGTTTGTTCCGTTCTAACAATCCAAGAAGTAAAAGCTTTCCAATGAGATTGATATTGTCGCTTAGTAGACTGAGTATATTGATTGAGCAATTTATTGGTCACATCCCTACCGTATGGTGCTAGCCACTTGGCCTCCTGAATGTCCATAATGCAAAAGTCAGCGAGGTCTCTAGGTTGCCAATCGTGTCTAAGTGGAAGTACCCGACCGGGAGCGATACCGGGTCCGGGCACCACATTATTAATTGCTGGTACCACACCTGCGCCGGCCACAGGGGCGCGATTAGCGAGACTAAGCCTCGATAAACTCGTAGTTTGTTCACTACGTGGCACATTAGTGACGCATCTGGCGGCGGAAACAGATAGATGGAGCTCCATCTGTTCCAGTCTGTCACTAGGGCGTCTGGCCCCCCTGCCGGCGTTATCGCCCGGCGGGTGAGGTATAGAGGGAGCTTGTGAGTCTCCTCGGACGCAAAAAGATCCACTTGTGGATGGGAGAGCTCCGCAATCATTAGGTCGAAAATGGGTTGCTTGAGCTCCCATTCTACTGTCGTGCTCTGTCTCCGGGACAGAGCGTCTGCCCAGACGTTCGCTACGCCTGGGAGATAAGATGCGTGAAGATAAATGTCTAGACTGGTGGCTAGAACAAAAATCTCTTCCGACACGAGTAGCAACTTCCTTGACCTCGTTGACCCTTGTTTCTGAATACAGTGAACTGCATTCAGATTGTCCATTCTGAAGGCCACCGACTTGCCCCGTAACGCCGGGCCGTGAGCCTGAAGGAAATACAAGGGGACTAGTAACTCTTTGACATTTATGTGAGAGATTTCTAAGTGGGACCAAAGTCCCTGACCCTGGTGCCCCTGATTTGACTGAAATCCCCACCCTATGGTGCCTGACGCATCCGTGTCTACCCATACCGTTGGAGGAGGAGAGGTCCATGACATGATTGAGTGCAATGTTTCCCTCTTCGCCCAGACCGCTAGTAAGGTGTGGATTAATTTTGGTATGGGCCATAATTTTCCCGCCGGTAAAAGTGGGAAATATTTGTTGCCTTCCAATATTAATCGTTTTACTTTCAACCGGCCCAACTTGACAGTTAGCTGAATCCAGTTGAGAGAGCCGACCAGAGACTCCCAGACTCTTCGTGTCGTAGTCAGACTGTGAAGAAACCTGAACAGTTTCCTGCGAAACCTGTTGCGATTGTCCACACTCTGACTCAGAGTGAGAGCGGCGGTGTCCCAGACCAGCCCTATCCACTGAATTACTCTTGAGGGAACAAGGTTTGACTTTACCAGATTTACCTTGAAGCCTAGAGTTTTGACATGATTTAAAATGATATTGACATGTTTTATGCATAATTGTTGTGTCTCTGCCACCACCAGCCAGTCGTCTAGATACCACAACACTCTGATTCCCTGTTTTAACAACGGCATCAGGGCTTGCCGGACTAGTTTCGTGAATAATCGAGGTGCTAGGTTCAAACCGAACGGCATCCTCTGAAAAACAAAATTTTGGTGCCTGATCCTCAAGGCCAGAAACCTTTGAAATCTTTTGTTGACCGACACGTGCCAATAGGCGTCTGTCAGGTCTAGGGAACACATCCAGCCTCCCGGCGGAAGTGTTAGCCTGATTTGATGAACTGTTAACATTCTGAAAGACTCGTTGTAAATGTGAAGATTCAGATAAGACAGGTCTACGACCGGCCTCATCTGAACACTGTCCCGTTTGGGAACCAAAAACAGTTTTGACGTGAATACAGGGTAATCTGGAGGGACCGGGATGATGACATTCTTGGCAATCATCTCCTGGACCAGCGACTCCACCTCTAATGAAACACAATTTGCCGTTGTCGGCTGACGTAAGCGAGGTCGCCGGAGCCACTGCCAAGTGATGCCTTTGCGTGCCACCATCCGTGCCCAGGTTTTTAACGGCCATGCTTGGTGACACGTTCGGAACGACCCAGTTAGCAGACAAGGGTTCGCCGGCTGTACTTCCCTCGGTTCCTCCGGCTCTAAGACAGGCACTGGGAGTGAGAAAGACTTTAGTTTTTGATGGTGGGTTTGGTGGTGTTGGACGCTTCGCCGGCTGGCTGGTGTGGGCCGAAGACTGGCCCTGCCCCGGCTTATACTGGCCGCGTCCCCTCTGTCCTGAAAACCCTCTCTGTCTATGCCTGAACTGACCCAGGGGGGATTGGGAGGACTTAGGCGGAAGAAACGGCTTAGAACCCCCTGGCTGAGCTTTAGTAGGAGGCTTAGGTTTGGGGAAGTTAAATGCAGGTTTCTTAGCCTGTGCGGGACTGTGCTTCACGGCCTGTGCCATGTTAAACACTGTTCGCCATACATCAGGGGACATTAAAGAAGGAGTAAGTACTGGGGACATTACCACCTGGTTAGCAATGCGATCAGGCAGCTTGCGAACTAATGACATCCTAAGATCCTGTCGTGCTCGCACCGCCTCAAGTAAGGCTGTGCGTATGTCACCTAAGGATTGAATCGACGACTGAAGAATCAGACGCCGGGATAACTCAACTGATCTTCGAGCATCCGCGTCTGCGATTGCCTGAGTAGACCTGAGTAAAGACTTAGCCACCTGTTGAGAAACTATGTACTGTGAAAACAGGCGGAAAGCTTTTCCCCTTAGCCTAAATTCTCTGTCTAGGTGAGAAGGGGTAGGGGTAGTGAATGGTTCCTTTAGTTCACAAAGATTAATCTTAGGGGCAGCTAGAAAAGAAAATAAAGCTGACGGAACTCCGCCGGCAGAACTTACCGGCATGGAGAACCATGAATGTGTATCCTGAGGGATCTGGTGGGAAGATTTAGAAGTGAAAGTGGTTGCAAAGTTTTGAGCCTCTACCTCCCAATCCACCCAAGGTCCTGGTCCCAACTGTCCCACCTTCAACACTGGATTAGCTGTCTCGTCTGTGACGGTCTGTAAATCTAGTTCAGGAGTAAGAGCCGACAGAGCCTTAATATCATTAAACCCATCCAGCTTAGACCAGTCTGAAAAAAGTTTTGAAGCTGAGGCAGGGGGTAAAGCAGGCTTAGATGCATAAACAAAATAATCCTGATGATAATAACTAGGTATAGCCTTGATATTTACGTCCAAAACATTACCCAAGGCATCCAATGCCCTTAATTTCTTTGACTTATTTCCCTGGATAAACCACTCACGTGGTACCGGGAGTTCCCCTGACAAGGTAGGCTGGGCAAGCTCTGGCTTAGAGGGGTTCAAAGGGACCCATGACTCGTCTGGCCCATAAAGCAGGGGCATAGCTACCTTTCTAAGAGGCGCTTTGTCTAGAGGGGGTGGATTAACATCCGTAATGACCCTGACATTTGACGTAGTGAATGCCGCCGTAGCTGGCTTAGAGCTCCCTGCCGGTGACAGAGTAGGAGGGTTAGGAATCTTAGATAAATCGATTGACGTTATCAGAGGCCGTACCGCAGAACTTGTCAAGGGAGCCCCCAAGTCCATTGTGGGGTTTTCTCGTTGTTGATTAAAGAATTTAGATAGAGCATGAGTAAGTAACCCATCAATTTCTTGTGCTGTAACAAACTGGTTAGATGCAGAACTTTCAGGTGAATCAGTATTATCATGGGCGGCGTCCAGGCCTGAGCCTGACCCTTGTCCATCCCTATCTGAAATTATTGACACTTCATCTTGTTCCTCCCGATCCTCCTGAGAAGACCCCGCCGAGGCAGGGGCACCTTGTTTCCAAGATAAGTCAGGGATAGAGGATGGGGTCGCCGCGTCCCTGTGGACATCGGCTACTGTGTGACTCGTATGAGTCGGACGTGGATGGTCAGACCCTGGCTGAGCAAACCGCCAAACACCGAGGCTCTGGCCTACGCTCTCTTGAGAGTCTGAAACATTCTCAATTATTGAATTTCCTGAACTTTCCGTTTCTAGGGTTAAAATATCAATAGGTAAATCTTGTTTAGGGACAGGCGCTTCACTATACTCTGAGGCTGTAACAGAAACATTTTCAGGTGTAGAGGTACGATGAGATGCACTAGACTTAGTAGAATGTCGAGAGGACTTCTTATGGGAATCCTTTTTGGAGGATTTGTGGCTACGGTGTGACCGCGAACTAGACCTAGGTTTGGAAGAATCACCACCATGACCACTGGGGGAAGCTTCAGTCTTACACTTCTTACTAGCCGGGGAAGAGGCCCGACTTGAAGACTGCTGTCTGAGAGGTGACCTTGACCTCGATCTCGCCTGCGACGAGGAGGTGGCTGCCGGGGGAGTAGGCTCTCTCGGGCGTTTAGACGTATCCACAGACGATACAGAACCCTGGCTAGTCTCTGTCGGCTTAAAACCCGTTACTCTAGAGGTACGTTTAGGGGGAGGGTGCTCTGACAGCAACTTATCCCAAAGTGGGACGTTGTCACATTGAAGTGACTTATGTGCGACAATGGTAGTGTAGGCCGACATTTGTTGTCTGACCTCTCTCAACGCTACCGCCGCGGTCTTGTCATTGTCACACAGGACTTTATTGGCTAATTGGGAGCAAAAGGAACAATTAAGTGTAACCCAGAGACCCCTTGAACGGTCTAGACATCTAACACACCTTATGCAAAGGGTATGCGCAAAAATTGGGATACCCGCGCAAGTAGGGGTAATGCACAGGGCAAAAACTGGGGCCACAGTAGCCATGACAGAGACTGGTGTGAGGAAACTACCGCCGGGTCTGTATTGGTCCGCCGGAGCTCAGCTCTGGAAAAATAAAGAAAAATTTCCAGGAATTAATGCTCATAAGGTTAACCCACGTGTTCGCATACAAGTGTTAATAACCCGCCGGGTAACGGGATGCAAAGACACAGCTAACACATCTCGCTACGCGGCTGGGTGTAAAGAGGCTAAACAAATCTTCTTAGCTAAAGAACATGAAGAATACCCTCTGATATAATGGTCCAGTATGGCACTTATAGTCTGTAGGAGGTGGTGACTGTCTCAAGATTCAATTTTGTAACAAAGCCCCCCTCATAAAGACGCCGGCCCTTGAAATATTTTAGTAGAATAGCCCAGGGCAGGAATATACGAGATCTGATTTTTTAACGAATTGTCCCAAACGATCGTCGTAAAAATAGAAGGCGGCGATACTGAAAGTATCCCCCAATTAAGGTTAATCGAAATTGAATTTGTTTATAAATTCCTTAGTTCCTCCACTTAGGGGCACCCGCCGGGTGTGGGAATCGATTTGGTTAAACCTCACTGAACCTTCAATTGCCGTAAGAGTAAAGGCAGCGATACACAGAGTATCACTCAAATGGATTGGTTAACTATATGAGACCTAAGTCGTTTATCCCACCCTGCTCAGGTGCACCCGCCGGGTGAGAAGTCTAAAAGTTAACCCCACAAGTTCCTGACCCCACTTCTTTGTAAAAGATCGCCGGGGAGGAACGCCTAAACAACAGCTAGGTTTTCCATGTGGTTGTCGTAAACCAGGTAGAAAAACCTATAAAAACGAGTGTTCTCAAGAACGTCGTTTCTTTATATATATCTAAATATATATGTAAGGATGGGTACAGCCATCCCGCCGGGAATTTAAAGGAGGCCTGAAACCAGGCACCCACAGAGACGCAGTCCTGGAGAGCCACAGACACCTCCCCACGCCGGGGAACCAGCCAGAGTTAAAAACCACGTGTGGCCCAACACTGCTCATCGGTCAGGATTTTTCATGGTGAAACCGAGAAAAAACCCGCCGGAAGGCAAACCCCACCCTGAACAGACACCATCTGAACCAAACGACACGAGGAGAGACACGCACGACTAACCAAGGTCACAACATAATCCGTGGAATTAGCCAATACACAACTAAACCAGGAAACAATTATAGTCCGAGGAATTAGCCAATACACAACTAAAACCCGGATACACATGACACAGTAGGGCATATTTATAAAATAAATAATAACACTAGACATGTGGCAAAGCTACGAGCGGCTGGCTAGGCCTAGGTAGACGGCATGAAAATAGTTGAAATATAAACACACACTGGAATATCACAACAGGAACCACCGCCAACACACCACCGAAGCGATAACTTCCGACCCCGGGAAGCCTGACACGGACCCAGAAAAAACTTCACTAAGTGAAGAAAAATACGCTGGGAACGTCAGCAAACACAGCTTACCTCATCAGAAGGATAAAAGGCAGCAATAATTAACGCGTAATGAAAGCCGCCTGCATCACCAACTAACACAACTGTGAAAAGTTCACGTGTCCACAACAGGACCACGAGGGTACATCCGAAATAGATGCCCCATACACACGACCCAAAATACACTGCACTGCGGGCAACCAGCCCAGGACACTCCTGCTACGCCTATCCTAACCTTACTCGATACATCCTAGAGTAAACAAATGAGAAAAAACTCACTAGGGACGCAACGAATGCGGAACCAGCGGAGCCTGAAAGGTACGTCCGGGCAGGCTGAGCGCAGAGCAAAGAAGGAGGAATGACGCCTGATTCAGCGTCTGGTCAGAAATCCACACAAGTACATCCACGATATGATGGAAAGCTTATTGGATAGTTATTCTTATTTTCTTTTTGTTTTTATTTTTTACGAAGTTTTTTCGTAGTGAGAACCCAATTCATAATGACTGAAGCCATGAGTGAGGTCGCGTGCGCTCATGATGAAGGCTCCTCAGTTTTTAAATGCTCTGCGCGGCAGATTCAAACTACGGCGGATTAGTGTTTGAAGAGGATGCCTTATGTAATAGGCATGTTCGTCAATGATGGAGGGGCCACTAATAAATAGAAGAATTTGGCTGAGAAACCTCCACAAGGAAGGTCAGAGACAAACTAAAAAGTCTGAAATTAGATTGACAAAATGTGAGAACCCTGAGGAGGGAGATCACGAAACATTTCAAACTTGCTTATCCTCACATGGACCAGGAGAGTCAGGAGACAGAAATAAGAGAGATTATGATTCAAGTATGCCCTGTGGAAGTTAGAAAGCACTGTATTATACATGAAGTGACGACCACAAAGGAACTCATGGATGTAATCAAGAAGGTAATGGAAGCCAGAGAGCTAAAGGAGGAGAACCCAAACAAAGGGTATCAGAGAACAATGATTCGATGCTTTATATGCAGACAAACCGGACACCTAGCTAGGAACTGTTCAAACCGCTCTCAAACTCCGACTCACAGATTTAACTCGAGACCAACACCTCCAAATGACAGTGGCGTCACCAGGGGGGGGGGGGGGGGGGGGCTTAGCCCCCCCAAATCAAGGACTCAGCCCCTCCAAAAATGCAAACCCCAAAACTGCCAAAAGTAATTAAAATAAATAAATAAAAATTAAATAATAAATAATGCATAACCAGTTCACCACATTCACCAGCCCTGCATCCAAACCCCCCCCCCCAAATCTACTTTATAATAATTGATCCATATAGGTTAAATACGAATTGTTTATGTAATGTGAATATTTATTCACAAGTACACATCTGGATTGAGTCAGAATTCTCTTCTGAAAGCTGTAGCTGATTGTGCGATTGATGTCATAACCAAAGAAGCAAAATCAGCTCCCTTTTTTGCAATAATAGCTGATGAGACTAGAGACGTTAGTGTTACTGAGCAGCTTAGTGTATGTATCAGGTATGTGTCGGATGAAACTGTAAATGAGAGGTTCTTAGGATTCATTGCTCTAAAGGATCTTGATGCTGCTTCTGTGGCTAATGCTTTGTTGGAGGAACTCTGTAAGCTAGGACTAAATATTAATAAACTAACAGCACAGTGCTATGATACAGCATCAGTAATGAGTGGCAGGATCAGTGGTGTGCAGGCGAAAATTAGAGAATCAGCCAAGAATCCATGTTTTTATGTCCCATGCTCTGCACACAGATTACAACTGGTCATAACCCATACTGCTGGTTGCATACCAGAGGTGGCAGAGTTTTTTACTTGATTTCAGGCCTGATTAACTTCATCCGTGGCTCAACCTTACGCCATGATATCTTTATCGACTTCCAAAAAGACAGAAAACTGCCAGTTTTGGAACTTCCCAAAGTGTGCCAACACAAATGGGAATACAACCATAAGGCCCTTAAGTCAATATCCCAACGTTATGAGATCCTATTGGAAACTCTGGAAGATTTGTCTAGCCATGGACGATCTGGTGAAGAAAATGCATTGGCTAATGGATTCCTACAATCCTTGAACAAATTTGAGACTGTTTTTCTATTGACTGCTCTCATTGAAATCTTTGACATTACAACCCCACTATCAAAACTTTGGCAGAGTGAGGATATGGATCTTGATGCAGCAGTTAACATGGCACAAGACACAATCAAAATGCTCAATGACCAAAGAACTACAAATGACCATTTCAACACCATTTGGGAAAAAGCAGTTGAATTTGCTGCAGCAAGGAACATAACTTCAGCTCTCCAACAACCTTCAAGGTCAAGAAGGCAAAGGAAGCCATCTTCGCGGTTGTTAGAATCCGTTGTAACTGAAACCATACGCCAACGAGACACCTCTGAAAGGGTTGAGGACCCAAAATCCCACTGTAAAAGGTTTCTGTATTGTCCTATTCTAGACAAGGTCCTCAGTGAGTTTAGACTCAGATTTGATGAACCGAAGAGTATTCTACTTGGTGTCTCTGCTTGCCATCCATTATCTCCAAATTTCCTTAATGAAACTGATTTGAATTACATAAGAACATAAGAACATAAGAAAATGGGAGTCTGCAGAAAGCCGATTGGCCTAAGCAAGGCAGATCCCTGTCCCACACAACCCCAATTACAAAGCCCAATTATAGGCTCAACACTCTAATACCCTGAGGATCATCTTACCAAAACGGTTAGAGATTAACGCAGGATTACGGGGGTCTGCAGAGCGCTGATTGGCCCAACCCTGCTGATCCCCCTTCACACCCAACCCTTCTCGTCCATATGCTTATCCAATTTTATCTTAAAGCTCCCTATCGTTTTTAATCCCACTATAGCACTTGGTAGTCCATTCCACCCATCTACAACTCTGTTACCAAACCAATATTTGCCTATATCTTTTCTGAAACGAAATTTATCTAATTTGAAACCATTGGTACGAGTTCTTTCGCTATCACTGAGCTTTAGTACATTTGTCATGTCCCCTTTGTTAATCCCACTAACCCACTTGAACACCTCTATCATATCCCCTCTAACTCTGCGTCTCTCTAACGAATGTAAGCCTAATTTCTTCAACCTTTCTTTATACGGAAGATTTCTAATATTATGGATCATTTTTGTCATTCTACGTTGTACTCTCTCCAATGAATCTATGTCCATTCTGTAATAAGGACACCAAAATTGAACAGCATAATCCATATGGGGTCTCACTAATGACAAGTAAAGTTTTAAGATAACATCAGCAGTTCTGTTACTCACACTCCTTGAGATGAACCCGAGAATCCTGTTTGCCTTGTTTCGAACGCTTATACACTGTTGTCTAGGCTTCAAATCATTGCTAACAAACACACCTAGATCTTTCTCACAATTCGAGTTTTCTAATTCCACATTAGCTAGTTTATATTTAACATTTGTATGCATCTTCCCTATCTTTAATACCTTGCATTTGTCAATGTTAAACTTCATCTGCCAATTTACTGACCATTCGTGTAAGGTATCTAGATCCCTTTGGAGGCACTCTATATCTCTATCTGAATCAATTGTTCTCCCCATTTGGTATCGTCTGCAAATTTACTTATCCTACTAGTTATACCTAAATCAAGGTCATTTATGTATATAACAAACAACAGAGGACCTAATACAGATCCCTGGGGGACACCACTTTTGACTGCTCCCCATTCTGACTTCGTACCATTTATGCTGACTCTCTGCTTCCTACCAATTAGCCATGACCTAATCCATCCCAACAACGCCCCACCTATTCCATGCGCCTCAACCTTTCTCATCAATCTCTCATGGGGGACTCTGTCGAAAGCTTTACTGAAATCTAAATATATTATATCATATGACTTGTCATTATCTACTGCTTCATATACCTCTGAGAAAAAACTAAGCAAATTAGTAAGGCAAGAACGTCCCTGAGTGAATCCATGCTGAGAAGAATTTATTAAATTAAATGTATCTAAGTGGTTTCTAATTTTACTAGCAATAATTGACTCTAGTAGCTTTCCTATGATTGATGTAAGACTAATGGGACGGTAATTGGATGCTATTGATTTGTCACCTTTTTTGAAGATCGGAACTACGTTTGCAAGCTTCCAAGCTTCTGGAACTATACCTGTCTCCAATGACTTGTTAAATAAAAATGTTAATGGGTAACTTAACTCATCCCTACATTCTTTTAATACTCTAGCATATACCTCATCAGGACCAGGCGATTTATGAGGTTTCAGTCTGTCAATTTCCTTAAGCACATCATTTCTACTTATAGTAACCGTACTTAACCTATGTTCTATACTATCGCTATATACCTTACGGACTTCTGGAAACTGTGCCAAATTTTCATTAGTGAAAACGGAAAGAAATTGACTATTTAATGGAAAGAAATTGACTATTTAATGGAAAGAAATTGACTATTTGACTATTGACTATTGACTATTACCTTGCTGACCAGTACTCAGTTGAAAGGGAGAGCCTCCATGCAGAACTTTACAGGATGTGAAATCCATTTCCGGTGCTTTGGATAAACTGAAGCCACTGAAGCATGGTTTCACCACACTCTGGACTTTGATGCATTTGGCCCTCACTTTCCCTGTCAGTAATGCCAAATGTGAGAGATCCTTTTCTGTCTTAAAACGGATCAAAACATACCTCAGGGCAACAATGGGACAGGAACGGCTGACCAGTCTAGGTACAATTTCTATTGAAAAGGCTGTGGTGAATTCACTTGATCTTGATTTGGTAGTTGACAAATTTGCATCTCTTCCAATACCGTCACAGTCAGGGTCAGGTGAATCCACCAAAAGGCGTTTGTCCCTTACTTAACATGGGGCATGGTGATTGGTCATGGAATGAAAAGCAATTTAGTTAATTTATCTCATTTACTATATTTTTTTTCTGTTTGATAATTGAAAATTTGAAATACCTTGAACTCTGATATTGCAAGTATATAATTAATAATTTGTCACTTCTTTATCAAAAGGAAAAACTAAAGAAACAACCAAAAAATGTAAACGGTGGAAAGCAATAAAACTAAGTAAAATTAAAAACCATCAACAGTTATAATGAACTAATCATAATCATAAAACCATCAACAGTTATAATGAACTAATCATAATCATAAAACCATCAACAGTTATAATGAACTAATCATAATCATAAAACCATCAACAGTTATAATGAACTAATCATAATCATAAAACCATCAACAGTTATAATGAACTAATCATAATCATAAAACCATCAACAGTTATAATGAACTAATCATAATCATAAAACCATCAACAGTTATAATGAACTAATCATAATCATAAAACGTTTACATTGATTGAAAAGTGAAATTGTGAAATAAAAGACACATATCCACATACCATTAGGCCATGTCACTATATGAAACTTTGAAAGGATATCAGTTTTATAGAATAACAATTGTTTGTAATCTTGTATTTTATCAATAGGCTTATCTAAAGTAATTGCTTTATGATTTGGAGTTAATAAATTATACTTTTTGTTTTAAGTGAACTGTTTTGTTTTTCTATCACAGTAATGGAAGACAAATCTTGCCAATTAAATCTATATAATGGTACAATAATAAAAGTTCTTCAAATTATCCAATTTAATATGCTAAGAAATCGTTACAAACTATAGTATATTCATTATAAGTAGGCGAAACATCTAGACCACTTACCTCTATACCTAAGGAAAGACTGGAGTAATCAAGCTAATATTTCTACCTTTGGGAAGGGTCAGCCAGGCAATAAGTATGGACATTTACAACCCATTTGCTCTAGCCATTTAGCGAATTACAAAGGTTAGGGGTCACAATTTCTGGCCTACCTATAATGAATGGACTATAGTATGATAGTATATGAAGAAAAAACTATTCTCTGCACATAGGCTTTATACCCTACAATTACCATTGGCCTTGTAACTTACTGACTGATGCCTGGTATCAGGCTCATCAATATTTACGTGTCATATGTTTCTTACTTATACAAATTTTTAGGCCTCAAAAAAGCCCCAGAAACTGCTCAAATTTCAAAATTTGACGGGGCTTACAGCGCCCCCCCCGGACCCCCCAGCTGCTCAGGCTCGCTTCGCTTGCCACCCACCCACCTATCTATGCCAGGGCTACAGCCCCCCAAAAATTTTACCCCTGGTGACGCCACTGCCAAATGATCGACCCCTGCCAATGGTGACAAATACCAACCAGGGAGGAAGGCTTCCAGTAGAGTACAGAGAAACAAAGATCCAACAAAAAATCACAATACCAGAAGGGGGAGAACATTTTCCCCTAAGCCTCTCATAGAAAGGCGATATGGCGAGGTTAATATATTAGAGAGACAAACACCTTGCGAAACAATAGTAATATATGGGAAAGCCGCAAACATGTTAATAGATACCGGGGCAAATAGAAGTTGTCTTTTGAAGAATTTTGTGAAAAATTGTCAGAAAGAAATAGGACCACTAAACCAAACTAGTATTCAGTTGTCAGGAGCCGGAGGTCAACCATTGACGATTTTAGGGAGAACTAACACTTTGGTGGTACAATGGAAAGGGATTAAATTCACCACAGATTTTTTTGTCCTATCGGGAAAATCTAATAGCGTAGTAGATGGATATCTGGGAATAGATCTTAGGAGTCAACCATACAGTGCGGCCCAAAAGATACGACGACCACACTACGACCCCAAATAGTAGCTACCACAGGAAAAATTTCTATCCCTCCTAAAACATGGAGAATGATAGAAATTCCCAGATGTCAGGGAATGACTGCCAGGATTTTTGAACCAGATGCACAGAATGAAGCACGAATATCTCCCACCGTTATTACTACCGATCAGAGGAAATTAGTTCTTGCTAACTTTGGAGAGAATACGATCAATTACCAAAAGGGAAGAGTGTTAGGACAAGTTACACCCGCGCAACCCACCACTGCTGGGACGAACTGACCAATTACCTTACCTGAGATCCCAAAACAATTAACATCGTACCAAGCGGCTACTTTACATGAATTACTCTGGGCGTACAGAGACGTATTTGCCAAAGATGAAGGGGACCACGGATTGGCCCGGACCCGACACACACACACGAGATACATACTCAAGGACCCCCTATTAGACAACCCTATAGATGACAGAATCCCATTATGAGACAGAAAGAGAAGGAACAGGTAGAAGATATGCTTAAACAAGGAATAGTAGTGGAATCCTACAGTCCGTGGTCATCTCCGGTCGTCCTAGTAAAAAAAAAAAAGATGGGTCCACTCGGTTCTGTATGGATTACAGAAAACTGAATGATGTTACCATCAAAGACGCTCAATCCCTACCTCGTATTGATGACTCGCTAGAATCACTTAATGGGTCAACATGGTTTTCTACCCTAGATCTACAAAGTGGGTACTGGCAAGTACCAGTTAGGTCAGAGGACCAGGAGAAAACCGCATTTGCCACGAGCGAAGGTAAACTCTACCAGTTCACGGTTTTACCCTTCGGAGTTTGTAATGGACCAGCCAGTTTTACTAGAGTCATGGATAAAGTACTGAGGGGATTGTCATGGAGAACTTGCCTAGTTTACTTGGACGATATCATAATCTTTTCGAACAGTTGGGAGGAACATATCAACAGACTACGGGAAGTATTAGAGAGAATCAGGAGGGCAGGACTTAAATTAAAACCTTCCAAGTGCCAATTAGGGACCCGCGAAGTAGCATACTTAGGACATGTGGTTTCCAAGAAAGGTATTCAACCTGACCCCCTTAAAGTAAAGGCTATCTCAGAAATTTCTCCCCCCACCACTGTCAAAGGAATCAGAGCGTTTCTGGGAATGGCTTCCTATTATCGGAGGTTTATACCAAACTTTTTAAAAATTGCTCGACCTATGACTAAGAGACTTGAAAAAGGGAGGAAATTTGACTGGGACCAGAGCTGTCAAATAGCTTTTGATCACTTGAAACAAAAGCTAACCTCTAACCCCATTGTGTGTCATCCTGATTTTACCAAGCCGTTCCAATTGTACACCGATGCTTCTGATGAAGGGCTAGGGGCAGTCTTGGTCCAGAAGGTAGATGGGAAAGAAGGCATAGTGGCATGCGCCAGCCGGACCCTGAATAAGGGCGAAAAGAATTACAGTGTTACTAAAAAAGAATGTCTAGCTTTAGTCTGGGCGGTACAATATTTCCGTTCTTATTTAGCCGGAATTAATTTCGAAGTAATCACGGATCACCATAGTTTACAATGGCTCAGAAAAATGAAGACAGAAGATGGATTGTTTGTTATATTAGGTGGAAGGGAATTCTGGAGGAATATTCCTTTGAAGTGAGGCATCGACCGGGTAAATTACATACCAATGCCGATGGTCTATCCAGATTACCTGTAGCACCAGTCCAACCCACTCGACCCAACAAGAAAAAGAATGATCCGAGATAAAAATGTGGAGACAAAGTAAAATTTTCTGAGGGAGCCTGGAGGGATTCTAAGGATCGAGTGGTATTAGATTATCTGGAGGCTAAACACATGACCTAGGGGGCTCATCTAGGTCAGTCTAGAGTCTTGAAGCAGTTTAATGAAAGGTACTGGACCTCACGAGCCGACAAAATTGTTAAAGAGGTGATCCAAAGTTGTTTGGGGTGTCAAAGAGGGAAAGATGGACGAGGACCCAAACAATCACCAGGACACATTCTGGCCGGAAAACCTTGGGAGAGGTTGTCTGTGGACATCATGGGACCTCTGCCCAGACAGACGAACAAAAGGTACATTTTGACCTATGTCGACGTCTTTTCGAAATATACGGTTGCTTGTGCCATTCCGGACAAGAAAGCTGAGACCGTGGCTAAGAGTATTCTGGAGAAAGTTATTTTTGTGTATGGCACCCCCGGATGTATTCTGAGTGATAGGGGAAAGGAATTTAATAATGAAATTTGGCAACATTTGGGGGATACTTTGGGTTACCAGATTCAACATACCTCCCCATATTATTCACAAGGGAACGCTGTATGTGAAAGAAATCATCGGTTACTAGCGAATTGTGTACGAGCTAGTTTAAGTTCGCAAGGGGAAGAAATATCGAGAGGTAGGCCGGAACTATTACCAGAAATTGTCTGGGGAATCAATACCACCATTTGTAGGACTACCGGGTATTCTCCCTATGAGATTATTTTTGGAATTACTACGGAACTGCCTCAAGAACGACTATTACCTTATCCCGTCAATTCCGCCAAATACTCCCGGCCAGAGCATTATCTGCGAGATCAAGGGGAAAGACGGCAACAAGTTCATAACCACGTTACCCAACGGCAGCCCAAGAAACTTATCTTAAATAATCCGTATTAGCGGGGGGAATATATTCTGGTAAAGAGACATGATCCCACACGGACCGGAAAATTGGAGGAGCAATATGAGTCCCTTCCGGGTTGTGGAGATAATTGGACCATACCAAGTCTTGGAGATATTGTTTCGGCTACGCATATTCGCCATACCAAACAGTACGAGGGCATTTTACCCCCAGACATGAGCGGGTGAAGTAGTGAGGAAGATGTAGAATCCGGGGCTGAGAATTCTGATGATTTTTCAACTCGTTATAAGACAGAAGATCCCATTCAGAGAAGGGATTATACTGGGGGTTTTCCATTCTGGCGGTCTTTTAGTAGTAACCAAAACGAGAGTCATTCTAGGTCAGAACGAGAGGGAAAATGGGGAACCGAGGATGATATGACGAGCGGGGAGGGGGGATTCCGAGAATTTACTAATGATGATAATTCTACGGACCCCGAAAGCGAAGTTTCAAACCCCGAGAGAGATTTCAATGAGACCTTAAGTTGTTGTTGTTGTTGTTGTTGTTCCCCAAGCTGCCTGGCCGAACAGCCCCAAGGCCCCGAGAAAAGCCAAAGCCATAACCGAGCGCCCCCACAGAACCCTCCCTGCCGACCACAATAAAGCCTGCGTGACCGAAGCCACTCCATGGCAGGGAGCTGAGGAGGGTGCGGAAACGCCCGGGAAACCAAAGCCCCACCCAGGGCCTTGTGCCCCTCAGCAATTATGAAGAGAAAGTTGAGGGGCAAAGGAAAAATGTGACGCTTTGGCTTCCAATCTTGGTAGATTGGGAGGTCAATCCACGGAAGAGACTAAAATAACTTGAGATCTAGAAAATATATAAGTAAAAGGAACAGTCAGAGTAAGCTATGGGTATGGCAGAGATGGCTCAGTTCTCACTCTGATAGACCAGCCCATCACCACATGACTAGAACCCAATCCTCTCAGCATCAGCTAGGAAAGGCCTTAGAAAGCCGCCTTTGGCGGGGGGATAGCTCCCCTATTTCAACCCCTTTCGGAGTTGGGCACCCGCCCTGAGACCTTAAGTAGTGAGGAAGAGTGTCCCCGAGCAGAGGTGACTGGAAGAGAAGTATTTACTGAGGGTAAAAACATAATTAGTTCCCCTCTAACTAAAATAAATAAATCACAGGAAAATAGAGCGACTGACTTCCCGGGTAAGAGTCCAACAAAGTTCTCTAAACCAATGGGCCCCGCAGAAACAATTACACACAGTGGTAGAGTTAGCTGTCCACCAATCAGGTATCCGGACGAGGTTATAAATAGAACTCCCGGGGCGCGTGCCTGTCAAAGGCACCATGTCTCTCCCAATTGACCCTCAGTACCGGCTCCGTCGTCTCATAGATATTGTCGACGGAAAAGGGCAGAGAGTACAGACCACCAGAGCTTTCAAGCAACTTCTTAACCAACCGGGTCAAGTTCTATTAGCCAAGACTGCAGTAGGGAATCAAAAGCCAGCAATCCAGTTGCACAGGTGTATTTGTGAACACAGTGGACTGGTTGATTGGCAGACTGATGGCAGGGATTTTAAAGGGATAGTACTGCGGCGATCAGGAGCTCGCCTTAATTTAGCACAGGGTGATAAAGTAAGAATCCTGCCAGCCAATCAACGCGCTGCATTTAACTATCTCTTTAAGCCAGCTGATTTTGACAGTCCAGATGTTTCCCTCAACTCTGCTACACCATCCCTTGCAACCAATCAGGAGCCTCCGTTGTCGGAGCAGGAAAATACTGTACCAGCCACGCACATCTCTTCACCTTCCAAATCGCTCTCGCTCCCTCCACAGGCCGTCTCTTTGAGTTGCAATAGGTCTATGACATCCATGCAAGCCCCATACTCCCATAAGCCTCTACAAGACCTTTGCAACCATCTCCCTGGGACATATTATGAAGAGATAAGATCAGAAGAGAGGGGAAGGAATGTACAAAACGCGCGGCCGGGGAAGGTACTGCCCGGGCGGCCGGCTCAACCAATCAGCGCGCCAACTCGTGAGGCGGGGCTATAAAGAGGTACACCTTCCCATGAAAATGCCCACATTGCCTCCTGCACATCAACACACATCGTCTGCCGAACAACAACCTTTCGCACCCTATATATCCACAAACCCTGCCGCACATCTCCCCACACCTCCCCAGACCCAGAAAACACCCACATTAATCCCATCTATGGCCATTGACCACCCTACTGCTGTTGATCAAATACATTGGCAGGATGAACGTAGGATGCAACAAGCCCCCATAACAGGCTCCCCTTCCACATCGTCTCCCCCCTCACCACTGCCACCTGCCCACCTACAACCGACCCGTAACTCCACCCCCCTGCAGGCCTCACCCACACATACACCAAGCCCACTATCACCCACAACCACACTTAGCTCACCACATAACCCCTTGCAGCCCCAGCCACACCTACTGGGGTTGTCTACACCAGTGTGCAGATATTATCTGGAAAGAAGGTGCTACTTTGGTCAAAAGGGCGAATATAATGGGAATGCATGTAGATTTGCTCATCCCAAAATTTGCAACAACATAACCAGTCATGGAAAATGTAGATTTGGTGAAACCTGCAAATACCACCACCCATCCCTTTGCAAGACATCACTTGAGAACAAGACCTGCTACAATATGAAATGCCCAGCTTTTCATATTAAAGGGACTTGGAGATATGCTAGACCTAACACGAATGGTAGCCCAAAAAACTCTCTAGCTATGCGAGGACGAGCCAGAGGAAAAAGGCAAGGAGGGAAAGGGCAGATGAAGATGAAGAGACTGAGGGAGATGGAAGAGCACATAGAACACCTCGAGCACCTCCTGGCCTCCCAAGAGTGGCCAATACATCCCGAAGACTATTAGGTACACATAGTACTCCAAACAATCCCTCCCCAATCTTGTTTGCAAATATCCAAGGCCTAAAAAATAGAACCACGAACAAAGTACCATTTATTAGGGGCCTGCTAGAAGAAGGAAACGCTATATTTGCGGCTCTCACAGAAAACTCACATTAAAGATCAGGAAGATAGTGAGGTATGGATTCCTGGTTACAACCTACATAGGGCGGACAGAACGCATAGATCACATGGAGGTGTAGCCTTGTACATACATGACTCACTGATATGTACTGAATTCCTAAATAACAGTAATGAAGTGGTGGAAATACTTGGAGTTAAAATAGAATCCCTAAATTTAGCAGTTATTGTTACATACAGGCCTCCAGACTCATCCCGAGAAGAATTCAAAACCCAGCTCAACAAAATAAAATCAGAAGTGGAAACCCTGGGGAACCCAACACCAAATATTATATGGCTAGGAGACTTTAACCTACCAAACATTAAATGGAGACAACTAGAAAACCAGTTAGTGGCAAATAACACCGGAGAAGCAAATACTAATACCAGAGAGCTTTTTGAACTTTGTGATTTTTTTAGTCTTACCCAACATATTGCTGAACCCACACGGAAAAACAATATCTTAGACCTGGTCTTCACTAACAACGACTCTCTAGTACACAGCATTAACATATCGGACACAACATACTCAGATCATAAATTAATTGAGATCAAAACAACCTTAGAAAGTGTACAGACAACCTCAGAATCGAGAACAAAAACCGGCCCCTTCAGTAAATTTAACTTCAATAACAAAACATTAGATGGGAAGAGGTAAATCAAGAAATGGAGGAAATAGACTGGGAAGGAGGAGGCTGTACAGAAGAAGAAAATTACTCACACAAAGATGCACACATCAAAATCTACAGGATAGGCAAAAGGTCGAAATAGATAGAGAAATTGTGGAAATTGAACAAAGGCTAAGAATATCATATGAACTACAACATATGGAAGAGGAGAGGAAAGCTATTGCAGGTATAAAGGAAAATTCCAAATACTTCTTTTCATACGCCAAACAAAAGGCCAAAAACAACATCAAACATCGGCCCACTGAGCAAAGGGGACGGCTCTTTCACAGGGGACAAAAAGGAAATGAGCGAACTCTTAAGCAGGCAGTATGAAATGGCATTCAGTGAGCCTGATGAAACAAAAGTCATCAGAGACCAAAATATATTTTTCATGGAAACCTCCCCCACGGAAACCCCTCAGATGCTGGATATTGATTTCGGTCCAAAAGACATAGAAGAGGCCATTTCCAACATGCCATCCCATTCGGCACCAGGCCCAGACTCATGGAATTCGATCCTAATGAAAAAATGTAAGGAAAACCTCTCAAAACCCCTGGCTATAATGTGGAGACGGAGTCTAGACACTGGTAACATACCAGATAGCTTGAAAAATGCAATAATTGCCCCACTGCATAAAGGAGGGAGTAAAGCACTACCAAAAAACTACCGTCCGGTAGCTCTAACCTCTCACATCATTAAAGTTTTCGAGCGAGTCCTGCGAAGCAAAATTTCAACATTCATGGAAGCAAATGAACTACACAACACCGGTCAACATGGGTTCAAGATCATGTCTCTCACTACTTTTGGAACACTATGACAAAATTCTTAAAGCGCTAGAAGAAAAGAAAAACGTGGATGTCATTTACACAGATTTTGCTAAGGCATTTGATAAATGTGACCATGGTATAATAGCCCACAAACTGAAAGCAAAAGGTATAACTGGGAAAATCGGACGGTGGATATACAATTTCCTCGTAAACCGAAAACAATCGGTAGCAGTAAACCAAGTCACTTCTGAGCCTTCGGATGTCAAAAGCTCAGTGCCCCAAGGAACAGTGCTAGCGCCCCTTCTGTTCCTCATACTAATTTGCGACATAGATACCAACACCAGACACAGTACGGTGTCGTCTTTTGCTGATGACACAAAATTAAGCAAGATAGTAAAACACACAAGAGGACACGGGCCGACTGCAGGAAGACATGAATGTAGTGTTCCAGTGGACCAGGGAAAACAACATGCAATTCAATGAGGAAAAATTCCAATTAATACGGTACGGAGATAATAATGGTGTTAAAGAAATTACAAATTACTTAACAGAATCTAACCACATAATAGAACGGAAAGACAGTGTGAAAGACCTTGGGGTATTAATGTCTGAAAATATGGGTTTCAAAGTACATAACCAGGTCAAAGTGGCGGCTGCGAAACGTCTAACGGGTTGGATTCTGCGTACTTTTAAAACACGCGGTGAATTGCCTATGATAACGCTCTTCAAATCTCTAGTGCTACCGCGGCTTGAATACTGTAGCGTATTAACATCCCCATACAAAGCAGGTGAAATAAATGACGTAGAGAGTGTACAAAGAAATTTCACTTCGCATATAAGTGTAATGCCCTCGAAAATGTCCCGCACCCACAATAATACTAACCCGAGTTGACGTCAGGTATAGCGTAAAATAGTCGTAGATGGTAAGTCCAATAAACTCATCTCGAGAGACTATCACCGTGGTTCTTAAAAATCGGACTAAGGTTGCTATACTTTTGTACGTCCGTTGTAGTACAGTGGGTTAGCGCGCGGGCCTGGTGGTGATGGTGGTGCGTCACTAACCAGGGTTCGAACCCCACCCAAGGCATCTCAAAACCTGTGGGTTTTTAGGGGGGTTAAATTCCCTTCAGAGGTTCGTATCCCCGTGCCAGGTACCAGGAAAGGTTGATCCTAAAGGTAGCCTGGGGATAAATTCCCATTCCTATTTAACCTGGAAAAACCTAGCATTTCATTGATGAACGATGACATTATAGTCGTCGTCCTAATAAGGTGATGAAACCTGGTTGATCTGTACTTGGCACAATACGACACAAGGACAGTGCCGCTATGTCGTATCAATACTGGTGGCAGTTAATATTAGAGACACTTAGTTACTAGAGGAACAGTGCAAGGGGGCGACTGAGCACGGGTTACATATATCTATACTCGTCATGGGAAATGATATAAGAGGTCTAGGGGCAAGCGTGGGTGTTTTAACTTCTAAGATATATAACATCTACTTCTCGGATGTAAGAACATACATAGATATAATTATGGCTGTCTGATGTACCCCGCGCCAGGTACCAGGAAAGGTTGATCCTAAAGGTAGCCTGGGGATAAATTCCCATTCCTATTTAACCTGGAAAAACCTAGCATTTCATTGGTGGCAGTAAGGGAACGTGACCTGGTAGCTACGTGCTGGAGCACCCGTCACGAACCCTATACCAAGAATTGAGATGGCTAAGGTAAAAAGGCTACGATACCTTACGACCTTACGAGGCTAGGGACTAGCCTAACTAAAAAGGAATGTGGTGTAATGCCCTCGAAAATGTCCCGCACCCACAATAATACTAACCCGAGTTGACGTCAGGTATAGCGTAAAATAGTCGTAGATGGTAAGTCCAATAAACTCATCTTGAGAGACTATCACCGTGGTTCTTAAAAAACGGACTAAGGTTGCTATACTTTTGTACGTCCGTGGTAGTACAGTGGGTTAGCGCGCGGGCCTGGTGGTGATGGTGGTGCGTCACTAACCAGGGTTCGAACCCCACCCAAGGCATCTCAAAACCTGTGGGTTTTTAGGGGGGTTAAATTCCCTTCAGAGGTTCGTACCCCGCGCCAGGTACCAGGAAAGGTTGATCCTAAAGGTAGCCTGGGGATAAATTCCCATTCCTATTTAACCTGGAAAAACCTAGCATTTCATTGGTGTAATGCCCTCGAAAATGTCCCGCACCCACAATAATACTAACCCGAGTTGACGTCAGGTATAGCGTAAAATAGTCGTAGATGGTAAGTCCAATAAACTCATCTCGAGAGACTATCACCGTGGTTCTTAAAAATCGGACTAAGGTTGCTATACTTTTGTACGTCCGTGGTAGTACAGTGGGTTAGCGCGCGGGCCTGGTGGTGATGGTGGTGCGTCACTAACCAGGGTTCGAACCCCACCCAAGGCATCTCAAAACCTGTGGGTTTTTAGGGGGGTTAAATTCCCTTCAGAGGTTCGTACCCCGCGCCAGGTACCAGGAAAGGTTGATCCTAAAGGTAGCCTGGGGATAAATTCCCATTCCTATTTAACCTGGAAAAACCTAGCATTTCATTGGTGTAATGCCCTCGAAAATGTCCCGCACCCACAATAATACTAACCCGAGTTGACGTCAGGTATAGCGTAAAATAGTCGTAGATGGTAAGTCCAATAAACTCATATAGAGACTATCACCGTGGTTCTTAAAAATCGGACTAAGGTTGCTATACTTTTGTACGTCCGTGGTAGTACAGTGGGTTAGCGCGCGGGCCTGGTGGTGATGGTGGTGCGTCACTAACCAGGGTTCGAACCCCACCCAAGGCATCTCAAAACCTGTGGGTTTTTAGGGGGGTTAAATTCCCTTCAGAGGTTCGTACCCCACGCCAGGTACCAGGAAAGGTTGATCCTAAAGGTAGCCTGGGGATAAATTCCCATTCCTATTTAACCTGGAAAAACCTAGCATTTCATTGATGAACGATGACATTATAGTCGTCGTCCTAATAAGGTGATGAAACCTGGTTGATCTGTACTTGGCACAATACGACACAAGGACAGTGCCGCTATGTCGTATCAATACTGGTGGCAGTTAATATTAGAGACACTTAGTTACTAGAGGAACAATGCAAGGGGGCGACTGAGCACGGGTTACATATATCTATACTCGTCATGGGAAATGATATAAGAGGTCTAGGGACAAGCGTGGGTGTTTTAACTTCTAAGATATATAACATCTACTTCTCGGATGTAAGAACATACATAGATATAATTATGCCTGTCTGATGTACCCCGCGCCAGGTACCAGGAAAGGTTGATCCTAAAGGTAGCCTGGGGATAAATTCCCATTCCTATTTAACCTGGAAAAACCTAGCATTTCATTGGTGGCAGTAAGGGAACGTGACCTGGTAGCTACGTGCTGGAGCACCCGTCACGAACCCTATACCAAGAATTGAGATGGCTAAGGTAAAAAGGCTACGATACCTTACGACCTTACGAGGCTAGGGACTAGCCTAACTAAAAAGGAATGTGGTGTAATGCCCTCGAAAATGTCCCGCACCCACAATAATACTAACCCGAGTTGACGTCAGGTATAGCGTAAAATAGTCGTAGATGGTAAGTCCAATAAACTCATCTTGAGAGACTATCACCGTGGTTCTTAAAAAACGGACTAAGGTTGCTATACTTTCGTACGTCCGTGGTAGTACAGTGGGTTAGCGCGCGGGCCTGGTGGTGATGGTGGTGCGTCACTAACCAGGGTTCGAACCCCACCCAAGGCATCTCAAAACCTGTGGGTTTTTAGGGGGGTTAAATTCCCTTCAGAGGTTCGTACCCCGCGCCAGGTACCAGGAAAGGTTGATCCTAAAGGTAGCCTGGGGATAAATTCCCATTCCTATTTAACCTGGAAAAACCTAGCATTTCATTGATGAACGATGACATTATAGTCGTCGTCCTAATAAGGTGATGAAACCTGGTTGATCTGTACTTGGCACAATACGACACAAGGACAGTGCCGCTATGTCGTATCAATACTGGTGGCAGTTAATATTAGAGACACTTAGTTACTAGAGGAACAATGCAAGGGGGCGACTGAGCACGGGTTACATATATCTATACTCGTCATGGGAAATGATATAAGAGGTCTAGGGACAAGCGTGGGTGTTTTAACTTCTAAGATATATAACATCTACTTCTCGGATGTAAGAACATACATAGATATAATTATGCCTGTCTGATGTACCCCGCGCCAGGTACCAGGAAAGGTTGATCCTAAAGGTAGCCTGGGGATAAATTCCCATTCCTATTTAACCTGGAAAAACCTAGCATTTCATTGGTGGCAGTAAGGGAACGTGACCTGGTGCTGGAGCACCCGTCACGAACCCTATACCAAGAATTGAGATGGCTAAGGTAAAAAGGCTACGATACCTTACGACCTTACGAGGCTAGGGACTAGCCTAACTAAAAAGGAATGTGGTGTAATGCCCTCGAAAATGTCCCGCACCCACAATAATACTAACCCGAGTTGACGTCAGGTATAGCGTAAAATAGTCGTAGATGGTAAGTCCAATAAACTCATCTTGAGAGACTATCACCGTGGTTCTTAAAAAACGGACTAAGGTTGCTATACTTTTGTACGTCCGTGGTAGTACAGTGGGTTAGCGCGCGGGCCTGGTGGTGATGGTGGTGCGTCACTAACCAGGGTTCGAACCCCACCCAAGGCATCTCAAAACCTGTGGGTTTTTAGGGGGGTTAAATTCCCTTCAGAGGTTCGTACCCCGCGCCAGGTACCAGGAAAGGTTGATCCTAAAGGTAGCCTGGGGATAAATTCCCATTCCTATTTAACCTGGAAAAACCTAGCATTTCATTGGTGTAATGCCCTCGAAAATGTCCCGCACCCACAATAATACTAACCCGAGTTGACGTCAGGTATAGCGTAAAATAGTCGTAGATGGTAAGTCCAATAAACTCATCTCGAGAGACTATCACCATGGTTCTTAAAAATCGGACTAAGGTTGCTATACTTTTGCACGTCCGTGGTAGTACAGTGGGTTAGCGCGCGGGCCTGGTGGTGATGGTGGTGCGTCACTAACCAGGGTTCGAACCCCACCCAAGGCATCTCAAAACCTGTGGGTTTTTAGGGGGGTTAAATTCCCTTCAGAGGTTCGTACCCCGCGCCAGGTACCAGGAAAGGTTGATCCTAAAGGTAGCCTGGGGATAAATTCCCATTCCTATTTAACCTGGAAAAACCTAGCATTTCATTGGTGTAATGCCCTCGAAAATGTCCCGCACCCACAATAATACTAACCCGAGTTGACGTCAGGTATAGCGTAAAATAGTCGTAGATGGTAAGTCCAATAAACTCATCTCGAGAGACTATCACCGTGGTTCTTAAAAATCGGACTAAGGTTGCTATACTTTCGTACGTCCGTGGTAGTACAGTGGGTTAGCGCGCGGGCCTGGTGGTGATGGTGGTGCGTCACTAACCAGGGTTCGAACCCCACCCAAGGCATCTCAAGACCTGTGGGTTTTTAGGGGGGTTAAATTCCCTTCAGAGGTTCGTACCCCGCGCCAGGTACCAGGAAAGGTTGATCCTAAAGGTAGCCTGGGGATAATTCCCATTCCTATTTAACCTGGAAAAACCTAGCATTTCATTGGTGGCAGCGGTGGGATTTGGTGGAGGTTGAAAGTTTAGCTGGGCTCATGATGGTGGGGGACCGACTGGTGAGTAGGTGTTCGGTACGCATGAGGGGGGGGAAATCAGTTTGATGGGGGTCACGCGTGAGGGGGGGGGGTTAACGGCGCGTGTGGGAGGATCAGAGTGGTGGGGTGTGTCGGTGGCAGTGACGGTTTGTTTAGAGGTTATCTGGGGTTGGTGGGTTTGTCTGTCATGAGGGGGTGAGTCAAGTGTGGGGTTTTGAAGTTTATTAGGGGTGTGAATTGTGGGGGGGTGGAAGGGAGCTACTGACGGAAAACTGTCACAAGGGAAATTTTGTTGGTGGGGGGATAGTTGAGCATTTCTGGGGGAAGGGGGGGAACATGGTTGGGTCCCTAGGTCGTCACGCGTGAGGGGAGGATTAACGGCGCGTGTGGGAGGGTCAGGGTGGTGAGAGGTGAGCGAGTTAGAACACGGGATTTGTTGGGGGGACTGCGGCGGGTTGGTGGGGGAAGAGTTAGGTGTAGAACAGGGGTTATTGGTAGAGGACTGATGTATTGATTTGGGGTTGTTAACAGGACGAATTTGGGGAATTTTCTTGGTGTCAATAGACTTACCATCTACGACTATTTTACGCTATACCTGACGTCAACTCGGGTTAGTATTATTGTGGGTGCGGGACATTTTCGAGGGCATTACAATAAGTTCGATAAAACATCTACACTATTGGGAGCGTTTAAGAGCACTGAATCTGTACTCACTGGAACGTAGAAGAGAACGTTACCTAATAATATACACGTGGAAAATCGCAGAGGGTTTAGTACCAAACCTACATACTCCGATAGTCATGAAATTCAGTGATAGGAGAGGCTGGGAATGCGAAATCCCCCGGATGAATAACAGGGGTGCTATGGGCTCTCTGCGAGAGGGCTGGTTATCACACAGAGGCCCACGTCTCTTCAACAAACTCCCACGGCGAGTAAGAGACATGAGGGACATCTCGTTAGACAACTTCAAGAGAGCCCTAGATGTCGAACTGCAAAAAGTGCCAGATGAGCCCATCCTCGCAAGGGAGCGAGCTGTCGCTTCAAACAGTCTACTGCACCAAATCACCACCCATAACGAGGGGCGTCGCGCTCCTTGGTGCCGCTAGAAGAGCGGCGAACACATCTAAAGGTATCTAAAGATAAGGGGAGGGGGGGGGGGGGGCCATATGAATATTTTTTTTTTTTTTTTATTTCATCATAATAATAAATAACCTTTATATAATTTTGTGTGTTTCAGATTATTGAAGATTATGGAACCCCAGGAAGAACAAGCTTGCACTGAGAGACAACTGCCAATACCCTCTTCCTCCACCAACCAAGCATGGCGACACACTCTTTCCAACGCACCTGTAGGATTTCTTCTAGAAAGGTAACATTATTCTCAGGTTGTATAGTATATATATATATATATGTGTGTGTGTGTGTGTGTCTACCTTTCATTAGCATTTGTTTTTGTTTTCCTCCGTTATTTAAATTAATTATATTATTATTTTGCATAATATACAATGCATGGCAAAGGCCAACACATACATAACAGTGGCACCATAAAGTATACACTGTAAACATTGTGTGTTCAAATGTAACAAAACTTATACACATAATAAATGTTTCAATCGTTTGTGTTATAATTCGAAGCACTGTACTAAAATAAAAGGACCTCCACCAAGCAAGAAGTCCAAAGTTGAGAAGTGTGTATGCAAAGGCGAGCTTGTGTTCAATAACCAGCTCAAGAGTGTTAACTTTGGCAATGAGTCACTGGATATGGTGGACAAGAGCTGCGTTTTCTATTACCCCAAAGTCTGATAACCCACCCTCTTATCAGTGGGGTGGCACAAAATGTACACCTTTTACGAGCCTGCCTTCAAAATGTATACATAATATAGACAACATTTCCTTACTATTGTTGAACATGAATGGAAATATTACAAAATAGCCACCACAAAGTAAAAACAAAAAAATATTTAAAGACGAAATACCGTAATATAATAAATATTATGAGGTACTTCAGGAACTGCAATGATCGACAACTAGACACATCGGCAATAACTTAAAATATAAATGAAATAACGAAGAAAAAAAAAAGAGCACAGAAGGAGAAGAGAAGGAGACGAAAATCAGCAAGAAAAAGAGAGAAGAAAAGGCCAAACAGAAAACAACGACGAAATCAATGCCGCGACTCCACCCCAACCAACAAGGTCAAGGTCAACCGCCCGGAAGGTAGAAACGAGAGACAGAAGGATTGCCGACCTGGACCAAGGAAACCCCATCACGCCGGGAAAAACAATACCCCACGACAGGACTACGCGACTCCCAGAAGAGTCCTGTTCTCTCAACCGTTTTGAAAACCGATAATAGAAGACCTGTATATATATGTATCTAATGTTAAGAAATAAATAAACATTGATTAAAATAAAGAAATTAATCAGAGGAGTGTAATTAATCTTAAGGCCACCTGTCACCAAAAAGAGTTATTAAATATACTAAACCAAACATGCATAAGGACCTCGTAAATTACGAGAGTCCTATCAAACCATCTCCTAGGGATGCTTTCTCAACTTCTATGATAATGACAAACCAACCCTCACATACACACCTTCTTTAACCCTTAACTGGCGGGACCGGACTTAAGTCGGTCTAGAGAAGAAAGGACTATGTGGCGGGGACCGACTTAAGGCGGTGTGCAATTTTGAGCAATAATTGGCTCTGAGAGAGAGACGAGCGGTGGGAGGAGCGTAGGTCGGCTCTGACCGTTCGGCATGGGTCCCGCGCGGCAACTGCCGTCCCCTCCACACACATCCACACTCACTACCTCGCTACACAGGGAATTATTTAAGGAAATTACCGTATTTTAGGGATTTTTCCTTTGTCTTGCACGATCGTTGCAAGAGAACGCATGGTCGTAGAAGGATGGTTCTGGTGTCATTGGAAAGCTCAATTATCGCCCTTTCAGGGATACATAATTGTATTACGCTCTGGCTCTTGTTTATGCATGAAAAAGAGCACGGAAATAAGGTCGTTTAGGGTAAAACCACCCGCTGGGCGGGTAGTAGAAGTTACTGACGGGCCCGCTCGTAAGGCGTTAATAACTAACTATTCTCCTTATTAACCTGACAAGCGCGATATAGACCTAGGTGCTAGGGTAGTTATTTGTGCATTTCTAGCCCTGGATTCTGACAGAATTCGTTATATTTACAATATAAAGCATTATTTGTTTTCGGTATGCTTTTATTTTACATATATGATGTATATATGAACCTTCAAGAGTGCTAAAATAAGTGGGAAAAGCATTTGGGTGGTGAAAAAACAAAGATATTGGCCACCCGGTCATAATCTCAGGCGAGAGAGAGCCACAGGCAGCCCTCCCCTCTCGCTGTCTGGGAGTCAACTGAGACGAGCGGGGCGGTGTGTGCCGGTGTCTGGGTGTTGCATAACGATCTTTTATGCAACCCACTTGTGCTACATTATCGCGGGAGAGAAAAATAACCGATAAATGATGATAATAAGAGGAAAAATAGGTGATAATTGAGGAGGGGGGGGAGGGGGGAATAAGGTGGGGAAGGAGGGGAGGGGGAGGGGTGAGAAACACATGGATGAGTACTAGAGGGAATTATCTCACCTAGAGACAAAATCCTTTGTTTTGATAGGCCCTTTTTTTTTTTGGAAGGCTTTTTTTATGGTCATGCTTCCGTGAGGCCTATCGCGTTCCCTATAGGAAGCCTTCCGTGAGGCCTATCGCGCTTGCCGGGTTAAAATCAAACAAACCACACAGACTTTCTTCAGAGTTGGTGAGGCAGCCAACAAACTTTTTGACCCTTACTATATCCCTAGATAAAGAGATGGCCACCAGAAATACCACGAAGGTATAGAAGTCTTAAGTATTAAGCATACATGAGTTTACATGAATATTGACAAGACTAAAATAACCCATTAGTATAACAAGTAACCATAACATAAAGAACAGTTGTAAAATGTACTCAAATCCAACTATACGACTCGTCTGTCAAAGCTTTCCTCTTTCAAAACTCGGGAGAGAAGTCACGTGACCTAGGGACGCCACCAATATAGCCAAGTCCACATTCAAGATTGCCACCCTCTTAGGTTAAAATTAATGAAACCTGTAGCCTACGATGTATATTATTAAGTTAGAAAATAGTATGTCACTCTACCAAAGAAACTACCCTGTAATTATATTAATCCAAGCTCTTTTAAAGATTTGCCAGCTATCTGCAGTATAGCGGAGAAACCTATATAGGAACGGCGGACCAACCGACTTTTCCTATAGTGACCCCTATCGATGACCCTTAACCACATCAACAGGCTAAGGATATTATTCTATATAGAGTTTGCCTATGTATTATTGTTACAGACAAATCCTAACAAATGTTGCAGAAGTAGAGGCGGAGTGATGTCTATAATTTGTATAACCATAACCATGCCCACTTAGGTATAGATAAATCCTACCTTTCTGAGTTCAGGCAACACCCAACTATAAAAACTCCTTAATACCTCCTTGTACAAACAGTGGCGGCATCACCGACCCCTAGTGACCCAGAACTACCAACTTAATCCTCTTACCATCAAGTTAACACCTTACGAGCGGCCTATGCGGTTTATTTATGTGTACCGCACAGCGGGGTGTTTTTAGCCAAAATAGGGCTGTTTACGTGATCATTGTCATGCCTAAATAAGACCCAGAACGTAAAACAAGTACCTATCCCTGAAAGGGCATAAACAGAGCTTTCGAATGACACCATAACGATCCTTGTATGATGGATAGTTTTCTTGCAATAACCGTGCAACGCGAGTGCAAAAAGCAGGTAATTCGGTACTTTCAGTACATAATTGAGTATGTAGCGAGTGAGAGAGGGAGGAGGGAGCTGAGATTTGTGTCAGTAGGTTCGCCGCGGTGGTCTGGAGCAGTCATACGCTCGCTAGTCTCCTGCCACCACTTGTCTCTCTCTCTCAGCCACATTACGTGCTGAAATTGCCACTCGAGTTATGTCGAGCGCCGCCACATAGTCCAGCTTTATTTAACTCGACTTATGTTGCTCGCCGCTAAATAAGGGTTAATCATTTCTATAGAATTCTCTAATTCCTATATATTTTTCTAAATTAATCATGAACAAATGTTGCAGAACTAGAAAACAACTTCCTTCTCTAACTGTCATTCACAGTACCCCTGCACCTTTCCTATCAAAATAAAATAAAAAATCCCAGTACCGACAACATCAGTTCTATAAACCTTCCCCCCCTTTTGCACGACTATATAAACTCCGAGCGGGGAGAAGAAAGACAAGTAGAAAGAATTTTTCTCCGGATCGGCAATCCGCTCTGAAGGAATTGATTTTTACGGCAATAGTTATTGATCACAGCACCCCGAAGTCTTTATTCTATCTGTAGATACGAATTACTTGATTCTAGGATCTTTGTTATTTGTGGCAAACCCATTACTTAACATTGAGCCCTAAAAACAGTTCTTGTATAATAGTGTACCAAGTAAACTATATAAATAGACGTTCTTATTTCTGGCATCACTCAGAGATTAAGATTGTTATATTTATTGGTTACATTTCTATCTAGATAAAACATTGAAAGAGTAAGCTAGGCAATACCTCCCTTTCAATATTGTTCTATTTAAAAATTATACCCACACTTCTCACATAGATCTAGGATAGAAAGATCTTTTGTGTTAGAAGGGTTTAGCGAGATACCCTCACAGGCACTTTGCATATATAAATCCTAGGCTCAAATTGTCTGTGGCAACCCACCATACTTTGAGACTGAAAGGTTAACACCGCCTCGAGTTCTTTGAACCTCTTATAACGGTTAGGACAGTCAAGAAGAGCAATTACCTCAGCTCATCCTGCATGCGTCCGATGATAAGTTAATCCGGCAAGACCTGAAGCTTAAGCCGCATTTTCCTTTACCATCACTATCTCCGATAGACTGGAAATGGTGTCGTATTTCACACCCAAATGCCATAAAAGGGTGTCCAATATCAAGCCAACTCAACCCTGCTCCTACACAGGGTCGAAACTCAACCCGATTCAGACTTTCGGAGCTTGAAAACAGTTTTAAGACTTTGTGTATATATCCATATACAAATAATCGATTTGGATGTGATAATTATAAATGTACCTGGCTATATCCTCAGAATATCCGAAAGAAGCGTCATAATCGTATGAAAGGTGACTGGACGACTCGGCCCATGGGACAACTCGGCTCGGACAGCTCGGCCCACTTTTGGACAACTCGGCCACGACGGCGAGACAGCTCGGCCCCATGGTATGCTATGGTTAGGTTAGGTTAGGTTAGGTTAGATAGGAACATAGTGATTCCAAAATGATCAATACGAGAAATAAAAGTTAATGAATTGTCACGTGTTTGATGAAACGATAAGATAGATACATAAATAGATAGGGGCATAGTGATTCCAAAATGATCAATATAGCCATCTATATCATTTTTATGTTGTCGAAGCAAATAAGGGTTGTGAAAGGCTGTGTTGTCTCTCAATTAACACTGGGCCGAGCTGTCTCGGTTTTACTGGGCCGAGCTGTCTCGCCGTGGGCCGAGCTGTCCGAGCCGAGCTGTCCCGTGGGCCGAGTAGTCTATCATTCGTATGAAAGGGTGATAACCTATATTAGACTTTGTATACATATACTCAAAATTAAGCAATTATATTATAATGCATACCCATCACAATGTTGTACAAATTCAAGTAGATCAAAATAATCCCAAAATAAGGACTCAAATAATAATCTTTGTTATGCCCGGTCCAAATTGGAACGCGAGATATTCTTTGTACAATGAGCAGCTCTCTAACTGGATAGGTATACCTTAAACTTTAAATAAAGAGACATCACGGCAGGATAGTAAGTACACAGGTAACAAGTTAACATGGGTTTTATTCAGTTTAACACCTGGTTCATGGAGGAGCAAGACATATATTTTATACCTGTAACCTGGAGATCATCAACAACAATAAGAATAATTAAGACATACAATACTCAGGTTATCAAGTAAGCAATAGGAGTCGGACAATGGGTCCGGACTCAAGGTAATAATAATACTCCTAGGATACAATTATAAGGTATCCAAAATGGTGGAGGTACACCTCCTACCCAAATAGATCTCAGAGAGGATCTCAACAAAAGACAAGAGTGCAGTAATGGCAAATGCCGTCTGGATCATGCAATGATGTCCCCGGCATATAGTGACGTTAACTGACTCTAAAGCAATAATGGCCAAGTGGTCATCAACAATGAAGTGGGCTCGGAAAGGCTCACAAATGATATTAATACTATAGGTGTGCTAGATCTCACCTGGCAAAGATTAATCCTTAACTCTAATTGTGTACTAGCAAGGTGCTGAAGGCTGAGGCAACAATC
Organism: Paralithodes platypus; assembly: GCA_032716605.1. Lineage (NCBI taxonomy): Eukaryota > Metazoa > Arthropoda > Malacostraca > Decapoda > Lithodidae > Paralithodes > Paralithodes platypus. The sequence goes on from CM064519.1 coordinate 778,143, forward strand.
GTCGGGAGCTGAGATAGAGTGAAATCTATTCGAGTTATGAACCTGACAGAATGTTAAATGAATTAGGCTAGAAGTTATACAAAGGGACTAGATTACGTGTAAATATGTGTTTGTGTTTGATGCTATGGGTCTTATATAAGCACGCCCCCTCTGTCGGGCTATGGGAGACCAATAACCCGGGAAGGTGCATATATAAGGATCCCCTGATAGGTATGTATAATGGGTCCCGGCAAGTGGGCTAATTAACGTCAATTTAAGTAGGGAGAAGAAAGACCTCTCGCAAGACGTAATGTTAATGAGAACCCTTGAAGATAACTTCTACCACAACCCTGAGTCAACTCTATACCCAGAAACGGTACAAAAGCACTTAAAGGAGAGCTGTAGTGAAGAGGAGGGCCCATAGATCGAGGGAGGATCCAGTAGTCCGGAGGGCGGCTGGGCGTGATGACTCCGGAAGTTGGTCCAGGGGGGGCGGCTGGGCGTGATGACTCCAGCTACTGGTCCAGGGTGAGTCACAAGATGATTCCTTAGACCTTGGCGCCTACCACGGGACAACCGGGTTCCTCTTGCACTCCCACAGTGCAGTGATCCCCAAAGGATATGCTGGAGTTCTGCTACAAGGTTTGGGGGGTTAGGGTGACTAGCATAATGATCTACCTAGAGTGGCAAGCAGTCTAGATAGTGACATTATAGGTAGTCTAAGGGGGGTCAAGGTAAGTGTCTTCCTTCCTTGCTAGTTCGTGGAACTATCAGAACCATGTAGCAAAAAGAGAATCCAGAAAGGGGAGCCCAAAGTGGGTTGCCCAAAATTAGTCCTCTTCCTGATGGGGGGAACCCGATCTGTTAGATCTCAAGTTACTACACTATCCTCATAATCCCTTGAACAAAACAAGGTAGGAATCCTTTGGTACTTGGTTTGTGCACCGCATCGAAGGCCAGAAAGGGGGAGCCCAAAGTGGGTTGCCCAAGCTAGTCCTCTTCCTGATGGGGGGAACCCGACCTGGTAGATCTTCGATCACAGCACACAACTGACAAGTTGAACACCAGCTATCTCTGGCTGTTCTTACCCTGAACTAAATAATACCAAATGGCAAGCTTAGTTAATGATGTCCAGGCTGGGTGAGTATAAGGCAATCTTCTTGCCCCTACTTAAGGCGCCCGGCTTGAGAGGATCAAGGGCGTTTGGCGCGTGGTGGTTATGTCCTTATGGCTCTGGGGGTGGCGCGCCTGGACTCTGGCTGGCAGGAGTAGGGTTGGCTGCAGGTTTTAGTGGCAGCTAGAGATGCGGTTTTATCATCCTGAGACCGCATCTCACTACCGTCTGGTAGAGAAAAGTCCCGACCCCGGGACTGGAGATGGTAATGTCTTGAAGTATTATCTTCGTAGACAGGGGTCAGGTGCTGGAGGAAGTGGTAATAAATGACTCCCTGGTTGTTAGGGGTGGCCATCTTGTCTCCGGTGAGGGTGAGGAGAGAAGAGGAGTCATAGTACCTCAAATGGTCGAGGAGGTGGTGAGGTGATTTGATCACTTTGGTGGAGTCGTTCCGCGCCAGGGTTACCATGTCAATCCGCATCTTGGTGGTGGTCGTCAGTGAGGGCGTTGTCGTGGCTGGAGGTGGTTGGAGAGTGATGACAGAGAGCCTGGCTTGGCCCAGGTCATGAGGTTGTGCGGACGCCGAAGTACCAGGCTGGGGGGAGGAGCTTGGTGCGGACGCCGAAGTACCAGGCTGGGGGGAGGAGCTTGAAGACGCTTGATCCTTAACCTTTCTCGCTTTAGGCTGAGACAGGGCTGGTTCCCATCTGGTGGGTGGCTTCACAGGTCTTCCACAGCGGGTATGAGAAGGGAGTCTGGGAAATGGGGGAGATGGAGTTAGAGGTGACATTGAGCGAAATTTGGATATTGTTTTTCGCCTGGGAAGTTGAGAAGGAGGGGAAATAGATTGAGGAGAAGGAAGTAGGGTTTTAGAGATAGGAGGAGTAGGTGAGGGTTTTTTAGGACGGAAGCTGGGGGTGATAGGCAAAGTGGGGGGTATGTTGGTGAGTTGTGGTGGCGAGGGGGGAAGACTAGACGTGGCAAGGTTAATTAAAGGTGATGGTTGAGAAGGAGGTTGCGGAGGTGAAACGAGAGGAGAGGGAGAAGGAGAGGAGATGTGAGAAGATTTGGGCTTAGGAATGCGGGAAGGGGTGAAGGTGACAGGAGGTGAAAGAGAAGAGGGGGAAGTTTGGGTTTGAGTAGAGAGAACAGGAGGAGGTCGATGTTTAGGAAGGTGAGAAGGGGTGAACTGGTTGAGGCGGGTGGGAAGGGTGACAGGAGGTTGCAGTACAGAGTGAAGGGCAGGCAAAGGAGAATTGAGAGGGGGAGTGGAAAGAGGTGGAGGGAGAGGGACAGCATGGTTGAGAGGGACAGGTCCGGAAAGACAGGAAGTTTGAGGGTGAAGATTTGAAACAGGGGTACAGTCAACATCCTGATCAGGCTCAGCTACAACAGTAATATTCTTATTAATAGGTTGAAACCTTCTGACAAACCTATTCCTATAAGTGCGAGATTCCCCATGATAGTTAATTATGACCTGGAAACAGTTTGGGATCCTAAGGATCTCAAATGGACCCTTGTACCGTGGCTTCAGTTTGGAGGGTACAGGTAAGATGGCGACCATGACTAGGTCGCCTACTTGGTGAGGGTTGTTCTTGGGGGCTTCATCAGGCTGGAGATCTTGGGAAAACTGGAGCTGACGTAGGCGGTTCCTGAGGTGGACGAGGTTGGTATTTAGACCTGGTGAGGCCTCAGTAGGGGCAGCTAGGTGACGTAGTGGTATGAGGAGAGGTGGGCTCCCAAAAACCATCTCATGAGGGGTGATCCCGTTGTCTCTGGGGCAGGTGTTTATTCCCCATTGTATGATGCGAATTTGGCTGGTCCAGTCCGATGAGTTCATCTGTTGGAGGCGTGTCCGGATTTGATTGGCGATGGTTCTATGAGATCGCTCGCAGATGGAGTTTCCTTTTGGCCAGTAGGGTGAAGAGTGGCTGATGTGAAATCCAAACATTTCGGAGATCTGCGTCCAAATTTGCCCGGTGAATTCAGGGGCATTGTCGGAGTGGATTGCCTGTGGCAATCCAAAATAGGGAAAGACATGTTGTAATAATGCCTCGGTGACGGCCATAGCAGTGTGTTCTCTGGCAGGGCAGGCGATCACGTATTTTGAGTACGTGTCCACGAAGGTGATGATGTAGCGGTATCCCCTGTCATTTTGTAGAGGTCCCATGACGTCTACTGCCAAAAGTTGCCAGGGTTTAGAAGCGATGAGTTTGCCGGAAGGTCCTGGGGTGCGTGTTTGGTCTTTTCCCAGGGTGCAGGCACGGCAAGCTTCAGTGATTTTCTTGGCCGTGGTGTAGGGGCGAGGAGTCCAGTAGATGTTTTTGAACGTGTTCACCAACTTCTTTTGGCCTAGATGGATCCCGTTGTTGGTGTGCAAAGAAGACATCATTTGTTCAGCATCCTCAGGCCCTAGTACGATCTGACCTTCTGGGGTAAAGAGGGCGTCACCCCTTCTTTGTAAGAGGCCAAAAAGTCGGGTGGAGATCCAAGTTGGTTTGTCGTTCCGGAGGTAGGCCTGGATGAGAGGGGGAGTGGTAGTAGGTGGTGGTCGAGGTTCTTGGATGGTGTTGAGTTGTTCTGGTGCCAGTGGGAGCCGGGATAAGGCGTCTGCATTGGTATGGAGTTTTCCCGGCCTGTAGGAAATCTCAAAATCAAACTCCTCAAGTGATTCTCGCCAACGGACTGTTAGGGCATTCTTAGAATCAGATTTCCTGAGCCATTGTAAGGCTTGGTGGTCAGTGATGATGGTGATCTTGATGCCAGCTAGGTAGGCCCGGAAGTGTTGGAGGGCCCAAACGATGCCTAAGCATTCTCTTTTAGTTACCGGGTAGTTGGTTTCTGCTGGGGTTAAGGTCCGGCTGGCACAAGCAATGATGTGCTCTCGTCCTTCTCGATTTTGGGAGAGGACTGCACCGACGCCGAGAAGGGACACGTCGGTGTAGAGTCTAAAGGGTAGTTGGTAGTCCGGAAAAGAGACGACAGGGGAAGACACGAGTAGATCCTTGAGGGAGGTGAAGGCTTGGAGACGGTCGGGGGTCCACACAAAAGGTTCTTCCTTCCTAGTTAAGTCGTGTAGAGGTCTGGCAATGGTGGCGAAATTCTTCACAAATCTCCGATAGTAGGAGGCAAGGCCTAGGAAAGCTCTTACTCCTTTTACTGACTTCGGGGGTTGGATCTCCTGGATGGCTTGGAGTTTCTTGGGGTCAGGTGCAAGTCCTTCTTCTGACACCAGATGTCCTAAGAATTGGACCTGATGTCGAGCCATGGTGCATTTAGTAGGCTTCAGCTTTAATCCGGCTTGTCGGATCCTCTGGAAAACTTGGCTGAGGCGTTGGAGGTGTTCTGCCCAGGTACGACCAAATACTATGATGTCGTCCAAGTACGCCAGACATGTTTCCCAAGTTAATCCCTGAAGTACGGATTCCATCAGTCGGGAGAAGGTGGCGGGACCGTTACATAATCCGAATGGCAGCACCGAGAATTCGTAAAGCTTCCCTTGGCTGGTGGAGAAAGCTGTTTTTTCTTGGTCGGTGGGGGCGACGGGGACCTGCCAGTATCCGGATTGCAGGTCCAGTGTGGAGAACCATCTGGCCCCTAAGAGGGAGTCTAGGGAGTCGTCGATGCGTGGTAGTGGGGTGGCATCTTTGATGGTGACATCGTTGAGTTGTCGGTAGTCGATGCAGAATCGAGATGACCCATCCTTCTTCTTGACCAGTACCACTGGAGAGGACCAAGGGCTAGTTGATGGGTTGACGATGCCAGCTTCTAACATCTCTGCAACTTGCTTCTGTTCTTCTTGGCGCTGAAGGGGGTTCTTTCTTCGTATAGCCTGTCTGACTTGGGGTCCAACAGTGTGAATGTGGTGTTCTAGGACATGGGTGTGGCCTACATCTTGGGAGTTGGTGGCAAAGATGTCCTGGTATTCGGCCATTAACTGGCACAGATCGTCCTTTTGTTGAGGGGTGAGGTGAGTAGGAACGTCTGGGAGTGATGGAGTTGATGCAGGAATGGAGGTGGTGGTGTCGGTTGAAGGCTGGTCATCATAGGTCTCTAGTTCTCCGATGGTGAGACCCCTGGGTAGGGTGATAGGGTGGTCGGAGATGTTGGCTATTCTTACTGCATTTTGTTTTAAAATGGCAGGAGCAGTAAGACAATCCCTGTCAAAAGGGCTCTGAAGAGAGGGAGTGTGAATGAGTTCTCCGTTGAGGGCTGGATGGATGGGTACCCAATGTTCATGATGTGGCAGCAAGGTGATGGGTTGAATGGTGATGGCCGATGCAACACGGATGGCTTTCAAGGTTTGAGGAGGGTCATGGAGCGGTGTGGCAATCTTCGGAGTGGCGAGTCCTGGGGGTTTGGTGGAAAATAACAATCTTCTTTCAACACACTGGATAGTAGTGCGGAGGGCCGTGAGAAGGTCGAATCCCAGGTATCCGTCGTAGGTGGTTTCTTGGGAGGGAAATACCATGAAAGTGTGGTGATGGCCGTGTTAGGTTGAGGGGTGGCCACATACAGTGGGGCCGTGATGCCAGTACTAGAAATAAGGTTGTCGTTGGCATCAATGAGGGTGGTGGACGAGTGTTGAATTGGTCCAAAAGTGTTGTGATGTCTCTGGTGGTAAGAGGAAAAAATACAGGATCTTGAAGCTCTGGTGTCGACAAGGAGTCGAGAGTTGACTCCCTGGATGGTCAGGTGGGTGTAAATGGGAGGCTTTATCATATCATAGCTGCCCCTATCTCGAGCCCCCGCCAGTTTGCAAGTTGGTGGGCGGGGGCGGTCTAAAAACCCGGTTTGATGACTTCCGGCTCGACTGTACTGTGGTCGTCCGGGTCACCAACCTCGTCGTAGTCCTCAGCTCCTGCGGTGCCGTCTTCTAGGATGGTGGCAACTCTTCTGGAGGGCTTCAGCCAGGGAATCTGTCCCCAGAACAGTGGAAACCCTCGAGCGTTTGGCCAGCAACTCGGCAAAAGACCTCTTCAACCCATTAATAGGGCACTGGGACCCGCAGGGCTTCCAGTCTCCAGGCTTGACTCTGGCCCATTCTTCCGGCTTGTCCTGGTTGCGGCTAGGGTGGTAGGTTGGTCCGGAATGAGGTCCTTGTGGCTTAGTGGGAGCTCGTTGGATACCCGCGATCTTTCCTTGCTCCTGGGATTTTGGCAGGGCCAGAATACGGCGTATGATAGGGAGGTCTGTATCATATCCGGCCGGTTCTGTGATGGTAAAGTGGTCCCGGACTGCACGCGGAAGGATCCTCATCAGGGTCCGGCGGACGTTCTCCTTCCTCTCTGCAGCTGTAGCCGTTGTGAATGCGGTGGAAGCCAGCCTGGTAAGCTTGCTGATGGTGGCGTCGAGGTCCCCGTCGTAGGTGATGGCGTGAAATTGCTGGTCGGCTATTACAGTACCTAAGACGGGGTTAATGGCAGTTTTAGTGTATGTTTCAAACTGTTCCCAGGTCATTCCGGGGTTCTCTTTTACATAACTGGAAACTAGGGCCATAGACCGCCCTAGCTTCATGACTACAGTATGTATTTTAGGGGCAACTTCATCTTTAAATATGATGTCAAGCACTGGCTTGACAACCTCTAAATAGGTGGTAATGTCAGTTTCCTCTGGTCTGAAAGGAATAATATCCAGTGCTTTCCCTGCCATCCCGACTACTTATCCCTGTCGTGATACTCTCAAAATATTTAAAGCAGGAAAAACCTGAAAGGCTACCTTCGAGAAAGAGACACCGCTGTCACCAGTGTTATGCCCGGTCCAAATTGGAACGCGAGATATTCTTTGTACAATGAGCAGCTCTCTAACTGGATAGGTATACCTTAAACTTTAAATAAAGAGACAACACGGCAGGATAGTAAGTACACAGGTAACAAGTTAACATGGGTTTTATTCAGTTTAACACCTGGTTCATGGAGGAGCAAGACATATATTTTATACCTGTAACCTGGAGATCATCAACAACAATAAGAATAATTAAGACATACAATACTCAGGTTATCAAGTAAGCAATAGGAGTCGGACAATGGGTCCGGACTCAAGGTAATAATAATACTCCTAGGATACAATTATAAGGTATCCAAAATGGTGGAGGTACACCTCCTACCCAAATAGATCTCAGAGAGGATCTCAACAAAAGACAAGAGTGCAGTAATGGCAAATGCCGTCTGGATCATGCAATGATGTCCCCGGCATATAGTGACGTTAACTGACTCTAAAGCAATAATGGCCAAGTGGTCATCAACAATGAAGTGGGCTCGGAAAGGCTCACAAATGATATTAATACTATAGGTGTGCTAGATCTCACCTGGCAAAGATTAATCCTTAACTCTAATTGTGTACTAGCAAGGTGCTGAAGGCTGAGGCAACAATCGTCGGGAGCTGAGATAGAGTGAAATCTATTCGAGTTATGAACCTGACAGAATGTTAAATGAATTAGGCTAGAAGTTATACAAAGGGACTAGATTACGTGTAAATATGTGTTTGTGTTTGATGCTATGGGTCTTATATAAGCACGCCCCCTCTGTCGGGCTATGGGAGACCAATAACCCGGGAAGGTGCATATATAAGGATCCCCTGATAGGTATGTATAATGGGTCCCGGCAAGTGGGCTAATTAACGTCAATTTAAGTAGGGAGAAGAAAGACCTCTCGCAAGACGTAATGTTAATGAGAACCCTTGGAGATAACTTCTACCACAACCCTGAGTCAACTCTATACCCAGAAACGGTACAAAAGCACTTAAAGGAGAGCTGTAGTGAAGAGGAGGGCCCATAGATCGAGGGAGGATCCAGTAGTCCGGAGGGCGGCTGGGCGTGATGACTCCGGAAGTTGGTCCAGGGGGGGCGGCTGGGCGTGATGACTCCAGCTACTGGTCCAGGGTGAGTCACAAGATGATTCCTTAGACCTTGGCGCCTACCACGGGACAACCGGGTTCCTCTTGCACTCCCACAGTGCAGTGATCCCCAAAGGATATGCTGGAGTTCTGCTACAAGGTTTGGGGGGTTAGGGTGACTAGCATAATGATCTACCTAGAGTGGCAAGCAGTCTAGATAGTGACATTATAGGTAGTCTAAGGGGGGTCAGGGTAAGTGTCTTCCTTCCTTGCTAGTTCGTGGAACTATCAGAACCATGTAGCAAAAAGAGAATCCAGAAAGGGGAGCCCAAAGTGGGTTGCCCAAAATTAGTCCTCTTCCTGATGGGGGGAACCCGATCTGGTAGATCTCAAGTTACTACACTATCCTCATAATCCCTTGAACAAAACAAGGTAGGAATCCTTTGGTACTTGGTTTGTGCACCGCATCGAAGGCCAGAAAGGGGGAGCCCAAAGTGGGTTGCCCAAGCTAGTCCTCTTCCTGATGGGGGGAACCCGACCTGGTAGATCTTCGATCACAGCACACAACTGACAAGTTGAACACCAGCTATCTCTGGCTGTTCTTACCCTGAACTAAATAATACCAAATGGCAAGCTTAGTTAATGATGTCCAGGCTGGGTGAGTATAAGGCAATCTTCTTGCCCCTACTTAAGGCGCCCGGCTTGAGAGGATCAAGGGCGTTTGGCGCGTGGTGGTTATGTCCTTATGGCTCTGGGGGTGGCGCGCCTGGACTCTGGCTGGCAGGAGTAGGGTTGGCTGCAGGTTTTAGTGGCAGCTAGAGATGCGGTCTTATCATCCTGAGACCTCATCTCAATCTTAACATGTAAAATTATTTTGTTTAGAAATGTCGGAACATAGCCGCAGCCGTGATGCCGCTACATTCGTGTTTACAATCAGTAATCATGATTATATTTTGATGTATTTTACTTGATTTTATTGGATTAGGTTACTTATTATTGGTTAGTTTAGTCAATACAATAAAGCCAAGTTAAATACATTGACATAGAATCGTGATTAGGCACGAATGTAGATCGGGCATAGCAGATTCTTTACCAAAAGGGTAAATATATGCCAAGCACGCCAGTATTCGTCTGCTATAGCTGGAAGGTGGACTGAGTTTCGGGATAGCCCTTGTACCGGCTGCATCGTAGTGTTCGTCACCTACAATAGCGGCTCGCTTGGTGTAGTGACTAGCGTCTCGGACTTCCACCCAGAAGGCCCGGGTTCGCGCCCACGCTCGGCGCATTAAAGATTTTTCACAAGCACTGAGTCGTTACCATCCCTCATGAGCAAAGGGATGGGATAGTAGTACAGGACCCCAATGGAAATACGCCTAATCGGCCTTATTGAGCTATCCTTAGCTAGCTTAGCATGCGCTAGCTTTAAGAACTATTATTATTATTATAATATTCCGCCACTCATACTCAGAATTATTGAAATGTTAACCTAAGCAACTATTTATTACTCTAATGTTACAAAGCTAAAAAAAAAATATAATTCCACCTCATATATGATGTCACAAACAATCTTCAATTGTATATAGGCCCTATTCTAAGTTATTGCCGATATGTCTAGTTGTCGATCATTGCAGTTCTTGAAATACCTCATAATATTTATTATATTACGATGTTTCATCTGTATTATATTCTTTGTTTTACTTTGTAGTGGTCATTTTGTAATATATATTTACATTCATGTTCAACAATAGTAAGCAAATGTTGTATATATTATATAGGCCTATACATTTTGAAGGCAGGCTCGTAAAATTTGTACATGTTGTGCCACCCCACTATAAATATATTATATAATGATAGTGGGTTATCAGACTTTGGGGTAACAGAAAATGCAGCTTTATACATTCAAGACCTCATTTCAAGAATTTCATCACCGATTAATATAAAGGTCAGGATAGTCAAGATTAGTTGGAAGCTAAATGCTGAGAATACTTGCGTTAGTCCGATATGGTGACCAACTGTTATTTTTAAATAATAAGTTACGGAACAATATTTAAGACCCCAAACCCATTAATCCAACTGTAAATTTTCCAATGCGACCGGACAACCTGGACGGCCCACTGAACATCAGAAGACAACTCAACAAAGTGCACCTCTACCAGTAAGACAAGAAATAATATGAAAACCTGGGAAAATAGTATCAGTGCCAAGATACTCTTAAGTGCGAATATAAAGTGATCGAAATAATCAGAGGTTTTACCATCTTACAATCCGTGGAAAAGTATAAACAAGTGTCTATGTAATTCCGAGATAAATAATAAGGAAGATCAAGACCTCCCAACCTAATTGAACTGTAAGGCGCCATTCTCACTCTTCAGATAACATATATATTGATTTTTGACGGATTTCTACCTGTTCAGTAACTCAGTCATATTTCTGTCAAGTGGAAAATAAACAGAGTCCGTTTCCCCTGAAATTCGAGTTATCTAGTATCTATTTATTATATATTACCGCATTTTCCTTTACCATCATTTACCGCATTTTCCTTTACCATCATTATCTCCGATAGACTGGAAATAGTGTCGTATTTCACACCCAAATGCCATAAAAGGGTGTCCAATATCAAGCCAACTCAACCCTGCTCCTCCACAGGGTTGAGGAAGTAAACAACTGGGTTAAAGTCAAGCCGATTCGGGCTTTAAGTATATATCTGTAAGCAAGTCATCATACTTCATTGGCGAGTGTTAACCCGTGGAGCCCCGGCTAGCTTTGTAATGTTTGCGCACCAGAACCCGGCCGGTTTTCAAAAAATTGTTTTATTCCAGAAACAATAGCGAATGGGTTAGGAATGAAGGAAAAACCACGAAAAACCGCTCAAAAAGCTTAAAAAATGGTCCTACAGAGCCCCCGAAAACGGATTTTACAAGAGTAAAAAATTGAAGGCAATTATCCCAAAAAAACAGGTTATTGCACGCTCGCGCGCACGCACGTGGACTTTGAGAGTTTTCAACCATCGGCACGGTTGCGTGGGATACGTATACAGTTCCCATACAAATCTGAGCCCTCTTGAGTGGCTACACCTGAGGTTACGGTCGGCGCAATTAGGGTGACGCGTCAGGCGCGTCTCTGGGGCTGTGCGTTACATACATCGCCGACGCGTCAGACGCGTCGCTGGGGCTGGACGGGTTAAACAATTATATCAATCTAAATGTAGTCTTAAATTAGCCCAAACATACGCCAAAGTAAAGATATTCACGATCATTCGAAATTGGGCTTTTGTGTATTTCCTCTTTAACATGTAAGTGTTTATACTTATAAGAGTGTGCAAACTATAAATATGTTCTAATGTATAACTAAGAACCCCAAATATACGAAGCGTTTGTTGACGTTCTTAACCCGTCCAGCCCCAGCGACGCGTCTGACGCGTCGGCGATGTATGTAACGCACAGCCCCAGAGACGCACCTGACGCGTCACCCTAATTGCGCCGACCGTAACCTCAGGTATAGCCACTCAAGAGGGCTCAGATTTGTATGGGAACTGTGTACGTATCCCACGCAACCGTGCCGATGGTTGAAAACTCTCAAAGTCCACGTGCGTGCGCGCGAGCGCGCAATAACCTGTTTTTTTAGGGATAATTGCCTTCAATTTTTTACTCTTGTAAAATCCGTTTTCGGGGGCTCTGTAAGACCATTTTTTAAGCATTTTGAGTGGTTTTTCGTGGTTTTTCCTTCATTCCTAACCCATTCGCTATTGTTTCTGGAATAAAACCATTTTTTGAAAACCGGCCGGGTTCTGGTGCGCAAACATTACAAAACTAGCCGGGGCTCCACGGGTTAAAACAAAACAAAAGAACAACAGCTTGCGTACGCTTATACGATATCGGGAAGGAATCCTTCTTTATTAAACCCTCTAAGTAGCATATTATCATTTATTATGTAAATGTTTGTTAAACTAATGGAACTGAAATTGTGTACTTTGACTTCCAAACCAATCTGATGATCTCTGAACTTTGAAATAATTGTAATAGTTTCGAAATCTGACCTTGTTCATTATAACGGAATGAAGGTTCTTGGTACGATGTTGCCAATGTAGCTGCCACCGCTAAATCCAGCGAATCACTTACATCACTTCCATCTAGCGACATCAAGATGTGATGAATTCTAGCGATATTCAAGTTAGTTTCCCTATTTTAAGGAATTGGAGAGATATTTCGATTGTTAAAGATTATTCTAGATACTTCAACGTATGTTTTCTAGTTACATACAAGTTTTTAGTGTCTGGTGACTATCTAGCGATTTGTCAATGCTATTCTAGCATACATTTGTGATTTAGTTTATCTTGCATTTTTGTCTAAATTTGCCCTATTTCTCCAGAAGACTTCCTACATGGTATAGTGTATTGTTCTAGTGATAATTAAATATTATATAGGGCTATTTTAAGTTGGCTGATGAATATGAAGCAGTAATATGCTGGACGATGAGAACACTGTATGTAAACATGTCTCGGATATCACTGATAATTTTTGGCATTTTCTGCCAAAAGCCAAATGGCTTATCAGTGGTGGTAACACAAAATGCAGCATAGCCAAGTGTAAATTTATTCAGTGAGCATTACCATTCTATCAGTGAAGTGTTCATATAAGAATTACACCTATGACCCTTGCCTACCGTAATTCTAAATTTTCAATAATTAGCGAGAATAACTATACTTTCACTAACTGTGAAAAATATCGCAGTGGAGACTCATAATATTTTACAGTCCACAATCTCGAGGAAATTGAAAATACCTTGAGACTTGAGTCATCGTATTTAGTGCAAATAAATACGAGAACACATATCCCCATAACCACTATCATTCAGGGATTAATTTCATTCAATATTAGTGAAACTGAATCAAATCTCCTTTTAGTGTTTAGTGATTTTCATTTGTTACTGTGTTCGCAACAAGAGAAGTGTACCTAATTCTCAAGAAGAATTATAAGATATAAAAAGTTGAAGTGATATACCTGATTTTTATCCAGAGCCGCGAACGTACTGGGAGATTTTAAACCGAGAATCTGTACCACTTATGAGTACCCCATGTGTTAAAAAGTGTTTATACAATTCATCATATGTATTCTAGTGAATAAGTAAATAAAGCTGTATTACAAATTATCTTTCGAGATTATACATGTCCTCTATTGATTCTTTATATGTAGGCCTACTTGCATGAATTCCAATATCCCAGTCTAGAAGAACTCACCTTTACCGATTGTTAATCCTGTATAAAATCAGGGCATAACAATAAACAATTGAAGATTGTTTGTAACATCATATATGAGGTGGAATTATACAAAACATTTCTCTTTGTAACATTAGAGTAAGAAATAATTGCTTAGGTTAACATTTAAATAGTTCTTAGGATGAGGGACAGATTATTGTAGGTGACGAATGCCCCTTTCCCACCGATACAAATTTATACGATTTTCCTCGCCGAGGACGTAGTTTTGTCATTTCACAACGAATTTGTGCGACATATACGATTTTGAACGTTAAAAACCGTTGACAAGTTTACACTCGGCGACGATGTGGCCGATGGATACGACGTAATCAGCGACATTATGCGACATCATCGGCAAATTGAGCGATGGTTCGCCGAGACCTCGGCGAGAACTATCACATTTGAATAAAATATTGCGAAATAATGCTGTTATGCCCTGTTTTTCTACAGGATTAACTTGGGTAAGGTGAGTTCTAAATGACTGGGTATATAAGGCTGCATGCACAAAACAAGGTATGAGGAATAGAGAACACAAAGAAACACATGGTAACAAGATACACGATCACGTTTATTGATATACCACTGCAGAATACTCGTGCAAGACAATATAATAGAATCGAACAACACTAGCATAAGTGGATCTGGATGGAGCCTAGTCTCCCACTTCCAACGTTCAGGTATTAATCTTCTGATCACTGGCTTTAATTCAACAGGTTTATATACCGAAGACCATCAATGTTACTTTTAGAATCATATTCACTGTTAGATTTATTACTGGTAGCTCTGGTGCACAAGTAGTAGTTCACAGACTAGATTAGACACGCGTATTTTAGAGCACGGAAATTCTAGTAACCTCAGGGGGTACTGATCTAAGTTTTATATTCTTGTCTCAGAAATACATAGAACGCAAATCAGTGGGCGAACATTCATATATCACTAGGGTTTCACTTCTATGTAATAATATCTGGGTATATGGTTGACTACGAGAGTTAGTATCGCCTGTTAATTAACCCATAACTGTCGGGGCGCAACATAAGTCGAGAATAATAAATCTGGACTATCTGGCGGCGGTCGACATAGGTCGTGTGGCAATTTCAGCACGTAATGTTGCTGAGAGAGAGAGACAAGTGGTGGCAGGAGAGTAGCGAGCGTATGACTGCTCCACCACACGCGGCGGAACCTAAAGACACGAATCCCACCTCCTCCCTCCCTCTCTCACTCGCTATATACGGAATGGGGGGGAAAGCCGAATTACATCTTTTTGCACTCGCGTTGCACGGGGTTGCAAGAAAAAACTAGCCATCATAAAAGGATCGTATAATGGTGTCATGGAAAGCTCTGTTATGCAACCCTTTCAGGGATAATACTTGTTTACGCTCCAATATGAAAATGATCACGTAAACAGCCCTATTTTGGGTAAAAACACCCCGCTGGGCGGTACATATAAATAAACCGCCTAGGCCGCTCGTAAGGTGTTAATGAACACTGATACGCTTAGCACTTCCTAATTGAATGGTTATATGAATTATACTGGGGCAAAGAGATAGCCACTTCGTAGAAATATTAATAAGTGAATCTCTAAACACCTGTAACAAATGTAGTACTGATAAAGGGAATCTTGGGTAGTATCTGATGGGTCTGGTCCTGGTTATCTTGCGTCCATGATGTTGGGGGCTAACGACTGGTTCCGCGGCCATCCAGGGGGTCCATATGTGTGAAGTTCTCAAATACGTGGACAGGTCCTTCTATCCAAATCTGCCACGGAGTCTGCCGGCTCTGGAACCTCTCAACTCCGGAACAACACAAGGGCAGAGCTAGAGGTTGTTGTTGTTGTTGTTGTTCCCTAAGCTGCCTGGCCGAACAGCCCCAAGTCCCTGAGAAAGGCCATGGCCACGATCGGGCTTTCCCACAGAGCTCTCATTGAGTGTAGATTGTGTTGTTGGCGTAAGTGGTTGTGTGAAATGCAGTCTTCTATGATGTGTTTACTGGTATGGGGTGCTGTGTTACATCCCGGGCAGGCGTCGACAACGGAGTCATCCAGTCTCTTCTGATAGCTCAGGAGAGCTGGATGGTGTCTGCATCTCAGCCTGGCCAGGTGGACTCTGTCCTCGCGAGGAAGGAAGGATTCGGAAGGATGGATTTCGGGAGGTCGTGCATGCATGCAGCTGCGTGTTGTCTGTGAGTGAGTGGATGGATCGGTGAGAGATATGAGTATGGATGTGCTTCTGGAAGTTGGTTCGGGGTGGGCATGGAGGGAGAGAGGACAATAATTGTGTGTGATACCGTGTGCTGGGTGTTGTTTTGATATTTCTTGGTGTCTGTGGGTGTGTTGCCATGTAGTTTAGTGGGTGGTCTTGGTTCGTGGAGGCTGCTGCCAGGAATTGAGTGCCTCTCATGTCCAGATGGTCTTTGACTTTGAGAATTTTGGTTTCTTGATGTAGGTGATCTGTGGGTGAAGTAGCTGTGCAGCCTGTAATGATCTTCAGGGCTTTGTTTTGAATAGTCTGTTTTGAATAGCTAGAGGTTAACTTCAGGGTAGTGACCACTGGTTGGTGTCTAGCTTTCAACTGATTTGACTTGGGGCGGGAGCTAGGTTTATAGGCTCGGTTCTGGACCCTGTAGACAATAGGGATCTCGAGTCTTATGGACTTATTTGAGCTCTCAATAGATATGGGGACTGGGTAAGATGGTGATTACTGTTGTGGCACATGGCTATAAGAAGCCTTCAATTTGTGATATAATTGAGCCTTAGTAAGAGGTACTATTTTGGCTACACTGGAAGTATTTAGGGGAGAGAGACTGGATCTACTTTGCGAGGAGGATGGGGACAGCTGTGATAGGAGCGTCTCTCTTAGATTGTTCAATCTTCATTCTATGGTATAGCTGAGGTGCTAATTTAGTGATCAGAGTATGCAAGAAAGGTAAATGGTTTATTGTGAGTTAATAGAGGTTAGTAAAGGTGTTAGTCATGCATGGTTAGTTTATTGATAGGAACAATTCATGTGCTACCTGGCAATGACCCGGGAGTCAAAACAGGGGTCAGGTATACCTCCGCAGGGGTGGGGGTCTCCCTCCTCGGGTGGGTAAAAAGGGGTAGCTGGGCGCCCTCTCTCTGTGATGGTCGTCCGGCGGCTGTGGCTAGGGGCTTGCCATATCACCAGTGTTTGTAATAACCCTCTGTTTATGAGACAGATGTGGGTGTTTTTAATATCAAAACCGAAGGTGCCTTGGCTAGCTGGTTATAATCGGTTGGTTGTTAATTTCATGGTTTGCTTGGTGTGGTGGAGACGGGTTGCTAACTTTGCCACATTTATCTGGAAGTATGGCAATATAAATTAGTTACTGGCGAGGCGGCGAGCCTCGCACCGACGACCATGGGGTGCAGGGTTAAATTGTGAATGGGTTGTAAGAGAATAGATGGCATGCAAGGGGTTAGTAAAGTTCTAATGTTGTTCTGGCCTACTAAGTGAAGGTAGGCTGGATAGGAGTATATATATAAAAGGTTGGAGAGCGTTAGCAACGGAAAATTCAAGGATCTTCAAGAGGTTTGAGAGAGAGGCTAGGTCGGACAAGAGTCGAGAAGCGCGGGTGTCTTAATGAGAGGGGGGGGGGGGGGAAGCTCAGGGGCTACAGGGAAATTTGCCCTTAAGGTCCCTGGGCGTGGGGGTGGCATTAGGCTACAATTGATATTGGAGTTTGAAAAGACAGTGAAAGTACGTTAGTCAAATGCTACCGGGGGATGCAAATACGGGGTGGTATATGAGTCTGGAAAAGATAGAATCATGTGGACTGTGGGGCGGTGGGGGAGAAGGAGGTTAACTGTAGGTGTGTGCGTGACTTGTGGAGAAAGTAAGGAAAAACATGGTGTATTATTTCTCGTACATACGAGGGGTTATGGACCTATTATTTGACACGCTTTTTGTGTACGTCTAGGTGTCCCTGGGAACTGCGAGTTCTATGAAATATAGACCCAAGGAAAGCGGCAGTTCGTAGGGGTACTGCGTTATTGTTTCGAGGTACTATGATAGATACTGGTAACAAAGGTTATCTATACAATCTCTGGTTGGGGTAAGGATTACGTTACAGCATGGGTGTATTAACTTCTAAGGTATATAACATCTACTTCTCGGATGTAAGAACATACATAGATATAATTATGGCTGTCTGATGTGTCAACGTAGGGACAGGGCATGGGTGTTTTTAATATGAATGTATATTCTTGTTCATCATCGTGTAGGTAGAATCGGGCGGGTAAGGGGTGTAGGACACACAGCATGGGTGTATTAAACTTTCTAAGGTATAAAAGCTACTGTCTCGGATGTAAGTGGAACATACATATGATATAATTATGGCTAGTTTCGAAAAGTAATGGAAAAACGTGTTGGTGAAACAACAATGGAGGACCAGGGCAGGGTGTTTTTATATGAATGATATATTCGATTGTATGGGCCGATCGATGTCGGTAGAAACGGGCGGTAGTATGGGTAGGATTCAACGAGTAATATTGTTTAGGGCATAGTGTGGACATTGGGATACGCAGGAGGATTAAAGTGGAAGACGCTAAATTTTATGGGGGGAGGGCGTTTCGAAACTTTCACGTCTGGGGAACACAAGTGGCGGTATAGGGAATGTTAATCTTACTGACCTAAGATTGAATACATAGATTATTTATTTTATGGGGGCGATGAGTCTTCAAGAAAACTTAGTCTGGCAAGACCAGATATGTTAGGGGCGAATGTTAACATGACGATCTTAATATAGGGAACAGCATGGGTGTATTAACTTCTAAGGTATAAATAACATTATTCTCGGAGTAAGAACATACATAGATATATTATTGCTGTGCAGATTTTGTGTGCATTGGTTCTGGGTCTTCAGAAACTTAGTCTGGCAAGACAAGATATGTTAGGGAATGTTCATATTAATACTTAACCTAAGGATTGAATACATAGATTTTATGGGGGCGATGGGTCTTCAGAAACTTAGTCTGGCAAGACAAGGTATCTTAGGGTATGTTAATATGAATATCTTAATCCTAGGGACAGCATGGGTGTATTAACTTCTAAGGTATAATTATAACATCTACTTCTCGGATGTAAGAACATACATAGATATAATTATGGCTGTCCGATGTGTTGGCATTGGCTCAACGTAGGGACAGAGCATGGGTGTTTTTTTAATATGAATGTATATTCCTGTTCATCATCTTTGTAGTTAGGAGTGTAGGACACGAGGGGGTAGTGTATGTGAGGTGTGGAAAATGGTCAGTTTAGAAGAGGTATGTAGGTGCGGCCTGGAGCTGCTTAGCCCTGCGGGCTTGGGCCTGTCTGAATTGGCTGGCTCAGTCAGCTGGTCCTTTCGTTCTGTGGACCTTTCTTTCGGGTGTTTCTGTGTGGTGTTCGCTCGTGGCTTCTGTGGTGGGCTTCTCGTTCTGGGGCATTTTAGGGTGTATAGAGTCGTGGTTAAAGGTTGGGAATCTATAGTTAGTGGATAAAACCACGGGAGGTTAGAGACTTAGAATTGGGGGGCTATGATTGTTATATAACTAAATACAGGGCTGACGTAATCACGATCTGATTTGGTGTGAAATGGAAGTTAAGGTGTCTTAGATCGCCTCGAACCTACACAATGAAAGTATTATAGTCTGTATGGTGGTTACCTAATTAAATACATACTTAGGTGGTACATCAAGAATATCAGTGAGTAAAGTATTGTGGTTTTTATATTAGAAGACTGTGATTGAGAGACGTATAATATGTGGAATGAATTGAGAGAGAGAGAGAGACCAAATCGGGAAAGGAAAAAGGGGCCTGGGATCTCGTTGGGGATGGTAGTTTCGCTCTCAGGATTTTTGTTGCTGTGGCTCGTTAGGGTTGGAGGTTTCGCTCTCAGGATTTTCGTACCACAGCGTTCCTGTGGCATTTTAAATGCAAAGGATGAACGAATCCTCGGCGTATGTTCTGCGACGTCTTCGGCGAATTAAGTGATGGTTCGGAGGTGACCTCGGTGAGATTATCCGAAAACTGTTTGCATATATTTCATGGCACAAACATAAGAACATAAGAAAACGGGAGTCTGCAGAAAGCCGATCGGCCCACACAAGGCAGATCCCTGTCACACCCAACCCCAATTACAAGGCCTAATTATAGACCCAACTCACTAATGCCTTGAGGACTGACCTCACCAAAATGGTCAGAGATCAACACAAGATTACGGGGGTCTGCAGAGCGCCGATTGGCCCACACCAAGCAGATCCCCCCTCATACCCAACCCATCTTGTCGAAAATGTACAAATTTATCTTGAAGGGGGGTCTAGAGTTTTTTGTTTTAAGTTTGATGGAGGTCTAGTGAGGAAACTAAGAAATAAAGGAATGAATGACCAAACAAACGGTCCGTCTCTCATTAACCTCTGAAGTGCGCATGGGGGGTATGAGACACCACACTCCTGTGCTGACGTATTTGAGCTGTTCCCATCACTAAAATATTTATTTTACCATAAATAGCATTAATACTTATCCATATGCACCTATTATAGGTTGATTATAAAGGTATTAACCTGTTACAACAATAAAACAAGTGAAAACAGCGTTTGGATGGTCAAAATCGGCGATACAGGCCGGGAGTTACACAATGTATGGCTGAGGCAACCTCCCAGCCCACCACTTTCCTCCACCTCTGGAGAGAGACTGTCGATCGATACTCTCTCTCTCTCTCTTGCACTCGCTTGCTAACAGTGATGACAACGCCCTGCTACCAACTCGCTAATGTTAGCACGAAAATAGACCACAGGAAAAGGGAATAACAGGGAAATAGGTGATAACTGAAGGAGGGGAGGTGGAGGAGTGATATTTGGCATGGCCCAGGGGCAAAAAAAAAAAAAAAAACAAAAATCTGTGTTTTAAATTGATTTTTATTTCCCCGACTCTTAACCCGGGAACTGCAGGAAGACTCTTAAGAGTTCCCCCTGGCGGACTGCGGGAAGACTCTTAAGAGTCAGAGAAAAAAAAAACAAAAACAAAATTTGCCCTTGGGCCATGCAAAATATCAGTCCTCTACCTCCCCTCCTTCCCCTCTTTCCTCCCCTCCTTCAGTTATCACCTATTTTCCCTGTTATTCCCTTATTCTGAGGTATATTTTCGTGCTAACATTAGCGAGTTGCAAGCAGGGCATTGTCATCACTGTTAGCAAGCGAGTGCAAGAGAGAGAGAGAGAGAGTATCGATCGACAGTGTCTCAGTGGCCTTGGGGGAAATTGGCGGGAAAGCAGGTTGCCTCACCCATACATTATGCAACTCCCGCCCTGTATCGCCCATTTTGACCACCAAACGCTGTTTCATCGTTTTATTGTTGTAACAGGTTAATACCTTTATAATCAACCTATAATAGGCGCATATGGATAAGTATTAATGCTATTTATGGTAAAATGAATATTTTAGTGATGGAAACAGCTCAAATACATGCGCACAGGCAGACGTTTCTAATTACCCCCATGCGCAGTTCAGAGGTTAAGAGTCTTCCCGCAGTCCGCCGGGGGAACTCTTAAGAGTCTTCCCGCAGTTCCCGGGTTAAGGGGGGATGGGCGTAATATTTGCTCATATATATACTGTATTTGTTTATGATTTATTTAGTTTCATCCCTAGACCTCCATCAAGCATATAAAGCACCGCCCAACACCCTCCTTCAAGATCAATTTGTACATTTTTTGATAGAAAAATATCCTGGCCGAAGGCCGGTTCCTCAAAGAGTACAGGCTCGCTATCGCTAGCCAGGAAAAACTCGACGCCTAAATGACACGAAGTCTTAATATTGACAACAAAATGGGGTGAAATGTCTTATAATCGGCAAACTAATGGGCCGAACGTCATAAAATATGAAAACTAATGGGGTTAACCTGTAGGACTTGGTTTTTACACCCCAATTCCTACAAACCATGAGGAAGAAAGGGGACCAGAAAAACGACCCATCTCCCCTTAATTCGGAGATTGGCAATGTCCTTGCCGTATGTTTACGAATTACGGCTTAATTGAGCCCAGCTCGCTTTTTTTGTTTTCTCTTTCTCTCCTTCTCTCTTTGCCTTGTATCCGTTCGGCCCCATTCAGCCTACTGTTTTAAAACATTTACCCCCATCCAGGTCTCAATATTTTCCCGGTGAGCGGTAGCGAGCCAACATATATATATTTTTGTTTTGAGAGCAAGCTAAATTTGTAAATTTTTTGATAGAAAAATTTCTCCGGTGAAGCCGGATTTCTCCATACAATGCTGGCTCGCTATCGCTCGCCAGGAAGCTATTGATACTTGGATGGGGATAAACGTCTTAAAAGAGTTGGTTGAATGGGGCGGAATATACAAGCCAGAGAAAAGGAGAGAAAGAGAAAAAAACAGGTGAACCCCCTTACGAGAGGTGAATAGAAAAAAGGGTTGACAGGTTCACTATAGGCCTAATCCTTTTTTTTACCCACCTCGCCGAAGGTGCTCTTTGGCCTCGGCGAGGTGTTTTCCGAGCATTCATCTACATCGCACAGCCCTTCGCACGCCTCTGCGAAGTATACCCGTGGCGGGTATACTCTTGACGACGCTTTTTTTTCGTGCGACACCCTCGTCGATGTCTCGCCGATGTCGCCGAGGATCTCCGAGGGCCTCGCCGATCCCTCGGCAATGTTCGACGATGCTTGCGAGGGTTCGGACCCCTCGCCAGTCCTCGTCCCAAATGTTGAACAATCCGAACATTTGCAATGCCCCGCGAGGGCCCTTGCGAGGCCTTGCGAGTCAAACGATTATCATGCGAGGGTTCAAGATTTTGTTGCGACATGTTGCGAATGTGCCCATTTCTTGGTTTCGGCGATGAAAATCGTACGAAATCATCAGTGAGAAATGGGCATTATGCCCCTTTTCCACTGATGCGAAGGGCTGTGCGACGTAGATGAATGCTCGGAAAACACCTCGCCGAGACCAAAGAGCACCTTCGGCGATGTGGGTAAAATAAAAGGATTAGGCCTATAGTGAACCTGTCAACCCTTTTTTCTATGCACCTCTCGTAAGGGGGTTCACCTGTTTTTGTTTTCTCTTTCTCTCATTTTCTCTCTTTCTCTGGCTTGTATCCATTCGGCCCCATTCAGCCAACTGTTTTAAGATGTTTATCCCCATCCAAGTATCGATATCTTCCTGGCGAGCGATAGCGAGCCAGTATTTTATGGAGAAATCCGGCTTCGCCAGGGACATTATTCTATCGAAAATGTACAAATCTAGCTTGCTCTCAAAACAAAAATATATATACAGTATGTTGACTCGCTACCGCTCACCAGGAAAATATTGAAACCTGGATGGGGGTAAACGTCTTAAAACAGTAGGCTGAATGGGGCCGAATGGATACAAGGCAAAGAGAGAGGGAGAGAAAGAGAAAACAAAAAAAGCGAGTGGGCTCAATTAAGCCGTAATTCGTAAACATACGGCAAGGACATTGCCAATCTCCGAATTAAGGGGAGATTGGGTCGTTTTTCTGGTCCCCTTTCTTCCTCATGGTTAACCCCATTAGTTTTCATATTTTATGACGTTCGGCCCATTAGTTTGGCAATTTTAAGGCATTTCACCCCATTTCGTTGTCAATATTAAGACTTTTCGTGTCATTTAGGCGTCGAGTTTTTCCTGGCTAGCGATAGCTAGCCTGTACTTTTGAGGAACCGGCCTTCGGCCAGGATATTTTTCTATCGAAAAATGTACAAATTGATCTTGAAGGAGGGTGTTGGGCGGTGCTTTATATGCTTGATGGAGGTCTAGGGATGAAACTAAATAAATCATAAACAAATACAGTATATATATGAGCAAATATTACGCCCATCCCCCCTTAAGGAGAGACGGACCGTTTGTTTGGTCATTCATTCCTTTATTTCTTAGTTTCCTCACTAGACCTCCATCAAACTTAAAACAAAAAACTCTAGACCCCCCTTCAAGATAAATTTGTACATTTTCGACAAGATGGGTTGGGTATGAGGGGGGATCTGCTTGTTGTGGGCCAATCGGCGCTCTGCAGACCCCGTAATCTTGTGTTGATCTCTGACCGTTTTGGTGAGGTCAGTCCTCAAGGCATTAGTGAGTTGGGTCTATAATTAGGCCTTGTAATTGGGGTTGGGTGTGACAGGGATCTGCCTTGTGTGGGCCGATTGGCTTTCTGCAGACTCCCGTTTTCTTATGTTCTTATGTTTGTGCCATGAAATATATGCAAACAGTTTTCGAATAATCTCGCCGAGGTCACCGCCAAACCATCGCTTAATTCGCCGAAGACGTCGCAGAACATACGCCGTGGATTCGTTCATCCTTCGCATTATTTCGCAATATTTTATTCAAATGTGACAGTTCTCGCCGAGGTCATCGGTGAACCATCGCTCAATTTGCCGATGATGGTGCATAATGTCGCCGATTACGTCGTATCCATCGGCCACATCGTCGCCGAGTGTAAACTTGTCAATGGTTTTTAACGGTATAAATCGTTGACGTCGCACAAATTTGTTGCGAATTGACAAAACTATGTCCTCAGCGACGAAAATCGTATGAAATCGTATCAGTGTGAAAGGGGCAGAACACTACCATGTTGTTGGAGCCGCTACAAAGGCTATCCCGAAACTCACAGTCCACCTCCGGGCGATAGCAGACGTTGGGATATATCTCCCCCTATGGTAAAGCAGCCGCTATGCCCGATCTACATTCGTGCCTAATCACTAATCACTAAGCTAACCAATAATAACTAACGTAATCCAATAAAATCAAGTAGAATAATAATAATAATAATAATAATCGTCTCGTTACTTATATAGCGCCCGTTCTCCTCCTTCGAGGATTCACAAGCATCAAATACATCAAAATATAATCATGATTACTGATTAAACACGAATGTAGCGGCACCACAGCTGCGGCTATGTTCCGACCTTTTTAAACAAAATTATTTTGCATGTTAAGATTATTATTTGAGTCCTTATTTCGGGATTATTTTGATCTACTTGAATTTGTACAAAATTGTGATGGGTATGCATATATATAATTGCTTACTTTTGAGTATATGTAGGCCTATACAAAGTCTAATATAGGTTATCACCCTTCCATACGATTATGACGCTTCTTATGGCTAGGTAGGCTACATTTATATTAACCACATCCAAATTGATTACTTTATTATTGATATAAACAAAAAGTCTCAGAACAGTTATCAAACTCATAAAGTCTGAATCGGATTGAGTTTGGACCCTCTGGAAAAGCAGGTTTGAGTTGGTTTGATATTCGACACCCTTAATTCGGCAGCTGCTGAAAGACTAATAAGCCGGAACGTAGCTGGAGCGTTATTCGAACTGCAAGGCATTATCTCACAGCTGAAGGCTTGAAAGCGCACTACTAAAGCATGATATTTACCTCGCTACAAGGGAGAGCTAATTGCCAAAATCCTCTCATTAAGTTAATCTTACTGCTGAATGAGGCCAACCTGGTAAATGCAATCTTTAATAGATACGTGATAGGCAATCGGCTAGCACGTTCTGGACCCCCTTAATATGTTTAACATCCAGGGAGTATTCCTGCAGCAACAAACTCCACCTGGTCAGTCGTTGGTTTTTATTTTGGAACTTATGCAAACATTTTAAGGGGTGATGGTCAGTATACACAGTGATGGCACCAGAGGCAGATTGCACATAGACAGCAAAGTATTGAAGGGATAAAATTAATGCTAACAGCTCCTTCTCAATGACTGAATAGTTACGTTGAGCAGAATTAATTTGTTTACTAAAATAGCACACAGGATGCAATACTTCACAGTCGTCTTCCTGTAGCAATACTGCACCAACCCCGGTATTGCTCGCATCCACTGCTAGGGAAAAAGATCTGTTAAAATCAGGAGCTCGGAGTACAGGATAATTGGATAAAATATATTTGGTAGCATTAAAGGCCTCCTCACATTCGGAGGACCATTCAAACTTCACATCCTTACGGAGAAGATCTGTCAGGGGAGCTGTTAACCTAGAAAAGTTTAAGATGAAATGCCTATAATAACCAATCATTCCTAGGTACCTTTGGATATGTTTCTTAGTGCTAGGAGTTGGGAATTCTAGAATAGACTCTACCTTTGCTTGAGGAGGTGCAACCTGCCCCTGATCTACCGTATATCCCAGATACTGGACCGTACTCTTTACAAAGGTGCAATTCTTAAGATTAACCACCAGATTGGCATCAGCAAGATTTAAGAACAGCAATCTAAGTTGGTAAAGATGCTCCTCCCATGACTGTGAAAAGATAAGAATATCATCGATGTAGACAACGCATCCAGGTATCCCTTCAGTCACCAAATTCATGAGGCGCTGGAATGTAGCTGGAGCGTTTTTCAAGCCGTAGGGCATTACGTTACAGCAGAAGGCTTGATTATTGACTACAAAGCATGATATTTCCCTCGCTCTAGGGGTGAGAGCTACTTGCCAATATCCCTTCATTAAGTCAATCTTGCTGATATAGGTGGCTGTACCAATCTGGTCAATGCAGTCGTCGATCCGTGGCAGTGGGTAGGTATCGTTCTTTGTGACAGCATTAACTTGCCTATAGTCCATACATAACCTATGGCTCCCGTCTGGCTTTGGTACAAGTATGACCGGACTACTCCACTGGCTTAAGGCCCTAGTGATCAGCTCGTTTGACAACATGAAGTCAAGCTCGACCTGCAGTATACTCCTGCATTGTGGTGAGACACGGTAGGGGGATAGTTTAATGGGTGTTGCATCCCCTACGTCGATGTCATGCATGGCCAAAGAAGTGAGCCCTGGAGTATCACGGAACACACTGGGAGACTGAGATAAAACAGAGATTAGTTGGTTCGCTTGATCAGAGGGAAGATGACATAGTTTAGATGGTAATTCCCCCCAAGCTACTGAGTTATACTTAAAGTTGGATAGGCTACATGACAAGTCAAAGTCTGCATGGATACCTTCAGGCTCTGGAACAGTCTGTTGCGGGTCAGTAAGAGAACTGAAGACTTCGTCCGCACCAGGCTGTCCACAGGTCTTGACATTCACTGCCACAGTGGGAGAATCTGGAGGAGAGGAATCAGGGGACCTATGGTAGGGTTTCAACATTTTTATATGGAATACTTGCGTGGGCTTTCTCATGTCTGGGGTAGTTACTAGATAATCGGTAATGCTCACCCTCTGAATGATCTTATATGGGCCCCTGAACTTGGCAGATAAAGGTTGGCCAAGGACCAAAACCTCATCACCGGGCTGAAACTCCCTCTCACGGGCTTTTCTGTCATACCAGTTCTTCATGGAGCTTTTAGCCACTGTCAAGTTTTGAGCTGCAAACTCACATGAGGATCTCAGCCGGGTTTTGAAATCTGAAACATACTTGAGGAGGTTTTGGTTCCCCTCCTGGCCAACTAGGTTATCCTGCAATAGTTGCAAAGGACCTCTTACCTGGTGACCGAAAACTAGCTCATTAGGGGAAAAATCCAGGGATTCAGTTGGAACCTCACGAGTAGCAAATAAAAGAAAAGGTACCCCCTTATCCCACTCAACTCCGGTCTCTGTACAATATTTACGCAACATGGCTTTCAAGGTTTGATGATACCGTTCGAGAACCCCTTGACTCTCTGGGTGGTAGGTGCTCGACTTAACATGCTCGATACCCAACTCCTTCAGGGACTGCTGAAAAATGTTAGAGGTAAAATTAGTTGCTTGATCACTTTGCACCTCATGGGGGAAACCCATTCTGGTGAAGAATTTGAGCAGTTCCTTGATGACAGTTGGAGCAGAGGTAGTCCTTAAGGGTAGCGAGTTGCCATGTCCATAATCGTTAATATATAAATGTTACCTTGGGAAGTCTTAGGCAATGGGCCTACAATGTCCACTACCATCCGAGTAAAAGGATTCTCGAAAACGGGCAAGGGCACCAGAGGATGTACAGGCACCTTCTGATTGGGTTTTCCTGTCATCTGGCAGGTGTGACACACTCTACAAAACTCCACTACTTCTGCACGCATTCCTGGCCAGTGAAAGTGGGCTCTGATTCTGTCTAGAGTTTTTCTCACACCTAGGTGTCCTGCCAATGGTATACAATGTGCCATTTCCAAGATATCTCTACGACAAGGTTTGGGGACTACTACTTGATGGACGTCCCAGGCCCCATCATCGATTGGTCTGTGTGGCTGTCTCCATCTATGCCACAATACTCCTCCTTTGAGGTAGAAACATTCACCACCCTCCTTCTCACATTCCTCTTCACTCACGGCCCTGGCAGCTAACTCCTTGCATTCTCTATCATCTTTCTGTAGCTCTACCAGGCCACTAGGACAATTTGGAGGGGTTCCATGGTCATCGTTAGGGTCAAGATGAGCCATAAAGGTGTCAGATAAATCCACCTCAGTCACATCATCAGGCACAGTTGGAGCGTCATTCACACTCTCATCATCCCTTTCATCAACTCTTACAATCGGTACATTTCTGTCTGAGGGAACTGCTACTCGAGACATTGAACGTGGGACAGCACACACAGGGAAAACTGTTGGCATCTCCTTTTCGAGCTCACCGGTTAGTGGCTCGTTAACAGGGGAAAGTGACAAAATGGGGTCTGGTCGGACCTTCTCACCTGCTACATCATTCCCCAAAAGGAGTGTTACCCCGGGCACAGGGATATCGTGGGACCTACACAAAGCTATGGTGGCCTCACCCTGTAGTAACTCACATTCAATTTCGCCTTTTACCAAGTATGCATAAAATTGGCCTCCAGCACCTCTCATTATAACTGGTTTGCCAGGTGGGCACTCAGTGTAAGGATTCACCATGAGGGTGCTAGTAGAACCTGTGTCTCTCAGAATTTTTACCTCATGCATGCAACCATTTAATCTCACGTTGCCAGATGAAATAAAGGGACGGTAACTGTCCTGCACTGATGGTGAAATTATTATTGGCTTAACCCTAGTGGGTTGCACCACGCATGCTACTACACCCCTGTCTAGATGGTTTACGTTAGCTGCTAGGTACTCCTGTCGGGAGTCCTGTATTAAAGGAACTTTTGGTGCTAGGTACTCCTTCTGTTGGGAGTCCTGCATTAAAGGAACTTTTGGTGCTAGGTACTCCTGTCGGGAGTCCTGCATTAAAGGCACATATGGAGTTTGAGATACAGCGGCAACTGTCTGCCCCGATCTCTCGGTTCTCTCCTTGGCCCAGCACTGATAAGCTAGGAGGCCTCTCTTGCCACAAAAAGTGCATACTTTAGGGGATATGGGAACGTTCCCTCTTTGAGCATTACTATTACTTTGGGCCCCACCTCTGTTACCATTGCCCTGAGTCGCATTTTTAGTTGGGGGAACAATTCTATTTTGGTTAGCTGGGGAAGACGTTACAGGCTTGTGACTGGGTCTGTCAGATTTGTGATTGGGATACTTAGAATTAGAACTAGAATTATCGTAGGGCTTCTTTCCATGAAATTTGTTGTTGAGCACGTATGTGTCAGCCATGTCAGCGGCGTCGGCAAGACAATCTACCTTTTTCCCCCTCAAATGATAGGCTACAGAAGAATCAATTTTCCATAGGAAATTTCTAACAGGACCAACTCCTTCAGATCGTTGTAGCTTGTGACTTTCTTACTCTTGACCCAATGATTGAAAGTTTTAGTCATGGTCCTGGCAAATACCTTATGGGTTTCTTCTACTTTCTTCTGGTTTTTACGGAAAGATTGCCTGTAAGCCTCAGGCTGTAATTGATAGGTTTTTAGGATAGCTTCTTTGAGATTGTCATAATCCTGCCTAACCTCTGCTACTTCTGACAAATATGTGGCTCGAGCCTGCCCTGTCAAAACGGTTTGTAACATAAAAGGCCATTGATCTCTTGTCCACCTCATACCTCCAGCAACTTCCTCAAACAAAACAAAGAAATCCTGCACATTATCCTCAGTGAAAGGTGGAATGACACTGGTCATAGTCAATCCCAGAGGGGGAGCAATTAAGGGAGCATTTGTATTGACATTTAGTTGAGCTATACTATATTGACATTGATATTGTTCGGTCGTTGCTCTGGCTTGTTCGGCATTTGCTCTGGCTTGTTCGGCATTTATTCTGGCTTGTTCGGTCTTTATTCTGGCTAGTTCTAGTTCGAATACTTGATCAACGGTAAAACCAGGTGGCAATTGTTCATCAAGTTGGCTAGGTTTACTCGGGATCCCACCAACTGCTCCGTCACCCTCCCCGCCTTCTACAGGGAACAGGTGGGTTTTTATGGTCTGAGCCACCTCTACTTTGGACATGTTTGAGACAGTTAACTGGAGATGTGAGGCAAGCACTTTCAGTTCGGATTTTGACAGACGGTCAATTTCAGGGGCTGTGGGTTCTGATTCTATGAAAACCCGAGCATCTTCGTCAGTAATTATATCAGGCATGATTAATATTTGATTTTTAAGTAGTGAAACGGTAATGAAACTGAGTGAAACTGTATGAAACGAATCCTGGCAAGGTCGCCACTCTTCTATTACGTATCTTGATCCTCAAGTGGTTAACTTGATGCAACTAGATAGCACAGAGATATATATTAAGGTATCAGTCAGCTGAAGGCAAAACGAAAGTAAAATCTAATAAAATTATTTCCTGTTGTTGCTTTCTTTCCTTTTGGATCTTAGGACTTGGTATCCTTTATTGACTGATACTCTTTAATTATGGAAAAATAATGAAACTAATTAAAGTCATGTAGTATTTATAAAGAATTATTATTTAACCGAAGCTTAGTAGGCTATGGTTATGAACCGAATAAGTTATATCTAAAGAAGGACTATTAATTATATATCAAGTCTTGACAGATAAATATTAAGGTAAGAATATTTCTGTCTCTTACCCTTTTTGAAATGAATAGATAGTTTTCTTATATCATGTCCTTTTATATATTTAATGTAGTTATTATTCTTGGTTCTTGTCTTACGTTAACCCGTGGAGCCCCGGCTAGTTTTGTAATGTTTGCGCACCAGAACCCGGCCGGTTTTCAAAAAATGGTTTTATTCCAGAAACAATAGCGAATGGGTTAGGAATGAAGGAAAAACCACGAAAAACCGCTCAAAAAGCTTAAAAAATGGTCCTACAGAGCCCCCGAAAACGGATTTTACAAGAGTAAAAAATTGAAGGCAATTATCCCAAAAAAACAGGTTATTGCGCGCTCGCGCGCACGCACGTGGACTTTGAGAGTTTTCAACCATCGGCACGGTTGCGTGGGATACGTACACAGTTTTATTACAAATCTGAGCCCTTGTAGTTTACGGGTTAATATTATATTATTATTATCAGGATTAATATCAAAGTCACATAAAAAGTTAGATATATATTTAATTATTAGATAAATGTATTTTCTTAACCACGTAACATTGAGGTTTGATTATGAGTAAATTAAGTTACAGGATCGCTTCATAGATTCGATGCAGGTCTCACTCAAATAATATGAAAAGCAAAAATAATATTTTGAAGCTAAAAGAATTTTCTTCAGCTTAGGAAATCACTAGAAGTAACATTAAAACAGCCATGTTAGTCTAAGGCGATATTACTAATATGAGACAATAGTATTACCGTTCTTGTTCTTACCAGCAATGTAAGCTTAATTAAAAGAAAATGAAAGAACTCGTAAATATTAATATAAAACAATAGTATTACTTTTATCATAACCCAATTACTTAAAGAGTTGCTTTAGTCCACAAGTCAGTCAACTAAAATAGTTAAGTACATAATAGTAGCGTTCACGTTAATTCCCAATCACATATCTCACTAACCAACATAAGTGTTTACACCGAACACACTTAACACACACTTATATAATCTGACTGACAGTCACAATCCCATTATAATACTTCACCCCGTCTTCCTCCAGCTGCAAGTTCACCTTCCCAACTCCAAATGTGACTGATTTGAATGCCCACTCGGGTCTTATATACTATGCAATGATGGTGTAGGAACGAATCAGGAGGCGGGGGATGGTGAGCGCCCCAATCACAGCTCCTCTAGTTGCGTAGCAGATGCGTGGTCCAATGGAATCGATGATCGTCATAGCGTCGGGTCATCGAAGTAGTTTGCAGGGTCCCATATGACGCACGCAGGTGTGAAGGCTTGTTTGTTGGTATGCAGGCGAGCTGGTTTCCCACTCGCTGGTTCGCTCGCTGGTCTGCTTCGCCGCCCGGGTAATTCGGCACTCCTTCAACTCTTAACTCTAACTCTTAAATAAACACATACAGGGCTCCGTATGTCAGAATACGTACACGTACTTTATATAGCATGACAGTGCTGAAAATACGATATATACGTGATATAACAGCCAACACACCATGTAGCCTACTCCCCTTCATACCTTCCTGCCTAAACTCTCTCACCTGTGTTCCCGCCTCTAAACTCATTCATAATTCGCTTATATGTCGCATATTTGGTCTATATGCGGCATATTCCTTGGTATATGGGTGGCCTACATACGTATACATACGTACACATATGTACACATACTCTACATAGCATAAAAGTGCTCAAAATAGGATAAATACGCGGTATTACGCCCTAACCCGCCCTCCCCTCCCTCTCCTCCTACCCCCTGGGCGCGCGGATATTCACCCGGGAAATCTTGCCGCACGATGACAATCAGGCCGCGCGATGCCATTCGCTCCACTTTTTTCAACTACGGACCCCCCCCCCCCCAGAATTTGTTTTGGGGGTCAAATATATATGGCTCGATGCGCACGAACATTCCCTACACGTTGATGTACTTTTCATCGATATTTGCAAGGGTCGCCCAAATCGTCTTACCTACGCACAGGGGTGCCTGTATACTATAGGGGGTGCGCAGCAGAGAGGTTAATGGTGTAATAAGACACCTTTTCCAGTCTATCGGAGATAGTGGTAATTGAGAGGGAAATTACCCCAGTGACACCATGATGGTTGAGGTTGGGTGATGTCTTAGATTGTTACTATATAATCAATCTATTGATACGGTCACTAATACAAATACTATCCATAAGACGTTGGACAAAGAAGATTGTGAGATATATGTAAAATTAAGTACTAAGTAGTAGACTTATAGTGGTAGGAATAAGTTTAATATAATTAGGTTATTAAAAGAATACTCCAATTTTTTTTTTTTTTTTTATAATTCACATCAAATTATGTATATAAAATAGTTCAGTAGTATATATATAAAATAGTTCTGAAATGCTGGGTGCGAAGGGAATTTAACCCTCCCGAAAATCCCCAGATTTTGAGATGCCTGGCGCAGGGTTCGAACCCTGGAGGGATTTTAACCCTCCTGAAAACTCCCCAGGTTTTGAGATGCCTGGTACGGGGTTCGAACCCTGATTAGTGACCTCAGTAGGTCAACTAGACCCGCGCGCTAACCCACTGTGCTACCACGGACGTACAATAGGATAGTAACCTTAGTTCTCCTTGAGAGAACCAGGTGATAGTCTCGTGGTGATTCACGTGATGGGTTTATTAGACTTCGCCATCAACGACTATTTTACACTATTCCAGACGTCAACTCGGGTAGTACAGTATTGGGGTTGCGGGATTTTTGCGAGTGCATTACACCACATCCTCCTTTAACAAGGCTAGTCTCTAGCCTCATTTAGGTCGTAAGGTATCGTAGCCATATCACCTCAGCAATCTCGACATTCTTAGGGTCCGCGTGATGGGTGCTCTATGTAGCTACCAGAACACGTTCCGTGACTGCCACCAATGAAATGCTGGATGCGAAGGGAATTTAACCCTCCCAAAAACTCCCCAGGTTTTGAGATGCCTGGTGCGGGGTTCGAACCCTGGTTAGTGACCTCAGTAGGTCAACCAGACCTGCGAGCTAACCCACTGTGCTACCACGGATGTACAATAGGATAGTAACCTTAGTTCTCCTTGAAAGAACCAGGTGATAGTCTCGTGGTGATTAACATGATGGGTTTATTAGACTTTACCATCAACGACTATTTTACACTATCCCAGACGTCAACTCGGGTAGTACAGTATTGGGGTTGCGGGATTTTCGCGAGGGCATTACAAGTTCAGTAGTACAGTAAAGTAATGGTGTGTAATAGGGGTTACCGTAAGGGGAATCTATGATGTAGATGTGAGGCTGGATGGGGAAATATTGGAACAAGTAGAGTGTTTTAAATATCTAGGAGGAACGATAAACAGGAGTGGAGATATACAAATTGAGGTAAAACAGATTAATTTTATAAATTTCACGATTATTTTGCGTAGGTTTCTCTAGTACTCATAACACTTGATACCAAGCCTTCAGAATCAATACTTTCAAGTACAGAGTTGGTATCTGAAATATCGATACGCTCACCACTACCAAGTACCCTTCCACTCATGGAGCTACAATACTTCCTTGCTTCCACTCACGGCAACTGTCACTTCACAACGCCGCGTCACCCATAGCATCACGCAGGGAGCCTGTTGTCTATAAATAGTACCCGCATGGGGGGGGGGGGGGGATGAGAGTACGTTCACACACAAACTACTGCACACCAACACACCTACCCACTCACATCCATCCACACACACACTCACATCCATCCCCACACACACACATCCTCACCTCTACACACACACTGTCTTTCGTGACTTCGTGGTGACCTCACCCGCCCCTTGAGAGTCTAGTCTGTCTCTCCCCCCAAATTAATCCCTTCTCTACCTGCCTCTCTTCCCACCTGTTCACCCTCCTTTATCATCATATTTGATCATAGTTGATATTTCTGCCATTATTTTAAATTTTAATATTGTGTTGTTATTATTGTTTGTACTGGTGTTCAGCTATTTATATTATTACTCCCACCAATGTATGTATTATCATTTCCTTGCAGTTTCACATATTATGTCTACTATTACAATTTATCACTCTTATAACAACCATTATTATTATCATGTTATTATTATTTATACTAATATTTCTATTTTATTGTTTCTATTATTATTATTATTACCAATATTTTATTACTGCACACCGTACAGTTGCTTGCCATGTGTGTACCTCCCCTCCCCCCCATGTCTACCCTCCATCTCCCTCCCCCTTCTCCCCCGAGCGGTATTTAAGTTCTCCTCGCTCCTTCACCCTTGCAGAAGGGACTGGAGTTCTCGCAGAGAGGCTCCAGTCCTGACGTTATACTTCACTTACAGTGTGCTGGCTTAATAATCCAATAGGGTTGATAGCCTCTGAAGTCCTATTTTAACTAAATTCACCCTTGTTCTTCCTCTGTCCAATTACTGTACTCTTCCTTCCTATTTTACTCCAGCCATCTGGTCTGGTCACCCCTCACACCTGAAGAGGACTCCAGAGAAGAGTCGAAACTTGTGTCACAATAAACACATACTACCATGTGGGTTTAATTCTCCTACCACTGAAAGGCTTCTAGCGATTGCGGAAGTAGTGAAACGTTTCTAACCCGAGGATATTTGCTGAATTTATCCCTTAAATAACCCGCTTACTGAGATAGGACTTCCGCTCTAGCGAAATTAGTGGTTTACGAAAGTGCCCACATCTGATATATATACAGTAGGCCTATATATATATATATATATATATATTGTTTTGTTTTTTCCACTCTGATGGCACAACCATCACTTCTTCCTCTGATAAAGCTGAACTCTTCGCTCAAACCTTTGCTAGAAACTCCACCTTGGATGATTCCGGTGCTATTCGTCCCTCTCCATCCCCCTCTCTGGGCTTAATACTAAGAAGGCGTACGGTCCGGACGGTGTTCCTCCTGTTGTACTCAAAAACTGTGCTTCCGTGCTGACTCCCTGCCTAGGCAAACTCTTTCGTCTCTGTCTCTCCTCTAACGTCTTCTCTTCTTGCTGGAAGTTTGCTCTCATTCAACCTGTCCCAAAGAAGGGTGACTGCTCTCAACCCTCCAACTATTGCCCAATTGCTCTCATCTCTTGTATCTCTAAAGTTTTTGAAACTATTCTTGCTTCCAAATTTCTTAAGCATTTCTCTTCTCATAATCTACTCTCAGATTGCCAGTAGGCTTCCTTAAAGGTCGCTCTACTGGTGATTTTCTTTCATATCATACTAACTCTTGGTCATCCTCCTTTCGGGACTTCGGTGAGACCTTTTCTATTGCAGTAGACATATCGAAGGCCTTCGATAGAGTCTGGCACAAATTTTTAATATCTAAACTACCCTCTTTCGGTTTCTATCCCTCCATCTGTGCCTCTGTCTCTAATTTCCTTTCCGGCCGTTCCATAGTTGCGGTTGTGGATGGCCATCGCTCACTTCCTCATCCTATCAACTCCGGTGTTCCTCAGGGCTCTGTCCTAGCTCCCATTTTCTTTCTAATTTTCATAAATATACTTCTAAACTATACCTCAAGTCCCATCCATTCATATGCAATGACTTTACCTTACACTACTCAATTAGTTTTCCTGAACGCCCCAGCCAGCAATCCCTCAAAAACAAACGTAATGAAGCCATGCAACACTTATCTTCTGATCTAACTACTATTTCCAATTGGAGCAGAGAACACCTTGTTGCCTTTAATGCTTCCAAAACCCAATTTCTTCATCTTACTACCCGTTCAGAACTCCCAGAAGACTATCCCTTACGCTTCAACAATACAAAAATCAATCCTGCATCTTCTCTCAATATTCTCGGTGTCTCTTTTTCTTCTGCTCTCACTTGGAAGGACCATATTACCAGTCTTGCTGAGGCAGCCTCCCAGAAGCTGGGTTTGTTCAACCACCTCAAGGGGTTCTTTACCCCTGCACAACTTCTTGCTCTGTACAGGGGCACAGTGTGTCCTTGTATTGAGTATTGTTCACATGTGTGGGGAGGATCCTCTCACACAGCATTCCTAGACAAAGTAGAAAGAAAGCTTTGTATATAATTAATTCCCGCTACTACTCACCAACTCTCTGTAATCTCTCTCTCTCTCTTCGCCGCAATGTTGCATCTCTCTCGCTATTCTATCGCTACTATAATAATCAATATTCCTCAGAGGTTTCCCAGTGTATACCACCTCCTCTACGTAGGGCACGTAGTACCCGTCTTGCAACACAATCCCACTCCTACTCTGTGCAACTCTCAAACCCAAGAGTGAAACGTTATTCTAAGTCTTTCTTCTATTCAACTGCTGAACTCTGGAACTCTCTCCCAGAATCAGTCTTTCCCTCTTCCTATGACTTAAATGCTTCAAACTCTGTGTGTCCAGGCATTTTGGCTCGAACGTTCCTTGATTTTGGCCCTGTCACTCTTTCAACTCTGGGGGAGGCACTTGATACAGGCAGTTCTGCCTTTTGTCTCCCTCACTTACATAGAAAAAAAACAATATATATATATATATGTATATATATATATATATATATATATATATTATATATATTAATATATATATATATATATATATATATATATATATATATAATATATATATATATATATATATATATATATATATATATATTATATATATATATATATATAATATATATAACTATATATATATATATATATATATATATATATATATTAATATACTATATAATATTAATATATATATATAGATATATATATATATATATATATCTATATATTATATCTATATTATATATATATATTATTATATATTATATTATTATATATTATATTATATCTATATCTATATATATGGGCCTATATATATATATATATATATATATATATATATATATACTGTATATGTATGTATATAATATATTTAAATATATGTATATATATATATATATATATATATATTTTTCTTTAATACATACGAGGTTGAAAGAAATGGCAATTTCTGCGTTGGAAATTTTATTATTCAAAGTTTCCAGGTCTCTGATGAGTTTTCGCTGGGTGGCAGGAAGTAGATGAAGGAGATGAGCAAAATTCATGGTGGTACAGGGTTACATTAAAGTACATGATGATACAGGATATACGACGCGTTTCACTGGACAACCAGCATTATCAAGTAAGGAAGGAATGATATAAAGGTAAACAGGAAGGGTATATATAGAGGGTGGAGGATCAGAGGAGGCGGAAAACAGGGGGCAAAAGTCTGCTATTGGTGGAAGGGAAAACTAGGAGAGAAAAAGGGGGTAACCGCTTCACGCATGCGCACTGGATGCGGGATGGTGGTCGATAGGTGGGGTCGAAGCTGATTGGCTGCGTGTCGAGGGGCGTGGCCTAAGATGTGTGGCGCCTGCAGAAGACGAAGCTGAAGGAGGTAGCGCGGGGGGCTGCGTCAAGATATATATACCCTCTATATATACCCTTCCTGTTTACCTTTTATATCATTCCTTCCTTACTTGATAATGCTGGTTGTCCAGTGAAACGCGTCGTATATCCTGTATCATCATGTACTTTAATGTAACCCTGTACCACCATGAATTTTGCTCATCTCCTTCATCTACTTCCTGCCACCCAGCGAAAACTCATCAGAGACCTGGAAACTTTGAATAATAAAATTTCCAACGCAGAAATTGCCATTTCTTTCAACCTCGTATGTATTAAAGAAAATTTATTACCTGGCTTTACCAACATATATATATATATATATATATATATGTATGTATATATATTTCTTACAGTTTCTTACAGTAGATCCTCTGGAAAAAGGCAAACTATGCCTGTGTATCCAGCTCAGTACCAGTACTTGCACTGCTGCGGTCGTTCACGGTGTTGGCGGCGGCGGTAGCAGACGCAACATTTTTACTATTCTGTATTTTTGTTTTATAATCAAACTTCAAATCTTGTCTTCCCCATGCTTTATCAAGATTACTTTCAAACTCCCTTATTGATTCGGAATCGACTACATACTGGGGCAGTGCGTTCCACTCATTTACCACTCTATCACAAAATGAGTTCTTTGCTTTCTCAAGCCTATTTCTTTCTTTGTAAATTTTCTTAGAGTGTCCTCTCGTTCTTGTTCCCTCCCGCATCAAGAAGATACCTTCACACACATCCTCATCATACTTTCCTGACACTATCTTAAAAGTCTCTATCATATCCCCTCTCTTTCTCCTATATGCCAGTGTCGGAAGCCCCAGTGTCCTCAACCTCTGCTCATAGCCCGCGTTCTTCAACGTTGGTACCAGCTTGCTAGCTCTCCTCTGCACTTTCTCCACTGCTTCTATATCCTTTACCATATATGGAGCCCACACCTGGTTCGCATATTCCAGATGCGGCCTAACCAGCGCTGTATATAGATTCCTGAAGATTTCTTCGTCAAGTGACACAAATGTCCTCCTTATCAGCCCTACAATTCTATTGGCTTTGTTTATCTTTTCCGCTAAATGTTCTGAGAAATTTAACTTATTGTCTATCACTACTCCTATATCCTTTTCTGCACTCACTTCCTCCATCGCTTCATACATACTGTATCCTACCTTGTCTATCTTGCTGGTCCCAATCCGCATGTACTTGCATTTTTTGGATGAAAAGGCATTAACCAATGCTCAGACCATCCCTTCATGCCCTCCACATCTCCTTGAAGCAAACCCATATCTTCCTTACTCCTCACTCTTCTATACAGTTTAGTGTCATCCGCATACAGGTATACCTCACTTCCATTAGTTATAACTTCAGGCAAGTCGTTGATAAATATAACGAACAGCAGTGGTCCCAACACAGATCCCTGAGGTACCCCACTTGTAATTTCCCTCCACCCCAAGCCTATTCCATTCACCAGTACCCTCTGTCTCCGATCTTTCAGGAAGGCTTCTATCCATTTCACACATTTCTCCCCTATATTATAGCTTCTAACTTTCTCTATTAACCTTTTATGTGGGACCTTATCGAAGGCCTTCATAAAATCTCAATATACCACGTCTATTACATCACCATCTTCTAGAATTTGCATCCAATCATCTACCACCTTAATTAGCTGTAGTACCGTCGACCTCCCCGGCAAGAATCCGAACTGTCTCCCACTGAAAAGTTGGTTTGACTTCATATGATCCATTATTCCTTCTCTAATTACCGTTTCCATTAGTTTACACACAACACTTGTCAAACTGACTGGTCTATAATTCCCTGGGTCATTTCTCTTTCCCTTCTTAACCTCTCGGCTGCGCATGAGGGTAATTAGACACCTCTCCCTGTGCGCATGTATTTGAGGTGTTTCCGTCACTAAAATATTCATTGTACCATTAATAGCATTAATACTTATCCATACGCGCCTATTATGGGTTGATTATAAAGGTATTAACCTGAAACAACAATAAAACGAGTGAAAACAGCGTTTGGATGGTCAAAATCGGAGATATAGCCCGCGAGTTGTATAATGTATGGGTGAGGCAAGCTGCTTTCCCGCCAATTTCCCCCAAGGCCACTGAGACACAGTCGATCGATATTCTCTCTCTCTCTCTCTTGCACTCGTTTGCTAACACTGATGACAATGCCCTGCTTGCAACTCGCTAATGTTAGCACGAAAATATACCTCAGAATAAGGGAATAACAGGGAAAATAGGTGATAACTGAAGGAGAGGAGGAAAGTGGGGAAGGAGGGGAGGTAGAGGACTGAGATTTTGCATGGCCAAGGGGCCAAACAAAAATAAAAAAATAACAAAATAAAAATAATAAAAATATTTGTTTTTCGATGTCAAAAGTTGATTTTTTTTTTCTCTGACTCTTAACACCTTACGAGCGGCCTATGCGGTTTATTATATGTACCGCACAGCGGGGTGTTTTTAGCCAAAATAGGGCTGTTTACGTGATCATTTTCATGCCTAAATAAGACCCAGAACGTAAAACAAGTACCTATCCCTGAAAGGGCATAAACAGAGCTTTCGAATGACACCATAACGATCCTTGTATGATGGATAGTTTTCTTGCAATAACCGTGCAACGCGAGTGCAAAAAGCAGGTAATTCGGTACTTTCGGTACATAATTGAGTATGTAGCGAGTGAGAGAGGGAGGAGGGAGCTGAGATTTGTGTCAGTAGGTTCGCCGCGGTGGTCTGGAGCAGTCATACGCTCGCTAGTCTCCTGCCACCACTTGTCTCTCTCTCTCAGCCACATTACGTGCTGAAATTGCCACTCGACCTATGTCGAGCGCCGCCACATAGTCCAGCTTTTTTTAACTCGACTTATGTTGCTCGCCGCTAATTAAGGGTTAAGAGTCTCCCCGCAGTCCGCCGGGGGAACTCTTAAGAGTCTCCCCGCAGTTCCCGGGTTAAATATAGCTGTTATGTTCGCCTCTCTCCAGTCCATCGGGATTTGTCCTGTATTAAACGATACCTCAAATAACATTTTCAATGGCTCTACTAACATCTCCCCTCCTTCCTTTATGATTCTTGGGTGGATCCCATCCGGTCCCGGTGACTTACTTCTGTTCATTTTTTCTATAGCCCTTCTTATTCTAGCATGGGAAAACTCTATTAGTTCTAGTGCCGGTGCCTGTTTGATGGGAATAGTAGGCACTGCATCCTCCGACTCCACTGTTAGTACCCCCCCAAAGTATTTCCCCAGCACCTCTGCTTTCTCCTTATCAGTCTCCGCTCTACTCCCATCATTCAACCCCCCCACCAGCTCTGGGATCCCTACTCTTCTTGTTAACTTTTCCTGAATGTACTTCCAGAATATTTTTGGATTATCCTTCACATTTCTAGCTATCTCTCTCTCCCTCTCCTTCACCCCCCTCCTTGTTTCCCACCTTATTTTATTGTTTATTTGTCTGCGTTCCAGATCCACTTCCTTAGCCTCTATACTAGACCCCCTGTTCTTTTTTAACAATTTTAATCTTTCCCACAATCGTTTCTTTCTTCTAATCAATATCCAAAGCTTTCTTTTCATTGGCAATTCTGGGTTAGTTCTTTTCCTCAATTTTGTTTTATCCTTATATTCCCTTACTGGTACACTTTTGGATACAGCATTCTCCAGTTTGACTCTAATTTTCCTCCACATTCCTTCAGCGTCTTCACCGTTCAAGTATTCCCCCCAGTCAATGTCCAAACACCGTCTCAGCAGCTCATAATCTGCTCTATCATACATGTATATTTTTCTATTGCTTCTATTATCCCTCTCTGATTTAATGTTACAACTAAAGCTTATACAGGCATGGTCACTACGACCTATAGGGCTATCCACATTAACATGTTCCACTATATCCTCTTCATTGCTAAAAATCAAATCAAGTACACTCCCCTGTGTCCCATCTCTATATCTTGTCATCTCTACAATATGTTGCGTTAAAAAACAATCTCTCACTTTCTCTATAAACTTATTTTCCAGGCTACCCTGTCCCGCTGGAGTAGTACAATTTGCCCAGTTGATCCTTGACAGATTGAAATCTCCAATCAAAATTTTATATTTGTTCTCTCTATTATCTATCTCCTCCATTGCTTTCAGTACGTTATCATCCTCTCCCCTGCTATTATTTGGGCTTCTATATATACTGTAGAGGCAATTAGAATTGATCCTCTTACACATTTTACTTCAATACACAAATACTCACAATACTGCTGTCTCATATCCACCTCATTAACCTTGAGCTCTTTTCTTACATAAATAAACAGTCCTCTTCCAACCTCTGCTCTAATAGCATTTCTCTCATATAACTCAAAACCCTCCAAACTATATTCCACCAATTCCCTTTCAATTCTAACATTTTTTGGTCTTACTTCCTGTAGGGCTATGACATCAGGTTTTTCCTCTTCATCCTGCAACCTACATATCAGTTCTCTTTTCTTGTCCTGGGTAAACACATCCACATTACTAAACATAATCCTTAATCCATCTACCATTCCTTCAGCAATTACACCATCCCGCTCCTCCAGTCCGTACCCTACTCCCCTGTTAGCACTACTGGGTCTGCCTCTTTGTCTCCTGTCTCTCCCTGTGACACCTCCACCCCGTTCTCCTCCTCCGTCACAACTCCCATCACATTCTCTCCCCTCCCTGATCTCCCCCTCCCTTCTACTATTATAAACCACTTCCTCACTTTTCCGTCCCTCACTCTCCAGTAAAAATTTCTCTTATCCTCCTCATCCAACTTTCCATTATTTTCATCAGCCTTTTCTTGTAATTCCTTATTTTTTGTCCTTTGTTCTATACTCAAATCCTTCTTTAGTCTTATGTGTTTCAGTTTATCATTTGTATTTAGCCTCCAACTAAAATTTGTCACAGTCTCCGCCACTACCCTAGTTTTAAACTGTACCCTTATAGGTCTCAT
Organism: Paralithodes platypus; assembly: GCA_032716605.1. NCBI lineage: Eukaryota > Metazoa > Arthropoda > Malacostraca > Decapoda > Lithodidae > Paralithodes > Paralithodes platypus. Next base: position 820,474 of record CM064519.1, read on the forward strand.
CTCTCCCCTTTTATATCTACCTATCCTACTGACCTCCTCCACCTGCCCTTCCCATCCATATTCGTCCTCATCCACACCTTTCAAGACCTCCTTCACTGTCTCCATATCCCTCACTTTTCTCACTCCATTATCATTCATATGAGTCTCTATATCTCCATACAAGATTACACCCCTATCCCTGTCCATGGCCTCCCTCACGACACTCTCCTTGTTCTTCATGACCCCTACAACTGCACTCTCAAAAACTTTTTTTGGTCATATTCATTTCTTCCTTTTGCTCTTTCATAATATCCTCCAAATCCTTACCTTTTTGTTTACCTACCACCGTCCATGCAGTCGACTCCTTTACTTCCGTGAAACGTCCTTCGTATTCCTTCAGCTGCTCCTTCAATGCCATATTCTCTGCTCCCAGTTCATCTACCCTTTTCAATACCATCTCTAGGCTCTCATTAACTGCCAAAATAGGCCTGCATTCACTTCCTTCGCTAGGCCTATTCCCTTCCCCACCTGTCACACCACACATTACACACAGTGCCTTAACTTTCTCACCAATATCCCCCTTCCATTTCTCCGTATCACTCATCCACTTTTCCAAATCCTTCACAACAATACTAACCTCTTCTAACTTCTTATCTGTGCTCTTAAATCCCCGAAAACGTTGTAACCTTCCTTCCGCCTCCGTCATACCCGAAATTCCCTCTGCCATATTTGTTTACAAACTCAACAACTCACAACCCTACCGCTGTCCTGTCACTACACACTCTTATTACACTATATATCACCCCTCCACCACACCAATATATCCTCCAAACACTTCACTAAATCCTTCCTCTTCTTGTTAGCCCCGTATGCACTCGATATCCGTGAATTAATTGACCATTCCCATAACATATGCCGGAGCCTCAAACTTGCGTCCGCCTTCCGCCATGGTGTGCCGCCAACCAATATATACACTATATATAATTATATATATATATATATATATATGTATGTATATATATACAGTATATATATATACTGTATATATATATATATATATATATATATATATATATATATATATATTTTCTTTAATACATACAAGGTTGAAAGAAATGGCAATTTTTGCGTTGGAAATTTTATTATTCAAAGTTTCCAGGTCTCTGATGAGTTTTCGCTGGGTGGCAGGAAGTAGATGAATGAGATTAGCAAAATTCATGGTGGTACAGGGTTACATTAATGTACATGATGATACAGGATATACGACGCGTTTCACTGGACAACCAGCATTATCAAGTAAGGAGAGAATGATATAAAAGGTAAACAGGAAGGGTATATATAGAGGGTGGAGGATCAGAGGAGGCGAAAATCAGGGGGCAAAAGTCTGCTATTGGTGGAGGGGTATTCTAGGAGTGAGAAAGAGAGAACCGCTTCACGCATGCGCACTGGATGCGGGAAGGTGGTGGTCGGTTGGCGGGGTCGAAGCTGATTGGCTGCGTGTCGAGGGGCGTGGCCTAAGTTGCGTAGTACGTGTGGCGCCGGCAGAAGACGAAGCTGAAGGAGGTAGCGCGGGCGGCTGCGTCAAGGGCACCGGGGGGCGAGGGGGGCGTTAGGTCCTGTAGGATAGTGCCTTTTGGCAGAAGGAAGGATCTGAAGGTCCAGAGTTTGGTTGTTGATGTTGGGATGTAAGACTTGGATATATAACGCTTCGAGTATAGGTAATCTCCTTGGGTCACTTTCTTTATCGAGTATGGTGGTGTGCTTCTCTAACTCGTTGCGTGTGAGGTGGGGGTGGTTAGGGGTGAGATAGTGGTCTTTGATGGCTCCAGCCTGAAGGTGAAGAGTTAACCGACGTGAAAGACGAGTCTGCGTCATGCCAATATAGGAATGAGGTCCACAGTCCTCATAATTACAGGTATGTTGGTAAATGACGTGATCGTCGGTCATCGGGCTCTTTATCTTGGTGGAAGCTGGTTTGTTGCGGAGAACGAGGTTGGAGGTCTTGGGGGATTTGTAATAAATTATTAATTTGATTTTGTTTTCCGGGTTGGTTGGGTGGACATGCTTGGAGATTATTTCTTTTAAGACGGCCTCGTAATTTTTGTGTTCAGAGGACATAAAATTGCGGTAAAAGATCTTAATTTCATTGGGGGGGTCAATGTTGGGAGGGCTTTGGGTGTACCATTTTTCAAGATGGTGGTTGATGGTGCTGGAGATGTCGGAGTTGGAGTATCCGTTATTCACTAAAACTTGGGATAGTCTTTCTAGTTCCTGGTGGGTGTCGGCCCAGGTAGAGCAGTGCGTGAGGGCTCTCCTTACATAAGCGGAGATGGAGGATAGAAGATAACGGCGGGGGCATTCACTATCGCCGTTGAGGCATTGTCCTGTGTTAGTTGGTTTAGTGTAGACGGTGGTTTTGAACCCATGGTTGTTCAGAGCTACGAGGAAGGGGAGTTGTCCATTGTTTGATTTTTCAAAGGTGAAGTTAAGTCCGGAGGAGGTCATGAAGTGACGCTGGAGTTCCTGTAGTTCGTGGAGGTCCTTGATTTGCACGAAGATGTCATCCACGTATCTACAGTAGACGGCGGGTCGTTGGGCAGCTAGGAGCTCTTCCTCGACGGTACCCATAAAAAAGTTCGCAAAAAGAACTCCCAGGGGGCTGCCCATCGCCACACCGTCTATCTGCTTGTACATGTTGCCCCGGGGGCAAAGGAAGGGTCCTTGGTACATAGCTCCAGCAGTGTTTTCAGGGCCTTCTCCGGGATGTCCAGTGTTGGTGTATCAGGGCAATGGTAAATTCGACGTAGAATCATGTCAATGGTCCTATCCACTGGCACGTTGGTGAACAGGCTTTCTACGTCGAGGGAGGCGATTGTGTGGTTGTTGTTCCGGGGGGCATCTCGTAAAATTTCCAAGAAATCGTGGGCTAAGTTAAGGTTGTATTGGCAGGGCACGTAGGGGGTGAGGAGGTTGTTCAGAGCCTTGGCGATCTGGTAGGTGGCAGTGGGGATCTGGGAGATGATGGGGCGGAGGGGGTTCCCAGGTTTGTGTGTTTTGATGGTTCCGTACGCATAACCAGGGGTGTATTCTCCGACGAGTTTTTTAAGGTGGACCCCTCCTTGTTTGGCGTTGATGGCGGTGATGGTGGTGTTGGCAGTACGTTTGATTTCGTCGGTTGGGTTGCGGTTGATCTTTTTAAATTTAGTGTTGTCACTTAAGATGACGTCCATTTTTCTAAGATATTCTTCCTTGTCATGCCTCCTCCGGACTTAACTTCACCTTTGAAAAATCAAACAATGGACAACTCCCCTTCCTCGACATCCTCGTAGCTCTGAACGACCATGGGTTCAAAACCACCGTCTACACTAAACCAACTAACACAGGACAATGCCTCAACGGCGATAGTGAATGCCCCCGCCGTTATCTTCTATCCTCCATCTCCGCTTATGTAAGGAGAGCCCTCACGCACTGCTCTACCTGGGCCGACACCCACCAGGAACTAGAAAGACTATCCCAAGTTTTAGTGAATAACGGATACTCCAACTCCGACATCTCCAGCACCATCAACCACCATCTTGAAAAATGGTACACCCAAAGCCCTCCCAACATTGACCCCCCCAATGAAATTAAGATCTTTTACCGCAATTTTATGTCCTCTGAACACAAAAACTACGAGGTCGTCTTAAAAGAAATAATCTCCAAGCATGTCCATCCAACCAACCCGGAAAACAAAATCAAATTAATAATTTATTACAAATCCCCCAAGACCTCCAACCTCGTTCTTCGCAACAAACCAGCTTCAACCAAGATAAAGAGCCCGATGACCGACGATCACATCATTTACCAACATACCTGTAATTATGAGGACTGTGGACCTCATTCCTATATTGGCATGACGCAGACTCGTCTTTCACGTCGGTTAACTCTTCACCTACAGGCTGGAGCTATCAAAGACCACTATCTCACCCCTAACCACCCCCACCTCACACGCAACGAGTTAGAGAAACACACCACCATACTCGATAAAGAAAGTGACCCAAGGAGATTACCTATACTCGAAGCGTTATATATCCAAGCCTTACATCCCAACATCAACAACCAAACTCTGGACCTTCAGATCCTTCCTTCTGCCAAAAGGCACTATCCTACAGGACCTAACGCCCCCCCCTCGCCCCCCGTTGCCCTTGACGCAGCCCCCCGCGCTACCTCCTTCAGCTTTGTCTTCTGCCGGCGCCACACGTACTACGCAACTTAGGCCACGCCCCTCGACACGCAGCCAATCATCTTCGACCCCGCCAACCGACCACCACCTCCCGCATCCAGTGCGCATGCGTGAAGCGGTTCTCTCTTTCTCACTCCTAGAATACCCCTCCACCAATAGCAGACTTTTGCCCCCTGATTTTCGCCTCCTCTGATCCTCCACCCTCTATATATACCCTTCCTGTTTACCTTTTATATCATTCTCTCCTTACTTGATAATGCTGGTTGTCCAGTGAAACGCGTCGTATATCCTGTATCATCATGTACATTAATGTAACCCTGTACCACCATGAATTTTGCTAATCTCATTCATCTACTTCCTGCCACCCAGCGAAAACTCATCAGAGACCTGGAAACTTTGAATAATAAAATTTCCAACGCAGAAATTGCCATTTCTTTCAACCTCGTATGTATTAAAGAAAATATATATATATATATATAATATATATATATATATATATATATATATATATATATATATATATATATATATATATACTGTATAATTATATATATATATATATATACTGTATAATTATATATATATATATATATATATATATATATATATATATATAATATATATATCGGTATATATATATATATATATATATATATATATATATATATATATATATATATATATATATATATATACAGTATATATATACAGTATAAATATATACATATTTTCCAGTTAATAGGATCCATCTACTCCGCCAAGTTGTTGTATGTTTCACGCACAAATGAGAGCACTCGCAGAGAAGGAGGACGAGAGCTCAAGTACAACTTCCTACGACAATAATGGCAGGGTTAGTTTTATCTTGGTGGAAATATACTGATATACAGTATAATAATTTGTTTCCTTATTTCAGTGTAAAGTTTCTCTAGAGATGTCTGGCCTCTCTCCTGTCTGTGCCAGCTTGATATTTTTGACAACCAATCACTGTTTTTTCTAGTATTTGCCATTACTGCCTAGTACTAATCTATAACATGAAAGATCTATCTATCTATCTATTGCTGGACACCTTACTCCCCTTTATGAGGGTGGCTAGACACAAAATGTCCCCAAGCGGACCTGTCCCTCGTGAGAATGACAATCCATGCCAGTTTATTCAAGGACTTGCAGGATTGACCACTCAACTTAGGGCCTGTATGTATCTTTTTAACACTATTTTTTCAACTGTGGTGGTTGGAAAGTCCATCCACCAAGCTACTTCATCCTTAGACGAGCAGTCAGAGTTTGTATAATGTTTTCTCCCCTAGATGTGTTGCTAACCAAAGCTGATGAGTCCCCTCCAAATGTATTTTTATAAGGATGTCTCTCGTAGATGGGTTGCAGACCCAGGCTGAAGACTCCCGTCCACATCATGAAAGATCTAAGTAGAATAGAGTATTAGAAAACAATAGTGGCTGTACTGAACATGTGAACACCTGTTTGCTTGTGGACTAGAAGTAAATAAGGTCGAAAGTGGTGGTGAGATAAGTGGGTAAACTGGCATTCCCCACCCGCCCATCCCCACCCACGCGGCTGGACTTGGGGGTTGCCGAGTACTGCCACTGTTCGGCAACATCATAAGGTATATCCCATACAAATTTGAGCCTTCTAGCTACCATAGGACAAGAGTAAATAAGGTCAACACTGCCGACGCAGGTGCTGCGGTTTAGCGTTACATACATTGCCGATGTATATGCTGCAGCGCTGGTGCCCAGTGGGTTAAGGACGCCATGGCGTCCATACTGTACGTGCGCCAGGGAAAAAGTAGCTCAGGACGCCATGGCGTCCATACGTGCGCGACAGGGTTAATTCCCCACAGGGCTCTCAAAGAGTGTAGAGGTATAGGTGCATAGATAATATTCAGAAGCTGCCAGATCAGAGTTGCATATAAGAAAATTAACAAAGATATAAAAAGCTCGGGTGTGATATGCCCACTTTAGCCCGTCTCCATCTTAAGGGGGGAAGGGTTTATTTATTAGTCAATTTATTAATGTACAGTATTTATTATATATTTTAGTTTCCTCCAAAGACCTCATTCAAGCTTAAAAAATCGTCCCCAAGATCCCCTTTCTAGATATATTTGTAAATGTTTCCTGTAAGAGAATAGGAGATAGGACAGAGCCCTGGGGAACATCGGAGTTGATAGGATGAGGAAGTGAGCGATGGCCGTCCACAACCGCAGCTATGGAACGGCCGGAAATGGAAATTAGAGACAAAGGCACAGATAGAGGAATAGAAACCGAAGGAGGGTAGTTTAGAAATTAAAGATTTGTGCCAGACTCTATCGAAGGCCTTCGATATGTCTAGTGCAATAGAAAAAGTCTCACCGAAGTCCCGAAAGGAGGATGACCAAGAGTTAGTATGATATGAAAGAAGATCACCAGTAGAGTGACTCTTAAGGAAGCCATACTGGCGATCTGAGAGCAGATTATGAGAAGAGAAATGCTTAAGAAATTTGGAAGCAAGAATACTTTAATAAAAACTTTAGATATACAAGAGATGAGAGCAATTGGACGATAGTTGGAGGGTTGAGAGCGGTTATCCTTCTTTGGGACAGGTTGAATGAGAGCAAACTTCCAGCAAGAAGGGAAGACGTTAGAGGAGAGACAGAGACGAAAGAGTTTACCTAGGCAGGGAGTCAGCACGGAAGCACAGTTTTTTAGTACAACAGGAGGAACACCGTCCGGACCGTACGCCTTCTTAGTATTAAGCCCAGAGAGGGTAGAAAGTAAATCTTTAGAAGAGATTAGGATATTAGGCATAAGTAGGAGAGAGGAGGGAGGAATAGCACAGGAATCATCCAAGGTGGAGTTTCTAGCAAAAGTTTGAGCGAAGAGTTCAGCTTTGTCAGAGGAAGAAGTGATGGTTGTGCCATCACCATTCACCGTTTGAACCCTTTCTCCTTATTGCGGACAGCAGTAGAACAGGCGTGATTAAACCAAGATTTTTTTGCATTAGTCTGAGAGAAAGAGAATGAAATGTATGCTTCCATGCCCGATAGGATTACCTCGGTAATGCGTTCAGCACTCTCCGAGGGTTCCCGGCCACAGAAGCAGAAATCATTCCATGGGAAATCAAAGAAGTACTGCCGGTGAGCCTCCCAGTCGGCAGCGCCAAAGTGCTACAAGTGCCGCCAGCTAGGAGGATCGGGTGGCCGTACTGGAGAAATAGGACAGGTGACAGAGATAAGTTTATGGTCGGAGGAGCCCAAAGGAGAGAAAAGATCGACAGTATAAGAAGAAGGGTTAGAAGTTAGAAACAAGTCAAGAATGTTGGGCCAATCTCCGAGGCGATCCGGGATATGGGTTGGTTGCTGAACTAACTGCTCTAGATCATTTAGGATAGAAAAGACGTAGGCTTGTTCACCAGGTTGGTCAGTAGTGTGAGAGGAGAGCCATTGGCGGTGGTGAACGTTGAAATCTCCTAAGATGGAGATTTCTGAGAAAGGAGAAATGGATAGAATGTGTTCCACTGTACAGTTTATATGGTCAAAGAATTTGGGAAAGTCGGTAGAGTTAGGGGAAAGATTGACAGCACAGAAATATTTAGTAAGAGAATGACAGGAAATTTTGAGCCATAAAGTTGAGAATTCAGAGGAGTCGAAATCGGGAACACAAGAGCAAGTGCGTTTGTTGTGGACGTATGCACAACATCTGCCTTTGGCTTTGAAACTAGGATAGAGAAAGTAGAAGGTTACAGAGAAGGGGCTACTGGCAGTTGCTTCAGACACCTGAGTGACCTGAGTTTCGGTGAGGAAAGGAAGATCAGGTTTGTAGGAGGTGTTCAACAGAGGGAAAATTAGATGAAAGTCCGCGAATGTTGCAGAAGTTAATAGAAAGAGTAACAGGCCGAGGTCCAGGTAATTTTGTGTGGTCGTCAGGGGAAGGTCGAGCGGGTGTGGGGGCATTATGGTACCCCCCCCCCCCACCCCTGGGGACTCCGAGGCTGGGCTAAAGTTCATAATTTTATATATTTTGGTGTGGAAGAAAGATGTGTGGTGTGCATGTTTAGTGTAGTGAAGTGGATAGGAGGAGGAGGTGTTTGTGAGAGCTAACTGGATTACTCTCAGTGTAAATGAGGCACAAAGAAAATCAGTAAGAGAGGCCAAGCAAATGAAACAGGAGTTCCAGCAACTCCTTATCATATGCCTATATCTAGCCACCGATTAATAAAAGGCAGCAAATCCCTAGCCAGTAACTATCGTCCAATGAGCTTAACCTCAGTTGTATGTAAAATGCTAGAAACACTTATAAGAGACAGACTCGTAAATCACTTAAAGGAAAATATCCTCAACCTCTATGATGAGAGTATAGCTGTAGATATTATATACCTTGATTTTCAAAATGCCTTTGACAAAGTTCCTCACAAACGTTTAGCCTACTGCTAAAACTAAAAGTGTATGGAATACAAAACGGTGTGTTGAAATGGATAGAAAATTGGCTCAGCGACAGAAAGCAAAGAGTAGTCATAAACGGTAAGGTATCTAAATGGACCAATGTAAGTAGCGGGGTACCCCAGGGATCAGTACTAGGACCAATTCTCTTTCTAATTTGCATCAACGACATAGATGAGGGGCTCACCTGTAGCCTACAATCTCAAAGTTAGCTGATGATACAAAAATTGCAAATAACATACTCTCAAAAGAACAAGTTGACGATATGCAACACAATCTAGATAAGTTGTCATGTTGGGCCCAAATTTGGCAAATGAGTTTCAATGCGGATAAATGTAAAGTACTACATATTGATACCGAAATGAGAAAGCAAACTATTCGATGAATGGCACTCGGCTTAAGAGTGTAGACAGAGAAACCGATCTGGGTAACAATATCAAGTAACCTAAAACCGAGTCAACAATGTTCAGAAGTTGTTAAGAAGGCAAACAAAATAATTGGCTTTATAGGCAGGTCATTTGAGCATAAATCCAAAGAAGTTATCCTAACTCTTTACAATTCCTTAGTTCGCCCTCTTCTGGAATACTGCGTTCAATCCTGGTGCCCTTATTACCAAAAAGATATAGACAAGTTAGAACGAGTTCAACGTAGAGTTACCAAAATGATACCTAGCCTAAAGAACAAACCATACGAGGAGCATCTTAGAGAATTAAATCTATTTCCTTTAACACAGCGCAGATTACGAGGTGACTTAATTCAAGTGTTCAAAATCATCAAAGGCATCGACAATATGAACTGTAGTAAGTACTTCACTATCGACCAATCTAATTACACGCGGGGAAACGGTTGCAAAATTATTGGTAAATCTTTTAACTCGCACGAATCTAAGATTTTCTTCTTCAATCGAGTTGTCAACTTGTAGAATGGGCTTCCCCGAGACGTTATAGACTGCAGCACCGTTGATTCTTTTAAACTTCGCCTAGACAAATATCTTGCATCAAACCTGCGACTGACTGCGTTTGTAAATGAATAACTTTATTTTATTCCCCCCTCAGATTCATCAAGGATTATTGCGTAAATATATTACTAAGATGTTACTCTCTTTTTCACAGATATACGAAAGATCACTAACTTATAACTGTGTTATGTTACTAACCCATCTGTCCCCTACTAACTTCCTAATCATGCCACGGACATTAGTTCCAGGGCAGTAGTTCCCTTTCCAATTTTCCCTTACCCACTCTAAACCACTGTTTGGACACTTGATCCTCCGTGTTTTGGAGGACAAGCAGCATAGAGGAGTCACTAGACCTTTTGTTGCTTGATTTCCTTTGTAATCCTTTGTACCTTGCCTCACCCCTCCGCCCCTACCCCTCTAGCAGGTCCCCCAACCCACCCAAATCTTCCGTTCCCGATTCCATTATCCTCTCACCTTTTCTCTCTCCACCCCCTACCACCCCGCACACCCAACCCTAGGCCTACCCCCGCAACCTCCCTCCCTCTCCCCCTCCTCACAGCCACCTCGCATGCCATCCTCGCCTCTTTCACATTCCTCCTCCTTTCATCCCTCACCCGTTCGCACAAGATTGGGCCGCCTCTCGAAATCCCCCACTCATTTTTCTCCAAACTCTCCACCTTCTTGTCTACTCTTTCATACCCTACAATTGCCTCACTCACTCCTTAGGGCAACAGCGCTCAGAATAACGAGCGCAAACAAACACAACTCGCCCAACCTCTACCATCACCACCCGCCAGATCAACTCACCAGTGAGGTCACATGGTACCTTTGCGTCTGCAAGCAGGCTTAAAACAAGACTTGTCAAAGGTAGTACCATCACTCTCCCTCCAGCCACCACTAGCACGACAACTCCATGTGACGCCCCACCTAGCCTTCGCAACATGCATTCACCAATTAAGGCTCCACTACCTGACTCCGGCTCCTACAATGACCCTCGCCTCCCCTTCATCAAGAAGCTAAAGTGGGGTGAAGAAGCCGGCCCCTTGTCCACCATCAGCTTCCAGGATGAACTAGAAACGGGGCTGGAATACACGCACAAGGCCTCCTACCTTACAGTGTATGCCAACACTACCAGACCAGCAAACGTCCGCTCCCGAGCATGGTGGGAGTACCATGAAGGCCACAAACGCTTCTCCCACCAAGGTGATGTCTGGATAGAGTGAGATAGGGAAGAAAAGTGTGAATGAAAGGAATGAAGGAGATGAGGCCCCACAAACAACAAAAACCACTGCCACCATGCCACCAAGACAAGAGGGCACAAGAGCCTGCTCACCACGTTTTGCTCGGGTCGCATGTATTACCCAGGCACTTCCCCCAACCCCAGGAAAGAACATATCTGTGAGGACATCAACAGACAATGATGCACAAACCAGAGATGGCCACTCAAGACATCGTGGGGAAAGAATAGTGCATACATCTCAACACACCACGTGCCTTTCGTGCCCCGAGACGCACCACCGCCGTGGCGCGGATTCCCAGAAGGGCTACCGCAGTAGAGCCAGACCCTCCTCCAAGCACAGCCACCCCTCTAGCCGCAAAATACCCCACCGAGGAGAACGACAGAAATGGTAAGACTACCTCAGCCCACCTCATCATCAGTAGAGTTGGAAGGATATCAATACCACACAGGTCGGATTGATAACCAGAAGACTTGGGCCTGTTAATCGAGAAATTTCCTTTAGGGAGTAAGACACTGGTGTAACTACTCGACGCATTTCTCGAAGGTATCTTGGATTTGCTCGTATCCTTGTTGGACCACACTGGTGACCACTGACCATCCAGCATCTTTAAATTTTTTGATACAGGAATTACTTTAGCTAGAGTATGCAGTAGCCTACTGACCAAGCACTCTAGTTTTAGTAAACCTACAATAACAGTAAGACTGGTTGGAAGAGCGTAAGACACTGGTGAAATGGCTTCCTTCTAAGTCAGGACTCTTAGTGGAGGGTGCAAGACACTGGTGAAACAACTCCCTACTTAAGTCCTACGATACGAGTGTAAGACACTGGTGAAACGGCTCGTACTTGTATAAACCCAATATCCAACATCAAAGTTCTTCCAAAGACTCCTGTAGGAAGTCTAGGTCAAGTACTCGTAGTGGAGGGCATAAGACACTGGTAAAACTACTCCCTACTTAAGTCCTACGATACAAGAGCATAAGACACTGGTGAAACAGCTCGTATTCGTATAAGACCCCAACATCAAAGTTCTGCAGAAGATCCTCAAGGAATCTTCACTTCAATAACTCTGCCACCGTCACACGGCAGGATCACCATCACGGCCCAGGATGTCGTTGGGAGTACAACGCAGCTGCATCTTCAAAGACCGTCGGAAACTGCCCAACATTTCCCCCTTGAGGTGCCTATTGGATCCTCGATCGTGCTGTTACATAATTACCTATCCATGTCTGATGTAACATTGTCCCTTTAATCATATGTTACTGGCGAATAAGAACAATCTGTTTGTACTCTGTTATATTATCCTCTATTACCTTCGTACTTGTGTTCGTGTTGGTCTCATTTTCCCCAGTCGAGTAAGAACATATCTAATTAATCAATACAACCCCAGTAAAAATCTGGTATAACAGATATAATGTAGGTAAATTCCAGTAGGAGGATATATGGCAGTATTTGGCAATTTAATCTGGCCAGTGTGAATCGCAGTGTTGCCAATTTAACTACTTTACTGCTAGATCTAGAGGTATTCACTTCAATCTAGCAGCTATTATAATACAATACAGTTAGCATAATTTCTAGGGATATTCAAGAAAATTCAGACATTTCAGAACCATATTTAATTGTAAAACTTGCCAAGCAAACAAACCAAAACTATTGTAGAGATTGTGGCATTATTCTAGTGACTTTGCATTTATAATAAGCTATTATATATGGCTATGTCAAGTTGGCTAATAACTATGAAGCAGTAATGCTGGACGATGGGAATGTTGCATGAGGGAGGAGAGAACCGTAGGATAAGTCACACAGGAAATTGTCAAAACTTTGAAGGTCCAGATTCTTGTTATTAAAATAAGCATTTGGCAAAGTAAGGAATTGTTAAAAACCTTAGCCAATACTCTGCTATTCACCAAACATAAATTTGAAATATCATTATTATTTGGTAGGATAGGTAAGCATAGGTAGGTTGGTTAAATACTTGGTGGAATTCGTAGGGACTCAATTTTTTGAGAGAGAGTTAAAGCAAAAAAAATGCATGGATCTGAATGATGAGGCCAAGGATTATTTAGCAAAACTAGGGGATTCGGGGAAGCCGAGACTGAAGACTGAAAACGTTGTGTGGGATACAGGTTACGATTTTAAACTCATTTCTGAATAGACAGTTTGTCAATGCTGCAGCCAACCTATTCCACCAATTTCTATTCTTTTGGTACCAAAACGTTTTGGAATTGCGAGCCTCACCCAACTACACAAAACATGGCTTTGATCATCCGTATACTTTTCAAGCTATGGATTTTTAAGTGAATTCAATGTTTTTTCAAGATTGCAAAAATAATCCATGTGTAGGGCAAAAAAAAAAATTCTATTACATTTGTGGAGCATTATTAGTGGAGTCTATATACCAAAGCACAATAATTTCCTATGAGTGGGAGAGACGGTATTTACGTCTGAAAATTGTCAGGAAACCGGCTGCCACAAACATGTCTGGCCGCCATTTTGGATCTTTAGCATATCAAAATTTGCCCAATACAAACACGCACCTTGTGTCAAAGTTTGGTCCCAATCCGACAACCAGTTCTGGAGTTATTGCGTAAAAACTGGTGTACAAGAATAATTTGGAATAATAATAATCTATCTATATATCTATTGCCTGACGCCGTGATCCCCGAAGGTGTGGCCACGAACGAACCGTCCCCATGCACCTCTGTCCCCAGTCAGTCGACGCCCCTCCTCCCAACCAGCACCTCCTTCATCCATATACTTCCTCACTCCATCCTTCCACCTCTCCTTCGGTCTACCTCTCCCTCTCTGTCTTTCCACCTCGCTCTCGTACACCCTCCTAGTCATGCTCTCGCTTTCCATATGTTCCATATGGCCGAACCATCTCAAGTTGTTCCTTTTCACACTTTCCAGCACACCTACCTCCACACCACACCTCCTTCTTACTTCCTCATTTGTCTGTCTATCCCTCCATGTAATTCCGCACGCACTTCTTAACCTTTATTTAGCGGGTGGTAAGGTATTTTACACTGTACCGCTCAGCGGGCATAATCCCGAAATATTCGCTCAATTTCACTCGCCCTAGTGCCGTTACTATGGCTCCAATGCGAACGAAACGATCATTTTTGGAAAGAGCAACTCTTCGTCTCCCCATATAAGTCTATGAATGGATGTTATGAATGAGTGTGGAGGGTGGGAAGAGGTGAGGAAGAGGAGGTAGTTTTTGGTCTATTTCCCGGGCGCGTTCGATTGCATTCGCTTTGGCCTGACTTCGGCCTCTCGCGCGTCTACTATTCCTTCGGTAATCGGTCTTATTTTTCTCTTATTTCTCCTTATTTCTGTATTCTCTCTCTCTCTCTTTCTTTCTTTCTCTCTCTCACTCCTGTCTGTCTGTCTGTCTCTCTCTCTCTCTCTCTCTCTCTCTCTCTGGCTCGCTCGCTTTCCCTCTCTCGCGCGCTGTCTCTCTCTCTCTTCCTCATCCGTATATGTAATTCTCATTATTATTTTCTCTAATCTCTCTCACTCCTCCTGTCTGTCTGTCTCTCTGGCTCGCTCGCTTTCCCTCTCTTGTGCTCCCTTTCTCTCTTCCTCATCCGTATATGTATTTCTCATGATTATTTTCTCTAACTAATCCCTCTATTTCATTTATTTGCTTGTAATATTTCTGTATTATTATATCTTTTTCACTCTTTCGTCAGTTCAGTTTCTGTATTCTCTCTATATGGTGGGAATGGTATTTCGTATGAGGGATGTGCAGCACAAATATTCAATCTTTCGTTGTTTGGTTGTTTGTATTACCGTAAGAAATTTACTGAACGCCTGCAAATAATACGCTATAAAATGCTTGTAATCAAACTCTCAAGTAATTTCAGGGTCACATGCAATTATAAATGTAGGCTATAGGTAAACCCAGAGAGGAAGAGACAAGAGAGAGAGTGTCGTGATAATATAACAATGTTACATATGTATCATATATATGAAAAAATAATATATACGGTAGGCCTACATCTGTTCCCCACAATCATATAATGCCAAGCACAAATATTCAATCTTTCATTGTTTGTATTACCGTAAGAAATTTACTGAACGCCTGCAAATAATACGCTATAAAATGCTTGCAATCTCTCTATTTTCTCTAATCTCTCTCACTCCTCCTGTCTCTCTCTCTCTCTCTCTGGATCGCTCGCTTTCCCTCTTCCTCATCCGTATTATGTATTTCTCATTATTATTTTCTCTAACTAATCCCTCTTATTTCATTTATTTGCTTGTAATATTTCTGTATTATTATATCTTTTTCACTCTTTCTTCAGTTCAGTTTCTGCATTCTCTCTCTCTCTCTGTTTCGCTTGCTTTGCAGGAATTTTGTTTTTGTTTTATATATAATATATAATAATTTACCTATCATTACTTACTATATCGTATAAACAATAGTAGGTAGCCAACTTACCATAATACCGATACACCAAACCGATCCGCATGCGGGTTTGTTTATCACCTGTATACTAAAGTGCCACCGTTATCGATTTTCTTGGAGCCGACTCGAGCGGGAGGGTTACCAATTGAAGTTAAATCCGCTAGCATATATTGTTATGCATACTGTATATATGGATGGAGTTATGAAAGAAATACTATCAAGAGCAGTGGATGTTGATGTATCGCTGAAAAGGGAGGGAATTGAGTGGAAGCTACCTATACTGCTGTTTGCGGATGATACAGTTCTGATGAGTGATAATGAATGGGAGTTGCAGGGTCTGGTAAATGAGTTTGGAACAGTGTGCGAAAAACGGAATTTGAAGGTAAATACGGGGAAGAGCAAGGTTATGGTCTTCGAAAGGGGTGAAGTCACAGAGTGTGAGGTGAAGCTGAACGGTCAGGCTATGGAGATCGTCAACTCTTTTAAGTATCTGGGCAGTGTGTTGAGTAAAGATGGGACTATGGATGAAGAGGTGCGGGAGAGGGTACAACAGGGGAAGAGGGTTGTAGGAACGCTAAAAGCAGTAACAAGAAATAGGGTGGTCAGTATGGAAGTGAAGAAGTCCTTGCATGACAGTGTGGTAATCCCGACACTGACTTACGGAAGCGAAGCATGGACGTTGGTTGAGAGACTCAGACCAAGAGTGAGAGCAGTGGAAATGAATTACTTAACCCGGCAAGCGCGATAGGCCTCACGGAAGGCTTCCTATAGGGAACGCGATAGGCCTCACGGAAGCAGGACCATAAAAAAAGCCTTCCATAAAAAAAAAGGGCCTATCAAAACAAAGGAATTTGTCTCTAGGTGAGATAATTCCCCTCCAGTACTCATCCATGTAAATCTCACCCACCCCCCTCCCCTCCTTCCCCACCTTATTCCCCCCTCCCTCCCCTCCTCAATTATCACCTATTTTTCCTCTTATTATCATCATTTATCGGTTATTTTTCTCTCCCGCGATAATGTAGCACAAGTGGGTTGCATAAAAGATCGTTATGCAACACCCAGACACCGGCACACACCGCCCCGCTCGTCTCAGTTGACTCCCAGACAGCGAGAGGGGAAGGCTGCCTGTCTCTCTCTCTCGCCTGAGATTATGACCGGGTGGCCAATATCTTCGTTTTTCACCACCCAAATGCTTTTCCCACTTATTTTAGCACTCTTGAAGGTTCATATATACATCATATATGTAAAATAAAAGCATACCGAAAACAAATAATGGTTTATATTGTAAATATAACGAATTCTGTCAGAATCCAGGGCTAGAAATGCACAAATAACTACCCTAGCACCTACGTCTATATCGCGCTTGTCAGGTTAAGGAGTGCGTGCGGAGTTACATGGAGGGATAGACAGACTAATGAGGAAGTAAGAAGGAGGTGTGGTGTGGAGGTAGATGTGCTGGAAAGTGTGAAAAGGAACAACTTGAGATGGTTCGGCCATATGGAACGTATGGAAAGCGAGAGAATGACTAAGAGGGTGTACGAGAGCGAGGTAGAGGGGGAGAGGTAGACCGAATATGAGGTGGAAGGATGGAGTGAGGAAGTACATGAACGAAGGCGGTGCTGGTTGGGGGGAGGGGCGTCGACTGACTGGGGACAGAGGTGCATGGGGGCGGTTCGTTCGTGGCCACCCCTTCGGGGATCACGGCGTCAGGCAATAGATAGATAGATAGATATATTGTTAGATGTAAGACATGATAAATACCACTAGAAATATGAATTGGCAAAATCCATATAATATCACTTCGAAATTGTTCTGAAATTTCAAAACAAAACCGCTAGTGTAAGTCATTGCTGCTAAATCGAAGTAAAGGTCTCTAGATCTAGCGGAAGTCGCTATACGTATTGGCAGTACTGCACACTCATTCATTTCATTCATTCATTTTCTATTGAGCTCGTCCTGGAATCTTTACGATTCTGAATCTTACGATTGCCGACGGCGATACGTTGTTGACATTGTTGTTGATGTTCCAGTGGAGGGATGAACAAAATATTGTCCTTGTCCAATAATAGCTATTTCATAGTCCCACAGGACTTATTTTGATATATTTATCAAATTTATTGAACGCCTGAAAATAATACGCTATAAAATGCTTGCAATCAAACTTTCAAGCAATTACAAGGTCACATGCAATTATAAAAAGGTATATTGTAGACCACAATCTTCGCCAAGCTTCGTTGTTGCTTGTATTATCGTGAGAAATGTACCATACACCCTGGTTATCGTGAGAAATTTACCGAACGCCTGCAAATAATACGCTATAAAATGCTTGCAATCAAACTCTCAAGCAATTTCAATGTCACATGCAGTATAGGTAGACCCAGAGAGGAAGACAGACAGAGAGAGAGGGGAGGTCAAAAACATCTGCTAGGTGTGATTTCCCCTGGGAGGGAAGAGATTAGTTAGGGGCGTGCCCTGGCCTACATCAGACAAAGAGAGTACAAAGGAGTACAAACAAAGAGAGTGAGACAGAGAGAGAGAGAGAGTCGTGATAATATAAAAATGTTACACATGTATCATATAATATATGAACACATAATATATACGGTAGGCCTACATCTGTTCTCCACAATCATATAATGCCAAGCACAAATATTCAATCTTTGGTTGTTTGTATTACCGTAAGAAATTTATCGAACGCCTGCAAATAATACGCTATAAAATGCAAAGGAAATTTCTTGTAGAGTGCAATTTTGAGGACGTAATGTGCTCTGAGAGAGAGCGGAGCGGTGATTAGGAGCATAAATTACCTCAAGACCGCTCGCCACACAGGGAATTCTATAAGGAAATTACCGTATTTTAGGGTTTTACACTCGTGTTTTACGATCGTTGAAAGACAACCAGTGATCGTAAAAGGATGGTTCGGGTGTCATTCGAAAGCTCAATTTATGCACTTTCAGGATACATACTTGTATTACGCTCTGGGTCTTGTTCATGCATGAAAAAGAGAACAGAACAACCCCATTTAGGGTAAAAAAAAAACCCGCTGGGCGGCACAGTGAAATATACTCCACCAGCCGCTCGTAAGGTGATAAAATGCTTGCAATCACATTTTCAAGCAATTATAAAATATAAATTGTACTTACCAACACCCACACCAGTATGTTCTTCGTCAGGAACGTCTCCAATTTGCTCAAGGGTCTGTCCAATATCAACCACAACATCCACCCCACGCAAATTATGCTTGGGGTGAAAGCCTATGATCGGGTTATTTTCGTCTTCCGAGTCATCCACACTACCAAAACTCTCACCCAGACCTTCGACGGTTTCATCCAACAGCTTATTAGAAAGTTCTGAAGAGTTCAGCATGATATCTAGTTTCTGGGTGGTGAGCCGGGCGTGGTTAGTAGGGTGGCGCGACGCACTAGGGATTGGCGGCCACCGAATCGAACACGGGCAAATCTTGACCTTCCATTATGGCTGCTTAAGGGTCACTTAGTCACGGTCACGCAGTGGGGATGTGTGGGTGGGCCCTTGTAGTACACCGCCTGACCACCAAGTTTCGCTTTCCACCTAAATTAGGGCGGGAATACGCCCACGGACTTAAGTCCGACCCCGCCATTTAGTCCAATTTTCTCGTATCGGACTTAAGTCCGACCCCGCTAAATAAGGGTTAAGTAACTCATTTCCACTGCTCTCACTCTTGGTCTGAGTCTCTCAACCAACGTCCATGCTTCGCTTCTGTAAGTCAGTGTCGGGATTACCACACTGTCATGCAAGGACTTCTTCACTTCCATACTGACCACCCTATTTCTTGTTACTGCTTTCAGCGTTCCTACAACCCTCTTCCCCTGTTGTACCCTCTCCCGCACTTCTTCATCCATAGTCCCATCTTTACTCAACACACTGCCCAGATACTTAAAAGAGTTGACGATCTCCATAGCCTGACCATTCAACTTCACCTCACACTCTGTGGCTTCACCCCTTTCGAAGACCATAACCTTGCTCTTCCCCGCATTTACCTTCAAATTCCGTTTTTCGCACACTGTTCCAAACTCATTTACCAGACCCTGCAACTCCCATTCATTATCGCTCATCAGAACTGTATCATCCGCAAACAGCAGTATAGGCAGCTTCCACTCATTTCCCTCCCTTTTCAGCGATACACCAACATCCACTGCTCTTCCTAGTATTTCTTTCATGACTCCATCCATATATACAGTAAACAACCATGGGGACATCACACAACCCTGTTTCAACCCAACATTCAGGTCAAAGAACTCGCTCTGCTCATTCTCCACATGTACTGCCACCTTTGCACCCTCATACATGCTCTTCACTGCTTTCAGCAACTTGCCATCTACTCCGTATATTCTAAGTATTTTCCACATACCTTCTCTATACACTCTGTCATAGGTCTTCTCCAAGTCCATAAAGGCAACATACACCTTTTGTTGCTTCTCCAGATATTTCTCCACAACAACACAATTTAGGGTAAAAATCTGATCTACACATCCTCTTCCCTTCCTAAAACCTCCCTGCTCGTCGCCTATCCATTTCTCCGTTCTCACTCTCACTCTCTCAATCACTACCCTACTGTACACCTTCCCTACTACGCTTAGAAGACATATTTCTCGGTGGTTACCACACACTCCTCTTTCCCCTTTGCCCTTATATAGGGGAACTATTATGCCAGTCTTCCAGTCATCGGGTGCACTCCCCTTCTCCCATGCTAGTTTGCACATTTTCCATACCCATTTGATTACTATATCTCACCACCATACCTCAACATTTCCCCACACACTCCATCTGTTCCTGGTGTTTTCCCCATCTTCACTCTTTTCATGGCTTCCCACACTTCTGACCTCCTGATCCCCACCTCCTCCTCCAGTACTTCTCTTCTTCTCCCTCCCATACCATATCCAACTATGTTTGCTGGCTCTTCATTCCTTACATTTAGCAACTCGTTGAAGTACTCCCTCCATCTTTCGACTCTCTCTTGCTTCTCGACTAGCATTCTCCCATTCTTATCTTTCATACCCTTACTGTTTCCCTTGCTACCTTCCCTAACTTTTTTTACTTCTTTCCAGAACAGTTTCTTACACTCCCTCAATTTTACACTCAGATTCCTTCCAAATTCCTCATCTACTCTTCTCTTACTTTCCTTCACTACTCTCTTCACCACTCTCTTTCTCTCCATGTACCTCGCTCGTTTCTGCCTCCCCAAATCTTCATTCCCTCTACTACCCAACCACTCTCTATACGCGTTCTTCTTGTCTTCCACAGCTATTTTTACCTCTTCTGTCCACCATGCTGTACCTTTCACTCCCCTCCCTCTTCTCCTCACTCCACTAACCTCCTCACATGCTGCACAGATCTCTTCCTAAAGCACCTTGCTCATCTCCTCCACTTCCTCCATATCTTCCAGGTCGAACCCACCTAGTCGTCTTTCTACTGCGCTCTCCTGTACTCTTCCCTGCTTTCCTCCTCCTGTAGCCTCACCATTCCACCTTCCTCTCGCCTCCCTCCAGCTCTCCTCACCCACTTCTTTTGTATCCTAATTTTAGCTACTACTACATAATGATCTGACAGACCCCCTCCAATATCCCTATAGGCTACACCCTAGCATCCAGCACAAATCTCTTCATTCGTTCATCCACACATATATAATCAATCAGTGACTTTCGTTCCACCACTGTCTTCTCCTTATCCTTCATCGTCCACACCACTTTCCATGTGTACATGTTTATCATTCTGTGTCGGAAGAAGGTGTTGGCTATTCACAGCCTCCTCCCCACACATACGTCCACAAGTGCACTACCATTCCCATTCACCTCTGATGTTACGCGCCACCCTCCCACCACTCCATCAACTTTCCTGTCACCCACCTTAACATTCATATCCCCAATCAGAAATATTCTTTCGTTCTTGTCAAACTTATCCAGGCACACCACATTCACCCAGAACTCCTCTTTCTCTCTTACAAGTTTATCCTCTGTCGGAGCATACACACACACAATCACCCACGGTTGTATTCCTACTTTCATTCTCACCCATACAATCCTTGAACCCACAGATCCATATACGCTTACACGCTCCTTCCATTTGTTACTTACAAACAAACACGCACCTTCTCTCGCTGCTCCCTCCCTCACTCCAGCACACACACATTCCACACTCCCACTCTCTCACATCTGTACCCTTCCGTTTGGTCTCCGTCATTCCACATACATCCAGCCTCGCATTCACTAACACTTCCATGACCTCTCTCTCTTTTGAGCCATCATTCATGCCACTCACGTTCCATGTACCTATTGTCAGAATGTCCGTAAGCTTCTCCATAGTCGGTCGGGGTTTGTCAACACAGGGTCCGTCCGCATCCGAGGCTGATTGTTCGTTTGTCGTTGCTACGCATCTTTCACGGGTGGGGGTCGCAAGCCCACCGACCCAACCTCTTTAGTTGCCTCTTACGACACGCAGAATAACAATAACAATAATAATAATACAAATCCTAACGATTACAATAGAGGTTCCCTGCCAGGGCTTGAACCCCAAATAATAATAATAATAATTTATTCCAGCCTAAAAAATACATCAGGATTAGGCCTACTCTTGAATATGTCAATTGTACATATTTTAATATTCAACATAGGCTATATATAGCTTAAGTACTAATTTATATTATTGAACAGTAAAAATACCATAGTTTCAAAATAGTAAATTACTATAGGCCTAAATCTGATTGATTTCCACACTCACTCCAAATCCAGATTCAGTGTTAATAATAATCAAACTCTAAGAACTCGCCAAACTACTTGTCAATGTCATAAATATATAAAGTGAAGATTGCAGTGTTACTTATGATTCTGATAATTGATTTATATCTGTAACATCTCGATTTGAGAGATATTATTTGTGTCTAATTAAACGCTGTCTTGTGCTATTTATATAACTGACCTTGTGTTTGTATTGCATATGTAGGCTATATTGAACTCTTGATTTCTCCCCGTTAGAAGAATCCACAATACTTGTTTTGTCTAGCGTAACATTAACTATGTTATAACTATAATGTGTCGATATGTATACGTTCCTCACACGCTACCAACACGGTTCCATGTCATCTCAACCAGTAGACCATTTCAACCAGTAGCTCTCAACCAGTGCCAAATCAACCAAGACCAACCAAACCAGGCCAAAATATAGTACTAACCTAAGCTAACCTAACCGTATTGATTGATTTGGTACTGGTTGAGAGCTACTGGTTGAAATGGTCTACTGGTTGTTGTTGTTGTTGTTCCCTAAGCTGCCTGGCCGAACAGCCCCGAGTCCCTGAGAAAGGCCATGGCCACGATCGGGCTTTCCCACAGAGCTCTCATTGAGTGTAGATTGTGTTGTTGGCGTAAGTGGTTGTGTGAAATGCAGTCTTCTATGATGTGTTTAATGGTATGGGGTGCTGTGTTACATCCCGGGCAGGCGTCGACAACGGAGTCATCCAGTCTCTTCTGATAGCTCAGGAGAGCTGGATGGTGTCCGCATCTCAGCCTGGCCAGGTGGACTCTGTCCTCGCGAGGAAGGGAGGATTCGGAAGGATGGATTTCGGGAGGTCGTGCATGCAGCTGCGTGTTGTCTGTGAGTGAGTGGATGGATCGGTGAGAGATATGAGTATGGATGTGCTTCTGGAAGTTGGTTCGGGGTGGGCAGGGAGGGAGAGAGGACAATAATTGTGTGTGATACCGTGTGCTGGATGTTGTTTTGATATTTCTTGGTGTCTGTGGGTGTGTTGCCATGTAGTTTAGTGGGTGGTCTTGGTTCGTGGAGGCTGCTGCCAGGAATTGAGTGCCTCTCATGTCCAGATGGTCTTTGACTTTGAGGATTTTGGTTTCTTGATGTAGGTGATCTGTGGGTGCAGTAGCTGTGCAGCCTGTAATGATCTTCAGGGCTTTGTTTTGAATAGTCTGTAAGGTCTTATGATGTGTTTCAGCTAGGTTAGAAGCCCAGGCTGGGCTTGCATATTCCATCACTGATCTTATGTATTGTTTATATACTGTGGTGGTAATTTCTTTGTTGTGTCCAAATTTTGTGTGAGCAAGTGACCTGAGGGCGTTAAGTCTGGGTGTCAGTTTCTTTTTAATGTTTGTGGTGTGCTGTTTGAATGTCATATGAGTATCATATGTTACTCCTAGGATTTTGGGTGTGTGTGTATGTGTTAGGGGTGTGTTGTTTATGGTGAGTTGAGGGATGTATTCGTGTTCTCCTGTCCAACTTGTGAGCAGGGTTGCGGTGGATTTGGCTGGGGCTAGATTAAGTCTGTTTGTAGTGCACCAGCCATGTAGTGTGTTGAGATAGGGTTGAAGGAGATCTGTTGCTCTTTTTGGGTCATGGTGTGTGCATGTGAGTGTTATGTCATCTGCATAGGAGGCTAAGTTTATTTGGGGCGTATTGGGTGTAGTTATATCGTGCATGTACAGATTGAAGAGTGCGGGCGATAGGACGGATCCTTGTGGGACTCCATTTGGAAAGTTTCTGATTTTAGATGACTGACCGGCAAAAGATACGTGTGCACATCTGCCTGCTAGGAAGTTGGCCAGCCACCTTTTTGTGTTGTTGTGCATGTTTGTGATGTAGATTTTGTTTGTTAGGTTGTGGCGGGGGATGGCATCGAAGGCTTTACTAATGTCGAGTGTGGCTAATAGTGCTCTGTGTGGTGGTCTAGCTGAGTTGATGCCGTCGAAAGCTCTTTGTGTAAGGTCTGTGAGAAGAGTGTTTGTGGAGTGCAGTGGCCTAAAGCCATGTTGTGTTGGAGCTAGGGGTAGGTCAGGTGTAATTAGTTGTGTGACGTTAACCACTCCATTAGAACCGCATGGCTTGTCCTACAGTGACTCGCTAGGATCGCCAGGGCAGTGGATGTGGCTACAGTTGATGTATTGTTGTGTGCTTTATTTCATATGAAAGCTCGTGTCATGGGCAGTCCAGAAAGGCTCTTTGTTTTCACCCATGTCAAGGCTTTATATATTTAATTGCAAAGTATATGTTTTATCATTAAGTAGTAAAGATAGGATTTGAGAGAGAGAGTAGAACAGAGTGTGGGGAGGCGCGCAGTGTTTTGCTATACTCGATGACGTCATAGCTGGCTGGCCTCGTGGGGATTCGTTGAAGGAGTTTTTTACCATGCTTGGTGACGTCATGTTTGGCTAGCTTCTTTAGCATTGGCTAGAGGACTTGTTACCACTTTTTCTACGCGGTTCGAACTAGTGCTAGTATATATACTGCTCTCTGGCCACTCTCTCCCTCAGATCTGGTTTCTAGAATGCATCCCTCTTATCCCTTTGATACCTGTTCCCCTCTCTGCACCTGAGAACCTTTTCCTCTGCCTATCTCTCTCATTTTCCATATCTTTCACCACCTTTTATTAATATTATACCCCCTCTGGTTAACTCTGCATAATCAGCTTCATGCTGGCCAGTTGTATTGTGCGTTAAGGTCTTTGAGATGCGGTCTCAGGATGATAAGACCGCATCTCTAGCTGCCACTAAACCTGCAGCCAACCCTACTCCTGCACATGCCATTTCTCATCCACTTCCTCTCCCACCAGGAAGTGATCACCCTCATCTTATAACAGAATCTGCCCGGGGGCATCTAGCTACAAGGTACAGCCAGAGTCCAGGCGCGCCACCCCCAGAGCTACAAGGACATAACCACCACGCGCCAACACCACCCCAGCGCCTTTGATCCTCTCAAGCCGGGCGCTTTAAGTAGGGGCAAGAAGATTGCCTTATACTCACCCAGCCTGGACATCAGTAACTAAGCTTGCCATTTGGTATTCTTTAGTTCAGGGTAAGAACAGCCAGAGATAGCTGGTGTTCAACTTGTCAGTTGTGTGCTGTGATCGAAGATCTACCAGGTCGGGTTCCCCCCATCAGGAAGAGGACTAGCTTGGGCAACCCACTTTGGGCTCCCCCTTTCTGGCCTTCGATGCGGTGCACAAACCAAGTACCAGTGAGTGAGTGAGAGCACAGTGAGAGCACACGGGTCGGTTGAGCTCCTCAAAAGAGGGGATTTTCGGAGGGGTATCGTGGGACTGAGTGACCCATATACGTATCAGAAGATCGGCGATGATACGATGTTTCGGCACATAGTAAACAGAACTGGTTTCTTGTTTAAACATCGCCCACAAAGCATATTTAGTTTAATCTTGAGAGTGTTATTACCAGTATCAGTGAGGGGACAAGGAGCCGTCAGGCACTAGCCCAGCCCTGCCCAGGCACCATAAACCTCCAGCAGTGACCACAAGGTGAGTGAGGTGACCGTTTATAGGGCAGGCAGTTTCACCCTTATGGTTCCCCACCATAGGCCTCATCTTCCATCTACCCCAAGGACCTGACCCTCGGTCCTTCAACTTCTTAAACAATTCTAACCTTTATGAAGTATTTGCTATAAGGTCCATTTTCATTTCCCTCTCTCTAACCATTTAGGAAATACTTGCTACAAGGTCCATTTTCATTTATCTCTCTCTCTCTCTCTCTCTCTCTCTCTCTCTCTCTCTCTCTCTCTCTCTCTCTCTCTCTCTCTCTCTCTCTCTCTCTCTCTCTCTCTCTCTCTCTCTCTCTCTCCTTTTTATCCTTAACATCTTTCCATCCACTTTCAATCACCGCACTTAACCGCCTCATTGCTATTATTTTTTGGGTTATCTATAACTTCAGATCGCTTTTTATCATTTTAGTTATTTGTTTTCCTCTAACATCTTTCATACCCAACCAGGCCAGCCCCCTCTCCAGCTCTCTCTCTCTCTCTCTCTCTCTCTCTCTCTCTCTCTCTCTCTCTCTCTCTCTCTCTCCTTTTTATCCTTAACATCTTTCCATCCACTTTCAATCACCGCACTTAACTGCCTCATTGCCATTATTTTGTTGGTTATCTATAACTTCAGATCGCTTTTTATCATTTTAGTTATTTGTTTTCCTCTAACATCTTTCATACCCAACCAGGCCAGCCCCCTCTCCAGCTCGCTTTCTTTCTCCCTCGCCCCCGCCCCTGCTCTCTCTCTCTCTCTCTCTCTCTTAACATTTTGTACAATTTAATAATTTTTCCATAACTGCTGCCCTAGATCCGGTTACCCACTCAGATCCTGGCTCTCGCTCACTCTCTGGCTCTCTCCCTATCTTGATGTTGACAGCATTATTAATATCCTAAGCATTCATTAATACTCAACATCAGGGTGGCGTCGCCAGTGTAAGTAATCATAGGATATAATTGGCGTGCTTCCTTTCAATCAGTTAGATCTTTTAGTTGTACCGGTGCCCAATGCCGAGGATTTATACATTTAACCACTTAGCTTTAGGAGAAGCAGGCCAATTGCCCATCAGAAAGGTTGACTATGATATGTGATGTTTTTTTTGTTTTTTGTTTTTTTTACATATCCCATCAGAAAGGTCGACTATGATAAGTGAATTGTTATGCATCCAGCCAATTATACATTAATAACAACAGCAATAATCTAGATATGTGCCAGGAGAGATTTCCCGGGGTTTCTGAAACAAGGGAGACATGGTAGAGATGGAAGCACCACGGGAAGATCAGGAGGACGGCTTGGTAGAGGCAGAGGAACGGATAATCTTGGAAGACTATGGCCTAGCAGATACTAAGTGTCTTAACACCTTACGAGCGGCCTATGCGGTTTATTTATATGTACCGCCCAGCGGGGTGTTTTTAGCCAAAATAGGGCTGTTTACGTGATCATTTTCATGCCTAAATAAGACCCAGAACGTAAAACAAGTACCTATCCCTGAAAGGGCATAAACAGAGCTTTCGAATGACACCATAACGATCCTTTTATGATGGCTAGTTTTCTTGCAATAACCGTGCAACGCGAGTGCAAAAAGCATGTAATTCGGTACTTTCCCCATATAATTCAGTATGTAGCGAGTGAGAGAGGGAGGAGGGAGCTGAGATTCGTGTCAGTAGGTTCGCCGTGGTGGTCTGGAGCAGTCATACGCTCGCTAGTCTCCTGCCACCACTTGTCTCTCTCTCTCAGCAACATTACGTGCTGAAATTGCCACTCGACCTATGTCGAGCGCCGCCACATAGTCCAGCTTTATTTAACTCGACTTATGTGGTGAGCCGCTAATTAAGGGTTAAGTGCGGAACAACCAATGCAAGAAAGAATTCGCGAAAATGTTCCGGCTGTCTTAGATCTATTCATTTATCTTGTGCTAAGCTGACAAAGAAAACATCAGGAGAACAACCAAACTGGAAATGTCTCGCTTGCCCAGGGCCCACTGCAGAGCCAACCGGGGCAACACCGGCAACACCGGTCGCCGACTTGACCCAACTGGTGACCAAATGGAAAGCGCGGATCCAGGTCCTTGCCCGGGTACCTAAAGGAGCCAGAATCCAAGTGGCGGAGGCCCTTACAACCATCATAAAGCAGGCCCTACAGCTCAAGACACCCCTCGCATGGGCACAGCTCCTGGGTTTCTCCTATGGGGCCCTCCGAAAACCACCCAGAACCAACATACAAGACCATCTTCAGGTTTCACTAGCCACCAGAGTGAAACGTCAAGTAGCACAGTATATGGATGGAAACAAACTGGTGGAACCCCCCGAACAGCAACCAAACAGGGCCCAGAAGCACCAGGAGAAGGAAGAGGAAGAGGCTGAACAGCTACGTAAGAGGGTCGCTGCGAAGCTGGCGGATAGTGACATCAAAGGGGCCGTCAGACTGTTGTCCTCTTCAGAAGGTTTTGCTGGTCAAGGCACCGAAGTTGTTGAAGCCCTACAAGAAAAGCACCCACCTACACCTAGGGACCTAAACCTCCCCCCTGCCCCAAATGACCAGATGCGCCAACCTTTAGTTGTCACGAAGGAGCAGGTGGTCGCCGCAGTGACTTCATTCCCAGCAGGCTCAGCCGCGGGCCCAGATGGTATCCGACCCGCCCACCTCAAAGGCCTCTTGGGTCAGGGATCAGGAGCTGCTGGGGAGGCACTCTTGGAAACCCTCACCAAATTCATCAACATGGTTTTAAGAGGGGAAGTACCCGACTGTGCCACACCCCTATTTTTTGGGGCATCACTCTGTGCACTGGCAAAAAAAGATGGCGGTGTGCGCCCAATAGCAGTAGGGAACACCTTCCGCCGCCTTGCCACAAAGGTGGGTTTGAAACCACTCTCGAATGGCCTAGGTCAACACTTAAGACCAGTTCAACTAGGTTTCGGAACTCCAGGGGGGTGTGAAGCTGCTGTACACGCAACCCGCACCTACCTCAGCCAAGCCCAAGAAAAACGAGTGCTTCTAAAGATTGACATGCGGAACGCATTCAACAGCATTCGCAGGGATGTCTTCCTCCGTGCAGCTCAAGAACACATCCCCACTCTGTACCCCCTACTTTGGCAGGCTTATTCCAAACCTTCAATCCTGATTTTTGGCGAGACGGTAATCCCATCAGAGACCGGGTTACAGCAGGGAGATCCAGGTGGTCCTGCTCTTTTCTCAATAGGGGTGGATGCAGCAGCTAACAAAGTAAGGTCAGAGCTGAATGTATGGTACCTGGACGATGCAACCTTGGGTGGGTCAGTAGAGAACGTTCTAACTGACCTAAATAACATCATAACTGACCTCAGCCAGGCCGGGCTAGTGATAAATGACACCAAATGTGAACTTGTTCTCCTCAACCACACGTGAACAAGGAGAAGAGACTCAGGCCCTGTTCCGAAACATATTGCCAGATGTAAAGATCCTTCAGGAGCACCAGCAAACCCTATTAGGTTCCCCACTAACTCTGGCAGCAATCCCACCAGCACTTCAAGTTAAAAAGGAGGAGCTTCAACGTCTCGTGAGTCGCCTGATACACATCGATGCCCACTCAGCTCTGGCCCTGCTCAAGAACTGTTTCTCCATCCCAAAACTCCAATACCTCCTGCGCACATCGATGACTTACACGAACAATGGCGGCCTCCAAGAATTAGACAGCATAATCCGAGAAGCAGTGACCAGCATCACCAACGTGGAATTTAAAGAACGGGCCTGGACACAAGCCACCCTTCCTGTCCGCCTCGGGGGCTTGGGCATACGGAGAGCCTCGGATATTGCCTCCCCAGCCTTTATCTCTTCCCTCATCACGACCAACGACCTCGTATTGTCCATCCTTTATTCTAAACACGGAATGACACTTAATGGGGACGTAACAGCAGCGATTAACACCTGGAAGGGAACTACAGGAGTAGAGGAGGAGCCTCAGGGTACCTCCAGGAGCAAGCAGAAAGCGTGGGATACCATCTCGGCGAAGAAAACTCAAGAAAATCTCCTAACCAATGCAGACCAGGTTGCAAAAGCACGCCTCCAGGCAGCCGCCCGTTCGGAGAGTGGCTTGTGGTTACACGCCATCCCCATCCCACCTCTTGGAACTCACTTGGATGCTGAAGCGCTCCGGGTCGCCATCGCGCTCAGAGTGGGTGCGGCAGTTTGTCACCCACACACTTGCAAGTGTGATGGGAGGATGGATGCTCAAGGTCACCATGCCTTGTCATGTAATTACAACGCAGGCCGCCTGCCAAGACACTCTGCACTAAATGATGTCATAAAACGGGCCCTGCAGAGTGCTAACTATGCATCAATCCTCGAACCACATGGACTTCACAGAGAAGACGGCAAACGGCCAGATGGGATGACCACTTTCTCTTACAAGAATGGCCGGTGCCTCATGTGGGATGCCACATGTGTTGACACTTTCTCCACAACCAACGCCGCCAGAAACGCCGACGAAGCAGGTGAAGCCGCCCGGATAGCAGAAAATAAAAAGCGAGAAAAATATCAAGCCATCGCCAGAATTCATCAGTTCGAGCCCCTGGCATTCGAAACTTCAGGAGTCTTCGGCCCTACCACCCTTAAGATGGTGAATGAAATAGGCCGTAAAATCAGAGAAGTTTCAGGAGAACCCCGGGAAACCCTCTGGCTCAAGCAAAGACTAGGGATGGCTATCCTCCGGGGCAATGCCACCAGCGTCATGAGCTCAGTTCGGCAGGACTGGGTCATGCCACTGCGTGAGGCCCCGGCAGGAGTGGTGTATCCGTAGTCTTTCCACAGTAGGGTAAAACAAAACATAAACCTTATTTGTATGTAACATGTGTGATACACATTAATAAAAGGGGATGTGTCGGATGGTTGAAAGCCACAGTTGCTCGCGCGTTTGGGGCTAGCAACACGTATTATGAAAAACATGCATCCTCCTTCATTCACTGTCCCCCCCTTCACTCACTCAACCCCACAATTTGCCGGAGGATAACAGGTTTTTCACAATACGTAGACGGAGGTCTTTTTAAAAAAAAAAAAAGTACCAAAGGATTCCTTCCTTGTTTTGTTCAAGGGATTATGAGGATAGTGTAGTAACTTTAGATCTACCAGATCGGGTTCCCCCCATCAGGAAGAGGACTAATTTTGGGCAACCCACTTTGGGCTCCCCTTTCTGGATTCTCTTTTTACTACATGGTTCTGATAGTTCCACGAACTAGCAAGGAAGGAAGACACTTACCCTGACCCCCCTTAGACTACCTATAATGTCACTATCTAGACTGCTTGCAACTCTAGGTAGATCATTATGCTAGTCACCCTAACCCCCCAAACCTTGTAGCAGAACTCCAGCATATCCTTTGGGGATCACTGCACTGTAGGAGTGCAAGAGGAACCCGGTTGTCCCGTGGTAGGCGCCAAGGTCTAAGGAATCATCTTGTGACTCACCCTGGACCAGTAGCTGGAGTCATCACGCCCAGCCGCCCCCCCTGGACCAACTTCCGGAGTCATCACGCCCAGCCGCCCTCCGGACTACTGGATCCACCCTCGATCTACGGGCCCTCCTCTTCACTACAGCTCTCCTTTAAGTGCTTTTGTATAGTTTATGGGTACAGAGTTGACTCAGGGTTGTGGTAGAAGTTATCTTCAGGGGTTCTCGTTAACATTACGTCTTGCGAGAGGTCTTTCTTCTCCCTACTTAAATTGACGTTAATTAGCCCACTTGCCGGGACACATTATACATACCTATCAGGGGATCCTTATATACGCACCTTCCCGGGTTATTGGTCTCCCATAGCCCGACAGAGGGGGCGTGCCTATATAAGACCCATAGCATCAAACACAAACACATATTTACACATAATCTAGTTCCTTTGTATAACTTCTAGCCTAATTCATTTAACATTCTGTCAGGTTCATAACTCGAATAGATTTCACTCTATCTCAGCTCCCGACGATTGTTGCCTCAGCCTTCAGCACCTTGCTAGTACACAATTAGAGTTAAGGATTAATCTTTGCCAGGTGAGATCTAGCACACCTATAGTATTAATATCATTTGTGAGCCTTTCCGAGCCCACTTCATTGTTGATGACCATTTGGCCATTATTGCTTTAGAGTCAGTTAACGTCACTATATGCCGGGGACATCATTGCATGATCCAGACGGCATTTGCCATTACTGCACTCTTGTCTTTTGTTGAGATCCTCTCTGAGATCTATTTGGGTAGGAGGTGTACCTCCACCATTTTGGATACCTTATAATTGTATCCTAGGAGTATTATTATTACCTTGAGTCCGGACCCATTGTCCGACTCCTATTGCTTACTTGATAACCTGATTATTGTATGTCTTAATTATTCTTATTGTTGTTGATGATCTCCAGGTTGCAGGTATAAAATATATGTCGTGCTCCTCCATGAACCAGGTGTTAAACTGAATAAAACCCATGTTAACTTGTTACCTGTGTGCTTATTATCCTGCCGTGTTGTCTCTTTATTTAAAGTTTAAAGGTGGGTGTGCATGCTATTATTTTCCTCCACAATCATTACCGGCAGTGTGCACTATAGCTTTTGGTGCAATATTTTCTGCTACAATGGCTTAATTATTTATATAATGGCCAAAATAGGATATGGGTGACACTTTTCTGGATTCGGAGTTTAAGCGCTCTGATGACGTATGCCCAGGAACACAACAAGCTCTTCTGACAGGTGGAAATGGAGGATAGTGACAGTAGTTCCGATTCGTTTGCCAATACTGAGGGTGATAACCGTGATTATGGCAAAGAACCTCAAGTGATGAATATTGGTGGTGTCCAGGCTTATATGTATGAACCTGTAGGACGAGATCCAGCAGCAGGAGAGGAGGGAGAAGCAGCTGTGATTACCGCCCGCCTTGTTTACACTACTCGGAGCCGCGGCAGACGCTAGCGATCATGTCCCCGTCTATTTTGACTGCATTTGGATACAATAATGAAAGCCCGCCCCTCACGCCTCCATGACTTTTTGTCATCATCATATACATTGCCAACAGGGTGCAAATAACAGAAAAATTTGCCGTAAAAATAGACGGGAACTTAACACCTTACGAGCGGCCTATGCGGTTTATTTATGTGTACCGCCCAGCGGGGTGTTTTTAGCCAAAATAGGGCTGTTTACGTGATCATTTTCATGCCTAAATAAGACCCAGAACGTAAAACAAGTATCTATCCCTGAAAGGGCATAAACAGAGCTTTCGAATGACACCATAACGATCCTTGTATGATGGATAGTTTTCTTGCAATAACCGTGCAACGCGAGTGCAAAAAGCAGGTAATTCGGTACTTTCGGTACATAATTGAGTATGTAGCGAGTGAGAGAGGGAGGAGGGAGCTGAGATTTGTGTCAGTAGGTTCGCCGCGGTGGTCTGGAGCAGTCATACGCTCGCTAGTCTCCTGCCACCACTTGTCTCTCTCTCTCAGCAACATTACGTGCTGAAATTGCCACTCGAGTTATGTCGAGCGCCGCCACATAGTCCAGCTTTATTTAACTCGACTTAAGTGGTGAGCCGCTTTTTAAGGGTTAAACCACGGCGATCGACTTATTTTTTTTATTTTTTATTTTTTTTAGCCTAGTTGCTAGTAGTTGAATTTCAGCCAATAAATTTCTTTAGCCTAGGTTAGGCCTATAACCATCGACACTGACTGTATAATTTGGGCTAGGCTTAAGTTAGCCCATATTATCCACTCTCCTGACTCCTGAAATTGGCAAGCACGTATGGGTGGGAGGGTGGTTTGGGGGAAGGTAGAAGGGTAATCGACTCGTGTTACAAATATGGAGCCGATTGGTGAGGTAGTTTCGCCACCACGGATCTTCATTTTTTTATGTGATGATCTACGGATAGGCTGGAAGTGGGTGGTGGGAGGAAGTTGGGGTTGTGGTGGGGAGAAGACAGAAGGGTAGGGGACTTGTCACACAAATATGGAACCAATTGGTGCAGTCGTTTCGCCGCCACATATTTTCCTTTTATTCCTTTGTGATGGCCTGATGCGGCGACCCATGGTCGGCGAGTGGATTGGGGGAGGGGGTTGGGGTGGTGGTAGCAAGACGCCAGAAGGGTAAGGTACAAGTGGTAGAAATATGAAAGCTATAGGTTCAGTCGTTTCGCTGCTACGAATTTTTTTCGGCGAGTCCATATATATACGGACCTGGCACTGGGCGTGACAAGACCCCAGTCCGTATAGGCAATCAGCGGGTGCATCTAGCCATACCCATACTCCACTGCACTTTATTGTCAAAGCATTCATCACGAAAATGTCCATTGCATATGAAGCTTGTTTTGGGGTTTGCCTCCCACACTCTGGTTCTTTGTATAAACTTCACCCATTTGTTACAATGGTATGGATCACTTGGAAACTTGTGTAGTGCTATGTTTGGTCCAGGGATGTTGCTACACCCGAAAACAGCACACCTATTCACCATTTTTGCTATACTTGCTGATGTTTACTTCCCAAATGTTTGCCTGGGCGTACGTCACATCCTCACATGAGTACTAGTTGCAAGGGGTCGCAATTCAATATCTATTTTTGATTTGTTCTCTAATATTGAAGATTAGTTTTGACAAAGGAGTAGTCAGGTTAATTACTGGAGATCTAAACATCTCTTTAAATATATTATAAATTAATTTTAATTTCGGACGCCCCACCACCTTTAAGGTATACCTATCCAGTTAGAGAGCTGCTCATTGTACAAAGAATATCTCGCGTTCCAATTTGGACCAGGCATAACACTGGTGGCAGCGGTGTCTCTTTCTCGAAGGTAGCCTTTCAGGTTTTTCCTGCTTTAAATATTTTGAGAGTATCACGGCAGGGATAAGTAGTCAGGATGGCAGGGAAAGCACTGGATATTATTCCTTTCAGACCAGAGGAAACTGACATTGCCACCTATTTAGAGGTTGTCAAGCCAGTGCTTGACATCATATTTAAAGATGAAGTTGCCCCTAAAATACATACTGTAGTCATGAAGCTAGGGCGGTCTATGGCCCTAGTTTCCAGTTATGTAAAAGAGAACCCCGGAATGACCTGGGAACAGTTTGAAACATACACTAAAACTGCCATTAACCCCGTCTTAGGTACTGTGATAGCCGACCAGCAATTTCACGCCATCACCTATGACGGGGACCTCGATGCCACCATCAGCAAGCTTACCAGGCTGGCTTCCACCGCATTCACAACGGCTACAGCTGCAGAGAGGAAGGAGAACGTCCGCCGGAACCTGATGAGGATCCTTCCGCGTGCAGTCCGGGACCACTTTGCCATCACAGAACCGGCCGGATATGATACAGACCTCCCTATCATATGCCGTATTCTGGCCCTGCAAAAGTCCCAGGAGCAAGGAAAGATCGCGGGTATCCAACGAGCTCCCACTAAGCCACAAGGAGCTCATTCCGGACCAACCTACCACCCTAGCCGCAACCAGGACAAGCCGGAAGAATGGGCCAGAGTCAAGCCTGGAGGCTGGAAGCCCTGCGGGTCCCAGTGCCCTATTAATGGGTTGAAGAGGTCTTTTGCCGAATTGCTGGCCAAACGCTCGAGGGTTCCACTGTTCTGGGGACAGATTCCCTGGCTGAAGCCCTCCAGAAGAGTTGCCACCATCCTAGAAGACGGCACCGCAGGAGCTGAGGATTACGACGAGACAGCTGCAGAGGTTGGTGACCCGGACGACCACAGTACAGTCGAGCCGGAAGTCATCAAACCGGGTTTTTAGACCGCCCCCACCCACCAACTTGCAAACTGGCGGGGGCTCGAGATAGGGGCAGCTATGATATGATAAAGCCTCCCATTTACACCCACCTGACCATCCAGGGAGTCAACTCTCGACTCCTCGTCGACACCGGAGCTTCAAGATCCTGTATTTTTTCCTCTTACCACCAGAGACATCACAACACTTTTGGACCGATTCAACACTCGTCCACCACCCTCATTGATGCCGGCGACAACCTTATTCCTAGTACTGGCATCATGGCCCCACTGTATGTGGCCACCCCTCAACCTAACCACGGCCATCACCACGCTTTCATGGTATTTCCCTCCCAAGAAACCACCTACGACGTATACCTGGGATTCGACCTTCTCACGGCCCTTCGCACTACTATCCAGTGTGTTGAAAGAAGATTGTTATTTTCCACCAAACCCCCAGGACTCACCACTCCGAAGATTGCCACACCGCTCCATGACCCTCCTCAAACCTTGAAAGCCATCCGTGTTGCATCGGCCATCACCATTCAACCCATCACCTTGCTGCCACATCATGAACATTGGGTACCCATCCATCCAGCCCTCAACGGAGAACTCATTCACACTCCCTCTCTTCAGAGCCCTTTTGACAGGGATTGTCTCACTGCTCCTGCCATTTTAAAACAAAATGCAGTAAGAATAGCCAACATCTCCGACCACCCTATCACACCTACCCAGGGGTCTCACCATCGGAGAACTAGAGACTTATGATGACCAGCCTTCAACCGACACCACCACCTCCATTCCTGCATCAACTCCATCACTCCCAGACGTTCCTACTCACCTCACCCCTCAACAAAAGGACGATCTGTGCCAGTTAATGGCCAAATACCAGGACATCTTTGCCACCAACTCCCAAGATGTAGGCCACACCCATGTCCTAGAACACCACATTCACACTGTTGGACCCCCAGTCAGACAGGTTATACGAAGAAAGAACCCCCTTCAGCGCCAAGAAGAACAGAAGCAAGTTGCAGAGATGTTAGAAGCTGGCATCGTCAACCCCTCAACTAGCCCTTGGTCCTCTCCAGTGGTACTGGTCAAGAAGAAGGATGGGTCATCTCGATTCTGCATCGACTACCGACAACTCAACGATGTCACCATCAAAGATGCCACCCCACTACCACGTATCGACGACTCCCTAGACTCCCTCTTAGGGGTCAGATGGTTCTCCACACTGGACCTGCAATCCGGATACTGGCAGGTCCCCGTCGCCCCCACCGACCAAGAAAAAGCAGCTTTCTCCACCAGCCAAGGGAAGCTTTACGAGTTCTCAGTGCTGCCATTCGGATTATGTAACGGTCCCGCCACCTTCTCCCGACTGATGGAATCCGTACTTCAGGGATTAACTTGGGAAACATGTCTGACGTACTTGGACGACATCATAGTATTTGGTCGTACCTGGGCAGAACACCTCCAACGCCTCCGCCAAGTTTTCCAGAGGATCCGACAAGCCGGATTAAAGCTGAAGCCTACTAAATGCACCATGGCTCGACATCAGGTCCAATTCTTAGGACATCTGGTGTCAGAAGAAGGACTTGCACCTGACCCCAAGAAACTCCAAGCCATCCAGGAGATCCAACCCCCGAAGTCAGTAAAAGGAGTAAGAGCTTTCCTAGGCCTTGCCTCCTACTATCGGAGGTTTGTGAAGAATTTCGCCACCATTGCCAGACCTCTACACGACTTAACTAGGAAGGAAGAACCTTTTGTGTGGACCCCCGACCGTCTCCAAGCCTTCACCTCCCTCAAGGACCTACTCGTGTCTTCCCCTGTCGTCTCTTTTCCTGACTACCAACTACCCTTTAGACTCTACACCGACGTGTCCCTTCTCGGTGTCGGTGCAGTCCTCTCCCAAAATCGAGAAGGACGAGAGCACATCATTGCTTGTGCCAGCCGGACCTTAACCCCGGCAGAAACCAACTACCCGGTAACTAAAAGAGAATGCTTAGGCATCGTTTGGGCCCTCCAACACTTCCGGGCCTACCTAGCTGGCGTCAAGATCACCATCATCACTGACCACCAAGCCTTACAATGGCTCAGGAAATCTGACTCTAAGAATGCCCTAACAGTCCGTTGGCAAGAATCACTTGAGGAGTTTGATTTTGAGATTTCCTACAGGCCGGGAAAACTCCATACCAATGCAGACGCCTTATCCCGGCTCCCACTGGCACCAGAACAACTCAACGCCATCCAAGAACCTCGACCACCACCTACTACCACTCCCCCTCTCATCCAGGCCTACCTCCGGAACGACAAACCAACTTGGATCTCCACCCGACT
Organism: Paralithodes platypus; assembly: GCA_032716605.1. Classification (NCBI taxonomy): domain Eukaryota; kingdom Metazoa; phylum Arthropoda; class Malacostraca; order Decapoda; family Lithodidae; genus Paralithodes; species Paralithodes platypus. The sequence goes on from CM064519.1 coordinate 858,035, forward strand.
TTTTGGCCTCTTACAAAGAAGGGGTGACGTCCTCTTTACCCCAGAAGGCCAGATCGTACTAGGGCCTGAGGATGCTGAACAAATGATGTCTTCCTTGCACACCAACAACGGGATCCATCTAGGCCAAAAGAAGTTGGTGAACACGTTCAAAGACATCTACTGGACTCCTCGCCCCTACACCACGGCCAAGAAAATCACTGAAGCTTGCCGTGCCTGCACCCTGGGAAAAGACCAAAAACGCACCCCAGGACCTTCCGGCAAACTCATCGCTTCTAAACCCTGGCAACTTTTGGCAGTGGACGTCATGGGACCTCTACAAAACGACAGGGGATACCGCTACATCATCACCTTCGTGGACACGTACTCAAAATACGTGATCGCCTGCCCTGCCAGAGAACACACTGCTATGGCCATCACCGAGGCATTATTACAACATGTCTTTCCCTATTTTGGATTGCCACAGGCAATCCACTCCGGCAATGCCCCTGAATTCACCGGACAAATTTGGACGCAGATCTCCGAAATGTTTGGATTTCACATCAGCCACTCTTCACCCTACTGGCCAAAAGGAAACTCCATCTGCGAGCGATCTCATAGAACCATCGCCAATCAAATCCGGACACGCCTCCAACAGATGAACTCATCGGACTGGACCAGCCAAATTCGCATCATACAATGGGGAATAAACACCTGCCCCAGAGACAACGGGATCACCCCTCATGAGATGGTTTTTGGGAGCCCACCTCTCCTCATACCACTACGTCACCTAGCTGCCCCTACTGAGGCCTCACCAGGTCTAAATACCAACCTCGTCCACCTCAGGAACCGCCTACGTCAGCTCCAGTTTACCCAAGATCTCCAGCCTGATGAAGCCCCCAAGAACAACCCTCACCAAGTAGGCGGCCTAGTCATGGTCGCCATCTTACCTGTACCCTCCAAACTGAAGCCACGGTACAAGGGTCCATTTGAGGTCCTTAGGATCCCAAACTGTTTCCAGGTCATAATTAACTATCATGGGGAATCTCGCACTTATAGGAATAGGTTTGTCAGAAGGTTTCAACCTATTAATAAGAATATTACTGTTGTAGCTGAGCCTGATCAGGATGTTGACTGTACCCCTGTTTCAAATCTTCACCCTCAAACTTCCTGTCTTTCCGGACCTGTCCCTCTCAACCATGCTGTCCCTCTCCCTCCCCCTCTCAATTCTCCTTTGCCTGCCCTTCACTCTTCTGTACTGCAACCTCCTGTCACCCTTCCCACTCGCCTTACCCAGTTCACCCCTTCTCACCTTCCTAAACATCGACCTCCTCCTGTTCTCTCTACTCAAACCCAAACTTCCCCCTCTTCTCTTTCACCTCCTGTTACCTTCACCCCTTCCCGCATTCCTAAGCCCAAATCTTCTCACATCTCTCCTTCTCCCTCTCCTCTCGTTTCACCTCCGCAACCTCCTTCTAAACCATCGCCTTTAATTAACCTTGCCACGTCTAGTCTTCCCCCCTCGCCACCACAACTCACCAACATACCCCCCACTTTGCCTATCACCCCCAGCTTCCGTCCTAAAAAACCCTCACCTACTCCTCCTATCTCTAAAACCCTACCTTCTTCTCCTCAATCTATTTCCCCTCCTTCTCAACTTCCCAGGCGAAAAACAATATCCAAATTTCGCTCAATGTCACCTCTAACTCCATCTCCCCCATTTCCCAGACTGCCTTCTCATATCCGCTGTGGAAGACCTGTGAAGCCACCCACCAGATGGGAACCAGCCCTGTCCCAGCCTAAAGTGAGAAAGGTTAAGGATCAAGCGTCTTCAAGCTCCTCCCCCCAGCCTGGTACTTCGGCGTCCGCACAACCTCATGACCTGGGCCAAGCCAGGCTCTCTGTCATCACTCTCCAACCACCTCCAGCCACGACAACGCCCTCGCTGACAACCACCACCAAGATGCGGATTGACATGATAACCCTGGCGCGGAAGGACTCCACCAAAGTAATCAAGTCACCTCACCAACTCCTAGACCATTTGAGGTACTGTGACTCCTCTTCTCTCCTCACCCTCACCGGAGACAAGATGGCCACCCCTAACAACCAGGGAGTCATTTATTACCACTTCCTCCAGCACCTGACCCCTGTCTACGAAGATAATACTTCAAGACATTACCATCTCCAGTCCCGGGGTCGGGACTTTTCTCTACCAGACGGTAGTGAGATGCGGTCTCAGGATGATAAGACCGCATCTCTAGCTGCCACTAAACCTGCAGCCAACCCTACTCCTGCACATGCCATTTCTCATCCACTTCCTCTCCCACCAGGAAGTGATCACCCCCATCTTATAACAGAATCTGCCCGGGGGCATCTAGCTACAAGGTACAGCCAGAGTCCAGGCACGCCACCCCCAGAGCTACAAGGACATAACCACCACGCGCCAACACCACCCCAGCGCCTTTGATCCTCTCAAGCCGGGTGCCTTAAGTAGGGGCAAGAAGATTGCCTTATACTCACCCAGCCTGGACATCAGTAACTAAGCTTGCCATTTGGTATTCTTTAGTTCAGGGTAAGAACAGCCAGAGATAGCTGGTGTTGTGTGCTGTGATCGAAGATCTACCAGGTCGGGTTCCCCCCATCAGGAAGAGGACTAGCTTGGGCAACCCACTTTGGGCTCCCCCTTTCTGGCCTTCGATGCGGTGCACAAACCAAGTACCAAAGGATTCCTACCTTGTTTTGTTCAAGGGATTATGAGGATAGTGTAGTAACTTTAGATCTACCAGATCGGGTTCCCCCCATCAGGAAGAGGACTAATTTTGGGCAACCCCCTTTGGGCTCCCCTTTCTGGATTCTCTTTTTACTACATGGTTCTGATAGTTCCACGAACTAGCAAGGAAGGAAGACACTTACCCTGACCCCCCTTAGACTACCTATAATGTCACTATCTAGACTGCTTGCAACTCTAGGTAGATCATTATGCTAGTCACCCTAACCCCCCAAACCTTGTAGCAGAACTCCAGCATATCCTTTGGGGATCACTGCACTGTGGGAGTGCAAGAGGAACCCGGTTGTCCCGTGGTAGGCGCCAAGGTCTAAGGAATCATCTTGTGACTCACCCTGGACCAGTAGCTGGAGTCATCATGCCCAGCCGCCCCCCCTGGACCAACTTCCGGAGTCATCACGCCCAGCCGCCCTCCGGACTACTGGATCCTCCCACGATCTACGGGCCCTCCTCTTCACTACAGCTCTCCTTTAAGTGTTTTTGTATAGAGTTGACTCAGGGTTGTGGTAGAAGTTATCTTCAGGGGTTCTCGTTAACATTACGTCTTGCGAGAGGTCTTTCTTCTCCCTACTTAAATTGACGTTAATTAGCCCACTTGCCGGGACACATTATACATACCTATCAGGGGATCCTTATATACGCACCTTCCCGGGTTATTGGTCTCCCATAGCCCGACAGAGGGGGCGTGCCTATATAAGACCCATAGCATCAAACACAAACACATATTTACACGTAATCTAGTTCCTTTGTATAACTTCTAGCCTAATTCATTTAACATTCTGTCAGGTTCATAACTCGAATAGATTTCACTCTATCTCAGCTCCCGACGATTGTTGCCTCAGCCTTCAGCACCTTGCTAGTACACAATTAGAGTTAAGGATTAATCTTTGCCAGGTGAGATCTAGCACACCTATAGTATTAATATCATTGTGAGCCTTTCCGAGCCCACTTCATTGTTGATGACCACTTGGCCATTATTGCTTTAGAGTCAGTTAACGTCACTATATGCCGGGGACATCATTGCATGATCCAGACGGCATTTGCCATTACTGCACTCTTATCTTTTGTTGAGATCCTCTCTGAGATCTATTTGGGTAGGAGGTGTATCTCCACCATTTTGGATACCTTATAATTGTATCCTAGGAATATTATTATTACCTTGAGTCCGGACCCATTGTCCGACTCCTATTGCTTACTTGATAACCTGATTATTGTATGTCTTAATTATTCTTATTGTTGTTGATGATCTCCAGGTTACAGGTATAAAATATATGTCTTGCTCCTCCATGAATCAGGTGTTAAACTGAATAAAACCCATGTTAACTTGTTACCTGTGTGCTTATTATCCTGCCGTCTTGTCTCTTTATTTAAAGTTTAAGGTATACCTATCCATTTAGAGAGCTGCTCATTGTACAAAGAATATCTCGCGTTCCAATTTGGACCGGGCATAACAGTCTTATATAACCCATGTATGTTAGTTGTTAAGATAAGTTGTTCACGAAGAATTGGTTGGCATTCATATTGTTCAGTAATTATTAGTGTTCTGCTAGATTATATAATGCTAGACGAGGAGTCTGATACTATAAGGTACTGTTTCCGATGAGTGCTGGCTTTAGTTAAAAGCTGCACGACATACCTGAGAACTGGAGTTGATTGGGTAAATTCTAGTCTGTGTGCCATTGAGAGTAGAGCATGCACGAATGAGGGCTTTTTGCCTATACCATTCTGCACTGTTCTAGGCTCGGTTGATTGTCTTTGAGGTACGCCAGGAGAACGCTTGATACTTCGGTATTAAGGTTTCTCAAGAGAGCTACCCTTCCCTATAACATAATATTTGACGCACAGACTTGAGATTTGCACTAGGCTATGCGGCATGCCATGCGCACCAGTATCTCGTATCATTGACTCTAGCTAGACTTTATCAGTCATAGTAGACATTAAGTATATTAAACCAATTGCTCTTATTATGCATACCCGTTTATGATTACACAAGCATTTCGCAGCCTAGTTTGATGTATTGAGACACAAACGACTTAGGCTCTTTTTGTTGATAGGAATACTGCATTGTCGTGGCGATTATTATTATTGTTGTAGCGTTTAGGATATTCTTGGCTCCAACTGCATTTATATCTCCTGCCTTTTTGTGTGCATAGCCTGCACGAGCATTGTTCCGCTGCCGGCCTCTTTGGGTTCCATTTCCGATTCGAGCATCTTGATAGCATCTAACATTTAAAGAAGATTCCTTGTTGGTGTTGAAGGACTTTAGTGCACTTTCTTTCATGCAGGAGTGCCTGACATTTATTGATTAAAGTAACGTAAGCTGTAACTTCTCTTACCACCTTACTTTGCATACCATAACCAAGCACCTTCGGTTATAGGTAGTAATAGGCTGTTTTCACATAACATTAAGCCTAGAGTAGACGCACATTTATTGAGAGTTTAATAACCTATTATTGCATATAGAACTCTGGAGAGTATTTGTGTTCTTTGTTCACTGGGAATATACATCAGAGGTTGGATCTAGCGCTTTCCGTTGTAGCATTTATGCTATTACTAGTCCAATGAATAAGAGCCCTGATATATTTAAACCTCAGTCGTAACAGTTGTAATACTAGGCATTCCATGACTTTGGAGGGGGAGCAAAGGAGTGTGATGGGGCGGTGCGAGGAGGGTAGCGTGGGGTCTTTGTTGGGTTTGGGGAATGTGATGATAATACCATGCTTCCAAATGTCTGGTATTGTGTTGTGTGAATAGCTGTAGTTTGATATGTTAGTGAGTGCTTGTATGCCTTGTGGTCTACTGGTTGAGTTGACCGGTCACCTACCAACACAAATATTTGACTTTGCTGGATTTAGATTAGTCACCCCCATTGTAAAATATTATTCTGTGGAGTCGGAGGGAAGTCCTATTTTATATCATACCAGTTCTGCACTACAATTACCTTTGTGATTTCCTTAAACATTATAATTGTTGTATATAGGATTTCTACTTGTACAACGTGATATCTCTTGTAAATGTCATTGTTTATTTACATTTCATATTTTCAGCCATCTTGTATATATAAAGCCATGTTAAACGTTTCCCTGCATAATAATTTGCTTTGTTGTAAGATTATGTGTGCCTCATATTTGTCTTTCGTTTCACCCATTTTAGCCGGAGAAGAAGCATAGGGCCATAGGAACTACAGTCGATCCCAGGAATCCAGAGTCAGCGTTATCTCGTACAGGGAACACCAAACTAGTGGTTGGTTTCGATTGTTTTCTTAATATTGGCATTGGGTCGAAATACTGCATAGAATTGAGCCTCTGCCCTTTTCCTTCTTCATAATTTATATAAAGTGCCCTTTTAGTCAAAATGAATCAATACATTATATTATATTGTTAGATTAACCCCTATTATATTGCCCCAAATATTATATATTGCCCAAAAATATTGCCCCAAAATTACCTTTATTCCCTGCTCATTTTAATGCATAAGCAAGAGATAGAGTAATACAATTTAACCCTCTCCGACATATGATGCGATTTTGACCTCTGCAGTTGTCTTTGAGTTAGCTGTGGGCAGAAAACTAATTTTGGAGAGGTAATTATAAGAGTGAGACAACTCTATTTCTTATTGCTAATCTGGCAACCTTTGTGTCATAAATGTGTGAAAGGGTTAATATCCTTGAAAGTACAATGATACAGCTTTCCAATGACACCTGAATCATCACTGTACGACACATGCTTATCTTGCAACGATCTTGCAAACGAAGGCCAAAATCGGTAAAAATTTAGCAATTGTTTGCTGTTTTTGCTATGTGTAATGCTTCACACGAATGAGCTCTCTCTCTCTCTCAGACCTCAGTGTGTCCCTGCGGACTGTAGGCTGCGGTTGACGCCCCCCCCCCCTCCCCCCGCGCTGCCTGCAACAGCTGGCCTCGCTCTATGGTCTCAGAGGCCCCTAGCACAAGGGGGTAAATGTCGCTTGTATAAATTATATTATATCACTAGCTTATCTTTTTTAGTTTTTCCATATTGTTTAATTACAAAGATGATGAGTTGATGATTGTGAAGATAAAACTGAGTATATTTTGCATAGATTCGATTTGCAACTCTATGAACAAATGGGAGATGCGAACACCATCCAGCTCTTCTGAGCTATCAGAAAAGACTGGATGACTCCGTCGTCAACACCTGCCCGGGATGTAACACAGCACCCCATACCATTAAACACATCATAGAAGACTGCATCTCACACACTCACTTATGCCAACAACACAATCTACACTCCTTGAGAGCTCTGTGGGAAAGCCCAACTGTGGCCATGGCCTTCTTTAGGGACTCGGGGCTGTTCGGCCAGGCAGCTTAGGGAACAACAACAACAACGACAACAAATGGGAGTTTTATTTTTTTCTCTGGGGTTGCTTGGGTTGCACTGTCCGCCACACCAGCCAGCTGCCTGCACATTGTAACTGGTTTCAGTTCTCCTCTGTTCCTAAGAATGATTAAGATAGATCCTTCTGCTCTTTATCCTGTTGATAATCTCACAGTGAGTATCTTATGATTGTATATAATTTTATTAGCATTTGATGTGTTATATAAGTAATTAGTTGCTTTAATCATTCAATGCAGAAACAAAATATAGGCTGGGGCCTAATTTTTACTGATCGTATTTTCAAAAATGTAACACATTCTGGAGAGATTGGGTAAAATGCCTATAGCTAGGCTACTTATAAAAAATAGTCTATCTATCTATCTATATACTCACGCCCAATCCTCACTTCACCTTTTTTTTTTGGGGGGGGGGCGGGGGGGGGGGGGACTCACGATAGAACCAGAATAGGGACAACAAAACAGAAAACAATGAACACACATCTAGGTCATCCAGGAGAAGACCCAGAGACCAGGGTCACCAAAGTCCCTCCAACACTTCCCCGGCCCCCGACCACCCGGAGAGGATCCGATCTCGGCAGGCAGACATGCAGCAGAGCGAAACCACAAGCCCGCTCACCACACTTCCAGGCGCACCCTTCATATAAACCGTCTCCCCAGGCCAGGCGCCTGATGGACTATTATCTAGTCCAACTTGCGCCCGATCCCTTCCCACAAGCATTCTCCATTCATTCCTGTTTATTACCACTTCCCTAGCCTGATCTATAGTCATTCCTCTATCATCCAAAGCTTGTCTTACACAGTCTCTCCATCTCATGGGGGTCTTCCTGCCCTTCTATCTCCCCTTGTATCTGACTCACATATTCTCTTTGTAAGCCTTTCATCTTCCATTCGTTCAACATGACCATACTAGCTCAGCACCCTTCTGTCCACTCTGGCCGACAAATGTTCCTGCTGCCCCACTCTCCTAAATATCTCTTCATTCCTCAATCTGTCTCTACGAGGAACTCCACACATACTCCTCAAGCAGCTCATTTCCATCACATCCAGCTTTCTTCTCTCCTTTTCCTTCAGAGCCCATGTCTTAGCCCCATACATCACTGTTGTGACAACAATTCCTTGATACATTGCACTTTTTACTTTCATTCTGAGATTTGTCATCTTCCACATACTTCCCATTGCTCCGAAAACCTTCCTTCCTTCACACAATCTCTGTTTTACCTCCATTTCCATACCTCCACTCCTGCTTATCGTTCCTCCTAGATATTTAAAACACTCTACTTGTTCCAATATTTCCCCATCCAGCTTCACATCTAGATTCATCCTATGATCATCCCTATTACATACCATTACTTTACTGTTATTGACGTTCACCTTCAGTTTCCTCCTCCCACAAACCACACCAAACTCTTTGACTACCCGCTGCAGTTTCTCCTCAGAATACGCCACCAACGCTGTGTCATCAGCGAACAGCAACTGATTCAACTCCCAATCTCTACCATTCTTTCCTACTAAAACCAATCCTCTTCCCATAGTTCTCATTTTCACCTCCCTCACCACACCATCCATAAACATATTAAACAGCCATGGTGACATTACACAACCCTGTCACAAACCTACATTTACCTCAAACCATTCACTCAATTCACCATTTCCTACTCTAACACACGCTCTGCTCCCTTCATAAAAACTCTTAACTGATTTTAACAAATTTCCTCCAATTTCATAAATCCTTAACACCTTCCACATTGCTTCACGATCCACATGACCATACGTTTTTTCCAAATCCATAGAAGCCCAAAATATCTTCTTATGCTTCTCTAAATACTTCTTGCATAACTGTCCTACTGCAAAAATCTGATCCACACACCCTCTTCCCCTCCTAAAACTGCACTGTTCTTCTCCTATTGCAACTTCCGTGCACTATATTATCCTCTCTATCAACACCCTGCCATACAGCTTTCCAACCACTGATAATAAACTAATACCTCTATAACTTGAATACTCCTGCCGATTTCCCTTCCCCTTGTACATCGGCACAATACATGCACTCCTCCAGTCTATTGGTACCATTGACTTTTCAATGTCTGTGCACGTCACTGATAATAACGTGTGCACCAAACACTATTATAGTAATTTGTAATCATTAGAAAACATATATGATTTTAATCATATGAACACTATTTCAGAAGAAGGTGTGTCTGCTAGAAAAATTGGTAATGGAGCATGACATGGAGATAGAAACAACTAGACGCAGTCAAGCTGAGCAACTTGTACAAGTGTGGCAAGACCAAAAGCCACCACGAACGAGAACAGAAAACTTAACGCCTATTTGATATCACACATGGAGAAGAGTGTTAAGCCTCGGCCTCGGTGGTTAGTAGAAAATAGCATTCAACTTAGTCAAATAAAGTACAAACAGAGTACTAGATTGGAGCTAGTAGACAACGGCAATGAAAAGAAAGGTAGGCATAATACTCAATTCCCTTAATCATTACAAGCACAAAAACAAAACTGTATATACTTGGTCGTAGGTACAAGAAAGGTCATTAACTTCTCTGATTCACTTTACTCAGGTCTCTTTTTATGGATTGCGTGCTTTTGTGACTTTTTGCCAATCATTGAACCTGGGACAATTGCTTTGGAGTTTGAGCTGGCTGTACTTAACTATTTTAAAAGATTGATGCATAGTATTAATGAACAAAGTGGCTATGGTGGCGCCATTTCAAACAACATTATTACAAAATGGTAAACACAAAAACTCACTATTAAACTACATATAGAAACCTGCGAGAGCATTAAATCCTTTTGCTCATCCACAGCGTTTGTCCCAGGTTCTTGTTTTTATACTGACCAGAATGCATGAAATATTAAAGATAAATAGAAAAGCAAAGCAAAACGGAATATGAAAGTGAAAATGAATGTAATAGGAAACGTGAATGGCCAAGAAGACAACGATGTGGAATGCAGTTTTTGGTGTTTTTACGGAATGAATAAAGAAATAAGATTATCTAATGATAGGAATGAATAATATAGGTTTGATTCCTGAAGGGTTGCATGAAAACCTAATATTCAGTAGTGACCCCGGAATCAATGATGTATTGCCAATAATCATATTTGGCACTCATGCTGTCTAGGCAAGCCCTTTATAAGGAACACCGCAAAAATAACCAAACTATCATAAGCGGCATGATTAAAGTACCTATAGGATGTCTTATGAATTGGATGCCAGTATGAAATATAAAAAATAATAAAAATGAAAGAATATTAAGCTTCTGTCGAGTAACGCTTCACATTGCTCTCTTTTCTCCGAGGCGCCTCCCTTCCTTGGGATCATATTGTTCTTAAGCTGCTATCGCAAGATAACTTCAGAGGAATGGGAAGGGGATTGTAGGAGGGTTAATTTTGTCATTGATTCCGGAGTCATTACTAATTACTGTATTAGGTTTTCATACATCCTTTCGGGAATCAAACTAATAAATTTAATAGTGACCCTAATGCAAATCAAATGTCGTTGGTGATGGTTGATTCAGCTGGAGTAGTGTCTCTTCCTGATATGTCACAGTTGGGGCATCTCAGGGTAAGATGGGCACATCTGTGGCTGGGGTAGACCCTCTTCTGGCTGGAATGTCACAGTTGAAGAATCTCTGGGCAACAAGGGCATGCCTGAAGTTGATGAATCTGGTGAAGTCTTGGGTTGCATTTCTGGGGCTTGTGTAGTAGTTGCACCTGATTGTTTTTGGTGCTTATCAAGTCATACACGTTTTGTTACTGGTTATGGGGGGTCTCAATGTTTTGGAGAGGGAAAGGAAGGTTTGGAGGCTTCGAACTTGTGGGTGCATCCACATGGTCCTTAGTCATATTTCCGCCCTGGTGGAGGTGGGAAATAGGAGGTGGAGAGGCCTGTGGGGATCTTCTGCTGATGCATGCCATCAATGTTGATGTTTGTGAGCAATTTGAGGGTTGTTGGAGGTGTGGGGGAAATTTGGTGGGTGAATTAGGGTTTGGAACTGTGGAACACGTGTTTGTATTTGGGTGGATGAATTAGTCTCCCCCTTGGAGTCCGTCTTCTGTGGTGGAAGGCTCCTAGGAAAACGCGTTTGATGTGGGGGATTATGGTGTTTCCGAGGCCGCATTTCAGTAACACGTGCAAGAGACTTCCCCCACCGGCCTATCCCACTCAATGCTTTACCCCTAACAAGATCCTTGTTATACTACCCCAGCATCCTACCCCCTAATATCACTACCTACCCCTGGCTACCTCAACCCACCATCTTACCATCCTCTATCCCACTCATCGCTCTGGCTCCTACAAGATCCCTGTTCCTTCTCCGCAAGTCTTCTATCCCTATCGACCTCCTGATTCCTAACCCCAACAGTGCCACCCTATCTAACCCTATCCCTTCCGACTCCCAGTGTCCTTCCCCCAGCAGTGCCACCCTACCTACCCCTATCCCTACCAACCCCCTGTTTCCTACCCCCACCAGTGCCACCCTTTTTAGGAGTTTATAATTATGATATAGCGAAATATAGTACAAGTTATTCAATTTTAATAGGAGTCTTTTATGATAGTCAACTAATGTAAAAGGTATTTTAGCTTTATTAAATGTCTTCATTCCATAGTCAATAAAGTAAGTTATTTATTTTTTAAGGAGTATTTATTATAGTTTTAATAGGAATGTTTTATGATATAGTCAAATAAAGTCAAAGTTATCTATTTTTAGGAGTTTATATAATATAGCGAAATATAGTACAAGTTATTCAATTTTAATAGGAGTCTTTTATGATAGTCAACGAATGTATAAGGTAGTTTAGCTTTATTAAATGTCTTCATTCCATAGTCAAATAAAGTAATTTATTTATTTGTTAAGAGTATTTATTATAGTTTTAATAAGAATGTTTTATGATATAGTCAAATAAAGTCAGTTATCTATTTTTAGGAGTTTAAATGATATAGCGAAATATAGGACAAGTTATTCAATTTTAATAGGAGTCTTTTATGATAGTCAACTAATGTAAAAGGTAGTTTAGCTTTATTAAATGTCTTCATTCCATAGTCAAATAAAGTACTGTAAGTTATTTATTTTTTAAGGAGTATTTATTATAGTTTTAATAGGAATGTTTTTTGATATAGTCAAATAAAGTAAGTTATCTATTTTTAGGAGTTTATATGATATAGCGAAATATAGTACAAGTTATTCAATTTTAATAAGAGTCTTTTATGATAGTCAACGAATGTATAAGGTAGTTTAGCTTTATTAAATTTCTTCATTCCATAGTCAAATAAAGTAAGTTATTTATTTTTTAAAAGAGTATTTATTATAGTTTTAATAGGAATGTTTTATGATATAGTCAAATAAAGTCAAAGTTATCTATTTTTAGGAGTTTATAATTATGATATAGCGAAATATAGTACAAGTTATTCAATTTTAATAGGAGTCTTTTATGATAGTCAACTAATGTAAAAGGTAGTTTAGCTTTATTAAATGTCTTCATTCCATAGTTAAATAAAGTAAGTTATTTATTTTTTAAGGAGTATTTATTATAGTTTTAATAGGAATGTTTTATGATATAGTCAAACAGGCCACCTGTCTATCACCTACCACACCTTCCCACTCTGAACCTGTTTTGGTGACTAAATGGCATTACGATAGGGCAGACTGGGAGGGTCTTCAAGGTTTCTTTATTGATATTCCCTGGACCTCTTTCTTTTCTAATGATGCACACACCACCTTGAGCCACATACAAGATTTTGTAAAAATTGGAATGGAAACTTTTATTCCTCATCAAAAGTACAGTAAAAGATCTAATTCACCTAAATGGTTTGACCATAATTGTGCTAAAGTAACTGAACAAAAAGCAATAGCCTACAATGCATACACAAGATCAAAAACACATGAAGCCTTTAATTAATTATCTGGTAATATGACTCTTAACCCTCCCGCATTCTTACGACGCGATCGAGTCATAACGCCACCCCTCCAAGAGTGGCCGTATGACGCAATCGCGTCATAATGCCACCTGTAAGTTAGAAATATTCGCCAAAAATAGGTTTATGACTCAATTATGACTCAATTTGGACTGGTAAGTTAGGCATTAGTAAGTTACAAAAGGAAGTATCTAGCAACCCCATAGCGTCCCTCTCTGAGGAGCCCGGGCCTTTGTTAACCCTCCCAGCTCCGGCAACTTAATTATCTAACTTATGGTCAGACATTCTCTAATTTGCCATGAAATACCAGGCTGGGCGAGTTTTCGAAGCCTTGTGTTTTTCTGTATTTTCATCCACCAGAATGCTGTTTATTGTGATGTATCATATGTCAATGGAAAGAGGAATATTTATAGTACATGATAAAACAAAACAAAATATAAATAAATCGAAATATGAAAGTGTAAATGAGTCCGGAATACAATTATTTCCCATGCAATTGTCTTCACACCGTCTTATCTCTAAATTGTGAGTGATGACCATATATTTTTTTTTGCTCAAATAATAGTATATATTTTTTTTCTCCTCTTTCCAAATCTGAAAACAGAAATTGTTTATCTTTAATAGTTAACCTCTGAAGTGCGCATGGGGGTAATTGGAAACGTCCCCCTGTGCTGACGTATTTGAGGTGTTTCCGTCACTAAAATATTCATTGTGCCATTAATAGCATTAATACTTATCCATATGCGCCTATTATGGGTTGATTATAAAGGTATTAACCTGAAACAACAATAAAACGAGTGAAAACAGCGTTTGGATGGTCAAAATCGGAGATATAGCCCGCGAGTTGTATAATGTATGGGTGAGGCAATCTGCTTTCCCGCCAATTTCCCCCAAGGCCACTGAGAAACAGTCGATCGATACTCTCTCTCTCTCTCTTGCACTCGCTTGCTATCAGTGATGACCACACCCTCCAATCGGATTTCTAATGTTAGCACGAAAATATACCTCAGAATAAGGGAATAACAGGGAAAATAGGTGATAACTGAAGGAGAGGAGGAAAGTGGGGAAGGAGGGGAGGTAGAGGACTGAGATTTTGCATGGCCCAGGGGCCAAAAAAAAAAAAAAAAAAAAATTCGATGTCAAAAGTTGATTTTTTTTTTCTCTGACTCTTAAGAGTCTCCCCGCAGTACGCCGGGGGAACTCTTAAGAGTCTCCCCGCAGCTCCCGGATTAAGCAGTGACCGAAAAAACAAAAAATAATTATTTTGATTGATATGGTTTATAACATTTTCGATTTATTTCGTTGTTACGAAGTGTATGGTCTTAAATTTAGGCTGTATGAATACGGCAAATAATGCTGATGAGTATAAAAAAAAACTAGAAGTTCCTACGACAAATACTTTTTGCACTATGAATATTTGAAATGAAGAGCCAAAATGCGAATATTTACACTTCACCCGTCTCTGTTCCGCCGACGCTAGCCGGGTTCCGAGCTGTTCCCCACCTCGTCGTTGCGTTATTTGCTTGGATACGTATATAACTGTATATATCACCGGAATCGGAAAATTGTGCTCTTTCTAATGGTGAAAACCAAAATAATATAGCGTAATTGGTTCGCGAGCTATGCGCAATTGTTTCCATGCATTGTTATTGTTATGTAAATATATGAGAATGTTTATACAGTTGTATATTTTTGCCACAATGTACAACACTTTTATATAATTTTCCTTGCCAATAATTGTATAATGTTCATAGAACACATGTCAGTCATGAAGGTTGTCAATTTTACTTACCTGATAGGGCCACAACCCTTTCCAACGAGAAGGGAAATGGCTCTTGGGTTGACAGTGAAAAAACAAAACAAGAAAGCCAGGTTATCTTCAAGTAATAAATTCAGAAATAATTCTATTGTACACACAAATAAAGTAATATATAAATGTATAAATATATATATATATATATATATATATATATTTATTAGTGGCCCCTCCATCATTGACGATTATGCCTATTACATAAGGCACCCTCTTCAAACACTCATCCGCCGTAGTTTGAATCTACCGCGCAGAGCATAAAAAATTGAGGAGCCTTCATCATGAGTGCACGCAACCTCACTCATGGTTCAGTCATTATGAAATTGGGTTCTCACTACGAAAAAACTTCGTAAAAAATAAAAACAAAAAGAAAATAAGAATAACTATTCAATAAGCTTTCCATATAATCGTGGATGTACTTGTGTGGATCTTTGACCAGACGCTGACTCAGGCGTCATTCTTCCTTCTCTGCTTTGCGCTCAACCTACCCGGACGTGCCTCCCCACGCTCCGCTGGTTCCGCATTTGTTGCGTCCCTAGTGAGTTTTTTCTCATTTGTTTACTCCGGGATGTATCGAGTAAGGTTAGGATATGCGTAGCAGGAGTGTCCTGGGCGGGTTGCCCGCAGTGCAGTGTATTTTGGGTCGTGTGTTTGGGGCATCTATTTCGGGTGTACCCTCGTGGTCCCGTTGTGGACATGTGAACTTTTTCACGGTTAGCTAGCTTTGTAACGTAGGCGGCTTTCATTACGCGTTATTATTGCTTCCTTTTATCTTTCTGATGAGGTAGCTTTATTCTCTAACGTTCCCAGCGTATTTTTCTTCACTTAGTGAAGTTTTTTCTGGGTCCCGAGTCAGTTCTTCCCTTTGCCGGGAAGTGTTTGCTACAGTGGTGTGTTGACGGTGGTTCCTGTTGTGATATAATTCAGTGCTTTTTGTTTATATTACGACATGATGACTTTTTATGTCCGTCTGCCTAGGCCTAGCCAGCCTCTCGTAGCTTTGCCACTTGTACAAGTGTTATTGATTTGTATTATAAATATGTACTACTGTGTCATGTGTGTCCTGGTTTAGTTGTGTATTGGCTATTCCACGGACTATATATGTGTCCTGAATTAGTTGTGTATTGGCTAATTCCACGGACTATTTGTGTGTCCTGGGTTAGTTGTGCTTTGGCTAATTCCACGGTCTATTTGGTGCGTTCAGATTGAATCTGAACGGGGTGGGTTGCCTTTTCCGGCGGGTTTTCTCGGTTACACCATGAAACCCGGCTGGTTGCCGAGTTTTAATCACGCGTGGTTATAAAAGGCTTGTTTTCCCCGGCGAGTGGTGGCCTGAGGCTCTCCAGGACTGCGTCTCTGTGGTGGTGCCTGTGTTCAGGCTTACTGTGTTTCCCGGCGGGATGGCTTTACCCATTTAACTAAGTGTTCATACGGACACTTGTTGAGTTGAGTTTTTCCCGGTTTTTGCAAAGCCAGTAAAACTAGGCTGTTTATTGATTGATCTTTCCTCCCCGGCGATCTTTTGCAAAGAAGTGGGGATAGGAATAATTGGGGTTAACGTTAAAACTTAAATTCACACCCGGCGGTTGCACCTTGGGAGGGTGGGATTAACGAATTTGCAAAATTCAGTGTAGTTAACCAGACAATTGAGGGATACGATAAGTATCGCCACCATTCAACATACGGCGATCTAGAACGCTTCGGGAGAAGCCAGATCTAGCATTTAAGACAGGCTTCCCAGTTTTTATCTGCGAGATAATACGGGGGCCGGCGTCTTTTAGGGGTTTTCCAGTAAACTTAACAAACACCACTGGGAAGACTGCGTCATTTATAAAAAGCCATGCTGGTCTTTATATCATGTCAGAGGATATTCATAAATCTTTTGGACAGGCTAAGATATTCTGAAATCTTTATACATGAACCTCCCGCGTAGCAGCCGTGATAGTTGTGTATTACGTCTCGTTACCCGGCGGGTTATTTAACACTTGTGTTCGAACATGTTGGTGTAGCCTTATGAGCATTAATTCCTGGAAATTTTCTTTTTTCCAGGGCTGAGTTCCGGCGGGTCTATAGAGAACCTGGAGTAAACCGGGGGTGGGTTCGTTTTCCACCAGTCTCTGTCATGGCTACCCTAGACCCTGTTTTTGCCTTGTGTATTGCTCCCTCCTGTTCAGGTATCCCTATCTTTGCACACACTCTTTGCATTAGATGTGTTAAATGTTTAGATCGCTCAAGGGGTTTGTGGGTAACGGGGAACTGTATCTT
The DNA here is from genome assembly GCA_032716605.1 of Paralithodes platypus. Classification (NCBI taxonomy): domain Eukaryota; kingdom Metazoa; phylum Arthropoda; class Malacostraca; order Decapoda; family Lithodidae; genus Paralithodes; species Paralithodes platypus. Next base: position 875,176 of record CM064519.1, read on the forward strand.
CTGTACTCAATTGAGTGTCAAAGTATTGCGGGACAATAATAGATCCGCAGCGGTCGCTTTGAGGGAGGTCAGGCAGCAGTTGTCAAGTTATGCCTCCACAGTGGCTCATAAAGCACTGCAATGTGATAATGTAATTCTTTGGGATAAATTACTGATTGAGCACCCCCCTATTAAACGTCCCTCTAGAGTAACTGTACGAAAGTTGGCAGAGACTGGGCAGGGTACAGCACTTTCTCTGGTCCCTAGCACTAAGAGACCTCGTGAACCCACGCCCCCGGTGACAGCCTCCACGTCACGGGTGCGGTCCAGGTCCAGGTCGCCCCTCAGACAACAGCCGCCTAGTCATTTTTCTTCACCAGCAAGAAAGAAGACCAAAGAGGAAAAGTCCAAGGACAGCTCTAGTGAAAGATCGGAAAAGTCTAAGAGCAGTGAAAGATCTAAGTCACACCGCAGCCACAAATCTTCCAGGAAAGATTCTAAGGAACAAAAGGCCTCCCGGCGTTCGCCGGAGCCTCGTGCCTCACTTTCTGCCTCTACTCCCGACTTATCTAGTGTCCAATCTGATGGGGCGGGAGTGGAGTCAGAGACTGTGGTGGGGGTATTACCGGCGGACAGGTTACCATATGGATATTATACACTTAGAGTTAGAGAGTTCTGTAGGCAGTGATCGCCCTTTAGAAGAGTCTAGTGAGGGCTCAGTGGTTGATGGTGTTTCTGACTCCCAAGGGAGTTCGGGCCAAGGCCTGGGTGTATGGCGGTATTCCCAACCAGGGCATGAACGCCCACGTCTGGTTCAGGAGCCACAGGTCCGGACGGACGTCCACCGGGACGCTTTGATCCCATCATCCATTCCTGACTTAACTTGGCACCACGATGGGGTTCCGGCTTCGGCGGAATCCTCTCATGATGGGCCAGATGACAAGGATGAGGTGTTAATAATCTCTGACATGGAAGTGCAAGAGTTGGGTTCAGTTCTAGACGACTCGCAAGATAGGAATGATTCACCTCTGAGATCGGAAAAGTCTAAGAGCAGTGAAAGATCTAAGTCACACTGCAGCCACAAATCTTCCAGGAAAGATTCTAAGGAACAAAAGGCCTCCCGGCGTTCGCCGGAGCCTCGTGCCTCACTTTCTGCCTCTACTCCCGACTTATCTAGTGTCCAATCTGATGGGGCGGGAGTGGAGTCAGAGACTGTGGTGGGGGTATTACCGGCGGACAGGTTACCAATGGATATTATACACTTAGAGTTAGAGAGTTCTGTAGGCAGTGATCGCCCTTTAGAAGAGTCTAGTGAGGGCTCAGTGGTTGATGGTGTTTCTGACTCCCAAGGGAGTTCGGGCCAAGGCCTGGGTGTATGGCGGTATTCCCAACCAGGGCATGAACGCCCACGTCTGGTTCAGGAGCCACAGGTCCGGACGGACGTCCACCGGGACGCTGTGATCCCATCATCCATTCCTGACTTAACTTGGCACCACGATGGAGTTCCGGCTTCGGCGGAATCCTCTCATGATGGGCCAGATGACAAGGATGAGGTGTCAATAATCTCTGACATGGAAGTGCAAGAGTTGGGTTCAGTTCTAGACGACTCGCAAGATAGGAATGATTCACCTCTGAGTTCTTCATCTGCTAAATTTGTCACGGCGGAGGAAATAGATGAGCTATTAGTTACTGCTCTAACAAAAAAAATTGGCCAACAGCCGGAGACTCCTACAGTGGACCTGGGAGCTTCCATGACAAATTCAAGTGTTCGGCCTCTGATCGCTTCTATTGCTTTGACCAAGATTCCGCACCCTCCCTCTATATCACCTACTATGGTCACTAGGCCTGCTTCGGCGGCACTGACTACTTCTAGCGTAAGGGTGGTAGCGGATGTAAATCCTCCCCCTTTAGATAGAGAACCGTTAAGGAAGGTAGCTATACCCCTGTTATACGGTCCAGATGATTCATGGGTTCAAATGATCCCAACTAAGCCAGAGACGGCGCAGCCCACTTTGTCAGGGGAACTTCCAGTGCCACGTGAGTGGGTAATCCAAGGAAATAAATCTAGAAAGTTACGAGCTTTGGATATTGCGGGTAATGTACTTGATGTTAATATTAAGGCCATTCCGAACCATTATCACCATGACTATTTTGTGTATACAGCTACACCTGCACTGCCCCCTGCCTCAGCTTCAAAACTGTTTTCTGACTGGACCAAGCATGACGGTTTTAATGATATAAAAGCACTGTCAGCTCTCACTCTAGAATTAGATTTACAAACGGTCACAGACACAGCCGCTAACCCAGTGTTGAAGGTGGGGCAGTTGGGTCCAGGACCTTGGGTGGAATGGGAGGTAGAGGCTCAGAACTTTGCGACCACCTTCACCTTAAAATCTTCGCACCAGATTCCTCAGGACAGCCATTCTTGGTTCTCTCTGCCAGTTTTTTCAGCCGGTGGAGTTCCATCTGCTTTGTTTGCTTTTTTAGCTGCAATCAAATCAATCTATGCGACTTAAAGATCCTTTCACTACACCTTCCCCGGCTCACCTAGACCGGGAGTTTAGGCTACGGGGGAAGGCGTATAGACTTTTCTCCCAATACATTGTTACGCACCAGGTGGCGAAATCTATGCTAAGATCTACTCAGGCAATCGCGGACGCGGAGGCCAGAAGATCAGTTGAACTATCTCGGCGGTTACTCCTTCAGACTTCTATTCAGTCGTTGGGGGATATCCGCACAGCCTTGCTCGAGGCGGTGCGGGCGAGACAGGATCTTAGGATGTCCCTGGTGAAGAAACTTCCTGATAGAATTGCAAGCCAGGTGGTCATGTCGCCGGTGCTAACTCCCTCTTTAATGTCCCCTGATGTGTGGAGAACTGTTTTCAACATGGCTCAGGCCTTTAAGCACAGTCCCACCCCTTCTAAGAAACCTGCTTTTAACTTTCCCAAACCCAAGCCAGTCGCAAAAGCTCAGCCGGGTGGGTCAAAGCCCTTTCAGATACCTAAGTCCGCTTCCCCCCAAGGTCAGTACAGGTATAAACAAGGTAAGTTTGCAGGTCATAAAGGACGAAACTATAACAGACCGGGCCAGGGCCCGTCTTCTGCCAACGCCGGCCAGTCGGCTAAGCGTCCACCACCACCACCACCACCACCACCACCACCACCACCATCAAAAAACTAAAGTCTCTCTCCCTCCCAGGGCCGGTCTCACGGTGGGTGGATCAGAGGGTAGTACAGCCGGCGAACCCTTGTCTGCTAACTGGGTCGTTCCGGACGTGTCACCGCGCATGGCCAGTAAATACTTGGGCGAGAATGGTGGCACGCAAGGGCATCACCTGGCAGTGGCTCCGGCGACCTCGTTTACGGCAGCCGACAAAGGCAAATTTAGTTTCATTAGAGGTGGAGTCACTGATCCAGGAAATGATCGCCAAGAATGTCATCATTCCGGTCCCTCAAAATTACCCAGTTTTTACATCCAAACTATTTCTAGTGCCCAAAAGGGACAGTGTTCAGATGAGACCAGTCGTAGACCTGTCTTATATTCACAACGTGTCATTCAGGATGTTAACAGTAAACCAGATCAGGCTAACACTTCCGCCGGGAGGATGGATGTGTTCTTTAGACCTGACAGACGCGTATTGGCACGTCTCGGTAAACAAAAGATTTCAACGGTTTCTGGCCTTAAGAATAAAGCATCAGACTTATGTCTTTCAGAGGATGCCGTTTGGATTGAACCTAGCAGCTCGCTTATTCACGAAATTAGTCCGGCAAGCCCTGATGCCCTTGTTAGAGCAAGGGATCAGGATTTTATGGTATCTAGACGACTGGCTAGTGGTGGCAGAGACGGAACAAGTATGCATAAATCATGTCAACATAACATTAAAACATGTCAAAACTCTAGGGTTCAAGGTCAACCTGGTAAAGTCAAACCTTGTTCCCTCAAGAGTAGTTCAGTGGATAGGGCTGGTCTGGGACACAGCTACTCTCACTCTGAGTCAGAGTGTGGACAATCGCAACAGATTTCGCAGGAAATTGTTTCTGTTCCTTCACAGTCTGACTACGACACGGAGAATCTGGGAGTCTCTGGTCGGCTCTCTTAACTGGATTCAACTAACTGTAAGGTTGGGCCGGTTAAGAGTCAAACGTTTAATATTGGAGGGCAACAAATATTTTCCGCTATTGCCGGCGAAAAAATTATGGCCCATACCAAAATTAATCCACAACTTGCTAGCGGTCTGGGCGAAGAGGGAAACGTTATACTCAGTCATGTCATGGACCTCTCCTCCGCTGACGGTATGGGTAGACACGGATGCGTCAGGAACGATAGGTTGGGGCTTTCAGTCAAACCAAGGGCACCAGGGTCAAGGGCTTTGGTCCCATTTAGAAATCTCCCACATCAATGTCAAAGAATTACTAGTCCCCTTATATTTCCTTCAGGCTCACGGCTCTACTTTACAGGGCAAGTCGGTGGCCTTCAGAATGGACAATCTGAATGCGGTTCACTGTATTCAGAAACAAGGGTCGACGAGATCTCGGAAGTTGCTAAACGTGTCAGAAAAGATTTTTATTCTAGCCAACAGGCTGGACATTCATCTTCACGCATCTTATCTCCCAGGCATAGAAAACGTCTGGGCAGACGCTCTGTCTCGGAGACAGAGCACAACAGTAGAATGGGCGCTCAAGCAAACCATTTTCGACCAAATGATTGCGGAGCCTTACCATCCACAAGTGGATTTGTTTGCGTCAGAGGAGACTCACAAACTCCCACTGTACCTCACCCGCCGGACGATAACGCCGGCGGGCGGGCCAGACGCACTGGTGACAGACTGGAACAGGTGGAGTTCCATTTATCTGTTTCCACCGCCAGACGCGTCTCTAATGTGCCACGTAGTAAACAAACTACAGGATTATCGGGGTGTAGTCTCGCCGGCGCACTTGTGGTACCAGTAATTGAAAACGTGGTGCCCGCACCCGGTGTCACTCCCGGTCGGGTTTTTCCACTTAGACACAATTGGCAACCTAGAGACCTCGCTGACTTTTGCATTATGGACATTCAGGAGGCCAAGTGGCTAGCACCATATGGTAGAGACGTGACCAATAAATTCATGAATCAATATACCCAGTCTACAAGGCGACAGGGTCCTGATGTGGCGGCGTCTACGCCGTGGGGCCACCTCCCGAGGCTGCCAACCGCGGATGGCTGCCAACCCTCCACGGCCGAAGACAAAATCAACGACCAATGGAGGAAAACCGGATGCCGGCCGCGGGGAGCAGTTTCGGGAGCCAAACCGTCACAACCATCCCCTGCCCCCTCCCTGGGGGCACGGGTCCTTGGAGCGGCTTCGGTCGCGCCGGGAATTTCCACACCTCTCACACCACACACACACATCACACAGTTTTTCCTACACCGAGAAATGACTCTCCGGCTGTCATTTCTCGAAGACTTCTTCTAGCCGGAGACATTGAGAGCAACCCCGGACCCACGTACACATACATATGTCCAACTTGCTCAAAACCCATCACTTCGAGTCGCCATACTAAGGGTTCAGTTCTCTGCAATTCATGCGGGAACTGGACCCACTTCACCTGTACAACACTTGCCTCCAAGAAACACTACACAAACACCTGGACCTGTTCCTCATGCCCCTCCCTCTCCCAGTCAAATCCCTCACCTAAAACCCGTCCACCTCTCCTCCCCAACCCACCTAACCTTCCCATATCATCCACTCCCCCCCCTAAAACCCGTCCACCTCTCCTCCCTAACCCACCTAACCTTCCCATACCATCCACATCCTCAACTCAACACACCACACCCCATCCTAATCCATTCCAACCCCCATCTCCTGCTCCCCAATCCCCCATCTCCTGCTCCCCAATCCCCACCCCCACCTCACCCATCCCCCCCCCCACCCCTCCCTCACTCACCCCCCCCCCCCTCACCCCCACCCCCACCCCATCCTAGTGCAGCAGCACCCAACATACATCGTGCACATAACATTAACATTCTTCAACTGAACATAGATGGCATCAACACAAAGAAACACAAACTCTCACACTTCATCAAACAACACAACATACACATTGCCATCTTACAAGAAACAAAACTCTGCACAACACAAAAAACACCCACATTTCATAATTTCACCACCATCAGACAAGACCGGGCTGTCGGCGGGGGCGGTGGACTCATCACCCTGGTACACAAAGAAATATCATACATAGTAACCAGTGTACAAACCAAATCCCTCCCCCCCCAAATGATAACACAACAGAAATACAGTCAATTAAAATACGCACTGGCAACAACTCCAACATAACCATCATAAACACATACATCCCTCCCCAAACATCCCCTACAGTACCAAATGAATACAGACCACACTTACAATACATCACAAACACCCTACACACCCCACACATCATCCTGGGTGGTGACTTCAACGCCAAGACGTCGGCCTGGTTTGTCGACAACCCCGACACAGACAGAGGGCTGGTACTACAAAACCAAACCGATAACCTCATCATCCTTAACGACATCCATCAACATACCCATACTCCTCACCAAGCCCTCTATAACCCATCATCTCCAGACATCACCTTTTGCTCCCCAGAACTCGCCCCCACAACATCCTGGAGGGTGGTCAGAACCTTAGGCTCTGACCACCTCCCGATCATTATCACCACCAAAACCAGACTCACCCCAGCTAGCCACAAACACACATACACCAATTATAAAAGAGCTAACTGGGAAGCATTCACAAATGAGACAGAACAACACTTCACAACTCTAAACAGTACACCCATCACTAACATCAACAATGCTGTACACATACTCAATAAAACTATCCAAAACGCTGACAAGAAACACATTCCAAGAGGTTACAGAAAAAGACACAACCCCAACTTCACACCAGAAATTCAAAACCTCATCAGACAACGTGACATACTGAAACACTCCCCAGCACCCCACACACAAGACATCACACAACAAATTCAAGCACTCAACACCCAAACTAACAACAAAATACAAGAACAACAAAAACTAAATTGGAATAACTTCCTACAAACACTTGATCACAAAACAAACCCCAAAAAACTCTACAAAACACTAAACAGCATCACACTTTCCAACAGCAACACAACACAATCACATGCTGCAATCACAACAACAGACTCTACTCCTTCATGTAAACAACAAGCAAACACTCTCATCAATCACTTCTCACATGTCAGCCACCTAAAACCTCACAAAGACGACCGACGTGTCATCCGACGTAAGAGACAATTCCCCACAGACCCTGACTATACACCCTTCACCAATCACCAGACAAAGCATATCATCAATAATCTCAAGCACTCACCCGCCTGTGGCCTAGACAACATAAGCAACATACACCTCAGACACCTGGGACCACAAGGCATACAAGCACTCACTAACATATCAAACTACAGCTATTCACACAACACAATACCAGACATTTGGAAGCATGGTATCATCATCACATTCCCCAAACCCAACAAAGACCCCACGCTACCCTCCTCACACCGCCCCATCACACTCCTTTGCTCCCCCTCCAAAGTCATGGAACGCCTAGTATTACAACTAATTACACCTGACCTACCCCTAGCTCCAACACAACATGGCTTTAGGCCACTGCACTCCACAAACACTCTTCTCACATACCTTACACAAAGAGCTTTCGACGGCATCAACTCAGCTAGACCACCACACAGATCACTATTAGCCACACTCGACATTAGTAAAGCCTTCGATGCCATCCCCCACCACAACCTAACAAACAAAATCTACAACACAAACATGCACAACAACACAAAAAGGTGGCTGGCCAACTTCCTAGCAGGCAGATGTGCACACGTATCTTTTGCCGGTCAGTCATCTAAAATCAGAAACTTTCCAAACGGAATCCCACAAGGATCCGTCCTATCGCCCGCACTCTTCAATCTGTACATGCACGATATAACTACACCCAATATGCCCCAAATAAACTTAGCCTCCTATGCAGATGACATAACACTCACATGCACACACTATGACTCAAAAAGAGCAACAGATCTCCTTCAATCCTATCTCAACACACTACATGGATGGTGCACTACAAACAGACTTAATCTAGCCCCAGCCGAATCCACCGCAACCCTGCTCACAAGTTGGACAGGAGAACACGAATACATCCCTCAACTCACCATAAACAACACACCCCTAACACATACACACACACCCAAAATCCTAGGAGTAACATATGATACTCATATGACATTCAAACAGCACACCACAAACATTAAAAAGAAACTGACACCCAGACTTAACGCCCTCAGGTCACTTTGTAAAGTCAGTGAAAATAGGCTAGCCTAAACAGAACTTGCTCAACACAAAATTTGGACACAACAAAGAAAGTACCACCACAGTATATAAACAATACATAAGATCAGTGATGGAATACGCAAGCCCAGCCTGGGCTTCTAACCTAGCTGAAACATCATAAGACCTTACAGACTATTCAAAACAAAGCCCTGAAGATCATTACAGGCTGCACAGCTACTGCACCCACAGATCAGCTACATCAAGAAACCAAAATCCTCAAAGTCAAAGACCATCTGGACATGAGAGGCACTCAATTCCTGGCAGCAGCCTCCACGAACCAAGACCACCCACTAAACTACATGGCAACACACCCACAGACACCAAGAAATATCAAAACAACACCCAGCACACGGTATCACACACAATTATTGTCCTCTCTCCCTCCCTGCCCACCCCGAACCAACTTCCAGAAGCACATCCATACTCATATCTCTCACCGATCCATCCACTCACTCACAGACAACACGCAGCTGCATGCACGACCTCCCGAAATCCATCCTTCCGAATCCTCCCTTCCTCGCGAGGACAGAGTCCACCTGGTCAGGCTGAGATGCGGACACCATCCAGCTCTCCTGAGCTATCAGAAGAGACTGGATGACTCCGTTGTCGACGCCTGCCCGGGATGTAACACAGCACCCCATACCATTAAACACATCATAGAAGACTGCATTTCACACAACCACTTACGCCAACAACACAATCTACACTCAATGAGAGCTCTGTGGGAAAGCCCGATCATGGCCATGGCCTTTCTCAGGGACTCGGGGCTGTTCGGCCAGGCAGCTTAGGGAACAACAACAACAACAACAAGGCGACAGTATCAATCGCATTGGCAGGCCTTTACTTCCTGGATTCTTAGAACAGAACAAACGGTGCCCTCGGTGGCTTTGGTTTTTAATTATTTAAATTATCTGTTCGAGCAGAAACGTTTATCTGTAGTAACGTTAAAAAATCACTTAACAGCGATTAGGATGCCATTTTTGGACCTTACCGGTCTCACCATACCAGTCGCGGAGGAAACAGGTTTTATGAGGGCATGTTTTAAACTCCGCCCACCTCCCCGTCAGCTCATGCCTACCTGGTCTCTGGACAAAGCATTGTCGTTACTTCATTCCCGTCTGTACCAATATACTGCAGATTTTACATTACTCTTAAAAAAGGCAGTATTCCTTATGGCTTTGGCGACCGGGAACAGAGTATCTGAGCTGGCGGCGATGAGCAACACCTAATTGCCTCAGGTTTGGTAGGCTTAATGAATGTGTTCAGATTGCACCTTCCCCAGGGTTCATAGCCAAGAATGAGCACAGTGAACCGTGTTTTCAGAATTCACGGTGCCGGCGTTGAAAAGGGGAAAGGTGCACCATAATTTATGTCCAGTGCAAGCTCTAACCAAATATTTAAGAGTGGCTCCTCTAAATCACCAGGGTGCTTTATGGGTAGCAAGTACGGGTAAACGCTTGATGAAACGTAAACTGGCTTCTCTCTTGGTCGAGATCATTAAAGAGAGTAATCACGGCGTTGTGGGTAGGGCCCACGATTTACGCAAGTGGGCAGCATCTTTACGTTTCCTTAAGAAAATTTTCTGTTGAAGATATTACGTCCACACAGTTGTGGGCCTCTAATCATACGTTTTTGACTCGATACCTTTCAGTTGCTCTAGACAAACCTTCCTTACCATGTAGGCCTATAGCTTTAAGGCAGAGGGTCTAGGTGGCCCCTAGGTCACTTATTGTTTAATTTCATGAAAAGGGAGGGGGGGGGGGGGGGGGGCAGTCAGTGTAACATAGGACGCCCTAGACCCCGCCGGAATATGTGAGCTGTGATACTGTTTTATGGGTGTTGTGATATGAAAATTTCTCTGTACTATTCATTACAGGAATTGCTAGTACAATTGTAGTACAAACAACAGTGTTGTTGTAAATAGTTTTGGGCTGTGAAGCAATCTAATTTTAAGCATTGGGAATATTTTGCAAGATATCTCCACTAGTTTATGGGGTTTATATGTGCACATGTAAACTTAGAAGTTTTTATTTTTTCACCACTTAATTTAACTGGGGTGCCTTTTTAACTGGCGGATCTGTTCTCAGAATCTCAGAGTTAACCCTTTTTTATCAAGCAGGCTTCTTTGAAGCACGCTCCTCCTTGTACCCCTTTTTGTATATATGTGCTGCGCCAAAAATATATATCTTTTCGAAGTAAGAATACTATGTGGTTGTTTGATTATCTACTTTTGCTAGAGTTATGATATGATTACGAATGTCCCCCTCCAGTCTTAGATGTCAGGCATAATCGTCAATGATGGAGGGGCCACTAGTAAATTATAGGTTTGACTCCTGCAAGGAGATAAAGAAAACCTAATATTTAGTAGTCCCCCGGTAATCATTGACGACTGGGGCCCTCCCGACCATCCCCTTCCCATTTGTTGATGTATTAAGGATTTTGGTTTACTTGATATGTCAGTGAAGGAAGAATGACGCCTGAGTCAGCGTCTGGTCAAAGATCCACACAAGTACATCCACGATTATATGGAAAGCTTATTGAATAGTTATTCTTATTTTCTTTTTATTTTTATTTTTTACGAAGTTTTTTCGTAGTGAGAACCCAATTTCATAATGACTGAACCATGAGTGAGGTTGCGTGTGCTCATGATGAAGGCTCCTCAATTTTTTATGCTCTGCGCGGTAGATTCAAACTACGGCGGATGAGTGTTTGAAGAGGGTGCCTTATGTAATAGGCATAATCGTCAATGATAACGGGGCCACTACTAAATATTAGGTTTTCTTTATCTCCTTGCAGGAGTCAAACCTATAATATATACAAGGTGTCAAACAAAATATAATGAATGGTAACAAAAATGTGTGTATGTGTGTGTGGGTATCTATCTATATATATATATATATATACAGTATATATATATATATATATATATATATACTGTTGTATGTATATATATATATATATATATATATATATATATATATATATTATATATATATATATCTATATATAGATATATATATATATATACAGTATATATATATATATAATATATATATATAATATATATATATATTATATATAATATATATATATATATATATATTTATATATTATATATATATATATATATATATTTATATATTATATATATATATATATATATATATATATTATATATATATATATATAAATTATATATAAATATATATATACATACAAGGTGTCATAAATATATATTTATGCGGTATATATTGTGACGCACCCCAGTGCTGGGCAACGCAACCTGATTGTACTCCTTGGTACTCCACTGTACCGCCCGTGATCTGGCTACCGTCAGCCGCTATGTATATTGAGTGTGACAACTTATAACTATGTTCTTTGTATCTCTGCAAAGGTCTCGTCATGTGCTAACCAGTGGTGGGTTTTGTTTTAAGCCATGTCGAGACCTTCCATTTAATATGTAGTATCAATAGAGAAGTTGATAGATAGGACAATGAGAGTTCAGAGAGAGAGAGTGAGTTGGGCTTCAGAGCAAGAGGGTAGCAACGCGCCGCGCTGCCGGCCGGGTGGTTGCCAGACGTATGGACTGGTTGGCAGCCTTGCCCTTATAGCTAGGCGCGATAGGGTTGGTAGTCCATTGTTGCCTGCCTGGGCTGGGCCCATGTTGTCGCACAGCACACTGCCTGGAGGTTGGCGGCGTGTTCTATGATCAGGTTGCCTAGAACCTTTGAGATTCTAACATCCCTTGCACTCTCTCCCCACTTCTCACGGTTGCACTCTTTCTCTCTGACGACATTACTCTCATTTCATTCTTCTCTCTATTTAAATGCATAACCTTCCCTTGAGGTCCTAAAGGAGTTTCAGCACTCACCTCTCGTATTACTCTTAGGACAAGCATATATTTACATGTATTAGATTTAAGGGGTTAATGTGAACAGCGATCTTCTTGATGAGGATAGTTGGTGAACGTTCTACATGTTCACGAGTTATATGCCCTGCTCATCATCCCATTTGTGACTAGACTGGTGCCATGTGTAAGAGCCCGACCATGCCCAGGAGTTGTCTGTGGAGGGACGAGGACTTAGCCTTGATTTGCATACCGAGCCAGGAGCGAGTGTAGCACCCGAGACTACAGCTCGCTCGTAGTGCCGGTATAGTAGAGTAACGTAATTTATCTGTCCTTGTGTTCTCTACAGTCTTCTCCTGGGTTCTCGCTTTCGGTGCTGGGACTCGTTGTTCCTGTGACTTGGCCTGCTAGCTAGAACACATGGGGATGATGAGTGGGATATATCTTTATTTTACTATGCATTGCAGCTCTCTTTAAGTATATATCTATAACACTTTACAATACACATTACTCACACACAAGACAACACTATTAATACTTTCATGTATCAATTAACTGCACTGTCGTTTTGCTGCTGTGTCCGGAGTTCTGTTGCGTAGGGCGCATACGGACTCGGAGGGGAGACAGAGTGAGAGAAGCGAAGTAGCCTATGCGGTAGTAGGCTACCGGCGCAGTACTGTTGCCTGCAACCTTTTAGTTATTCCAAGTATAGATTCATTATTATAATAAGTGACTACTATTTATGTTCCTCCCATGTGTATTATTAGGTATCTACTGGATCATGAACATCTTGTATGCTACATGCTAGTGCATGTTAGTAGGGGACAGTTAGTGTAGTGCACGCGCTTTCAAGTAGGCGTGTACATTTGTCATTTAGCATTTCACTGTCATACCTTTAGCCTGCTTCTATTCTACATTATTAGAGGCTTAATATTAACGTAGTTTCTTGAGTATTGCATTTCTTTAGTAATAACGTAACCTATAAATGTCTGAGGGAGTTTAGCCTCATAGCCTACCCCTGTTGTACACTTTCGTCGAGTTAAGGTACCTCGTTACCGTAGACGATAACTCTGTAGGGCGTTGGTGCTTTTGTTGTCTGGAGCATATAGTATTTGGGACTGGAATCGAGCGTGTCGTTGTCACTTAAGCCATTTCTGTCCTACGATCAAGAATCCCGAATATGTATTGCCGATCCAGCCGTAACAAAATGGCGACCTTGCACAAGATTCAGTAGTATCCTATCACATGTTTTTTGGAGAACTATTCTATGCTACCTAGTAGAGCTGGCTAGAATTTTCTTGCATATTGGAGGAATTTTTATTGTGTCATTATTGTATTGGTGGACTTGCAGATTGTTTCGTTAGGTGTCTAGAGTAGAGTCATTCAAGCATCTTTAACATTTTGTGAGTCGAGACTGCAATTAGTAATAAGCACTTTTTTTTTATGAACAGCAATTGTATAACCAGCACTATGTCTAATGACTCATCATTTACGGGGGAGGATAACACGGTACAGCCTAGTGACCAGCAAGTACAGCAGATATTTAGGGAGGGGAGTGTTATAAGTGGAGAGAGGGATGCCCGGGCATTTTTGCAGACACCTTTGACCGAACAGCGCCTGCAGGCTATTGATTGTTACGGTCTTCGCTGTTTAGCCACGGTTTTGGGGCGGGACTGTCCTGACAGTTGGCCCAAGAAGAATTTGGTGGCATGTTTGTTGGGTGATGGCGATGGGGCGGTGGGTGGAGTGGGGTCTTGGGGGGTTCCCTCCAAGCCTCCATTCCACTCTACCCCTGAGCTGGGCCCTCAGCCAGCGAGTCTTAGCACGATGCAGCAGGAGGGTTCTCAATGGCAAGCTGGCTTACCCGTAAACACGTCTCGGTGTGGATCCCCCATTTTGTGCTCTCCCCCCCCAGGCCTGTCTCCTGAGATGTTATTTCAGCTAGAACTAGCTAAGCTTAAGTTGCGAGAGAGTCAACAGGCTAGTATAGAACGGATTAAGCTGCAGGAGACTCAGATACAACAGGCTAGTATAGAACGGATTAAGCTGCAGGAGACTCGGATACAACAGGCTAGTATAGAACGCATAGAGGTTGCTAGAATCCAAGCCAATCAGGATGCAACCAGGTACCAGGCTGAAATGGATGTCGAGAAGTCTAGAGTAGAGACCACGGGGCGTCATCTCGGTGGTGGGCACCGGGTTACAGACTCACTTTCGCATTTAATTAAGTTAGTACCCGCATTTGATGAGACAGCAGTGACTGAGTTTTTTGCTCGTTTCGAAAAGAAGTGTCGTGAGTATGACTGGCCGGAGGTTAAATGGGCAGCATTAGTTTCATCACGTCTAGTGGGTAAGGGGTTGAAAGCCTACGATGCACTGTCACTGGACGAGAGTGTCGTGTATGGACTGGTGAAGGAGGCTGTGCTCCGGGCCTACGAACTGCAACCCGAAACTTATAGATTGAAGTTCCGTGGCGTGAATAAGAAGAGCGACGTCAGTTTTATGGAGCACGCACGGGACTTAACAGATGCATGTAATAACTGGTTTCGGTCCGAGCACGCAGAGTCGGCTGAGGAAATTAAGCAACTTTTCTATCTGGAACAGTTTTACAAATGTACTGGAACCGATCTAACGCTGAACATTAAGGAAAAATGTCCCAAGACAGTAGAGGAGGCTGCCAAGATGGCAGACCTCAGATTATCATTGATTCGTGGTTGCGGTGCCGCTCAGAGGGCTGAGTCAGGGCAGAAGGGGCGCTATACCCCACCCACCAGAGTTTTCGATAATAACAAATCCTATGACACACATAACCACACTAAAAGCATTGCACCTAATAACACCTACAAACACAAGCCTCTCCCGTTTACTAAAGGTCAGGCCCCTTCTTCGCCCGCACAAGGGAAGAAGCCCATTGGGGATGTGAAATGTTACAAATGTCAGAAGCTAGGCCATTATTCACGTGAGTGCCCTAGTAACACTCCCGCTAAGCCGGTGTCATTGGTTCACAGTATCGGTGTGTCTCTGAAGGCTGCAGCAACTGCCCGGGGTAGGTTGTCAGCAGCTGAGGCACACGCGGTAAAGAAGCGTACGGAAGGCTCGACACCTGTCCGGGACACTTTCTGTAGCCATCGGGGACACGGGTTTGTGAGCTGGGGGAGTGAACTACGGAGGGTTGACTTGCTGAGGGATACGGGGGCTTCGCAAACTTTGTTGAGGAACTTCACAGGGAAACCGATAAATGCGGCCAGAGTTGTTGTGGTGCAGGGTATAAATGCTACGAGGTCATACCCACTTGTGAGGTTGGAGTTGAGAGTGGGAGAGGTGTGCAGGGAGCTGGATGTAGGGATCGTTGAGTGTTTGCCAGTTGAGGGCGTCGACCTTCTTCTCGGCAACGACTTTGCGGTGCCCACTTCCGGGACTCCACCCTTAGTCGTTGCCGAGAGGGCGGCCGACGTGGATGGTGAGAATCGGGAATGGGTTGGGAGGTGCCAACAGGATGAGATGGCCTGTGTGGTAACCCGATCTCGCTCTGCGGCTCCTGCACAGCCTAGCACTCAACCTCGGGGACAGTGGAGGAAGGATCAGGAGAAGGTTGCTAAGGGCAGGAAAAGGGACATTGATTCTGCTGCACTTCTCGGTGATTCGGTACTTGGACCTATAATAAACACGGGAGTTGACTCTGGCCCAGAGATGGTGTGTAACAAGGCAGAGTTGGGTAAGACTTCGCGTGAGGCAAGAGCTGTAGCGAGAGCCACTAAGGCAGTAGAGCCTACTAGCCGGGGTAATGTCTTATTACAAAACCATCTTGATGCATTGACGCCCGGGGACATAAGTGAGCAGCAGCTGCAAGACGCTAGCCTAGCTCGTTATAGCAATGGTGCCATAGAGTTGGAGGAAGATGGGGATGCGAAGCCGGGAGATTTCTTTAGGCTCAACAGGATATTGTACCGCAGATTTCTAGACCCCAAATCGAAGTGGGAGGGCGGTGCGAGGGTAGTAGACCAGGTGGTTGTTCCAAATAAGTATAGAGAGTCCTTATTGTGTCTGGCGCAAGATGTGCCGGTGGCGGGTCATTTGGGGGTAACAAAAACATTGGCGGCATTGGGCAGGTTTTTCTGGTGGCCTGGGGTCAAGGCTGATGTCTGTGCATGGGTGGCTGGGTGTGCGACCTGCCAGACAACGGGGAAGCCTAACCAGACAATCCCGAAGGCACCTTTGTTTCCCATACCTGTCACCGGGCCTCCGTTCAGCAAAGTTGTAGTAGATTTGGTTGGCCCTTTCCCGCCTACTAGTAGTGGCAATAAATTCCTGTTGACAATCATGGATGTGGCTATGAGATACCCGGACGCATACCCCATGAGAAACGGCTCGGCAAAGGCAGTTGTTAAAAACTTATTATTGTTCTGTTCCCGTTATGGATTTCCACGTGAGGTGCAGTCAGACCAGGGGAGCAATTTTACATCCAAATTGTTCAAGCAAACCCTTCAGTTGCACGGTATATGTTCTGTAGTGTCGTCAGCCTACCATCCCGAGAGTCAGGGAGTCTTGGAGCGGTGGCACTCGACCCTGAAGAGTATGCTACGCTGTTACTGTGCAGAACATGACACTGATTGGGATTTGGGTCTGCCGTATGTTCTGTTCGCTGCACGTGAAGTCCCAGGAGAGAGCCTGGGGTTCAGTCCAAATCAGCTAGTCTTTGGCCATAATGTGAGAGGACCTTTAAGTATGGTGAAAGAGATCTGGGAGGGCGAAGAGAAGCCGGGGTCTGTACTTAAATATGTCCTTGAGAGCCGGGAGAGACTTATAGGTTGCATGGCAGCGGCAGGTAATAACTTGGTTAATGCACAGGCGGTCATGAAGCACCAGTATGACGCCAAGGTGAAGCTTCGGGAGTTTTCGGTGGGTCAGGAGGTAATGTTGCTTTTACCTTTGCCTGGACACCCCCTTTCTGCCAAGTTCATTAGGCCGTATGTGGTGGCTAAGAAACTGTCCGACCTTGATTATCTCGTTGCAACACCTGACCGTAGGAAAAAACATCAGTTATGTCATGTTAACCTCATGAAAGAGTATGTGAGACGCCCCTCAGAGCCTCTCACTGTCCCTGTGCTGGCCTGCAGCGGCCAGGGTGGAGAAGGAGGTGGGGACAGTCATGCTGCTGAGGAGGATAGCTGGGACTGTGTCATTTCCGCGGAACAGTGGGCGGGGAATACTGAACAAGAGGCTAGGCAAGCTGTAAGTCACCTGCCTGAGCACCAGGGTGCTGCTGTCCTAGGCCTGTTCAGGTCATACCCCTCTGTTTTCGCCGAACACCGAGGTCTCACTACTCAGGTAACGCACGACGTGGACGTCGGTGATAATGTGCCCTTCAAGTCAGTGCCCTACCGTGTGCCCCCGGTAAAGTTGCCAGCTTTACGGGAGGAGTTAAAGTACATGGTTGAGAGAGGGATGATCACTGAAGGTTATGTGAAGTGGACATCACCCGTCACGTTGCAGCCAAAACCTGACGGCAAGGTGCGGTTCTGCATAGATTTTCGTAGGCTAAATGGCTTGACCACTACCAACCCTTACCCTTTGCCTCGAGTTGACGACAGCGTGGACAAGATAGGGAATGCAAAGTACCTTACTAAAATTGATCTTGTAAAAGGCTACTGGCAAGTACCCCTGTCGGACCGAGCTAAGCAAGTTTGTGGTTTTGTGGTAGATGGCAAGACCTACCAATGTAACGTAATGCCTTATGGGCTTAAGAACGCACCTGCCACGTTTCAGAACCTGATGAACGATATTTGTGACGAAATCCCTAACTGCACGGTCTACCTTGATGACGTGATAGTATATGATGACGATTTTGAAAATCACCTAAGGCACTTAGAGACCCTGTTTAGGAAGTTGCACGATGCTGGGCTGGTGGTGAACCTGAGGAAGTGCGAGTTTGTAAAGGCTACTGTGCAGTATCTTGGCTTTGTGGTCGGGTTAGGCCGGGTGTGCCCCCCCCTGAGCAAGATACAGGCTATCAATATGTTTCCCAGGCCCACCACTAAGCGCCAGGTCATGCGGTTCCTAGGTATGATAGGCTATTATAGGCGCTTCATCCGGGGATACTCTACTGTCTTAGCACCGTTAACTGATCTACTGTCGAAGTCAGTGAAGTTCTGTTGGGCTGCGGAGTGTCAGAGGGCTTTCGACCTAGTCAAGCACCTGCTGTGTACACATCCGATTTTGAGGGCCCCAGACTTCTCCAGGAGTTTTCAGCTGGCGACTGATGCCAGCGGTGTGGGTGCCGGGGCAGTGTTACTGCAGACTGATTCCGAGGGCTTGGAACACCCAGTGAGCTTCTTTTCTCGCAAGTTTAATTCGGCACAAAGGAATTACTCGACTATAGAGAAGGAGCTTCTGGCTATCGTTTTGTCGCTCAAACATTTCGAAGTTTATGTTCCAGCCTACGGCCCGGTAGTGACGATTTATACGGACCATCATCCCTTGAAATTCCTAAATCAGTTTCACAATCGGAATATGCGGTTGACCAGGTGGTCCCTAATGCTCCAAGAGTATAATCTCAACATTCAGCATATTGCCGGGAGTGAGAACGTGATAGCAGATTGTCTATCAAGGGTTGATGATCCAAGATAGTCGTGCACGGTGTGTGGGTTGAGCAGGAGTAAAATTAGGCTATCATAACGCCGTCCAAAAAGATTATAAAACAATAAAATAAACGAGAAAACTCTTTCTTTTTTTTAGTTTTGTAAGTCTTTATTGTTGTAGCATGATGCATGCGATATTGTGTTTTATGTATAATTCACACTTCAGTTGTTGTGCACCTTTTGCAATTAGTGGCAGCTAAGGGTAGCAGGTCGGTTGGTTGCCTGTCAGATTTTGATAATGCTTCTAAGGTCGATTATCTAAAATCTTGGGGGGGCTGTGACGCACCCCAGTGCTTTGCAACGCAACCTGATTGTACTCCTTGGTACTCCACTGTACCGCCCGTGATATGGCTACCGTCAGCCGCAATGTATATTGAGTGTGACAACTTATAACTATGTTCTTTGTATCTCTGCAAAGGTCTCGTCATGTGCTAACCAGTGGTGGGTTTTGTTTTAAGCCATGTCGAGACCTTCCATTTAATATGTAGTATCAATAGAGAAGTTGATAGATAGGACAATGAGAGTTCAGAGAGAGAGAGTGAGTTGGGCTTCAGAGCAAGAGGGTAGCAACGCGCCGCGCTGCCGGCCGGGTGGTTGCCAGACGTGACGACTCGTTGGCAGCCTTGCGCTTATAGCTAGGCGCGATAGGGTTGGTAGTCCATTGTTGCCTGCCTGAGCTGGGCCCATGTTGTCGTACAGCACACTGCCTGGAGGTTGGCTGCGTGTTCTATGACCAGGTTGCCTAGAACCTTTGAGATTCTAACATCCCTTGCACCTCTCCCCCAACTTCTCACGGTTGCACTCTTTCTCTCTGACGACATTACTCTCATTTCATTCTTCTCTCTATTTAAATGCATAACCTTCCCTTGAGGTCCTAAAGGAGTTTCAGCACTCACCTCTCGTATTACTCTTAGGACAAGCATATATTTACATGTATTAGATTTAAGGGGTTAATGTGAACAGCGATCTTCTTGATGAGGATAGTTGGTGAACGTTCTACATGTTCACGAGTTATATGCCCTGCTCATCATCCCATTTGTGACTAGACTGGTGCCATGTGTAAGAGCCCGACCATGCCCAGGAGTTGTCTGTAGAGGGACGAGGACTTAGCCTTGATTTGCATACCGAGCCAGGAGCGAGTGTAGCACCCGAGACTACAGCTCGCTCGTAGTGCCGGTATAGTAGAGTAACGTAATTTATCTGTCCTTGTGTTCTCTACAGTCTTCTCCTGGGTTCTCGCTTTCGGTGCTGGGACTCGTTGTTCCTGTGACTTGGCCTGCTAGCTAGAACACATGGGGATGATGAGTGGGATATATTTATTAGTGGCCCCTCCATCATTGACGAACATGCCTATTACATAAGGCATCCTATTCAAACACTAATCCGCCGTAGTTTGAATCTACCGCGCAGAGCATTTAAAAACTGAGGAGCCTTCATCATGAGCGCACGCGACCTCACTCATGGCTTCAGTCATTATGAATTGGGTTCTCACTACGAAAAAACTTCGTAAAAAATAAAAACAAAAAGAAAATAAGAATAACTATCCAATAAGCTTTCCATCATATCGTGGATGTACTTGTGTGGATTTCTGACCAGACGCTGAATCAGGCGTCATTCCTCCTTCTTTGCTCTGCGCTCAGCCTGCCCGGACGTACCTTTCAGGCTCCGCTGGTTCCGCATTCGTTGCGTCCCTAGTGAGTTTTTTCTCATTTGTTTACTCTAGGATGTATCGAGTAAGGTTAGGATAGGCGTAGCAGGAGTGTCCTGGGCTGGTTGCCCGCAGTGCAGTGTATTTTGGGTCGTGTGTATGGGGCATCTATTTCGGATGTACCCTCGTGGTCCTGTTGTGGACACGTGAACTTTTCACAGTTGTGTTAGTTGGTGATGCAGGCGGCTTTCATTACGCGTTAATTATTGCTGCCTTTTATCCTTCTGATGAGGTAAGCTGTGTGTTTGCTGACGTTCCCAGCGTATTTTTCTTCACTTAGTGAAGTTTTTTCTGGGTCCGTGTCAGGCTTCCCGGGGTGGGAAGTTATCGCTTCGGTGGTGTGTTGGCGGTGGTTCCTGTTGTGATATTCCAGTGTGTGTTTATATTTCAACTATTTTCATGCCGCCTACCTAGGCCTAGCCAGCCGCTCGTAGCTTTGCCACATGTCTAGTGTTATTATTTATTTTATAAATATGCCCTACTGTGTCATGTGTATCCGGGTTTTAGTTGTGTATTGGCTAATTCCTCGGACTATATGTGTTTCCTGGTTTAGTTGTGTATTGGCTAATTCCACGGATTATGTTGTGACCTTGGTTAGTCGTGCGTGTCTCTCCTCGTGTCGTTTTGTTCAGATGGTGTCTGTTCAGGGTGGGGTTTGCCTTCCGGCGGGTTTTTCTCGGTTTCACCATGAAAAATCCTGACCGATGAGCAGTGTTGGGCCACACGTGGTTTTTAACTCTGGCTGGTTCCCCGGCGTGGGGAGGTGTCTGTGGCTCTCCAGGACTGCGTCTCTGTGGGTGCCTGGTTTCAGGCCTCCTTTAAATTCCCGGCGGGATGGCTGTACCCATCCTTACATATATATTTAGATATATATAAAGAAACGACGTTCTTGAGAACACTCGTTTTTATAGGTTTTTCTACCTGGTTTACGACAACCACATGGAAAACCTAGCTGTTGTTTAGGCGTTCCTCCCCGGCGATCTTTTACAAAGAAGTGGGGTCAGGAACTTGTGGGGTTAACTTTTAGACTTCTCACCCGGCGGGTGCACCTGAGCAGGGTGGGATAAAACGACTTAGGTCTCTTATAGTTAACCAATCCATTTGAGTGATACTCTGTGTATCGCTGCCTTTACTCTTACGGCAATTGAAGGATCAGTGAGGTTTAACCAAATCGATTCCCACACCCGGCGGGTGCCCCTAAGTGGAGGAACTAAGGAATTTATAAACAAATTCAATTTCGATTAACCTTAATTGGGTGATACTTTCAGTATCGCCGCCTTCTATTTTTACGACGATCGTTTGGGACAATTCGTTAAAAAATCAGATCTCGTATATTCCTGCCCTGGGCTATTCTACTAAAATATTTCAAGGGCCGGCGTCTTTATGAGGGGGGCTTTGTTACAAAATTGAATCTTGAGACAGTCACCACCTCCTACAGACTATAAGTGCCATACTGGACCATTATATCAGAGGGTATTCTTCATGTTCTTTAGCTAAGAAGATTTGTTTAGCCTCTTTACACCCAGCCGCGTAGCGAGATGTGTTAGCTGTGTCTTTGCATCCCGTTACCCGGCGGGTTATTAACACTTGTATGCGAACACTTGGGTTAACCTTATGAGCATTAATTCCTGGAAATTTTTCTTTATTTTTCCAGAGCTGAGCTCCGGCGGACCAATACAGACCCGGCGGTAGTTTCCTCACACCAGTCTCTGTCATGGCTACTGTGGCCCCAGTTTTTGCCCTGTGCATTACCCCTACTTGCGCGGGTATCCCAATTTTTGCGCATACCCTTTGCATAAGGTGTGTTAGATGTCTAGACCGTTCAAGGGGTCTCTGGGTTACACTTAATTGTTCCTTTTGCTCCCAATTA
This sequence comes from Paralithodes platypus, assembly GCA_032716605.1. Taxonomy (NCBI): domain Eukaryota; kingdom Metazoa; phylum Arthropoda; class Malacostraca; order Decapoda; family Lithodidae; genus Paralithodes; species Paralithodes platypus. Next base: position 897,600 of record CM064519.1, read on the forward strand.
GCCAATAAAGTCCTGTGTGACAATGACAAGACCGCGGCGGTAGCGTTGAGAGAGGTCAGACAACAAATGTCGGCCTACACTACCATTGTCGCACATAAGTCACTTCAATGTGACAACGTCCCACTTTGGGATAAGTTGCTGTCAGAGCACCCTCCCCCTAAACGTACCTCTAGAGTAACGGGTTTTAAGCCGACAGAGACTAGCCAGGGTTCTGTATCGTCTGTGGATACGTTTAAACGCCCGAGAGAGCCTACTCCCCCGGCAGCCACCTCCTCGTCGCAGGCGAGATCGAGGTCAAGGTCACCCCTCAGACAGCAGTCTTCAAGTCGGGCCTCTTCCCCGGCTAGTAAGAAGTGTAAGACTGAAGCTTCCCCCAGTGGTCATGGTGGTGATTCTTCCAAACCTAGGTCTAGTTCGCGGTCACACCGTAGCCACAAATCCTCCAAAAAGGATTCCCATAAGAAGTCCTCTCGACATTCTACTAAGTCTAGTGCATCTCATCGTACCTCTACACCTGAAAATGTTTCTGTTACAGCCTCAGAGTATAGTGAAGCGCCTGTCCCTAAACAAGATTTACCTATTGATATTTTAACCCTAGAAACGGAAAGTTCAGGAAATTCAATAATTGAGAATGTTTCAGACTCTCAAGAGAGCGTAGGCCAGAGCCTCGGTGTTTGGCGGTTTGCTCAGCCAGGGTCTGACCATCCACGTCCGACTCATACGAGTCACACAGTAGCCGATGTCCACAGGGACGCGGCGACCCCATCCTCTATCCCTGACTTATCTTGGAAACAAGGTGCCCCTGCCTCGGCGGGGTCTTCTCAGGAGGATCGGGAGGAACAAGATGAAGTGTCATTAATTTCAGATAGGGATGGACAAGGGTCAGGCTCAGGCCTGGACGCCGCCCATGATAATACTGATTCACCTGAAAGTTCTGCATCTAACCAGTTTGTTACAGCACAAGAAATTGATGGGTTACTTACTCATGCTCTATCAAAATTCTTTAATCAACAACGAGAAAACCCCACAATGGACTTGGGGGCTCCCTTGACAAGTTCTGCGGTACGGCCTCTGATAACGTCAATCGATTTATCTAAGATTCCTAACCCTCCTACTCTGTCACCGGCAGGGAGCTCTAAGCCAGCTACGGCGGCATTCACTACGTCAAATGTCAGGGTCATTACGGATGTTAATCCACCCCCTCTAGACAAAGCGCCTCTTAGAAAGGTAGCTATGCCCCTGCTTTATGGGCCAGACGAGTCATGGGTTCCTTTGAACCCCTCTAAGCCAGAGCTTGCCCAGCCTACCTTGTCAGGGGAACTCCCGGTACCACGTGAGTGGTTTATCCAGGGAAATAAGTCAAAGAAATTAAGGGCATTGGATGCCTTGGGTAATGTTTTGGACGTAAATATCAAGGCTATACCTAGTTATTATCATCAGGATTATTTTGTTTATGCATCTAAGCCTGCTTTACCCCCTGCCTCAGCTTCAAAACTTTTTTCAGACTGGTCTAAGCTGGATGGGTTTAATGATATTAAGGCTCTGTCGGCTCTTACTCCTGAACTAGATTTACAGACCGTCACAGACGAGACAGCTAATCCAGTGTTGAAGGTGGGACAGTTGGGACCAGGACCTTGGGTGGATTGGGAGGTAGAGGCTCAAAACTTTGCAACCACTTTCACTTCTAAATCTTCCCACCAGATCCCTCAGGATACACATTCATGGTTCTCCATGCCGGTAGGTTCTGCCGGCGGAGTTCCGTCAGCTTTATTTTCTTTTCTAGCTGCCCCTAAGATTAATCTTTGTGAACTAAAGGAACCATTCACTACCCCTACCCCTTCTCACCTAGACAGAGAATTTAGGCTAAGGGGAAAAGCTTTCCGCCTGTTTTCACAGTACATAGTTTCTCAACAGGTGGCTAAGTCTTTACTCAGGTCTACTCAGGCAATCGCAGACGCGGATGCTCGAAGATCAGTTGAGTTATCCCAGCGTCTGATTCTTCAGTCGTCGATTCAATCCTTAGGTGACATACGCACAGCCTTACTTGAGGCGGTGCGAGCACGACAGGATCTTAGGATGTCATTAGTTCGCAAGCTGCCTGATCGCATTGCTAACCAGGTGGTAATGTCCCCAGTACTTACTCCTTCTTTAATGTCCCCTGATGTATGGCGAACAGTGTTTAACATGGCACAGGCCGTGAAGCACAGTCCCGCACAGGCTAAGAAACCTGCATTTAACTTCCCCAAACCTAAGCCTCCTACTAAAGCTCAGCCAGGGGGTTCTAAGCCGTTTCTTCCGCCTAAGTCCTCCCAATCCCCCCTGGGTCAGTTCAGGCATAGACAGAGAGGGTTTTCAGGACAGAGGGGACGCGGCCAGTATAAGCCGGGGCAGGGCCAGTCTTCGGCCCACACCAGCCAGCCGGCGAAGCGTCCAACACCACCAAACCCACCATCAAAAAACTAAAGTCTTTCTCACTCCCAGTGCCTTCCTTACAGCCGGAGGAACCGAGGGAAGTACAGCCGGCGAACCCTTGTCTGCTAACTGGGTCGTTCCGAACGTGTCACCAAGCATGGCCGTTAAAAACCTGGGCACGGATGGTGGCACGCAAAGGCATCACTTGGCAGTGGCTCCGGCGACCTCGCTTACGTCAGCCGACAACGGCAAATTGTGTTTCATTAGAGGTGGAGTCGCTGGTCCAGGAGATGATTGCCAAGAATGTCATCATCCCGGTCCCTCCAGATTACCCTGTATTCACGTCAAAACTGTTTTTGGTTCCCAAACGGGACAGTGTTCAGATGAGGCCGGTCGTAGACCTGTCTTATCTGAATCTTCACATTTACAACGAGTCTTTCAGAATGTTAACAGTTCATCAAATCAGGCTAACACTTCCGCCGGGAGGCTGGATGTGTTCCCTAGACCTGACAGACGCCTATTGGCACGTGTCGGTCAACAAAAGATTTCAAAGGTTTCTGGCCTTGAGGATCAGGCACCAAAATTTTGTTTTTCAGAGGATGCCGTTCGGTTTGAACCTAGCACCTCGATTATTCACGAAACTAGTCCGGCAAGCCCTGATGCCGTTGTTAAAACAGGGAATCAGAGTGTTGTGGTATCTAGACGACTGGCTGGTGGTGGCAGAGACACAACAATTATGCATAAAACATGTCAATATCATTTTAAATCATGTCAAAACTCTAGGCTTCAAGGTAAATCTGGTAAAGTCAAACCTTGTTCCCTCAAGAGTAATTCAGTGGATAGGGCTGGTCTGGGACACCGCCGCTCTCACTCTGAGTCAGAGTGTGGACAATCGCAACAGGTTTCGCAGGAAACTGTTCAGGTTTCTTCACAGTCTGACTACGACACGAAGAGTCTGGGAGTCTCTGGTCGGCTCTCTCAACTGGATTCAGCTAACTGTCAAGTTGGGCCGGTTGAAAGTAAAACGATTAATATTGGAAGGCAACAAATATTTCCCACTCTTACCGGCGGGAAAATTATGGCCCATACCAAAATTAATCCACACCTTACTAGCGGTCTGGGCGAAGAGGGAAACATTGCACTCAATCATGTCATGGACCTCTCCTCCTCCAACGGTATGGGTAGACACGGATGCGTCAGGCACCATAGGGTGGGGATTTCAGTCAAATCAGGGGCACCAGGGTCAGGGACTTTGGTCCCACTTAGAAATCTCTCACATAAATGTCAAAGAGTTACTAGTCCCCTTGTATTTCCTTCAGGCTCACGGCCCGGCGTTACGGGGCAAGTCGGTGGCCTTCAGAATGGACAATCTGAATGCAGTTCACTGTATTCAGAAACAAGGGTCAACGAGGTCAAGGAAGTTGCTACTCGTGTCGGAAGAGATTTTTGTTCTAGCCACCAGTCTAGATATTTATCTTCACGCATCTTATCTCCCAGGCGTAGCGAACGTCTGGGCAGACGCTCTGTCCCGGAGACAGAGCACGACAGTAGAATGGGAGCTCAAGCAACCCATTTTCGACCTAATGATTGCGGAGCTCTCCCATCCACAAGTGGATCTTTTTGCGTCCGAGGAGACTCACAAGCTCCCTCTATACCTCACCCGCCGGGCGATAACGCCGGCAGGGGGGCCAGACGCCCTAGTGACAGACTGGAACAGATGGAGCTCCATCTATCTGTTTCCGCCGCCAGATGCGTCACTAATGTGCCACGTAGTGAACAAACTACGAGTTTATCGAGGCTTAGTCTCGCTAATCGCGCCCCTGTGGCCGGCGCAGGTGTGGTACCAGCAATTAATAATGTGGTGCCCGGACCCGGTATCGCTCCCGGTCGGGTACTTCCACTTAGACACGATTGGCAACCTAGAGACCTCGCTGACTTTTGCATTATGGACATTCAGGAGGCCAAGTGGCTAGCACCATACGGTAGGGATGTGACCAATAAATTGCTCAATCAATATACTCAGTCTACTAAGCGACAATATCAATCTCATTGGAAAGCTTTTACTTCTTGGATTGTTAGAACGGAACAAACTGTACCCTCAGTGGCATTGGTTTTTAATTACTTGAACTATCTGTTTGAGCAGAAACGTTTATCTGTGGTTACTTTGAAGAATCACTTAACTGCGATTAGAGTGCCCTTTTTCGACCTTACAGGTCTATCCATACTGGTGGCGGAGGAAACAGGATTTATGAGAGCGTGTTTTAAACTCCGCCCACCTCCCCGTCAGCTCATGCCTACTTGGTCTCTGGACAAAGCTTTGTCTTTACTTCATTCTCGTCTGTATCAAAATACTGCAGACTTTGCTTTAATCTTAAAGAAGGCAGTTTTCCTTTTGGCTTTGGCCACCGGAAACAGAGTGTCTGAGCTGGCGGCGATGAGCAACACACCTAATTGTCTTAGGTTTGGTAGACTTAATGATTCAATTTCCATTGCACCCTCCCCGGCGTTTGTAGCCAAGAATGAGCATAGTGCACACGTGTTTTCTGAGTTCACGGTGCCGGCGTTAAAAAGGGGAAAGGTGCATCATAATTTATGTCCAGTGCAAGCTCTAACCAAATACTTGAGAATAGCTCCTCATAACCCCCAAGGTGCTTTATGGGTAGCGAGTACGGGTAAACGCTTACTTAAACGGCGATTAGCCTCTCTTCTGGTAGAAGTCATTAAAGAGAGTAATCCCGGCGTTGTGGGTAGGGCCCACGATTTACGCAAGTGGGCGGCCTCTTTACGTTTCCTGAAAAACTTTTCAGTTGAAGATATTGCGTCCACACAGTTGTGGGCGTCTAATCATACGTTTCTCTCTAGATACTTGTCAGTTGCTCTAGACAAACCTTCCTTACCATGTATAGCTTTAAGGCAGAGGGTCTAGGTGGCCCTGCAGTCACTTATGTTTATTTTCACGGAAGGGGGGGGGGGGGTGCAGTCAGTTGACATAGGACACCCTAGACCCCGCCGGAGTATGAGAGCTGTGATACAATTTAAGGTTAAAATGTGATATGAAAATTTCTCTGCGAGAATTTGTGCTAGTACAAAGTTTAGTACAAAACAACGGTGTTGTTATAGTAGTTTTAGCTGCGAAAGCAATGTAATATTAGTTCAATGGAGTTCATTAGCAATTGATCTCCACATGTATTTTGGGGTTTATGATGTGCACATATAAACTTATAACTTATTATTTTTGTCACCACTCGTTGAGTGGGGTGCCTTTTGTAACTACAGATCTGTGTTCAGAATCTTCAGGGTTACCCATTTTTGTCGGGCAGGCTTCTTTGAAGCACGCACCTGCCTGAACCCCTTTTTCTTGTATATTTCCGGCCTACGCCGTATTAAATACATTTTTCAAAAGTAAGAATACTATGTGGTTGTTTTTATTATCTGCTTTTCTAGAGTTATGATATGATTACGAATGTCCCCCTCCAGTCTTAGATATCAGGCATGTTCGTCAATGATGGAGGGGCCACTAATAAATTATAGGTTTGACTCCTGTAAGGAGATAAAGAAAACCTAATATTTAGTAGTGGCCCCGTAATCATTGACGACTGGGGCCCTCCCGACCGTCCCCTTCCCATTCGTTGATGTATTAAGGATTTTGGTTTACTTGATATGTCAGTGAAGGAGGAATGACGCCTGATTCAGCGTCTGGTCAGAAATCCACACAAGTACATCCACGATATGATGGAAAGCTTATTGGATAGTTATTCTTATTTTCTTTTTGTTTTTATTTTTTACGAAGTTTTTTCGTAGTGAGAACCCAATTCATAATGACTGAAGCCATGAGTGAGGTCGCGTGCGCTCATGATGAAGGCTCCTCAGTTTTTAAATGCTCTGCGCGGTAGATTCAAACTACGGCGGATTAGTGTTTGAAGAGGATGCCTTATGTAATAGGCATGTTCGTCAATGATTACGGGGCCACTACTAAATATTAGGTTTTCTTTATCTCCTTACAGGAGTCAAACCTATAATCTTTATTTTACTATGCATTGCAGCTCTCTTTAAGTATATATCTATAACACTTTACAATACACATTACTCACACACAAGACAACACTATTAATACTTTCATGTATCAATTAACTGCACTGTCGTTTTGCTGCTGTGTCCGGAGTTCTGTTGCGTAGGGCGCATACGGACTCGGAGGGGAGACAGAGTGAGAGAAGCGAAGTAGCCTATGCGGTAGTAGGCTACCGGCGCAGTACTGTTGCCTGCAACCTTTTAGTTATTCCAAGTATAGATTCATTATTGTAATAAGTGACTACTATTTATGTTCCTCCCATGTGTATTATTAGGTATCTACTGGATCATGAACATCTTGTATGCTACATGCTAGTGCATGTTAGTAGGGGACAGTTAGTGTAGTGCACGCGCTTTCAAGTAGGCGTGTACATTTGTCATTTAGCATTTCACTGTCATACCTTTAGCCTGCTTCTATTCTACATTATTAGAGGCTTAATATTAACGTAGTTTCTTGAGTATTGCATTTCTTTAGTAATAACGTAACCTATAAATGTCTGAGGGAGTTTAGCCTCATAGCCTACCCCTGTTGTACACTTTCGTCGAGTTAAGGTACCTCGTTACCGTAGACGATAACTCTGTAGGGCGTTGGTGCTTTTGTTGTCTGGAGCATATAGTATTTGGGACTGGAATCGAGCGTGTCGTTGTCACTTAAGCCATTTCTGTCCTACGATCAAGAATCCCGAATATGTATTGCCGATCCAGCCGTAACAATATATACAATAAATAAAATAAAAATATAAATAAAATAAAATAAATAAAATAAAATAAATAAAAACAGTAATAAATCAAATAAATCAATATATAAATAAAATAAAAATATAATAATAGTATAAATACTCGATTATGGGCCTTGGGCTTGCTCGGGACCTTGGGGCTGATCCGCTAGATACCCTGGGCAACAGGAATAAAAAAAAAATATATATATATATATATATATATATATATATATATGCAGTATATATATAATTATATATATAATATATATATATAATATATAAATAAATATATGTATAAATATATATATATATATATATATATATATATATATATATTATTATATATATATATAATTATATATATATATATATATATATATATATATATAATTATTATATATATATATATAATATATATATATATATATATTATATATATATATATATATATATATATATATATATGGGCCTATCCCAGTGCATACCACCTCCTTTACGTAGGGCACGTGGTACCCGTCTTGCAACTCAATCCCACCCCTACTCTGTGCAACTCTCCAACCCAAGAGTGAAACGTTACTCTCAAACTTTCTTCTACTCAACAGCTGAGCTCTGGAACTCTCTCCCAGAATCAGTCTTTCCCTCTTCCTATGACTTAAATTGCTTCAAACTCCGTGTGTCCAGGCATTTTGGCTCGAACGTCCCTTGATTTTGGCCCTGTCACTCTTTCAACTATGGGGGAGGCACTCGCTACACGCAGTTATGCCTTTTGCCTCCCTCAATGACATAGAAAAAAAAAATTATATATATATATATATATATAATTATATATATATATATATATATATTTATATATATATATATATATATATATATATATATATATATATATATATATATATATATGTATATATATAGGCCTATATATATATATATATATATATATATATATATATATATATATATATATATATATATATATATATATATATGTATATATATATGTATATATATATATATATACCGTATATATATAAATAAAATTAATAAAATAAAAAATATAATAATAATATAAATACTTGATTATGGGCCTTGGGCTTGCTCGGGACCTTGGGGCTGATCTGCTAGACACCCTGGGGAACAGGAATAACAAAAAATATATATACGGTATATATATATATAAAATAAATAAAATAAACATATAAATAAAATGAAATAAATAAAATTAAATTAAAATGTAAAACTTGCAAACTAAACAAACCAAAATTGGGACAAGGACAATATAAAGTCAAATTAAATTATCAAAATCGCTATGTGGAAACAACGCTTACTAAAATGAAAATTATTAAATAAAAGAGCACAATCCACCACATAGGGTGTACATTACTACATGAGCAAGTTAATCTGTTTCCCAAGCAAACTAATCGCACATATAACAACGCACTATCATCACGTTAAAGGAAGTAGTCAAGTTTGGGAAGTCCGGGACGTTCTGGTAAATTTTACTAAACTCTGCATGAATAAAGAAACTACATGTTAAATGTCAAAATATTATTTAAAATCAAATTTGCAACATGACAAGACATTAACAATAGTACAAAATACAAATATTGATAAGATATCTATACTATTACAAAATAATATATAAAATACAGTACAGCACTCACTAACGATAGTGCTATCGGGTAGGTACCTGTAAGCATAGCATGCCTCAAGTGACCCCTATCAATAACTACCCTACAAATAACCTACATTTATAGCACAAATAAACTAAGGAAATCGCAAAAGTAAGCAATTGATACTATCGACAATGAATACATATAATATAAAGACAAATAATTGCAAAATATGAAGTAACAACAGATTTAAACAAAGAGTACTCTTTTAACAAGAACAATAAATTTAAAAAATCATCAATATTAATATTATTAATAGAAAAAGAAAAAGAAAAAGATAAACAATAAATACAGACAAAAAACAATAAATACAGACAAAAAGTAAGCAGAGGTTATACAAGAAACTTCAAGTTAAAAATGCTTGATTAAAATTATTGATGTCAAATTTTAGAATACAGTCACAATAATTGACCCTAAAAAGATTAAATTTATGGAACAATTTACTTGCCTCAAAACCTCTGTCCACTAAGAGTCTGTATAGTAACCTAGCTCTAGCCCAAAAGTCATCTACTTTAGTGCAGATTTTACAAAATCTTATTAATTGGGAATAAAAACAATTATAAGTGATTTTACTATCGATATTACTACTAGGGAAAGGAAAGTTTATTACGTTAAAATTAAAATCATCAACTTTGTGATATACTTTAAGTATGCACTGTTCATTAACAATCTCTATATTTATATCAAGACAATTTTCAACTTTATAATTTACATTACATTGTGTGAGGGGAATAGAATTAGGGTAAATAAGTTTAGCAACTTGATTAAAATTTAACAAATTGCAAACAAGAATATCATCAATATATCTACTATTATTACTTAACAGTTTAGCAAGTGCTAATTTTTCTGGGATTTTATTTTTCTTGCTACTGTCAACTAAGTCTTTTATATATTTAAATTCTAAAGCAAGCAAGAATAAGTCTGCAATTAAAGGGCTAGCATTTCCACCCATAGGAATTCCTAATATTTGTTTGAAAATGTACGGCCCGAATCTAACATAAGTATTGAAAAGGAGGAATTTAAGGGCATCTTTAAGTTTAGTTCTATCAAAATATACAGAACTAGTGGGAGTAGAGCTAAGTGATGCATTATTAAAATATGTATAAACATTTATGAAATAATTACCATTCCTAACGAACCTGTCAAAGTGCAAATCTATAATAAAGCAAAGCTCTGAATATACTAAATCTAAAGGCAAATTGGTATACAAAGTTGAAAAGTCGAAGCTATGTACCGAGGTAACTTTCGGCATGGTATTTATTTTATCAATAACTTCTAACGAATTGTCAACACTCCAATAATAGTTAATGCCAGTTCTTCTCATGATGGTATTACAATATCTTTTATGAGTACTTTTAATGTATTTTAAGCAATTTACGACTTGTTCTGATAGAGTTTTAGTGGTAGCAAATTTTGCTCCGGCAATAAAGCGATATTTATAAGGTCTTTTATGAAATTTAGGTAACATGTATAATTTTGCAATGCACTTGTTTTTATCAGAAAGTTTAATATCAAATGTTATATTTTTCTTGGTATGTTCATCGATTAAGTTATCAATATTCAGATTAATTTGAATTTCATAAACAGAATTACCGCAAATATTTTTACGTAATATGTTACCCTTAATACCTAATTCTTTTTTCATGTTTTCAAGATAAAATTTCTTACATGTGAAGCTATAATTATTGCTGGCTTTATCTACTGTAGTGATTACAAAATGTTTATGTAAATTTATTAAATCAGCTTTAAGCTTATTATAATTATAGTCTATAAAATCTGAAAGATTAAATTCATTTTTAAGCGAGAACATTTTATTTTTAATTAGCTTAATTAATAATTTAGACCATGCTTCTAGTTCTCTCGCATCGCAGCACACAATTTTTAACAATTTATCTTTTAATTTATTGACTGAAAAAACAATATCTTTTAAAATTATGTCCCATGTTACTTTATTACTCCCTATTCTAAATTTAAACCCTTTACGACATAGCTCCGCTAATTTGTCGTTTGCAAAATGTTTAACTAGTTCTACATCACCTGTTAATATGTGACATATCGGACTATAAATTAACTTTGCTAGTGCATCACGTCTGCTAGCTGGCATATCCATGACTCTTTCACACACGCATTTATTATTATTGAAAATATCATTATCTGAAAGATTTCCTAAAACTTTATTATAATTACAAATAATAGACCCAACAGGTCGTTCATATGAATACACTATTAATGGTTTGAAATCTTAATAAATAAAAACAATAATAAATAAAATAAATCAATATTTAAATAAAATACAAAATATAATAATAATATAAATACTCGATTATGGGCCTTGGGCTTGCTCGGGACCTTGGGGCTGTTATATACTGTATATATATATAATATATATATATAATATAACTAAAATTCCATAGAGTACTTACCATACTTCCTGTAAGCTTCCTGTAAGCATTCCTGTGACATCTTCGTGATTATAATGTATTTATTTCGTAGGCAGTATTTATTGATAAATATATTTGTCTTTCAAGCAAAAAATAGTGTAAAGTCATCAATGATACCTAGACAAAACTGCATCAATACTCAAGGGGTTAACCAAGATTCACTCCCCTCAGTCACCAAAAGTCACTAGTAACATCTTATATACATATATAGTTCGAATTATTCACTAAACACTTTCACTGGGTAGATGAAATAATCCATAATTGCCTGCCTATAGCTAGGCATGGTGGGCCAGAGGGAGGGAGCCCAGAATTTAAAGGGCCGGGACCCTGCCTCCCAGTCTGGGGGCCGGGAAACTACTGACTTAATCAAGGATGAAAGTATAAGTAATGTGGTTATTGCCCAAGAATTAACGTAAAGGGATAACTGTAGCTAGTTGCACTGGTCTAGGATGTTCAATTGTCTAGGTGATACTTCAGACCGAAAATATCAGTGAGGGCGAATCAGGTTTCTGGTGGAGAATCACAATCACTTATTTCAGAATTGCTTTCGCTCGAGCCGTAGTCCAATTGATTCGGACTTATTTCTTTGGCGAGGTTAAACCTGATGGCAAGAATAATTACGGGAGTCAGTTCGCCTAAGCTAAATTTCACTGATATATATTAATACATACTAGCATAATAATCACTCGTTTCCTAACATCAGAGAAAATTGAGACATAATCGAATACACTGGATGGTTGAGTTAATAGCACCGTAACACTGGTACTTTGCGAAGTAACACTGTGATAGAGATTTCCTGGTTATCTTGCGTTAGTGATGTTGGGGGTTAACAGTAGCTCTGGGGCCGTCCAAGCTGTCCGGTAGTGTAGAGAAGGTTTTACAGATGGGTTGCTTGCGTAACCGGTGATGACGCTCCGATATGTTGCCCTTGCTATGGACCTTAAATAACGCTGTCTCAAGATCAACCGGACTAACAACGTATCGGATTAACGTAAGACAGTCGAGAAAAGCAACTGCTTAACTATCTCTGGTCCTTATAAGAGGTTCAAGGAGTGCGGGTGGTTTTGCACCTTTTTATCAACAAATGCTGATGGGGCCTACAGTCAATTGTTGCCAAGGAGTTATTCTTGCAGAGCCCTCACTCAAGAGTTTCTCGCATAATCCCTTCTAACATAACACGATCTTTCTGCCTTAGATCAGTTATGAGTTATGATCGTTCGTAACTCAAGTAGCGGATGGTGCACTATCAGAAGTTAATGAAACAATCAATAATTTGTGAATTTGTTGTCTACCAATATAATATTACTGCCGGTAGTCCCGATCGCAATAAAACATTCGTAAAGGGTTAATTCACTTCCTCACCGAGTTGCACAGATTACGGAACGCCGAATTATCGTGAATCTTGAAGGGGGGGGGGGGGGGGGGGAGTACTAGACGCCAACGCAGTGTGGCCAGCCGGTGCTTTGGGCTCTAATATTCAACTGCCGACTGTTGTGACAGTGTTGTCTCTGTGTCTTATTTATAGACTGGTCAAGGAAGCCTCAGGAATATTCTAGAAGTATTGGATGTCAGTGCTATGAAGTAGTTAATTTATTCTGGTGAACTTAGGGGGTTAGGGAGGGGGGTCTTTAATGTGGCGGTAAGTAACTTGTCATCTGATTTATTATCGTGGATATCTTAACTCTAGTATGAGGTACTAGTAGAGTTGGTTAGGCGGATTTGGTGAAGGTTTTTAAGTACTACTTTGCTGGCGCCCTACGTGCCTAGGCTGGGAGGTATTATTCATCAAGTTACCTAAGTATCCTTCTCTGGTCTAGCTGACATGCTATTCGGAATCTAGGATGGGATAAGGAAGGTTTTGGTTGTGGGTAAGGATGGGATAGGATGGTATTTGGATAGGTATCTAGATTTGTAGGTCATAACCTGTTGTCTGGCAAGAATTTGCTGGCTTGCGCGGGTCATGGTAATTCTCCGCGGGGGTCGGTGGGGTCCCTGTGGGGTCGGGGGGGGGGGCATGCCGCTCCCTGAATATGGTTATCGAGAGTTCTTACGTTAATTGGGTTGAGATATGAGTTCAGGTTGTCAGGAGGTATCTTCCTAGTTAGGGTTGATCACTACATCTAGTTTTCATGTATGAGGATCACTCGTGGGTGTTAAGAATAGTGGTTTTGTGAAAGTGCAAGTCAGTGGGAAATTTACATTTTTAAGGGGGGACGAGAGGGGGTCGTCCTAGCCTTGCGCCGGCTATTGCTCTGGTTCAGGTTGTGAGTGGGGCTAGGGAGTTAGAGGATAGTTAAGGGGGGTACAAGGATAGGTCCTTACCTTCCATTTGTTGAGGTTAGTGAACGAACTGAGTCGGCATGTTATAACGTTCTTATGGCGTCTTTACAGGGGGAGGGTTGTGAATTGTAAAGGGGGTGGTTTGAGGCTAGGTCGCCGCGCCGCTCGTGACTTAGGATAGTGACCCTTAATGCGCGGGACATAGGGGTGGCAGTGCCCTACGATAAACAGGTAGTGTGGTGCGTGAAGGAGAAAGTGACAGGGTGACCCAAAAGGTTTCGACTGGCCATGGGATCACGAAGTAGAACAGAGTAGTGTGGATTGTGGATAAGGAGGAGGTGATTGGAAGACGATTGTGGAAAAGTAAATGGAAGAGAGGAACACAATGGCGGATAAAAGATAATTAACTTAAGGATTGAAATACATGCATGAATGACGGTATTAGTCGTCGTCAAATTAAGGTGAATGGGACTTAGTTGGAATGCACGGAATACGATTCGACATGGGCAGTGCCTCTGTGTCGTAGCAATATCAATCGGGCAAATTCCGGTTAATATTATATATATACTTAGTTACTAGAAGAACAAGACAAGGGGCAACTGAGCACAGGGGTACATATCTATATACAGTACTTAGTTACTATAAAAGAAAGGAAAAAGGGACAACTGGGCATGGGGGCACATATATCTAGACTCGTCATGGAGAGAGAGAGATACGAGGTAGCTTTCCTGCATGTCTCTTGATAATCGTATGCAGATTGGTCATAGTGAGCTTATCCGAATTAACAGGCCTAAATCAGTACAATAACTGGCATAGGGTTATCAGGTGTATAGAGTCGTGGTTAAAGGTTGTTACATAACTCGTAATTAACTTATCTAAATCAACAGGCATAAATCAATACAAGAACTGGCAAGGGGCACAAATTGACAGAAGAATGATGCAACGTGAGGTTATGTATAGCTAACTGCTAAAAATGGGGGAACGAAGATAGGTGTCTTCCCTTTCTACAAGTTCCCTAAATTATGTTATCATTAGGGAGTTGGTACATCAATAAGATAGCAATGTGGATCTCAGTGAGTTATGGGGCTGTCTAGTGTAATTGCATAATTAATCTCGGAATTACTCCTAGGTATTTTGTCTAGTGAAATGGAGGTTGTATTAGGAAGGTTGGGAATATATATATAGTGGATAAAACAACGGGAGGTTAGAGACATATAATTGCTAGAATTGGTGGATTATGATTGTTATATAACTAAATACAGGGCTGACGTAATCACGATCTGATTCGTTGTGAAACGGAAACTAAGGTGTCTTTCGATCGCCTCGAACCTACACAATGAAAGCATTATAGCCTGCATGGTCATTACATAATTGAATACACATTTATACTGCTCTCCCAGTTCTCCTGCTGGACATCTCTGTTGGACTGGCAACTGAAACAATGATACTGATATATATTATACATTGTCTAACCACAATATCTATTCACAGTTGTAATTCAATAACAACCTTAAACATAATATATATATATATATATATATGTTTCTAATCTCTCAGTGGGGTTCGAACCGCCGACCGTCAGGACGATAGCCGACGCTTTAAGGGGAGATTTCCACTTGAGGGATTTTTTTCTTGACTCCTTTCTCCCTCATGTTTAGCCCCATTGCTTTTGATATTATAAAACGTGCAATTCAGGTGTCGATTTTATCCTGGCGAGCGATAGCGAGCCTGTAATTTAAGAGGAACCGGCCTTCGGCCGGGAAATTTTTCTACCGAAAAATTTACATATTTATCTTGAAAGGGACTCAAGGGGGTGTAATTTTAAGCTTGATGGAGGTCTAGGGAACACACTAAATACCTCCTCTTAATCAAGTACACCACGGCAGTGGTGTAAAGCGTCGGCTATCGTCCTGATGGTCGGCGGTTCGAACCCCACTGAGAGATTAGAAACATTTAATGGCTCACGTGTATTTGTGATATATACTCTATATATACTGTATAATTGTATATGTTATGCCCTGTTTTTCTACAGGATTAACTTGGGTAATGTGAGTTCTAACTGACTGGGTATAGAAGGCTGCATGCACAAAACAAGGTATGAGGAATAGAGAACACAAAATAAACACACGGTAACAAGACACACGATCACGTTTATTGATGTACACACTTCTGTAGTTTTCTTGATGATGATTAATATGAAGCATAAGAAGGTATGAATACTCGTACAAGACAAATTATAGAATTGAACAACACTAGCATTAAGTGGATCTGGATGGAGCCTAGTCTCCCACTTCCAACGTTCAGGTATTAATCTTCTGATCACTGGCTTTATTCACAAGTTTATATACTGGAGACCATAAATGTTACTTATAGATTCATATTCACTATTAGATTTATCACTGGTAGCTCTGGTGCACAAGTAGTAGTTCACAGACTAGATTAGACACGCGTATTTTAGAGCACGGGAATTCTAGTAACCTCAGGGGGGTACTGATCTAAGTTTTATATTCTTGTATCAGAAACACATAGAACGCAAATCAGTGGGCGAACATCAGATATCACTAGGGTTTCACTGCGATGTAATAATATCTGGATATATGAGTAATTACGAGAGTTAATATCGCCTGTTAATTAATAAACACTGATACTGTTATGCCCTGTTTTTCTACAGGATTAACTTGGGTAATGTGAGTTCTAACTGACTGGGTATATAAGGCTGCATGCACAATACAAGGTATGAGGAATAGAGAACACAAAATAAACACACGGTAACAAGACACACGATCACGTTTATTGAAGATGATTAATAGGAAGCATAAGAAGGTATGAATACTCGTACAAGACAAATGATAGAAATGAACAACTAGCATTAGTGGATCTGGATGGAGCCTAGTCTCCCACTTCCAACGTTCAGGTATACTCTTCTGATCACTGGCTTGGTTCGCAAGTTTATATACTGGAAGACATCAATGTTACTTATAGATTCAATTTCACTAATTAGATTTATTACTGGCAGTTCTGGTGCACAAGTAGTAGTTCACAGACTAGAATTAGACACGCGTATTTTTAGAGCACGGGAATTCTAGTAACCTCAGGGGGGTACTGATCTAAGTTTTATATTCTTATAGCAGAAATACGTAGAACACAAATCAGTGGGTGAACGTTAGATATCACTAGGGTTTTACTTCTATGTAATAATATCTGAATAGGGGTAATTACGAGAGTTAATGTCGCCTGTTAATTAATGAACACTGATACGCTTAGCACTTCCCAATAGAATGGTTGTATATGAATTATACTGGGGCAAAGATATAGCCACTTCATAGAAAGATTAATAAGTGAGTCTCTAATTAGTACTGTAACACGGTAGTACTAATAAAGTGAATCTTGGGTAGTATTTGGTTGGTCTGGTCCTGGTTATCTTGCGTCCGTGATGTTGGGGGCTAACGACTGGTTCCGCGGCCGTCCAGGGGGTTCATATGTAGGAAGTTCTCAAGACGGATCTCTTGGCGATCGTTGCTGGCTACATGCTTATATACCCACTGGTGTGTGAAGGTTATAAGGTGCACGAAGATTTCTTGTACGTGGACAGATGCTTCTATCTCAAATCTGCCACGGAGTCTGCCGGCTCTGGAACTCAAATCTCAGGAACAACACAAGGGCAGAGCTAGAGGTCAACTTAAGGGGGCCAGCCACTGGTTGGTGTCTATCTTTCAACTGATTTTACTGGGGGTGGGAGCTGGGTTTATAGGCTCGGTTTTGGACCCTGTAGGCCATAGGGATCTCGAGTCTTATGGAATTATTTGAGCTCTCAATAGATACGGGGACTAGGTAAGGTGGTGATTACTGTTGTGGCACATGGCTATAGGGAGCCTTCATAATTTGATATAACTGAGCCTTAGTAAGAAGTACTATTTTGGCTATACTGGAAGTATTGAGGGGAGGGAGACTGGATCTACTTTGCGAGGAGGACTGGGACAGCTTTGATAGGAACGTCTCTCTTATATTGCTCAGTCTTCATTCTATTGTATAGCTGAGGTGCTAATTTGATTATCCGAGTATGCAAGAAAGGTGAATGGGTTATTGTGGGTTAATAGAGGTTAGTAAAGGGGTTAGTCATGCATGGTTAGTTCATTGATAGGAAGAATTCCTGTGCTACCTGGCAATGACCCGGAAGTCAAAACACGGGTCAGGTATACCTCCGCAGGGGTGGGGGTCTCCCTCCTCGGGTGGGTAAAAAGGGGAGGTGCGCGCCCTCTCTCTGTGATGGTCGTCCGGCGGCTGTGGCTAGGGGCTTGCCATATCACAAGTGTTTGTAATAACCCTCTGTTTATGAGACAGATGTGGATGTTCGTAATACCAAAACCGAAGGTGCCTTGACTAGCTGGTTTAATCAGTTGGGTTGTTAATTGCATGGTTTGCTGGATGTGGTGGAGACTGGGTTGCTAACTCTGCCACATTTATCTGGAAGTATGGCAATAGAAGTTAGTCACTGGCGAGGCGGCTAGCCTCGCACTGACGATCATTTGGTACAGGGTTGTGAAGGGGTTGTGAGGGAATAGATGGCATGCAAAGGGTTAGTAAAGTTCTAATGTTGTTCCGTCCTACTAAGGGAAGGTAGGCTGGATAGGAGTATATATATAAAAGTTTGGAGAATGTTACCAATGGAAAAATCAAGGATATTCAGGAGGTATGGTGGAGAGGCTAGGTCGGAAAGGAGTCGAGGAGCGTGGGGTGTTAATGAGAGGGAGAGGGTTCAGGGGGCTACGTGGAAGTTTGACCCTAAGGTCTCCGGGCGTAGGGGTACGTGGCATTAGACTACAGTTGATATTGGAGTTTGGGGGTTAATGACAGGGAAAGTATGTTAGCCAAATGCTACTGGGGGATGCGCAATACGGGGTGGTATATGAGTCTGGAAAGGATAGAATCATGTGGACTGTGGGGAAGAGGAGGTTAACTGTAGGTGTGTGCTTGACTGTGGGTCAAAGTAGGGAAAAACATGGTGTATTATTACTCGTCAATACGATGGTTATGGATACTGTTAATCTGACACTATTTCTTGCTGATCTAGTTGTTCCTGGGAACTGCGTTTTCTATGATATATACACCAAAGAAAACGACAGTTCGTAGGGTTAACTTCGGTATTGTTTCGTGGTGAAAATGCGTCGAGACAATGGTAACAGAGGGTTGTATATACAATCTCTGGTTGGGGTAAGAATTAAAGTTACTGCATGGTGGCTAACATCTTCAGTCATTGCTGGCTAGGTCTTACAGGAACAATGGTTCTATATACACTGGTGTACCCGTGGGTATCATAGTTTCTTATCAATTAGGACACGGGGTTTTAACATACTACTTCTCGGATGGAAGAACATACATAGATTTATGGGGGCGGTTGGTCTTCAGAAACTTAGTCTGGCAAGACAAGGTATTTTAAGGGGGTGAACATATTACTTCTCGGATGGAAGAACATACATAGATTTATGGCTGTCTGAACTGGTTGGCATTGGCTCAACCTAGGGACAGGGCATGGGTGTATTAAATGAATGTGTATTCATGTTCATCATCATGTACAGTAGGTAGAGTCTGGCGGGTAAGAGGTGTAGGACACGAAGCAAAATAGAGTAGTGTGGACTGTGGATACGAAGGAGGTGATTGGAAGACGTATAACAATTGTGGAAAAGTAAATGGAAGAGATGAACACAATGGCGGATAAAGATAACTAACCTAAGGATTGAATACATAGATTTATGGCTGTCTGAACTGGTTGGCATTGGCTCAACCTAGGGACAGGGCATGGGTGTTTTAACCTTGGAGGAACATACATAGATTTATGGGGCGATTGGTCTTCAGAAACTTAGTCTGGCAAGACAAGGTATTTTAGGGTATGTTGATATTGACATCCTAACTTAGGGACAGGGCATGGGTGTATTAACTTTAAGGTGTATTTATGTTCATCATCATGTAGGTAGAGGTGTAGGACACGAGGGGTAGTGTATACGCGAGGTGTGGGAAAGGTCAGCGTTTAGAAGGGGTAGGCAGGTGTGGTTTGGAGCTGCTTAACCCTGCGGGCTTCGGCCTGTCTAAAGTGGTTGGGCTTAGCACTTCCTAATGGAATGGTTATATATGAATTATACTGGGGCAAAGATATAGCCACTTCATAGAAATATTAATAAGTGAGTCTCTAAATAGCACTGTAATACTGTAGCACTGATAGAGTGAATCTTGGGTAGTATTTGATTGGTCTGGTCCTGGTTATCTTGCGTCCGTGATGTTGGGGGCTAACGACTGGTTCCGCGGCCGTCCAGATGGTCCATATGTAGAAAGTTCTCAAGACGGATCTCTTGGCGATCGTTGCTGGTTACACTCTTATATACCCTCTGGTTTCTAGACCTGAATCACAGATATTAGGATCTTCCTGTCAATCTGGATCGGAATTAACGCCAAGCGCATCTCACGTCGATCGCTCAGCTTCCCGGTCTGTATGAAGGTTATAAGGTGCACGTAGATTTCCTTTACGTGGACAGATCCTTCTATCTAAATCTGCCACGGAGTCTGCCGGCTCTGGAACTCAATTCTCAGGAACAAACAATGATAGAGCTAGAGGTCAACTCAAGGGACCAACCACTGGTTGGTGTCTATCTTTCAACTGATTTTACTGGGGGCTGGAGCTTGGTTTATAGGTTCGGTTTTGGACCCTGTAGGCAATAGGGATCTCGACTATTCTCGAGTTTTGATGGACTTATTTGAGCTCTCAATTGATACGGGAACTAGGTAAGGTGGTGATTACTGTTGTGGCACATGGCTGTATGGAGCCTTCATAATGTGATATAACTGAGCCTTAGTAAGAGGTACTATTTTGGCTATACTGGAAGTATTTAGGGGAGAGAGACTGGATCTACTTTGCGAGGAGGTTTGGGACATCTTTGATAGGAGCGTCTCTCTTAGATTGCTCAGTCTTCATTCTATGGTATAGCTGAGGTGCTAATTTGGTTATCGGAGTATGCAAGAAAGGTTAATGGATTATTGTGGGTTAATAGAGGTTAGTAAGGGTGTTAGTCATACATGGTTAGTTCATTGATAGGAAGAATTCCTGTGCTACCTGGTAATGACCCGGAAGTCAAAACAGGGGTCAGGTATACCTCCGCAGGGGTAGGGGTCTCCCTCCTCGGGTGGGTGAAATGGGTAGGTGCGCGTCCTCTCTCTGTGATGGTCGTCAGGGCGGCTGTGGCTGGGGGCTTTCCATATTACAAGTGTTTGTAATAACCCTCTGTTTATGAGACAGATTTGGTAATACCAAAACCGAAGGTGCCTTGATCAGCTGGTTTAATTGGTTGGGTTGTTAATTGCATGGGTTGTTAGATGTGGTGGAGACTGGGTTGCTAATTCTGCCACATTTATCTGGAAGTATGGCAATAGAAGTTAGTCACTGGCGAGGCGGCTAGCCTCGCACTGACGATCATTTGGTACAGGGTTGTGAGGGAATAGATGGCATGCAAAGGGTTAGTAAAGTTCTAATGGTGTTCCTTCCTACTGGGGGAAGGTAGGCTGGATAGGAGTATATATACAAAAGGTTTGAGAATGTTAGTAACGGAAAAGTTAAGGATATTCAGGGGGTATGGTGGAGAGGCTAGGTTAGGAGGGAGTTGAGGAGTGTGGGGGGTTAACGAGAGGGAGAGGGTTAAGGGGGGCTACGTGGAAGTTTGACCCTAAGGTCTCTGGGTGTAGGGGTGGCATTAGGCTACAGTTGGTATCTTAGACAGGGGGTTACCGACAGGGAAGGTAGGGTAATCAAACGCTACCGGGGGATGAGCAATAGATGGTGGTATATGAGTCTGGAAATTATAGAATCATGTGGACTGTGGGGAAGATGAGGTTAGCTGTAGGTGTGTGCTTGACTGTGGATAAAAGTAGAGAAAAACATAGTGTACTATTACTCGTCAATACGAGGGGTTATGGACACTATTAGTCGACACGATTTCTTGCTGATCTAGTTGTCCCCGGGAATTGCGTTTTCTATGAAATATATACCAAAGAAAGCGGCAGTTCGTAGGGGTAGCTTCGTTATTGTTTCGTGGCAGATATGCGTCGAGACAATGGTAAAAGAGGGTTATCTATACAATCTCTGGTTAGAATTGGGCAATACAGGAACAATGGAATTTCCTATACCATCTCGTCTGTGCAGGAATATAGTTACTGGATTGCTCGCGGCATCTTCAGTCGTGAGATCTGGCAAGATAGGGCAGGCGTAATGGTTGCACGATGGTGTACCCATGGGTATTATAGTTTCTTATCAATTATGACATGGGGGTTAATGTTATTACTTCTCGGATGGAAGAACATACATAGATTTATGGGGGCGGTTTGTCTTCAGAAACTTAGTCTGGCAAGACAAGGTATTTTAGGGGGTTAACACATTACTTCTCGGATGGAAGAACATACATAGATTTATGGGGGTGGTTGGTCTTCAGAAACTTAGTCTGGCAAGACAGGGGTTACCATATTACATCTCGGATGGAAGAACATACATAGATTTATGGAGGCGGTTGGTCTTCAGAAACTTAGTCTGGCAAGACAAGGTATTTTAGGGTATGTTGATATTGATATCTTAACTTAGGGACAGGGCATGGGTGTATTAAATTAAGGTGTATTCATTTTCATCATCATGTAGGTAGAGTCTGGCGGGTAAGAGGTGTAGGACACGAGGGGTAGTGGATACGCGAGGTGGGGGAAGGGTCAGTGGTTAGAAGCGATAGGCAGGTGTGGTTTGGAGCTGCTTAGCCCTGCGGGCTTCGGCCTGTCTGAACTGGTTGGCTTGGTCACCTGGTCCTTTCGTTCTGTGGGCCTTTCCTTCGGGTGTTTCTGTTCCTGTTTCTTTGTTGTTCTCGCTCGTGGCTTCCGTGGTGGGCTTCTTGTTCTGGGGCATTTTACTTCCCTCTCCTTCGTTGTAGGCTCGTCCTCGAGCCTCAAGGGTGAAGTAAAGAGAAGTATAGTCATGGTGGGTCATTTGGAGGGTGTGTAGAAGGTCCCACCAGGCAAGAGAGCGAGGGTCAGGTTTCTTGTGCAGGTCTATGTAGACCTGTAGGAATGTGTCTTCGGTGTTGTGGAGGGCGGCTGCCCGGGCTTGATGTGGCCGTTGTAGACGGGCTAAGCGTCCTGTGGACGTTTTTAATTTAATATGTCTTATGAACGGTGTGTATTCGTCCTCAGTGGGGGTAGGGACGGGAGCGACGAATGGTGTGGATGTGTTCATGGTGGAGGTCAGGTATTGAGTGAGGTGTGTGGGACTGACAGGAGGCCTCTTCAGTGTGGTGAAGGGGTTAACAACTGAAGGGGAGGGACTAACACGTGAAGGCGGAGCTGGGGGTGAAGGGGGGATATGAGTCTGGGGTTTTTGGGGTTGTCTTGGGTGGTGTTGCAGGCTGGGAAAATATATGGAGGCAATGTGCAATATTGGTTTAGGTAAGGTGCGTGATGGAGGTGTGTGAGAAAGAGGGGGTGTGTGTGTTGTGTGGCTTGGGCTTTTAGTGGAAGAAAGGAGTTTGTTTTTACATAACTGTCTTCAAATCTGATGGGTCTATTGATGATTCTACCTTTGGAGGTTCTGGTGGGAAGGTAGATTTTTGTAGTGGGACTTGAGTCGCTCGACGATGTTTTATATTGAGGGGAAGAACGCTTTACAGGTGGAGGGCATTTAGTGGGGGTGATGTAGGGGGTTATTCGAGAGGTAGATGCGTGTGGAGGTTTTTGTCGAGTGAGGGTGGTAGGAGAAATGGGAGAGGATTGGGTGGGGGTATTGATGGGGGTTCTCGGAGGGGCGACTTTGTGGGGGGATTTAAGTGGAGGTCGGGTACGTCAATTTGGAGGGGCTTTGGTTGGGAGTTACTTGTGTGGTAGACGTGGTAGGTGAGGAGGGGTTGGTCGTTGGCATAGGGTAGTCTTTAGGGGGAGGTTGGTTGGTGGTTTTATGTGATGAGGTTGGTTGATGCGTGGGTGGGGTCGCAGGGATAGTGGAGGGGAAAGGGGTGGATGCGGGGGGGGCTAGACGAGTGGGTAGTGAGGGGAGGTTTAATTTGGAGGGTTGGGGGTAGGAAAGTGTGTTGGGTGTGTTCTTTGGTGGGGTTGGTGATTTGATGGTGGTGGAAATTGGTGGTTTTGTGGGAGTTTGGTGGGGGGGGGCAGATCTAGAAGGTCATTCGGGGTGATGAGGTGGGGGTTGAGAGGGGATGAGGTTGAAGGGGAAGGTATTTGCTCTCGTGGGAGGGTGGGGGTGGTTATTTTTGGAATATAGTTAGAGGGGTGATGGTGTTTGCTTGTGATTATTCGTCTTCTTTCCCTTTGTGGAGGAGAATTCGACGAAGAAGAAGAGGAGGAGGAGGATAGTGGTCTGGCAGCTCTACGGAACTTTGTTATCAGGGTGTGTTTTCTGGAGGGTTTAACCTAACAAGTGCACATGGGGGTAATTGGAAACGTCCCCCTGTGCTGACGTATTTGAGGTGTTTCCGTCACTAAAATATTCATTGTACCATTAATAGCATTAATACTTATCCATATGCGCCTATTATGGGTTGATTATAAAGGTATTAACCTGAAACAACAATAAAACGAGTGAAAACAGCGTTTGGATGGTCAAAATCGGAGATATAGCCCGCGAGTTGTATAATGTATGGGTGAGGCAAGCTGCTTTCCCGCCAATTTCCCCCAAGGCCACTGAGACACAGTCGATCGATACTCTCTCTCTCTCTTGCATTCGCTTGCTATCAGTGATGACCACACCCTGCAACCGGATTTCTAATGTTAGCACGAAAATATACCTCAGAATAAGGGAATAACAGGGAAAATAGGTGATAACTGAAGGAGAGGAGGAAAGTGGGGAAGGAGGGGAGGTAGAGGACTGAGATTTTGCATGGCCCAGGGGCAAAAAAAAAAAATAAAATAAAAAATAAATAAAAATTTGATGTCAAAAGTTGATTTTTTTTTTCACTCACTCTTAAGAGTCTCCCCGCAGTCCGCCGGGGGAACTCTTAAGAGTCTCCCCGCAGTTCCCGGGTTAAAGGATTTCAGTCGTGGGCGTGAGGTGACTGGGGTAGATTGTGTGGTGCGGTTGGGTGTGTACTTGGTTTTAGGTGGGGGTGGTGGTTTTCTTACAGTGGTGCCTGGTGGAGGTACTTCAGGGCTAGGCGAGAGGGTTTCTGTTGTGGTCGGGATTGTGGGTGGAGGTTTTCGTACTTTGATATTTTGGGGAGGTACTTGACTATCAGAAGTGAAGGAATTGGTCATGGTGGAGGAAGGTGTGATAGTGGGGGCTTGGGGTTTGTGGAGGTTAGTTTGGGGGGTATGTTGAGGAATGATCGGCAGGTTCTGTGCTGGAGGGTTTAGGCCTTTAGGGGTTTGTAGGGGAACATTCATAGCCTGAGTGGGAGGGGTAGTAGGGGTGTTCAATTCAGGGTCGGATGTGTGGGGTGGGGTAATGTCTTGTGGTTTTAGAGGTTTAAATGCTCGGACGAATCTATTTCTGAACGTGCGAGTCACGCCGTGATAATCAATGATGACTTGATAGGCATTTGGGACTTTGATGATGGTGTAGGGGCCGACATAGCGAGGGCCTAATTTGTTGGTGACAGGGAGGTTGGCTACCATTACGGTGTCATGGATGGCGAAAGGGTTTTTATCATCGGGGTTATCATTTTTGGTGTCTTGACAGGTTTGGGCGGTATGGAGGGTGTTTTGCAGATGTTGCAATGGGTCAATTGTGGAGGTGTTGGAGGGGAGGTGAGCGTGATGGTGGAACGGCAGTAACAGGGGGGGTACGCCGTAAACACGTTCATGAGGCGAAATACCGTCTTCTCGGGGACAGGTGTTCATGCCCCATTGTATCATTTTTATCTGTGATGGCCAGTCTGAGGTGTTAAGAGCAATCATTTTGGTACGTAACTGGTTGTTGATGGTGCGATGGCTGCGTTCGCATATAGCATTTCCTTGAGGCCAGTACGGGGATGAGTGTTTGATCTTAATACCGCATTGTTGGGTGAACTGGTGCCAAACGTGTCCACTAAATTCGGGGGCATTGTCGGATAGAAGAGCAAGGGGAAGGCCGAATATAGGGAACACTTCTGTGGCAAGCAATTAACTCCCGTCCACTCACCAACTCTCTGCAATCTCTCTCTCTCCGCCGCAATGTTGCATCTCTCTCGCTATTCTATCGCTACTATAATAATCAGTGTTCCTCAGAGCTATCCCAGTGCATACCACCTCCTTTACGTAGGGCACGTGGTACCCGTCTTGCAACTCAATCCCACCCCTACTCTGTGCAACTCTCCAACCCAAGAGTGAAACGTTACTCTCAAACTTTCTTCTACTCAACAGCTGAGCTCTGGAACTCTCTCCCAGAATCAGTCTTTCCCTCTTCCTATGACTTAAATTGCTTCAAACTCCGTGTGTCCAGGCATTTTGGCTCGAACGTCCCTTGATTTTGGCCCTGTCAC
Organism: Paralithodes platypus; assembly: GCA_032716605.1. Classification (NCBI taxonomy): domain Eukaryota; kingdom Metazoa; phylum Arthropoda; class Malacostraca; order Decapoda; family Lithodidae; genus Paralithodes; species Paralithodes platypus. Next base: position 923,678 of record CM064519.1, read on the forward strand.
TCTTTCAACTATGGGGGAGGCACTCGCTATAGGCAGTTATGCCTTTTGCCTCCCTCAATCACATAGAAAAAAAAAAAAAACAAAAAAAAAAAAGCAGTGTGGCGACGGTGGTGGCTGTGTGGTCTTTAACTGGGCAGGCTATTAAAAAATTTGAATATACGTCAACAAATGTGACGATATAGCGATTGCCAGCGTAAGAAGGAAACGGGCCCATGATGTCGAGGGATAGGACTTGGAACGGTTTGTTGGCAGAAATGGTACCAGCTGGGCCTGGGGTGCATGATCTATCCTTCCCCAATAAACAAGGTTTGCAGGATTCTGTCACGCGTTGTGCAATCTTGGAGGGGTTGGGGGTCCAGTACTGATCCGCGAAGATTTTTAACATCTTCTTTTGTCCAAGGTGTATGCCGTTTCCCTCGTGGATGGCAATCATGTAGTAGTGGGCAATGGAGGGGTCTAGGACTATGTGACCGGAGTCTGTGGCAAGTTGATCTCCCCAGCGAGTCAGTTTCTTGAAGTTTTTTATCGGTATCCAGGGTGGTCTGATCCTTGTTTCCCAAGATTGAATTAGTGAGGGGGCTGGGGGGGGAATTATGTTGGTTGATGGGGGTATGTAAGAGCTCAGTGTTTTGTAAGGCGGCTAGGTTGGTGGGGGGGTCTTTCGGTACGGGCAAACATGACAGGGCGTCTGCATTGGTGTGAAGTTTACCTGGACGATACTGTATTGTAAAATCGTAGTCCTCTAGTGTCTCTCTCCAGCGTACCAAGATGCCTGAGTTGGTTTCGCACCTACGCAACCATTGCAAAGATTGATGGTCGGTTATTATATCTAGTTTCGCGCCCAACACAAATGACCTGAAGTGGTTGAGCGCCCAAATGATCCCTAGGCACTCTCTCTTGGTGGCTGCATAATTCTGTTGGGCTTGGTTGAGTGTGGAGCTGGCATACGCTATCACATGTTCCTCTCCGTCTCTTACTTGAGCTAAAACTGCACCAATGGCGTACAGAGATACGTCGGTATAAAGACGGAAAGGTTTATGGTAATCAGGGAAAGCGACAATAGGGGATTGGATCAGCTTTTGTTTCAAAGTGTTAAAAGCGAGGTCTCTTTCAGGTGTCCAGGTGAATGTGGTGTCCTTGTGGGTGAGTTGGTGGAGGGGTCTGGCTATTGCGGCAAAGTGTGGGACGAAACGTCTGTAGTATGTGGCTAAACCTAGAAAAGAACGTACTCCTTTAACGGTGGTGGGTGGGGGTTGGTTTTGTATGGCTTGAAGTTTCTTGGGGTCTGGTGCAATGCCATGTTCAGATATTACGTGGCCGAGGAAATCTACCTTATTTCGTGTAATCTCGCATTTTGAGGGTTTCAATTTCAGCCCGGCGGCTCGGATTCTTTGAAGAACTTGTTTCAACCTGAGGAGGTGTTCTTCCCAGGTTTGTGAGTATACAATGATATCGTCTAGATACGCTAGGCAGCTTTCCCAGGTAAGGCCATGTAATACCGCTTCCATCAAACGGGAGAAAGTGGCGGGTCCGTTGCAGAGGCCAAAAGGTAGGACGTTAAATTCGTAGTGGTGGCCACCACTAGTGGAGAATGCTGTATTTTCTTGGTCCTCTGCCTTGATGGGCACTTGCCAATACCCTGCTTGCAAGTCGAAGGTAGTGAACCATCTGGATCCGTATAGGGAGTCAAGGGAATCGTCTATCCTGGGTAATGGCGTAGCGTCCTTAATGGTTACGTCATTCAATCTCCTGTAATCTACGCAAAAACGGGTTGACCCATCTTTCTTTTTTACTAGGACAACAGGGGAAGACCAGGGGCTGATGGACGGGGTAGCAATTCCGGCCTCTAACATCTCTTGGACTTGGCGTTCCTCTTCCTGGCGTTGTATGGGATTTTTTCTACGAGATGGTTGTTTTATGGGGGGGCCTGTGGTGTTAATGATGTGTTGTTCAACATCGGTCTGTCCTATTTCAGTGGGTTGTTGGGCAAATACGTCACTGAACTCTAGCAATAGTTCGTACATGCTGTGTTTTTGGTGGTCGGATAATGTGTCAGGGAGAGGGTAATTTGAGACTGGTATGGGTTTCATTGGAATCTATGGGGAGGTCATCAAATGTTTCGAGGTCTCCTATGATGAGGCCTTTTGGTAATGTCAGGGATTCTTCAGAGATATTGGCCACTAGAATGTGGTTTATGCGAGCGGAAATGATGGCGGGTTGTAGGAGGCAACAATTGGGGTCGGTGGACGTGGTAGTGGGGGAAAATATCATGTGAGTTTGGGGTATGGGTCGAAGGTTAACCCATTTTTGATGGCGGGGGGGAATTTGACATTTATCTTGAACTACAGCTGGGCTAATGATGGTGGGGGACCGACTGGTGAGCAGGTGCTCGGTACGCATGAGGGGGGGGGGGGAATCACTTTGGTGGGGGTCACGTGTGAGGGGGGGATTAACGGCGCGTGTGGGAGGATCAGAGTGGTGAGGTGTGAGTGATTTAGAAAACGGAATTTGTTGGTGGGACTGTGGAGGGTTGGTGGGGGAAGAGTTAGGCATAGAACATGGGTTATTGGTGGAGGACTGATGTACTGATTTGTGGTTGTTAAAAGGACGAATTTGGGGAGTTTTGTCGGTGGCAGTGACGGTTTGTGTAGAGGTTATATGGGATTGGTGGGTTTGTCTGTCATGAGGGGGTGAGTCAAGTGTGGGGTTTTAAAGTTTTGTAGGGGTGTGAATTGTGTGGGGGTGGAAGGGAGCTACTGACGGAAAGCTGTCACAAGAGAAATTTTGTTGGTGGTGGAATAGCTGAGCATTTCTGGGGGCATGGGGAAAACATTGTTGGGTACATAGGTCGGCATTTTCCCTGGAAACATGTGTACATAAATATTTGGTAGAATGGTTTTTACATACATAAGTCTGTCCTGGAAACATGGGAGGATTGATCCTGGACAGAGTTAGGAGAAATGGGGGGGTTTACATCATTGAGTTGCTTGGACTTGTCTTCTTTCGTTTGCTGAGGCATTTTTTCAACGGAATGAGTGATATTTTGAGAGAACTCGGGGCAAGTTTAGGGGTTTAGGAGTTACCTTAGTGCTAGCTGCAACTTGGTAATCTTGACTCAGAGTTTGTTGAGGGTGGAGGTGTTTTTTCTTTTTGTGAACTAGTTTCTGCGTGATGGGTTTGTCAGAGGCTTTGGGTTGGATTTTTTTTTTGAATGAGATCAGCCTCTGGCCGCAGTCAACCTGGGCCTGGAGTTTTTGAAGGAGGTCAAGTCCAAGGAAACCATCGTAATGTTTACAGTGGGAGGAAAATACTGTGAACGGATGATAACAACGGGCATGGGGGGCAGGAGTAGTTACTGACAGGGGCAAAGTGTCTCCTAGGAGATTTAAGTAGGTATCAGCAGCTGAGAATAGTTCTGCTTTGGTAGGTAACAAGGGGCCAAATAGTCGGTGGTGTTGATCATAATAAGACTTGAACAAACATGACTTAGCAGCTCCCGTGTCGATTAACAAGCGGACAGGAATGTCCTTGATTTTGGCCATGTAGTAAATGGGGGCAGTGCGATCAGTTATGGCGTCCCCCGCCGAGGCCATCGTGGGCGGGGGATACTTTAAAAATCCTGGGGGTCGGTATCTACCTCCTCCAGGGTTTCCTCGGTATCGTCTGAGGTCATGATATGGGCTATGTCTTCGGTGTGCATTTCCTCCATTTCTTCCTCTTGTCCCCACTCCTCTTCATTTACAGAAATGCGAGGAGTAAAGGGGCGAGGTTTGGCAGAGTCACGAATTTGATGGAGGGCACACTTAGCACTACAGGCAGGGAAATCTTAGGGGTTGATAATCACTAATGTAGGGTTCTTACTTTGGTAGGTGTTGTAGGTTTTGTTCCGGTTGAAGATTCTGCGTGGCTGGGTAGGTTGGAACCGGGGCCTACTGGGTTGGGGCTTGCCGGAAGGGTAGGTAGGTTTGTTGTGGAAGGATGAGGATGGGTAGGCATTCTTGGAGTTGAAGGTTTGAGCCTTGGGGTTTTGGTTGTCGAGGTGCTGCGGGTATGTGGGGAACCTCTTGATTACAGCGATTTGGGTGGGTGTTTCTGTGTGCACGGCCAAAATACGTCGGATCGTGATGAGATCTTTTTTATATCCGACGAAATCGTGCACACGGAAATGATCCTTTACTGCTGAGGGCAATATTGATACAAGGTTGACCAGAATCTGCTGTTCTTGCTGGATTCTGGTCAATGTGGGGAAAGACACTTTGATATGTTGAGCGATCTTATTCACTGTGGCATCTAGATCGCCTTCGAATTTAGTGTCTTGGAGACGGGTGTGGGCCACGAAAACGCTCAACGAAGGCTTAATGGCCTCTATCACTATTGGGCGAAATTCGTCCCATGTGAGAGCAGGGTGCACTTGGTAGGCAACCAGGGAAACGGCTTTTCCCAGGTGCGTTAATGTCACCGCTATCTTTTCTGCGTCCGTGGTATAAACTAGGTCAAGTACGGGTTTCACTATGTTCATGAACGTTTCGATCTCGTAAGTCTCCCCATCATAATGTGGGATGGGGATGTGAGAACGGTGCGCCATGATGTTATCGTGTTCTGGCTGTTCCAAACTTGCAATGTAATGCAACCTTTTATCCGAATCAAGAACCACCGCTGCCACCAATGTTATGCCCTGTTTTTCTACAGGATTAACTTGGGTAATGTGAGTTCTAACTGACTGGGTATAGAAGGCTGCATGCACAAAACAAGGTATGAGGAATAGAGAACACAAAATAAACGCACGGTAACAAGACACACGATCACGTTTATTGATGTACACACTTCTGTAGTTTTCTTGATGATGATTAATATGAAGCATAAGAAGATATGAATACTCGTACAAGACAAATTATAGAATTGAACAACACTAGCATTAAGTGGATCTGGAGTAGTCTGCCTAGTCTCCCACTTCCAACGTTCAGGTATTAATCTTCTGATCACTGGCTTTATTCACAAGTTTATATACTGGAGACCATAAATGTTACTTATAGATTCATATTCACTATTAGATTTATTACTGGTAGCTCTGGTGCACAAGTAGTAGTTCACAGACTAGATTAGACATGCGTATTTTAGAGCACGGGAATTCTAGTAACCTCAGGGGGGTACTGATCTAAGTTTTATATTCTTGTATCAGAAACACATAGAACGCAAATCAGTGGGCGAACATCAGATATCACTAGGGTTTCACTGCGATGTAATAATATCTGGATATATGAGTAATTACGAGAGTTAATATCGCCTGTTAACCCGGGAACTGCCGGGAGACTCTTAAGAGTTCCCCCGGCGGACTGCGGGGAGACTCTTAAGAGTCAGAGAAAAAAAAAATCAACTTTTGACATCGACAAAAAAAAAAAAAAAAAAAAAAATTGGGCCCCTGGGCCATGCAAAATCTCAGTCCTCTACCTCCCCTCCTTCCCCACTTTCCTCCTCTCCTTCAGTTATCACCTATTTTCCCTGTTATTCCCTTATTCTGAGGTATATTTTCGTGCTAACATTAGAAATCCGGTTACAGAGTGTGGTCATCACTGATAGCAAGCGAATGCAAGAGAGAGAGAGAGAGTATCGATCGACTGTGTCTCAGTGGCCTTGGGGGAAATTGGCGGGAAAGCAGCTTGCCTCACCCCTACATTATACAACTCGCGGGCTATATCTCCGATTTTGACCATCCAAACGCTGTTTTCACTCGTTTTATTGTTGTTTCAGGTTAATACCTTTATAATCAACCCATAATAGGCGCATATGGATAAGTATTAATGCTATTAATGGTACAATGAATATTTTAGTGACGGAAACACCTCAAATACGTCAGCACAGGGGGACGTTTCCAATTACCCCCATGCGCACTTGTTAGGTTAATTAATAAACACTGATACGCTTAGCACTTCCTAATGGAATGGTTATAAATGAATTATACTGGGGCAAAGATATAGCCACTTCATAGAAATATTAATAAGCGAGTCTCTAAATAGCACTGTAATACTGAAGCACTGATAGAGTGAATCTTGGGTAGTATTTGATTGGTCTGGTCCTGGTTATCTTGCGTCCGTGATGTTGGGGGCTAACAACTGGTTCCGCGGCCGTCCAGATGGTCCATATGTAGAAAGTTCTCAAGACGGATCTCTTGGCGATCGTTGCTGGTTACACTCTTATATACCCTCTGGTTTCTAGACCTGAATCACAGATATTAGGATCTTCCTGTCAATCTGGATCGGAATTAACGCCAAGCGCATCTCACGTCGATCGCTCAGCTTCCCGGTCTGTATGAAGGTTATAAGGTGCACGTAGATTTCCTTTACGTGGACAGATCCTTGTATCTAAATCTGCCACGGAGTCTGCCGGCTCTGGAACTCAATTCTCAGGAACAAACAATGATAGAACTAGAGGTCAACTCAAGGGACCAACCACTGGTTGGTGTCTATCTTTCAACTGATTTTACTGGGGGCTGGAGCTTGGTTTATAGGTTCGGTTTTGGACCCTGTAGGCAATAGGGATCTCGAGTTTTGATGGACTTATTTGAGCTCTCAATTGATACGGGAACTAGGTAAGGTGGTGATTACTGTTGTGGCACATGGCTGTATGGAGCCTTCATAATGTGATATAACTGAGCCTTAGTAAGAGGTACTATTTTGGCTATACTGGAAGTATTTAGGGGAGAGAAACTGGATCTACTTTGCGAGGAGGTTTGGGACATCTTTGATAGGAGCGTCTCTCTTAGATTGCTCAGTCTTCATTCTATGGTATAGCTGAGGTGCTAATTTGGTTATCGGAGTATGCAAGAAAGGTTAATGGGTTATTGTGGGTTAATAGAGGTTAGTAAGGGTGTTAGTCATACATGGTTAGTTCATTGATAGGAAGAATTCCTGTGCTACCTGGCAATGACCCGGAAGTCAAAACAGGGGTCATGCAGGTATACCTCCGCAGGGGTAGGGGTCTCCCTCCTCGGGTGGGTGAAAGGGGTAGGTGCGCGTCCTCTCTCTGTGATGGTCGTCTGGGCGGCTGTAGCTGGGGGCTTGCCATATTACAAGTGTTTGTAATAACCCTCTGTTTATGAGACAGATGTGGGTGTTCGTAATACCAAAACCGAAGGTGCCTTGATCAGCTGGTTTAATTGGTTGGGTTGTTAATTGCATGGTTTGTTGGATGTGGTGGAGACTGGGTTGCTAACTCTGCCACATTTTTCTGGAAGTATGGCTGTTATGCCCTGTTTTTCTACAGGTTTAACTTGGGTAATGTGAGTTCTAAATTGACTGGGTATATAAGGCTGCATGCACAATACAAGATATGAGGAATAGAGAACACAAAGAAACACATGGTAGCAAGTTACATGATCACGTTTATTGATATACCACTGCAGAATACTTGTGTAAGACAATATAATAGAATTGAACAACACTAGCATAAGTGGATCTGGATGGAACCTAGTCTCCCACTTCCAACGTTCAGGTATTAATCTTCTGATCACTGGCTTTGATTTCACAGGTTTATATACCGAAGACCATCAATGTTACTTATGGATTCATATTCACTGTTAGATTTATTACTGGTAGCTCTGGTGCACAAGTAGTAGTTCACAGACTAGATTAGACACACGTATTTTAGAGCACGGGAATTCTAGTAACCTCAGGGGGTACTGATCTAAGTTTTATATCCTTGTCTCAGAAATACATAGAACGCAAATCAGTGGGCGAACGTTAGATATCACTAGAGTTTTAATATCTGAATAAGGTAATTACGAGAGTCAAGGTCGCCTGTTAATTAAAGAGCACTGATCGCTTAGTACGTCCCAAATGGAATGGTTAAGTATGAATTACACTGGGCAAGGTCTTAGCCACTTCGTAGAAATATTAATTAGTGAATCTAAAACAGCACAGTAATATGTAGTACTGCTAAAGGGAATCTTGGGTAGTATCTGATGGGTCTGGTCCTGGTTATCTTGCGTCCATGATGTTGGGGGCTAACGACTGGTTCCGCGGCCGTCCAGGGGGGCCATATGTGTGAAGTTCTTCAATACGTGGGCAGGTCCTTCTATCCAAATCTGCCACGGAGTCTGCCGGCTCTGGGATCTCACTCCGGAACAACACAAGGGCAGAGCTAGAAATTAACTGCAGGGTAGTGACCCCTGGTTGGTGTCTAGCTTTCAACTGATTTGACTGGGGGCGGGAGTTAGATTTATAGGCTCGGTTCTGGACCCTGTAGACAGTAGGGATCTCGAGTCTTATGGACTTAATTGAGCTCTCATTAGATATGGGGACTAGGTAAGATGGTATTTACAGTTGTGGCACAGGGCGATAGGAAGCCTTTATATTTTCATATAACTGAGCCTTAGTAAGAGGTACTATTTTGGCTATACTGGACGCATTTAGGGGAGAGAGACTGGATCTACTTTGCGAGGAGGATGGGGACAGCTGTGATAGGAGCGTCTCTCTAGATTGTTCAATCTTCATTCTATGGTATAGCTGAGGTGCTAATTTAGTGATCAGAGCATGCAAGAAAGGTAAATGGTTTATTGTGAGGTAATAGAGGTTAGTAAAGGTGTTAGTCATTCATGGTTAGTTCATTGATAGGAAGAATTCCTGTGCTACCTGGCAATGACTCGAAAGTCAAAACAGGGGCCAGGTATACCTCCGCGGGGGTGGGGGTCTCCCTCCTCGGGTGGGCAAAAAGGGGGAGCTGGGCGCCCTCTCTCTGATATAGTCGTCCGGCGGCTGTGGCTAGGGGCTTGCCATATCACCAGTGTTTGTAATAACCTTCTGTATGAGACAGATGTGAGTGTCTTTAATACCAAAACCGAAGGTGCCTTAGCTAGCTGGTTTTACTCGGCTGGTTGTTAATTGTAGGGTTTGCTGGATATGGTGGAGACTTTGCTAACTCTGCCACATTTATCTGGAAGTATGGCAATAGAAGTTAGTTACTGGCGGGGCGGCTAGCCTCGCACCGACGACCATTGGGTGCAGGGTTGTGAATGTGTTGTAAGAGAATAGATGGCATGCAAGGGGCTAGTAAAGTTCTAATGTTGTTCTGGCCTACTAAGTGAAGGTAGGCTGGATAGGAGTATATATATAAAAGGTTGGAGAGCGTTAGTAACGGACAATTCAAGGATCTTCAAGAGGTATGAGAGAGAGGCTAGGTCGGACAAGAGTCGAGAAGCGCGGGTGTCTTAATGAGAGGGGGGGGGGGGGGGAGAGTTCAAGGGCTACAGGGAAATTTTGCCCCTAAGGTCCCTGGGCGTGGGGGTGGCATTAGGCTACAATTGATATGGAAGTTGAAAAAGGCAGTAGAATACGTTAGCCAAATGCTACCGGGGAATGCAACTATGGGGTGGTATAGGAGTCTGGAAAAGATAGAGTTATGTGATCAGTCCGAGGGTTATGGATACTATTAGTTGGCCCTGGGAACTGCGTTTTCTATTAAATATAAATATCAACAACAGCGGCAGTTCGTAGGGGTACTTAGTTATTGTTTCGGGGTACTTATGACAGATACTGATAACCAGGTTATCTTATATAATCTCTGGTTGGGGTAAGAGGTGTAAGACACGAAGTAAATTGGCGTATGTGGACTGTGGATACGAAGGAGGCAAGGGGAAGACGTATGACAATTGTGGAAAGTAAATGGAAAAAAGGTGAACACAATGGCGGATAAAATACTTAACCTAAAGGATTGCATACATCGATGAACGATGACATTATAGTCGTCGTCCTAATAAGGTGATGAAACCTGGTTGATCTGTACTTGGCACAATACGACACAATGACACTGCCGCTATGTCGCATCAATGCTGGTGGCAGTTAATATTATAGACTTAGTTACTAGAGGAACAATGCAAGGGGCGACTGAGCACGGGTTACACATATCTATACTCGTCATGGAAAATGATATAAGAGGTCTAGGGACAAGCGTGGGTGTTTGAACTTCTAAGATATATAACATCTACTTCTCGGATGCAAGAACATACATAGATATAATTATATAGATATAATTATGTCTCTCCCGGAAATAAAATCAGTCTAAATTCAACCCCTCTCAAACCACAACCCTGCCTGCCCAGACCCCCCCCACCATCTCCCTATCAAATCCCCACACCCCAAACCTCCAAACCACCCGATCATAGTAAACTCTCAACCTTCAGCCTTACTCACCCTTCCCCAAACCCCACTCACGACCACAACTCTCTACACAATTCAACCCCTCCCCAGCACCAACCTCTTCCGCAACGGAAGAGGTTGGTGCTGGGGAGGGGTTGAATTGTGTAGAGAGTTGTGGTCGTGAGTGGGGTTTGGGGAAGGGTGAGTAAGGCTGAAGGTTGAGAGTTTACTATGATCGGGTGGTTTGGAGGTTTGGGGTGTGGGGATTTGATAGGGAGATGGTGGGGGGGGGGGGGTCTGGGCAGGCAGAGTTGTGGTTTGAGAGGGGTTGAATTTAGACTGATTTTATTTCCGGGAGAGACATGGATGGGATTTCGAGGAGTGGTTGAAGTTGAGAGGTTGATTATGTTGTTTGGGGCGAGAGAGAGAGTATTTTGGGGTTTAGCCAAGGTGGAAAAAGTTTTGTGGTTGGATTGGGATGGGAGTGGTATTTCGTCGAGCGGGATCTTTGGGGGGGGAATTTGGGGCGGGTGGGGTAACGGTGAAGAGGGGGAGGTTGAAAGTTTAGCTGGGCTCATGATGGTGGGGGACCGACTGGTGAGCAGGTGTTCGGTACGCATGAGGGGGGGGAAATCACTTTGGTGGGGGTCACGCGTGAGGGGGGGATTAACGGCGCGTGTGGGAGGATCAGAGTGGTGGGGTGTGTCGGTGGCAGTGACGGTTTGCTTAGAGGTTATCTGGGGTTGGTGGGTTTGTCTGTCATGAGGGGGTGAGTCAAGTGTGGGGTTTTGAAGTTTTTGGGGGGTGTGAATTGTGGGGGGGTGGAAGGGAGCTACTGACGGAAAACTGTCACAAGGGAGATTTTGTTGGTGGGAATTGGTGGAGGTTGAAAGTTTAGCTGGGCTCATGATGGTGGGGGACCGACTGGTGAGCAGGTGTTCGGTACGCATGAGGGGGCGGAATCACTTTGGTGGGAGTCACGCGTGAGGGGGGGATTAACGGCGCGTGTGGGAGGATCAGAGCGGTGGGGTGTGTCGGTGGCAGTGACGGTTTGTTTAGAGGTTATATGGGATTGGTGGGTTTGTCTGTCATGAGGGGGTGAGTCAAGTGTGGGGATTTGAAGTATATTAGGAGTGTGAATTGTGGGGGGGTGGAAGGGAGCTACTGACGGAAAACTGTCACACGGGAAATTTTGTTGGTGGGGAAATAGCTGAGCATTTCTGGGGGAAGGGGGGGAACATGGTTGGGTCCCTAGGTCGTCACGCGTGAGGGGGGGATTAACGGCGCGTGTGGGAGGGTCAGGGTGGTGAGAGGTGAGCGAGTTAGGAAACGGGATTTGTTGGGGGGACTGCGGCGGGTTGGTGGGGAAAGAGTTAGGTGTAGAACAGGGGTTATTGGTAGAGGACTGATGTATTGATTTGGGGTTGTTAACAGGACGAATTTTAGGAATCTTCTTGGTGGCAGTCACGGTCTGGTTAGCGGTTATCTGGGGTTGGTGGGTTTGTTTGACATTAACAGGACGAGTTTGGGGAATTTTCTTGGTGGCAGTCTCGGTCTGGTTAGAGGTTATCTGGGACTGGTGAGTTTGTTTGACATGAGAGGGCGAGTCAAGTTTGGAGTTTCGAAGTTTTCTAGGGGTGTGAATTGTGTGGGGGTGGAAGGGAGCTACTGACTGAAAACTGTCACAAGCTACCGACGGAAAACTGTCACAAGTGAAATTTTGTTGGTGGGGGGATAGCTGAACATTTCTGGGGTCATGGGGAAAATATGTTGTGGTAGGCCTACATAGGTAGGCATAGCTAGAATACGGGGCTTGTTGGGGGGGCTGCGGAGGGTTGGTGGGGGAAGAGTTCACTGGGGTTGGACTTTCACCGGAAGTCATTTTGGAAGGGTGCACGGAGTCTTGGATAGGGGCTGAAGGGTTGGATAGGGGATTCATCGAACTGCGTAGGCATTCTTCTCTGATGGAGAGCATATGTTCTTAGAATAAGCCATACGGGTCGAGATGGGCGGTGATGTGGGGTGGGAGGATGTTTAACAAAGCGGTGAATAAGAGTTCATTTTGTTGGTCGTAATCTTCATAGCTATACGTGGTCCTCACGTATCTGTAGAGTTGTATGAGGGTCACATTTATATCCCCTTCATACTTGATCTCGTCGACTTTTATTATTTTGGGGGCGACGGGGGAACCCAAAAGTGGATCTAAAGTCCGGATCACGAAGGATCGAAACGGGTTACTCTCTGGCGTATCTGTGTCACCTTTGGTCAATCTTCTGGTGATTATGAATAAATTCTTTAAAGTAGGCTTATCAACAATTGGGATGGCGATGCGATTTTTTTTCGTCATTATGAAGTACACTGGCTTTATTATGTCTAAGTAACTGGTGATATCATATGTTTATACTCATACTTGGGAATGTGTGCGAGTTGAAGATTTCGCGATGTTGCCATGCTTCTACTGTTCCAAACTTGCAGTGTAATGCAATCTTTTATCCGAATCAAGAACCACCGCTGCCGCCAATGTTATGCCCTGTTTTTCTACAGGTTTAACTTGGGTAATGTGAGTTCTAAATTGACTGGGTATATAAGGCTGCATGCACAATACAAGATGAGGAATAGAAACACAAGAACACAACAAGTTACATGATCACGTTTATATACCACTGCAGAATACTTGTGTAAGACAATATAATAGAATTGAACAACACTAGCATAAGTGGATCTGGATGGAACCTAGTCTCCCACTTCCAACGTTCAGGTATTAATCTTCTGATCACTGGCTTTGATTTCACAGGTTTATATACCGAAGACCATCAATGTTACTTATGGATTCATATTCACTGTTTATTACTGGTAGCTCTGGTGCACAAGTAGTAGTTCACAGACTAGATTAGACACACGTATTTTAGAGCACGGGAATTCTAGTAACCTCAGGGGGTACTGATCTAAGTTTATCCTTGTCTCAGAAATACAACGCCAATCAGTGGCAGTTAGATATCACTAGAGTTTTAATATCTGAATAAGGTAATTACGAGAGTCAAGGTCGCCTGTTAATTAAAGAGCACTGATCGCTTAGTACGTCCCAAATGGAATGGTTAAGTATGAATTACACTGGGCAAGGTCTTAGCCACTTCGTAGAAATATTAATTAGTGAATCTAAAACAGCACAGTAATATGTAGTACTGCTAAAGGGAATCTTGGGTAGTATCTGATGGGTCTGGTCCTGGTTATCTTGCGTCCATGATGTTGGGGGCTAACGACTGGTTCCGCGGCCGTCCAGGGGGGCCATATGTGTGAAGTTCTTCAATACGTGGGCAGGTCCTTCTATCCAAATCTGCCACGGAGTCTGCCGGCTCTGGGATCTCACTCCGGAACAACACAAGGGCAGAGCTAGAAATTAACTGCAGGGTAGTGACCCCTGGTTGGTGTCTAGCTTTCAACTGATTTGACTGGGGGCGGGAGTTAGATTTATAGGCTCGGTTCTGGACCCTGTAGACAGTAGGGATCTTGAGTCTTATGGACTTAATTGAGCTCTCAATAGATATGGGGACTAGGTAAGATGGTATTTACAGTTGTGGCACAGGGCGATAGGAAGCCTTTATATTTTCATATAACTGAGCCTTAGTAAGAGGTACTATTTTGGCTATACTGGACGCATTTAGGGGAGAGAGACTGGATCTACTTTGCGAGGAGGATGGGGACAGCTGTGATAGGAGCGTCTCTCTAGATTGTTCAATCTTCATTCTATGGTATAGCTGAGGTGCTAATTTAGTGATCAGAGCATGCAAGAAAGGTAAATGGTTTATTGTGAGGTAATAGAGGTTAGTAAAGGTGTTAGTTATTCATGGTTAGTTCATTGATAGGAAGAATTCCTGTGCTACCTGGCAATGACTCGAAAGTCAAAACAGGGGCCAGGTATACCTCCGCGGGGGTGGGGGTCTCCCTCCTCGGGTGGGCAAAAAGGGGGAGCTGGGCGCCCTCTCTCTGATATAGTCGTCCGGCGGCTGTGGCTAGGGGCTTGCCATATCACCAGTGTTTGTAATAACCCTCTGTGTATGAGACAGATGTGAGTGTCTTTAATACCAAAACCGAAGGTGCCTTAGCTAGCTGGTTTTACTCGGCTGGTTGTTAATTGTAGGGTTTGCTGGATATGGTGGAGACTGGGTTGCTAACTCTGCCACATTTATCTGGAAGTATGGCAATAGAAGTTAGTTACTGGCGGGGCGGCTAGCCTCGCACCGACGACCATTGTGTGCAGGGTTGTGAATGTGTTGTAAGAGAATAGATGGCATGCAAGGGGCTAGTAAAGTTCTAATGTTCTGGCCTACTAAGTGAAGGTAGGCTGGATAGGAGTATATATAAAAGGTTGGAGAGCGTTAGTAACGGACAATTCAAGGATCTTCAAGAGGTATGAGAGAGGCTAGGTCGGACAAGAGTCGAGAAGCGCGGGTGTCTTAATGAGAGGGGGGGGGGGAGAGTTCAAGGGCTACAGGGAAATTTTGCCCCTAAGGTCCCTGGGCGTGGGGTGGCATTAGGCTACAATTGATATGGAAGTTTGAAAAGGCAGTAGAATACGTTAGCCAAATGCTACCGGGGAATGCAACTATGGGGTGGTATAGGAGTCTGGAAAAGATAGAGTTATGTGATCAGTCCGAGGGTTATGGATACTATTAGTTGGCCCTGGGAACTGCGTTTTCTATTAAATATAAATATCAACAACAGCGGCAGTTCGTAGGGGTACTTAGTTATTGTTTCGGGGTACTTATGACAGATACTGATAACCAGGTTATCTTATATAATCTCTGGTTGGGGTAAGAGGTGTAAGACACGAAGTAAATTGGCGTAGTGTGGACTGTGGATACGAAGGAGGCAAGGGGAAGACGTATGACAATTGTGGAAAGTAAATGGAAAAAGGTGAACACAATGGCGGATAAAATACTTAACCTAAAGGATTGCATACATCGATGAACGATGACATTATAGTCGTCGTCCTAATAAGGTGATGAAACCTGGTTGATCTGTACTTGGCACAATACGACACAATGACACTGCCGCTATGTCGCATCAATGCTGGTGGCAGTTAATATTATAGACTTAGTTACTAGAGGAACAATGCAAGGGGCGACTGAGCACGGGTTACACATATCTATACTCGTCATGGAAAATGATATAAGAGGTCTAGGGACAAGCGTGGGTGTTTGAACTTCTAAGATATATAACATCTACTTCTCGGATGCAAGAACATACATAGATATAATTATGGCTGTCTGATGTGTTGGCATTGGCTCAACGTCGGGACAGGCATGGGTGTTTTTAATATGAATGTATATTCCTGTTCATCATCTTTGTAGCAAGGACAGTGCCGCTATGTCGTATCAATGCTGGTGGCAGTTAATATTATAGACTTAGTTACTAGAGGAACAATGCAAGGGGCGACTGAGCACGGGTTACACATATCTATACTCGTCATGGAAAATGATATACGAGGTCTAGGGACAGCGTGGGTGTTTTAACTTCTAAGATATATAACATCTACTTCTCGGATGCAAGAACATACATAGATATAATTATGGCTGTCTGATGTGTTGGCATTGGCTCAACGTCGGGACAGGCATGGGTGTTTTTAATATGAATGTATATTCCTGTTCATCATCTTTGTAGTTAGGAGTGTAGGACACGAGGGGGTTAGTGTACGTGAGGTGTGGAAAATGGTCAGTTTAGAAAAGGTAAATGGGTGTGTCCTGGAGCTGTTTAGCCCTGCGGGCTTGGGCCTGTCTGAAATGGCTGGCTCGGTCAGCTGGTCCTTTCGTTCTGTGGACCTTTCCTTTGGTGTTTCTGTGTGGTGTTCGTTCATGGCTTCTGTGGTGGGCTTCTCGTTCTGGGGCATTTTAATGGCAATAGAAGTTAGTCACTGGCGAGGCGGCTAGCCTCGCACTGACGATCATTTGGTACAGGGTTGTGAATGGGTTGTGAGGGAATAGATGGCATGCAAAGGGTTAGTAAAGTTCTAATGGTGTTCCTTCCTACTGGGGGAAGGTAGGCTGGATAGGAGTATATATACAAAAGGTTTGAGAATGTTAGTAACGGAAAAGTTAAGGATATTCAGGGGGTATGGTGGAGAGGCTAGGTTAGGAGGGAGTTGAGGAGCGTGGGGGGTTAACGAGAGGGAGAGGGTTAAGGGGGGCTACGTGGAAGTTTGACCCTAAGGTCTCTGGGCGTAGGGGTGGCATTAGGCTACAGTTGGTATCTTAGACTGGGGGTTACCGACATGGAAGGTAGGGTAATCAAACGCTACCGGGGGATGAGCAATAGGTGGTGGTATATGAGTCTGGAAATTATAGAATCATGTGGACTGTGGGGAAGATGAGGTTAGCTGTAGGTGTGTGCTTGACTGTGGATAAAAGTAGAGAAAAACATAGTGTACTATTACTCGTCAATACGAGGGGTTATGGACACTATTAGTTGACACGATTTCTTGCTGATCTAGTTGTCCCCGGGAGCTGCGTTTTCTATGAATTATATACCAAAGAAAGCGGCAGTTCGTAGGGGTAGCTTCGTTATTGTTTCGTGGTAGATATGTGTCGAGACAATGGTAAAAGAGGGTTATCTATACAATCTCTGGTTAGAATTGGGCAATACAGGAACAATGGAATTTCCTATACCATCTCGTCTGTGCAGGAATATAGTTACTGGATTGCTCGCGGCATCTTCAGTCGTGAGATCTGGCAAGATAGGGCAGGCGTAATGGTTGCACGATGGTGTACTCGTGGGTATTATAGTTTCTTACCAATTATGACATGGGGGTTAATGTTATTACTTCTCGGATGGAAGAACATACATAGATTTATGGGGGCGGTTGGTCTTCAGAAACTTAGTCTGGCAAGACAAGGTATTTTAGGGGGTTAACACATTACTTCTCGGATGGAAGAACATACATAGATTTATGGGGGTGGTTGGTCTTCAGAAACTTAGTCTGGCAAGACAGGGGTTACCATATTACTTCTCGGATGGAAGAACATACATAGATTTATGGGGGCGGTTGGTCTTCAGAAACTTAGTCTGGCAAGACAAGGTATTTTAGGGTATGTTGATATTGATATCTTAACTTAGGGACAGGGCATGGGTGTATTAAATTAAGGTGTATTCATGTTCATCATCATGTAGGTAGAGTCTGGCGGGTAAGAGGTGTAGGACACGAGGGGTAGTGGATACGCGAGGTGGGGGAAGGGTCAGTGGTTAGAAGCGATAGGCAGGTGTGGTTTGGAGCTGCTTAGCCCTGCGGGCTTCGGCCTGGTTGGCTTGGTCACCTGGTCCTTTCGTTCTGTGGGCCTTTCCTTCGGGTGTTTCTGTTCCCGTTTCTTTGTTGTTCTCGCTCGTGGCTTCCGTGGTGGGCTTCTCGTTCTGGGGCATTTTAGTATATATATATATATATATATATATATATATATATATATATATATATATATATATATATATATATATATATATATATATATATATATATATATATATACACACAAGGTTAGATACAATCACGAATTTCAAGGCTACAGGCTTTTTCACGGCTATATCACAAGGTTAGATACAATCACGAATTTCAAGGCTACAGGTTTTTTCAAGGCTATATTAAAAAAATGCCCCATAGCATAACATGGGGCCGAGCTGTCTCAAATAATAGGCCGAGCTGTCTCAAATAATAGGCCGAGCTGTCTCGCCGTCATGGCCGAGCTGTCTCAAATAATGGGCCGAGCTGTCTCGCCGTCGTGGCCGAGTTGTCCAAAAGTGGGCCGAGTCGTCCAGTCCCCATTCACTTCTACCGGTGGTAGCCACGGTTGTTTGAAGGTATTCGGACAACGTGATTCAAATTCACTTGCGTAGGTGTAAACAAACCTTGTGACGGGATCGACGCCTCAACCTTGTACAGATATTTTGATGGCTCCTCACATGGCTGTGATATACTTTTAAATATGGCTTCTGTTAAGGTAGCAGTACGTGTTCGACCCTTCAATCGGAGGTAAGGAAGTATAAAGTATATTTTGTATAGGCCTAAAATAAGGCCTAGGCTCGGCTAGGCCTATGATTGAATTATTTAGCTTAGATTTTGGGGCAAGAGTTGTGGGGTAGAATGTAGGGTAGCATTCAAGGAGACTACAGCAGACTTACCTCTGACCGGGTATAGGCTATCCAGTATAACTAAATAAGTTGGTCACCAATTATTTTGCAATATTTGAACACGCATATGGATTTTATATGCTCTAAACATAATATGAAAATGTGTTTTAAGCCTCGGCAAAACTTAATAAAAATATATGGTACTAAAATTGAATTTTGTCGAAACATGGTTGTCAATACCTTCCTATAGACGGCACCGATTCGTACACACGCTATTTTCACCTGTCTCCCGAGGTCTGTCCACCAGCTTTTTAGTCCACTCCACCTGCCCATCTCTGTCGATAGGTTGGGTTGTTTGATTAGGTTAATATACTAGGTTTCAGAAACAAGATTCGTAGTTGCGGTAGTATTTACTGTATCTGGACACTTCGAGCGGAGGCGCATTTAGGTTAGGTTAGGTTAGGTTAGGTTAGATTGTGCATCCGCTCGATCAGGAATTCGCTCGAAGTTCCTCGCATTCGTATTTACAGATACGGCCGAATCCCGGTAAGCTACTAAATGGCCGCCGGCCCAACCGCCATGTTGTATTCAACGTAGGCCTACTAGGTACTACGGACACATTGTAGGCGTTAGGTGTGGATTAGGCTTGTATCCAATGTACTAGGTCTATGTTACTGGATATTTATGATTTAAATAAGTGCTACGTTTTCGATAAATCTGGTTAGGCCTATATGGCTTTGCAATTAGGGAAATCATGAGCCAATTTCCGACATGTAGTTAGTCTTTTTCGATTCTCAAAATACGATCAAAGTTTTGCCAAAAATTGGCTCGGGTTTTCCAAAATTACGCTTTTTGGGGTTTGCAATTTAGGGAAACATAGCCTAAGCCAAAATTCTAAATTAGGTTACTGTAATTTGTTTACTCTTAAAATTCGCAAAATCCGAGCCAAGTTTTTCCAAAACTTGGCTCGGGTTTTCCAAAACTCGGGTTTTATGCCTTTGCAATTTCGGGAAACCTGAGCCAAATTTCTAAATGAGGTTACTGTCATTTTGTTGTCTACAAACTCTCAAAATCCGAGCCAGCTTTGGCCAAAACTTGGCTCGGGTTTTCGAAATATTGGGTTTTAGGCCTTAGAAATACCTTAAAACCCGACCCAAGTTTTGCTAAAATACGTTTTAATCGCCGTTTTACGCATTTAACCCCTCATTTTCCCTGTACTTCATAGCCCTCCCTACTATCGGGCGGCGTGTCTTAAGATCGTTGTATAATGGGGAAAACGGTTACGCCGAGGGTTGCAATTATTTCCAAACACTATATATTAATGAAAACTAACAGGGAAAAATAAAAAAATCCATGGGAAAATTGGTGACCATCTTATTTAGTTTTTCCGGCTATCCTAGTATTTACGAACTTGATAAGTGTTTACCTATGGTCCCGTTAAAATATCCTCAAGTAACCTATTAAAAACTGTTCAGGGGACTGGTTAGAACTTGTAGGATGTTTAATTGAATGTCGGAAACCAGTATTTACTGAGAAATAACAGTCTTAAAATGCGCTATGGGTCACCCAGGGTCCCTGCCCTCTCTTTCCCAGGTAATGTTATATTATATTATAGGCCTATTATATTATATATTATATTAGGGTTAGGTACTTAGGTTAATCTAATATAATATTTGTATATTTTGGGCAGTGGGCGGGGCCGCGCGTATGTGGCGGCGTAGTGCGTACAGACCCTCCCGTAAAACATAGCGCATTTTAAGACTTATTTCTCAGTAAATACTGATTTCCGACCTTCAATTAAAAACATCCTACATTCTACAAGTTCTAACCAGTCCCCTGAACAGTTTTTAATAGGTTAGGCCTAGGCCTACATGAGGATATTTTAACAGGACCATAGGTAAATTTTTACCATATAGGCTAACCGAAACTAGCCTAGGCTACCACTAATTTTCCCATGGTTTTTCTTTTTGGTTTTAGGTACTTTTCATCATTAGCCTAGGCCTATATAGTAGTTGAAATTAGGCCTAGCCTAGTTACAATCCCCGGAAAATGATATTTCTCCCATTATCCAACGATCTTAAAACACTCGGATGTACGGTACGGTAAGTCATTTTCAGAGTAAATATACAATCGTTTTGGTTATAGGCCTACTGATGTTTTGGACCGACAGTTAGCCCATCGATCTTTTTAGGCCTAATAGGTCCGTGTAGAGCATAGCCTAGCCTATACATCATTGCTATATATGTCATTAAGAGCTGAAATGTATTAGGCTAGCCTAGGCTAAGGGAGAAAAAAAATAAAAATAAAATACATAGGCTAGGCCTAGGCCTATAGGCTAGCCTATACTGTAAAACAATAAGTTTTTTAGCCAGTACCCAACCAGCGGGGGTGTGGGGGCGGCAGCCCCCACCCATATACTAGGTTAGGTTAAGTTAGGTTGTTAGGTTAGGCTAATAGCACATAAAAAAAAAATAAAAAAAAAAAAGCTAACCCAACCAGCGGGGGTTTGGGGCCCCACCCATAATACTATGATAGGTTAAGTAAGGTTGTTAGGTTAGGCTAATGTCTTCCCAAAGTTGACTATTTTTATAATATAGGGCCTAAGATATTAGGCTACCCACTCCACCCTGTGAAATCCGAGCCAGCTTTCGTCAAAAGTTGGCTCGGGTATTCACAAAATTGGGTTTTATGGGTTTGCAATTTGGGAAAACCCGAGCCAAGTTTTGATACAAAACGCTATATTATTGTATTTTTACGCTTTTAACCCCTCATTTTCCCTGAATTTCATAGCCCTCCCCAGAGTCCCTACTAGTGGGGGGGCGTGTTTTTAGCTTGTTGGATAATGGGTAAATACTCATTTCAGCTCCTCTTCGGTATAAAACAACACTATATCTGAAGGAAAAAAATAAAAATAAATAAATAAAACTTACTGAAATCGCTGTCGGTCCAAAAAGTCAGGTTTACCATTGTTTTTGCCTTTGGATACAGGATTGGTTGACCGCCCTCACCCCCCATGATTTATTGAAATCGGCATCTATTTTAACAGTAATGGGCTGTGGTGATGGGCTGGTCTATCAGAGTGAGAACTGAGCGATCTCTACCATACCCATAGCTTACTCTGACTGTTCCTTTTACTTATATATTTTCTAGATCTCAAGTGACGGCGTCTCTTCCGTGGATTGACCTCCCAATCTACCAAGATTGGAAGCCAAAGCGTCACATTTTTCCTATGCCCCTCAACTTTCTTTTCATAACTGCTGAGGGGCACAGGGCCCTGGGTGGGGCTTTGGTTTCCCGGGCGTTTCTGCACCCTCCTCAGCTCCCCGCCATGGAGTGGCTTCGGTCACCCAGGCTTTATTGTGGTCGGCAGGGAGGGTTCTGTGGGGGCGCTCGGTTATGGCCTTGGCCTTGCTCGGGGCCTTGGAGCTGTTCGGCCAGGCAGCTTGGGGAACACCAACAACAACAACAACAGTAATGGGCTTAATAAGAGTTTCACTGCAATCAATAGGGAGAGTTTTTGTTTTTACAGTACATTATATAGTGCACATAAAATGTTTCTCCGGAGGTTGAAACACATTTTAATATGATCTTTACAACATCCTTATTCTATAATCTATCGATCTATGTATATGCTCAGGCCCAATCCCCATTTTGGGGGTAGCCATATTCTATAATAGCCTTCAAATATTGAGAAATAATTAGGCCTAGTGGTAGTTTCGGTAATAAGTACCGGCTAACCTATCCTATTATGGGTGGTGGCTGCTGCCCCCACACCCCGGCTTTTTGACATCTTTGACTTGGCCTAGATTTTTGGTGTAGGTCTATTTGTATGTGAAGTGGGTATTTTTCAATTTGTCGATAACAAAAATTCTCCATGCGGACTAGGCTATATGGAGAAAAATATGGTGAATCTATTGATGCCTATTTTCCCTAATAAATTGTTTCTCATAACGCTGCACTAGTGTCGTTTAAAATAACCGAATGTAGAATCCGGGCGTACCGTGTAACGGCCAGCCTTGTTTACACTATGCAGAGTGGCGTCGGACGCTTGACATCATGTTCCCGTCTATTTTGACTGCCTTTGGATACAATGATATGTTGAGGGAAGACTTTGCCCCCCCCCCCCCCCTCACCCTCCATGGCATATTGCCAGCATGGGGCAAATAACCGAAAAAATCGCCGTCAAAATAGACGCGAACTAAACTGCGGCGAACGACCTATGTCAACATGACGACCGTACGCCCGGACACTACATCTAATCCCCAGATTTGTTTATTATTGTCACGTGCACACTATGAATAGGGTGGTGGTGGAGGAGGAGGAGGATATCCGCCGCGGGCCACACCTTTCATACCTTTACGGGGCCACCACACTATGACACACTGAGACAGAGAGAGAGAGATTCAGATTATTTTATTTCCATTAAATATACAATGGCTGTTCATACAATAACATCATAAAGAGAGAGATAGATTTGAACCTGGGTCCCATCCGCATACGAGGAGAGTACTCTAGCACAAGACCAATAAAGGATCCTCACTTGGGCTGGCAACTCAAGTACAGTACCTGTACTGTATATTTCCGCATCTAGTTTTTTCGTTTAGGCTATTGTCACAATTTTACTAACCTTTACAGCTCATGATGATATTATTCAAGCAGCAGATAGATATCATATATCCTTTACAAGACTCTCATGTAGCCACTTTCATTTTCCAGGTTTCGATTTCCATCTTTGACGAGTTATTTAAGTACTGTTTAGACAAATATGGCCCTTTGGAGGCTCTCAAATGCTCAAAGAGGCATGAGAATGCATCACAGAGTTGCTCCATCGATCATTGCCCGAACATCGCTGAGCATACATCTGTGCTTGGCTGGCTCATCAGATGCCACACAAGGCAAGCGAAAAGGACAGAAAAACTACAGTATAGACATCTCCATGGGTTGGGGGGGGGGGGGGGGTTTAACACCCATATCGATCATGATAAGAATCTGGGATTATATTTACCACAGTACAGTAACTAGATATGGTGATATTGTACTGGTAAAGATTTTTGTTGGTGTTGAGTACATACGTACTGTACAATGTTTTAACATAATTTTCCATTACGTACATTGTAACGGCTCAGACGTGGTTTCCTTTCCACAGTTGGAATATACTGTAATACAATAAAGTCCTGTCACAACACCGGCCCATCAATAGCTATTAGCTATAAAAAACATTGTTGATTGTAATGTTCATAAGTAACTTTTCACTTTTTTCCAAGGGAACATTATTATTTATTAGTGGCCCCTTCATCATTGACGATGCGCCTATGTAGGTAATGGCCAATCTTTGAACTCTAGCTTGCTGTTCAAACTTCCCGCCCGGGGAGAACTCAAAATACGATTGCCTTACATCGTGAGCAAAACGCTCTTATTAACCACTCACGGACTCGTCCTAAATTAAACTTGACCTAGACCTAGCTTTGCGCTTTCCATACGTCTGCTCTTGGGTACAGCTCCCCATCTTGGTCACAGCGAGTGTTCACTCTTGCTCTCCTCGGGCCCGCATCGTAAAGACGTATGTCCCCGACACTCTTGCCTGCACCTCGTTCGTCACCTTACTTGACCCTAGTGAGTCCTTACTCATTTGTCCATGATAGTGCTGAAGTTAGGTTAGATTATCGACTAGGTGTAGGCTGAAGTGTTAAATACGGGCCCTGGAGATTGTTTTTTCTGGGTCTAAGCATTCGTGTTAAGGGGTGTTCTTGTTGTTGTAAGGCAAGTCGCCCCTCGTGTGTTGTTTTATTATCCTAGCCCACTAGTAGTTCACTGATTAGTCATGAGGCTTCTTTTAGGGTGAACTGGAGCCTGTTGCTCGGTCCCTTCAGGGTGTGCAACAAGTATGCTTTCGTGGGCTAGTTCCATTGGATTTTCTCACTTAGTTGAGGGATCCGGCACGGAGCCATACTACACTGCAACCTTATCATCATGTGTTCTACAGGTAGCGGGGTCGACGCTGGATCGCAGGTTTGTGCCATTGACGAACTCATCGCCAAGGGCTCCCATCTAGTTGGCCTCATTAGGTTGCATATATATATGGTTAGGGAGTGTTATCATTAATTATTGATTGTTCATGATGTATAACCATGCCATGTATGTACACGTTCATCCCCATATATGCACTGAAGGGTCGGCCCTTCCGGCGGGATTTTTATGGTTCAAGTAAGACTTACCATTAAATAACATGTCTCAGGGTGTTCCTTGGGGTTCCCCTGCCGGGAAACACTCTGAGCTATATTAAAATTTAGTATTTTCCGACTGGTACGGGTTTACAATGAATTCGGTTTGCGTTATTAAAGGCATATACTGTAGTATGATTCCGGATGCTCCGGCATGTTACTAAAAAGAATTCAAGCTTCGAAGGGTAACGGCGAAGCCTCCCCTCGTAATCACGTATTCCGCCGCCAACAAAATAACACAAACAACAAAACGTTCTTCTGGCCTAAGACAGACAAATTCAATATTCCCCGACTGGTACGGTTTGCAATGAATTTGGTTTGGGTTATTTAAGGCATATAGTATGATTCCGGATACACCGGCATGTTAATAAAAATAATTCGAGTTTCGAAGGGTAACGGCGTAGCCTTCCCTCGTAATCACGTTTTACACCGCCAACAAATAACCCAAAACAAACGTTCTTTTGGCTTAAAACAGACGAACATTACGCCGGCCGATATTAAAAAGTGGGGAGCCACAATCGCCGCGCGAATCACGGCTGAGCCGGGAAATAAACTCACCCTTTTCGATCTTGTAGCTCCCAGTTAGACTGTTTTGCTTTATCATTGGCGACTTGTCCGCCTGATTTAGAATCAAAATTCCTTGTTAGCGATGATCGCCGGGGTTTGATTCATGTACTGTATCACAAGACGAATAAGGTCAGTGTTATTCTCTTGGGTAAGAAGTTTACAAATTAGTAGCACATAATAGGCTACACAATACTCAATTACATTTCTGAGGAATGTTTAACGTAAGGAGAATTAAGATTGTTTAAGTTATTATTCAAACTTTATTCTTTTTTACGTAGATATATATAATTACAGTATATTAATTATTCCAGCCTAGCGTGTCCTTATGAGCATTGATTCTTGAAATCGTTTCTCACACAGGTTCAAAAGTGAAACACATAGGAAAGTTAATATCTCTGTGGCGATGAGGAGGTAATCATGGATAAGAGTATTTTCTCTTTCTGTGCAGCTCTGGGCTGTCAGAGACAGCGATTATGGGGCACTTACTCTGTGTAAAGTGTGTCCCTTGCCTAGACCGTTCGAGAGGACGGTGGTTATCAAAAGCTTGTCCCAAATGTTCAGCCCTCCGCAATGCCTTGATTAACAATGAAGATAGTCAATGTAAGGCTATCCTTCAACGCATTAAATTTGAATATGTAACATATTGTTTATAGAGAAAGTGAGAGATTGTTTTTTAACGCAACATATGGTAGAGATGGGATGCAGGGGAGTGTACTTGATTTGATTTTTAGCAATGAAGAGGATATAGTGGAACATGTTAATGTGGATAGCCCTATAGGTCGTAGTGACCATGCCTGTATATAAGCTTTAGTTGTAACATTAAATCAGAGAGGGATAATAGAAGCAATAGAAAAATATACATGTATGATAGAGCAGATTATGAGCTGCTGAGACGGTGTTTGGACATTGACTGGGGGGAATACTTGAACGGTGAAGACGCTGAAGGAATGTGGAGGAAAATTAGAGTCAAACTGGAGAATGCTGTATCCAAAAGTGTACCAGTAAGGGAATATAAGGATTAAACAAAATTGAGGAAAAGAACGAACCCAGAATTGCCAATGAAAAGAAAAATTTGGACATTGATTAGAAGAAAGAAACGATTGTGGGGAAGATTAAAATTGTTAAAAAAGAACAGGGGGTCTAGTATAGAAGCTAAAGAAGTGGATCTGGAACGCAGACAAATAAACAATAAAATAAAGTGGGGAAACAAGGAGGGGGAGAGAGAGATTGCTAGAAATGTGAAGGATAATCCAAAAATATTCTGGAAGTACATTCAGGAAAAGTTAACAAGAAGAGTAGGGATCCCAGAGCTGGTAGGGGGGTTGAATGATGGGAGTAGAGCGGAGACTGATAAGGAGAAAGCAGAGGTGCTGGGGAAATACTTTGGGGGGTAATAACAGTGGAGTCGGATGATGCAGTGCCTACTATTCCCATCAAACAGGCACCGTCACTAGAAATAATAGAGTTTTCCCATGCTAGAATAAGAAGGGCTATAGAAAAAATGAACAGAAGTAAGTCACCGGGACCGGATGGGATACACCCAAGAATCATAAAGGAAGGAGGTGAGATGTTAGTAGAGCCATTGAAAATGTTATTTGAGGTATCGTTTAATACAGGACAAATCCCGATGGACTGGAGAGAGGCGAACATAACAGCTATATTTAAGAAGGGAAAGAGAAATGACCCAGGGAATTATAGACCAGTCAGTTTGACAAGTGTTGTGTGTAAACTAATGGAAACGGTAATTAGAGAAGGAATAATGGATCATATGAAGTCAAACCAACTTTTCAGTGGGAGACAGTTCGGATTCTTGCCGGGGAGGTCGACGGTACTACAGCTAATTAAGGTGGTAGATGATTGGATGCAAATTCTAGAAGATGGTGATGTAATAGACGTGGTATATTGCGATTTTATGAAGGCCTTCGATAAGGTCCCACATAAAAGGTTAATAGAGAAAGTTAGAAGCTATAATATAGGTGAGAAATGTGTGAAATGGATAGAAGCCTTCCTGAAAGATCGGAGACAGAGGGTACTGGTGAATGGAATAGGCTCGGGGTGGAGGGAAATTACAAGTGGGGTACCTCAGGGATCTGTGTTGGGACCACTGCTGTTCGTTATATTTATCAACGACTTACCTGAAGTTATAACTAATGGAAGTGATGTATACCTGTATGCGGATGACACTAAGCTGTATAGAAGAGTGAGGAGTAAGGAAGATGTGGGTTTGCTTCAAGGAGATGTGGAGGGCATGAAGGGATGGTCTGAGCATTGGTTAATGCCTTTTCATCCAAAAAAATGCAAGTACATGCAGATTGGGACAAGCAAGATAGACAAGGTAGGATACAGTATGTATGAAGCGATGGAGGAAGTGAATGCAGAAAAGGATATAGGAGTAGTGATAGACAATAAGTTAAATTTCTCAGAACATTTAGCGGAAAAGATAAACAAAGCCAATAGAATTGTAGGGCTGATAAGGAGGACATTTGTGTCACTTGATGAAGAAATCTTCAGGAATCTCTATACAGCGCTGGTTAGGCCGCACCTGGAATATGCGAACCAGGTGTGGTCTCTATATATGGTAAAGGATATAGAAGCAGTGGAGAAAGTGCAGAGGAGAGCTAGCAAGCTGGTACCAACGTTGAAGAACGCGGGCTATGAGCAGAGGTTGAGGACACTGGGGCTTCCGACACTGGCATATCGGAGAAAGAGAGGGGATATGATAGAGACTTTTAAGATAGTGTCAGGAAAGTACGATGAGGATGTGTGTGAGGGTATCTTCTTGATGCGGGAGGGAACAAGAACGAGAGGACACTCTAAGAAAATTTACAAAGAAAGAAATAGGCTTGAGAAGGCAAAGAACTCATTTTGTGATAGAGTGGTAAATGAGTGGAACACACTGCCCCAGTATGTAGTCGATTCCGAATCAATAAGGGAGTTTGAGAGTAATCTTGATAAAGCATGGGGAAGACAAGATTTGAAGTTTGATTATAAAACAAAAATACAGAATAGTAAAAATGTTGCGTCTGCTACCGCCGCCGCCAACACCGTGAACGACCGCAGCAGTGCAAGTACTGGTACTGAGCTGGATACACAGGCCTAGTTTGCCTTTTTCCAGAGGATCTACTGTAAGAAACTAAGAATATCGAGGGAACAAAAAATCTATCAAACGTAAATCTTCTGTCTGCTCGCACGGAGGGGAGGGTTGTTGTTGTTGCTGTTCCTCAGGCTGTCTGGCCGAACAGCCCCAAGGCCCCGAGCAAGGCCAAGGCCATAACCGAGCGCCCCCACAGAACCCTCCCTGCCGACCACAATAAAGCCTGGGTGACCGAAGCCACTCCATGGCGGGGAGCTGAGGAGGGTGCGGAAACACCCGGGAAACCAAAGCCCCACCCAGGGCCCTGTGCCCCTCAGCAATTATGAAGAGAAATTTGAGGGGCAAAGGAAAGATGTGACGCTTTGGCTTCCAATCTTGGTAGATTAGGAGGTCAATCCACGCAAGAGACGCCATCACTTGAGATCTAGAAAATATATAAGTAAAAGGAACAGTCAGAGTAAGCTATGGGTATGGCAGAGATCGCTCAGTTCTCACTCTGATAGACCAGCCCATCACCACATGACTAGAACCCAATCCTCTCAGCATCAGCTAGGAAAGGCCCTAGAAAGCCGCCTTTGGCGGGGGGATAGCTCCCCTATTTCAACCCTTTTCGTGGTTGGGCACCCGCCCTGGAGGGGAGGGTTACACTTAGTTGTATTCCGTCCGTTAGTGACACAGTTGAGCTGGGGCTCCACAAAATTGAAATATTTTGTTGACTATCTTATTTATTATTTATCATGTGCTGGAAGGATATTATATTTTTTAATTCCATGCATTAGAAATTATTTAAAGATTACAAAAAGTCCAAATAAGACATACTGTAGTTATGTTAATGTATAAGGGAGTTAGGTAGATATGCATTAGAGAGGTAGATAGATAGATAGAAAGAGAGTTGCAGAGGGGAAGTGAGCGATTTTATGTGGAAAAAAGCTAAAAATACCTTGGCAAAAAACTTCCGAACCATCGGTAAATCTCGGTAAAAGAATCGTAAAGTCGAGCCAAAGTGTTTGTTGTGCGGGCAAGGGGTAGTACTATGCAACCTTCGTTAAAGTGAAAATTCGTTGCAAGAATGTTCGTTGTGCAGGGGTTTACTGTACTGTGTTTTGTATTACAGATTATAGGGTTCGAATAGGGTTGTCTTCGTTTTCTAGGTTGACGCCGACGTCTCTCTTGAGGTCGGATTTTTTCCGTAGTCTCCGATTTCATTGTTGTCTCGGACGGACATTGGTTAGGTCGGATTTTATCCTCTGTTAGGTCGGACACAAGCCGGACTCCGGACATCTCGGATTTTCGGTCATCTCGGACTGGGTCTCCCCCCAATTAGTCCGAGATAGCGAGGGTATACTGTATTTACCTAATTGTAGTTTACAGGAGTTGAGCTAAACTCGTGTTGTCCCGTCTCAGTCTACTTTCATCCAATTTTTTCTTGAAAATATGGATGTTCCTTGCCCCTACCACCTCCTCCTCCAGCCTATTCCATTTGTCAATACATCTATAGGGGAAGCTAAACTTCCTGATATCGTTCTTGCAGGTAGGTCTTTTTACTTTGTAGCTGTGGCCTCTAGTTATTCCTGTATCCATAATTAATATATCCTCCCTATCCAGCCTCTCCAGCCCTCGGGTGCATTTGTACATCATTATCATGTCTCCCCTCTCTCTCCTCTCTTTTAGACTCGGTAGATTTAATTTATCTAGCCTCCCTTCATATTTGGTGAAGAAACTTCCGGCGGAGATCGGTAGAAGGTCGCTAAGTCTATCCAATATTTTTACAGCTACTTTAGTCTCTGCTGAGCATGGAGGACAGTAACTTTTCTCCTAGACCAATAACCTGCCACCACTTCTAAACCCAAGGGTGAGCAGGCAGCTAAACAAAATTTCAGAACTAAAAGTTCCTTTTGTGGTCAGTCACAGTTCAAGCAGTCACCCAAGACTTTCACAACCCCTGATCATACCAGTGCACCTAAAGGGCGCGGTAACTTCAGAGGTAGAGGGAGGGAGTTTCGGGGCCAATACAGGGGTAAACCCAGTAGCGATGGTAGCAAGACCTCTCATCCCCCCATGCCAAAGTCAGAGTCACATTCATCCTCCAAAAACTGAGACACACCACAGGGCTCTCTCACTCCCAGTGCCAAGGCAAGGCAAGGCGAGACGGATCCGAGAGTAGCACTGCCGGACAAGACCAGTCATGGGACTGGCAACTTCCGAGATCATTTCCGGGCATGGCCCCGGCGAACATGGGCAAGGACAGTGGTCCGCAAAGGTCTCTCGTGGCGGTGGTCCCGGCGACCCCGTTTACGTTTCCCCACAGAATTCAATCAAGTTTCATTAGAGGTGGGATCCATTATCAAAGAGATGGCACAAAAGCAGATCATAGTCCCCAGTCCTACGTCAATGCCAGTGTTCATATCCCGGTTGTTTTTTGGTGCCAAAGAGGGACAGTGTTCAGATGAGGCCGGTGATCGACCTCTCATATCTCAACACCCACATTCACAATCAGTCATTCAGGATGCTGACGGTGAATCAGATCAGGTTGTCACTCCTACCGCAGGGCTGGATGTACTCAATAGATCTAAAAGACGCCTATTGGCATGTCCCCATCAACAAACGTTTTCAGAGGTTCCTAGCCTTACGCAACGGGGATCAAACGTTTGTCTTCCAAAGAATGCCCTTTGGATTAAATCTAGCACCCAGTGTTTTCACAAAATTAGTTCGACAGGCATTGCTACCATTGCTCAAACAGGGAATCATGATTTTATGGTACCTAGACGATTGGCTAGTGGTAGCCCAATCCAAGATAATGTGCCTTCACCATGTTCAACTAGTATTAGACCATGTAGAGACCTTAGGGTTCAGGGTAAACTTAGCAAAGTCATCTCTCATTCCCACCAAACAAATCCAATGGGTGGGCCTTATATGGGATACCGAGTTACTAACTCTGAGTCAGAGTGTAGACAATCGTCAGAGATTTCGCAGGAAACTCTTCCGATTTCTGCACTCCCGGACGACAACGAGGAAGATCTGGGAATCTCTGGTAGGCTCACTCAATTGGATACAACTGACGGTACCGTTAGGTCGTCTGAAGGTCAAAAGAGTTATCTTGGAAGGAAACAGGTGTTTTCCACTTTCACCGGCGGAAACACTGAGGACAATTCCAACTTTAATCCACAACCTCCTGGCGGCTTGGGCGAAGCCAGAAGTTATTCACTCCTTGACTTGGACAGCTCCACCCCCGACGGTTTGGGTAGATACAGACGCGTCAGGAACCCTGGGATGGGGTTACCAATCAAACTTAGGCCATCAGGGTCAGGGTCGATGGTCGACATCAAATCATCTTCATATCAATGCCAAGGAGTTGCTAGTCCCACTATTCTTTTTACAGGAGCACGGCATGAGCCAGGCGGGAAAGTCCCTAGCCTTCAGAATGGCCAATTTGACTGCAGTGACATGCATTCAAAAGCAAGGGTCAGTGAGATCACGAGTGTAACAAGGGTTGTCGGAAAAGATATTTCGACTAGCCGCGAGGCTCGGGATTTATCTTCACGCACCGTATCTGCCCGGCGTGGCGAATGTATGGACGGATGCTCTGTCCCGGAGACAGAGCACTCAAGTAGAATGGGCTCTCAGACAAAACATCTTTCAAAAGTTGATTGCGGAGCCCTACCATCCACAAGTGGACTTGTTCGCGTCAGAGGCAAGCCACAGGCTACCTCAGTACCTCACACGCCGGAGTCTCACTCCGGCGGGGGGGTCCGGACACATTTCTGGTAGAGTGGAACAAATGGAGCTCCATTTATCTGTTTCCACCTCCAGACGCATCCTTAATTAATGTGCAAAGTACAGTAGGGTCTCACATAAAACGAGTTTATGGTCGATAAACGAGGGCGTTTTATGTGAATTCGTTTTATGTGAACACAGCATTTTGGTGGCGCAATATCGTCAATGTTCACTGTAAGCGAAAATTTTCGTACAAAGCGAACGATATTTCGTACGTTTTGTACGATATTTCGGCGTTTTATATGAAAGCGTACGATATTTTGTACGTTTTGTACGATATTTCGGCGCTCTATATGAAAACTCCTTGTATTTGCCCCACTTTGGCGGCGGACTCGTTTTATGTGATCACATTCGTTCTGATCGAAAATTAAATATTAATATTTTAGATCGGTCGTTTTAATCGAGACTCGTTTTATGCGAACACGTTTTATGCGGGACCCTACTGTAGTTAAAAACTACGGGATTATCGGAGCATGGTCTCGATGATCGCGCCTTTGTGGCCGGCTCAAGTGTGGTACAACCAATTGAAGATGTGGTGCGAGAACCCGGTGTCGCTCCCGATCTCGTACTTCCACTTAGAGACAATTGGAAACCTCAAGACCTCGCTGACTTTCGCCTTGTGAATATTCAGAAGGCCAAGTGGCTAGGCCAGTTTGGGGAAACCATGACACAAGTTGATTAATCAGTATGCGCCATCAACCCGGCGGCAGTACCAATCACACTGGAAGTCATTTACTACATGGATTGTAGAAACTGGTCAACAACAGTCCTCAGTGGCTCTGGTGTTTAATTATTTAAATTACCTATTCGATGTTCAATAGTTGTCAGTTGTCACATTAAGGAATCACCTCACGGCAATTACTGTAGGACACCATTTTTAGATTTAACTGGTCTGTCTGTACCGGAGGCGGAGGAATAGGGTTTCATGAGGTCGTGCTTCAAGCTTCGCCCTCCTCCTCATCAACTCGCACTCACCTGGTCTCTTGATCTGGCCCTTGAGATGCTTCAGTCCCATAAATATTGCAAGGATCCTCCCTTTGACCTAATAGCAGTCAACCCTCGAATGTGCGGACTAATAGGGGGGGACCCATGTCCGCACAATGAAAAAGTCCGTACATGGGAAATAGAGTAAATAGGCCTAGGCTATGCGATGCGATGTTTTCTAACCCTAACCCTTCCCGCATGGGCTCTCCATCCTAAGGACGTTGTTAAGATCCGGGCGATATGGCCGAAAAACGTATTTAACCCTCTCACCACGGAAGGGCTCTTGAACGCCCATAAAAAAGCATATAACAGGTACCCGGAAGGCCTCTTGAACGCCCAGTGGTTGAAAGCCTGTGAGCTTCGTGTGCGAGGCGTCGGTCCGACGCATGTAAACAACAGCCGGCTGGACCGACGCCCCGCATCTCCGGCCACAAGAAGGAGAGCGTCGCTTGTTCGTGTGTGCCTGTATGTTGTTGTTAAGTATCGAAAAGTGGTGTAAAGTGGCTGTTTTGGCCATAAAGTTATCTCCAATGAAATCATCATCACAGCTCAACCAGTTGACTTAGAGAGCTCTACTTAATGCCATTCTACAGGTAAATAACACAGCTACGCTTGGGGATGCGCGGGAATGCGGGAAGCAGTCTGATTAACGAATATACGGTAGCCTAGCCTAGACGTTTTTCGGCCAAAACACCCGGGTTTC
Organism: Paralithodes platypus; assembly: GCA_032716605.1. Lineage (NCBI taxonomy): Eukaryota > Metazoa > Arthropoda > Malacostraca > Decapoda > Lithodidae > Paralithodes > Paralithodes platypus. The sequence goes on from CM064519.1 coordinate 957,263, forward strand.
GAGGAATATATATATAATACATAGCCGGGGCTTGAGGGTTAATAGGCTACCCTTATCTTTGTTATTCTAACAGCTAGAAAATTCCCACGCATCTCTAAACGTACTGCTGTTTCCAATCTGTAGACTGGCGTTGAGTAGAGCTCTCTAAGTCAACTGATTCAGTTGTGATGACTATTTCCGTGGAGAGTTTCGAGGCGATGTTAGCAATATGGTGACACGGGCAGGCAATTTCCCGCCGAAATCGTCGAAATACGATAATGTAACCATAAGTATATACTATATATCTCTTATATACTTACCCTAATTCTTTATAATATTTAATAATAAACTTATATAAAACGAGTTATAAGTTCAAATGAAAAATCAGTGTACCGTACCGAAACACGCGTGTGTTTTTGTTATGTCGGTTTGTGTGTGTTCTTTTCTTGTGTGGGTATTGTCGGCCGTATCAGTAGGGAGTCTAAAAACCCGAGTTATTTATGTAGGCAACAAAATGTTATTATAATTATACTCTGGAATTTAATTTAATTTTACCAAATAATATTTATAATAGTAGGCTAAAAGCCAAAGAAAAATCCATTAAACTTTGTTATTGTGTTGTCTGCTAAAACAAATTTAGTGTTGAATACACTAAATATTATTTGGTAAAATTAAATTAAATTCCATAGAGTATAAGCCTAATTATAATAATATTTTGTTTCAGCGGGAAATTGCCTGCTCGTGTCACCGCCCGACCCGCCAAATACCGGACAACTTTTAAATTAACGGTCTTTTGCCCGATTTGTCCGTTCTTATGGGGACTTGTCCGCATCGGCTGTTGGGTCCGCACAAACCGAAGTCCGGTCAACTGGGGTCCGCCCATGGGAGGGTCGACTGTACTTAAAAAGGCAATTTTTCTAATGGCACTGGCTACGGGTGACAGGGTGTCTGAGTTGGCGGCGATGAGTTCGAAGCCAAACTGTCTAAGATTTTCAAGGCGCAACATGGGTGTACATATTGCTCCTGCTCCTAACTTCATTGCTAAGAATGAACATTCTAATCATGTATTTACAGAGTTCGAAATTCTGGCTCTGAAACAGGGTGACAGGCACCATTTACTGTGTCCAGTGCAGTCACTTAGGTTATTTATGCAGGCTTCCCGGCCATCACAGGCGGGAACCCTCTGGGTTTCACGGACAGGTGTTCGATTACAAAAACGCCGGCTAGCTGCGTTATTAGTGTAAGTCATTCGAGAGAGTAATCCGGGCGTGTTGGCAAGATCATACAATATCCGTAAATGGGCGGCATCACTTCGATTCCTCCATAATTACTCCCTAGAAGATATTCAGCAGACCCAATTGTGGTCATCAAATCATACCATCCTCACACGTCACCTGTCCGTCAATCTCATGAAACCTTCTCGTACATGTGTAGCATTAACCCTCCTGGCCCGGGCAGGCTCTCCAAAGGACGGAGCTCGTATCCGGGCGATCTGGCCGAATATCAACAAAAGTAAACTAAGGTTAATCTCGCTTAATATATTACCTACATTAATCAAACATATATAGAAATGAGCGCCTTACCTTGCTGCGTAGAATGACATTGAGTAGAGCTCTCTAGCTCAACTGGTTCCGGAGTGATGGTGATGGAAGTGGAGGTAACTTTTGCCGCGTATTTACCTCGGTGTGTATTTACCTAATTGTATTTACCTAATTGTAGTTTACAGGAGTTGAGCTAAGCTCGTGTTGTCCCGTCTCTCAGTCTACTTTTTATCCAATTTTTTCTTGAAAATATGGATATTCCTTGCCCCTACCACCTCCTCCTCCAACCCATTCCATTTGTCAATACATCTATAGGGGAAGCTAAACTTCCTGATATCGTTCTTGCAGGTAGGTCTTTTTACTTTGTAGCTGTGGCCTCTAGTTATTCCTGTATCCATAATTAATATATCCTCCCTATCCAGCCTCTCCAGCCCCCGGGTGCATTTGTACATCATTATCATGTCTCCCCTCTCTCTCCTCTCTTTTAGACTCGGTAGATTTAATTTGTCTAGCCTCCCTTCATATGGCAGCTCTCTGAGACTTGGAACCAATCTAGTAACTGCTCTCTGGATTCTTTCTAACTTGTGAATATGCTTCTTTAGATGCGGGGACCACACCACTGCTGCATACTCTAATCTTGGTCTAATCATACTCTTCATAATTTTCGCTACCATGGTCTCATCCAAGTAGTTCAGAGCAACTTTCATATTCCCGGCCATTGCATACATTCCGCTAAAGAGCTTGTTAATATGTTTCTCTGGCGACAAATTATCTTGTATAATCAACCCTAAATCCTTTTCTTTTTCGGCCTTGCTAATTATATTATCTCCCATCCTGTACTCCCAATTTGGTCTATTCACACTTCTTCCCATATTTAACACATGGCATTTACTTATATTAAATTTCATTTTCCACTTGGTGCTCCATTCGTATATTTTATCTAAATCCCCTTGCAGCTCCTCACAACTACTTTTATTTGTTATTTGTCTCATAATTTTTACGTCATCTGCAAACATTGACATGTAGGAGTTTATGCCTATCGGCAGGTCATTCACGTACATAAGGAACATGAGAGGTGCCAACACAGATCCCTGTGGCACACCACTCTCAACTTTCCGCCACGATGAGTAAGTTCCTCTAATGTTGGTCCTCATTTCCCTATCTGTTAAATAGCTCTCCATCCATTTCAGCAAACTTCCCCTGACACATCCTAGCGTCTCAAGCTTAGATAACAATCTCTTATGTGGTACCTTATCGAATGCTTTGGAAAGGTCTAAGTAGACGCAGTCCACCCATCCGCCTCTTTCTTGGAGTACATCTATCACCCTACTGTAATAACATAGCAAACTGGTAACACAAGATGTCCCTTCTCTGAATCCAAATTGCTTTGGGGTTATTATCTTCTTTCTCTCCAACATTTTCATCCATCTCTTCCTAATTAGCTTTTCACAAATCTTGCATACAATACTAGTAAGTGAAACTGGTCTATAGTTTAGAGGGTCCTCAGGGTTTCCATTCTTGTATATCGGAATGATATTAGCTCTTTTCCATTCAACAGGAACCTGTCCTTTATCTAAGGAAGCTTGAATTATGTCCCTCACTGGCTCCACTAATTGCTCTGCACACTCCTTTAAAACCCAGGCAGACACTTCATCCGGTCCCATAGCTTTCCTTACTTCAAGTCCTCTCATCGCAGATAACAGCTCATCTCTAGTTATTTCAATCTTACTAAGACCACTCTCCAGTACTCCCGCCTGTGGTTCGTCAAAACCTTCCTCTCTAGTAAAAACTGACCCCAATTTGTTATTCATTACCTCGCACATGTCCGATACATTTTCATACGTCCTAGCATCAACTCTTAATTTAGTAATTTGTTTCTTTACCTTCAACTTACTGTTTATATATTTATAAAATAATCTAGGATCACTTTCACATTTATTTACTCTGTTCTTCTCATAGTTCATTTTAACTTGCCTAATTATGTTAACATATCTATTCCTCTCCTGTTTATATTTATTCCGATTACTCTCAGTGTTCCTTCTTCTTAATCTAGCCCAAGCTGCATCACGCCTACCCAAAGCTCTTGCATTTCAAATTAAACCAATCTTTCTGCTTAGTAAAATTTCCAGTTTTATATCTTGGGACAAACAGATTGGTTCCTACTCTATAAATTTCGAGGAATCTACTATATTTACCTTGTACGTCCTGTTCCTTCAAAATAAGATCCCAATCTACTCCCTTTAAATATCTTTTCAAGGATACATAATCAGCTTTACTATAATTTAATCTGTCATTTATGTAGCTATTGTCTAATCTATTGGCATTACTTGAGGTCAACTTCCATTTTAGTAATAGGTGATCACTTTTACCTACAGGACATAGATAGTTTATATCACTAATTTCGTGAGGATCCTTTGTAAAAATCAGATCGAGTTTAGAAGGTTCGTTATTACCCCTCATTCTTGTATTTTCCTTCACATGTTGTGCAAGTACATTTTCCGTAACCAACTCCACTAGCCGACTTCCCCAAGATCTCTGATTTGGCCCTGCATCTCCCGATTCCCAATCAACCTCACTACAGTTGAAATCTCCTACCAAGATCAATCGATTCTTCCTTAAAAGCAATCTTCTCAACGACTGAATCATATCCTCGACCATCTCCTCAAACTCCAACTCCCTCCATGCTCTGGTCTTTGGTGGCATGTAAGCTACTGCTATGTCTAGCTTTTTTCCTTCTATATCATTGAGTTCAACTGCCATTATTTCTGCCTTGTCATTATTTAACTCCACTTGCTTTGCTGTCATAGGGTTCTTAACCAATACTGCCACTCCACCTCCCCTTTTTCCCTTCTATCATATCTCCATATATTATATCCTTCACTAAACACTATATTGCTGTCAAAGTCCTGGTTCAGCTTTGTCTCCGTCAAACAGACTATCTGTGGTTGATCCTTTCTTAATATATCATCCAATTCTACCTTTTTACTGTTTATTCCATCTATATTAGTGTAGTAGCACAGTATATTGGAATCCTCCTCCTTGTTTCTCTTCCCTCCCCGCCTCCCATCAGGTTCACCTCCTCTTCCATCCCCTCCCTGACCTACCTCCACATTCCCTGCTAGTTCTATTCTCCTCCCCCCCCCCCCCCCCTCCACAATCTTGAGTGTCCGAACACTCAACCCCGGCTACGACGCCCAGTTGCACTCGTCGCTCCACCCGCAATTATGCCGGGAAGCGATTTGATAGTGTTTTATTGGTTATTCTGTCATTTATTATAGTTATTATGTTATTTTCACTCAATAAAGTTATTTATATGAACTTATTTGTGTCTCTGTCACTTATTACTTCGTTTTATTATTATTATTATGATTATTAGTGTCACTTTCACTGGACTTTGATAATTGGTAGTGTCATTTCCCCTTTTATGTATTGTTAGGTAAGCTAATAATATATATAGTGTCACTGTCACTTGTTCATATTGTTATGAAGGCACTTATTATTACTTGTGTGTGTGTCTTTCACTTATACTTAGTTTTATTATTATTATACTATCACTTTGACTGGCCTAGGCTTATTGAGTGTCATTTTCACTTATTTATTGTTAGAAATATATATTTTAGTGTCACTTTCACTTGTTCATATTGTTATTGAAGGCACTTATTACTTATGTGTCCTTTTCACTTATACTTAGTTATATTATTATTCTTAGCCTACATTTGAGTGTCACTTTCACTGTTGTCACTTCCACTTTAAAAGTTTGTTAGAGTGTGGAAGTCGTTGAAGCAGGTGCCAGCACACAGTCCAACTTGACACTCGAGGCATTCCCAAGTGGTTTTTGTGGGTTTGCGGGGTCTGCGAGTTGTGTGGCTGCACACATGGCACCTCTTCTGACTCCTAACGTTACTACCTGGTGCTTTGAAAGGAAGAGCGTTGAGCTGGTGCTTCCTGAAAAATTCAGCACACCCCGTTCTGTCCAGCTGGCCTGGTCCTTGTAGTGGCCTCCCTGGTGTAGCCGCATGTTTAGCCAGGAGCTCAAGTAGCACCTGCTTGTGGAACTTCCGCAGGGACTTGTACTTCTTGGCTCCTGGAGTCCTCAGACGGTAGATGTTGTAGGCATTGAGGACCGACATATCTACCGTATGCAGGATAAACTTCTTGTACCACCTGCACGATGTTCGCAGGCAGTCGATGAAGCCCATCTGCATGTCGGACTTGTCAACGAGGCGCATGTTGAGGTTATAATCCAGGACAGCAGCTGGTTTTTGGACGGGGTTCTTGGTTCTTCGGTCCACCTTCCCTGTGGCGACCATCTGGGCCTTGTGGCATGTGGTGAGGAGGTTGACCTTGCGCTGGTCATGCCAGTGGATGGAGAGGATGGGGCCACTCTTCTTGTGGAAGATGTCCGCCTTCTTCGTCTTGGTTGGGTAGCCTGGCATGCCCTTCCTCTTGCCCTTGACTGTGCCGACAGTTCCGGTCTTGCGGTCATGGAGGTACTGTACTTGGTCAGGAGAGGTGACGTGTAATAATTATCTGTGTAGAGGATGTGGTTTTTATTGAAGTGCCTCTCCATCATCTTCTTCACTACAGCGCCACCAAAACCAATGAGGGGGTCAGTCTCAATTTCTCTAGCCTTGCCGCTGTAGACTATAAAGTCCAGCACATACCCCGTCAAACAGTCGCAGAGGACGAAGAGCTTGATGCCGAAGCGGTGTCTCTTGGACGGGATATACTGTCGGAAGTGCAGCCTACCACGGAACAGGACCAGAGACTCGTCGAGGCACATCTTCTGGAAAGGAATCAGGTATGTGGTGAACCGATGACGTATCATGTCATACAGCTTCCTGATCTTCCATAATGAGTCGGGAAGGTGGACTGCCATGTTGTTTGTCAGGTGGAGATAGGAGAGGATGTCGAAGTACCTGTCCCTGGACATCTATTTGCCAAATGCTGGAGTCGTTATGATGTCGCCAGTGATCCAGTAGTCAGCCAGAACGTGCTTCCTTATATGTGTCATCAGCATTGTGAGTGCCAAGAACACATAGTTCTGCCACAGTGACAGCTCTCCATGCCACCATCTTGGCACTGGTCTTCCTCCCAAGAAAATTGGCACAGATAGCATGGTGGTGATTTGTCTCTTTGACGAGGTATTCCATGACTTCATTGTCATAGAAGCCACAGAAAAGTTCACTGGGGGTAGAATCTGGGCCACAGGGATATGCTGGTGACACCCCGGAATCCATCTGTACCTCGTCAAAGGCAGGACAATCTGGCTCAAAATCAGCCCCATCTGTCCACACAAACAGGTAGGATGCTGATGCTCGAGGACGTGCAGGTGCAGCAGGCACACGCCCTGGACACCCTGGCACACGCCCTTGGCCAGGCGGACGCCCTGCACGCCCACGCCCACGCCCAGGGGCAGCGGCGTCGGCAGACTGACCACGTCCACGACCTCGCCCTCTCGCTCGTCTTGTCGGGACTTCCTCTTCCTCTTCCTCCTCAGGCGACGTCAGGTCATCTGGGGCAATGTTGGGGTCGTCAGCATCCTCTTCAGGAGACAATTCTGGTGAAGAAGTGACCGGGCGTCGGCGGTGTGGGGCGCGGGAGGCTGCGGGAGCTTCAACAATGGGAGCCTCGGCCTCGGGAGTTGGGCTCCTTTTGCGGCGAGCCGAGGGTTTCTCCGCAGCAAATAATGCTCTGCGGTGTGTTGAGGGCTGTGGCACATCACCAATACCACTTGAAGAGGCCCTTTGGTCATCCTGAAGGAGAGATGAAGCCGAGGGCTGTGGGTCACCCACGCGGCATCCCGGGTCAAGGCGTCGGGACAATGGAATGCGGGTGGTTGCTAGGCCAGAGTCGGCGTCATTATCACTGTCTTCAGCTTCCCTATGCTTTTCTGCGGCTGCCCTGCGTGCTATTTTAGCTGCACTTTCCACCAACGATTGTTTGTAGAAATATTTGCCCACTTTCAAGGGCGTACGGGCAGGCAAAGGGGAAGGTCCTGGGCTAGGGCTAGGGCTAGGCCTAGCAAAGATGGCGAGGGGGTAGGCCTAGGTTCTAGCACACTTGGAAGCTCAATGGCACCTTCCTGAAACACTTCAACATCAGGATCATCACTACTGTCTCCCCCCTCAAATAAATCAACATTATCGTCGTCTCCAAAGCCCACGAAATCGTCATCTTCACTTGCACTTATGAATTGTACCTTGTCCACCAAGCTTTCGCCACTGCTCTCTTCACTATCAAAAAGTTGTCGCTGTATAGCGCTATCACTCAACAAACGCTTAACTTTCTTTCGTTGAGCTTTCTTCTCGGTTGTAACAGGCGTTGAAGTTGCGAGCAGGGTAGCACTGGGGTCCGCGGGAGGTTGCAGCGAATCGGACACGTCGGAATTTTTTTTTTCAGTATTACTCGCTATGGCGGCCACGTACGAACTGATAACACTAGTAGTTGAGGCTTGGTGGCGCTGCGGTCACTCCTACAATGCAAAAATTGGCCGCGCGAATTTTGAAGCACGCTTTCAAGCACAAGGATTTTAAAATGACACCCGGGTACCGGCCCTTTTTTTTGGTGTCCTTAGGAAATGACACCCGGGCTGGAAGGGTTAAGGCAGAAAGTCTAGTTTTACGCTGATTTTGAGATGAAAAAAGTGGGGGAGTGGGGGTGGGGGGGGGGGAAGTATCTTAGCTAAGGACTCTACCTGCCTCCGAAGTGAGACAAAATGTAACGAGTATTAACCCAGTAAGTGCGGCAAGACTTATATAAGGCCTACCGGTGGGCTGCGGGAAGCCTTATATAATCCAAGGCCTAAAAAAAAAAAAATTAAATCAGCCCAGTATCATTTTTTGTTTTTTTTTGTTTTTTTTTGCCCCTTGGCCATGCCAAATATCACTCCTCCACATCCCCTCCTTTCCCCCCCCCCTCTTCAATTATCATCTATTCTCCCTGTTATTCCCTTATTCTTAGGTATATATTCGTGCTAACATTAGCGAGTTGCTAGCAGGGCGTGGTCATCTGTGTTAACAAGCATGGGTAAGAGCGAGAGAGAGACTACCACGCAACAGTCTCTCTCCAGCCGTCATGACGGCTGGCTGGCTGGCAGGCTGCCTCAGCCATAAGTTATGTAACTCCCGGCCTCTATCTCCGATTTTGACCATCCAAACGCTGTTTCCACTTGTTTTATTGCTGTAACTGGTTAATACCTTTATAATCAACGTAAAATAGGCGCATATGGATAAGTACAGTATTAATGATATTTATGGTACGATGACGATTTGAGTTTAGGAAACAGTCTAAATACCTCCGCACAGGGAGCGGTGGCCAATACCCCACCTACGCAGCGGAGAGGTTGTTGTTGTTGTTCCCTAAGCTGCCTGGCCGAACAGCCCCGAGTCCCTGAGAAAGGCCATGGCCACGATCGGGCTTTCCCACAGAGCTCTCATTGAGTGTAGATTGTGTTGTTGGCGTAAGTGGTTGTGTGAAATGCAGTCTTCTATGATGTGTTCAATGGTATGGGGTGCTGTGTTACATCCCGGGCAGGCGTCGACAACGGAGTCATCCAGTCTCTTCTGATAGCTCAGGAGAGCTGGATGGTGTCCGCATCTCAGCCTGGCCAGGTGGACTCTGTCCTCGCGAGGAAGGGAGGATTCGGGAGGTCGTGCATGCAGCTGCGTGTTGTCTGTGAGTGAGTGGATGGATCGGTGAGAGATATGAGTATGGATGTGCTTCTGGAAGTTGGTTCGGGGTGGGCAGGGAGGGAGAGAGGACAATAATTGTGTGTGATACCGTGTGCTGGGTGTTGTTTTGATATTTCTTGGTGTCTGGGTGTTAAGGTCATGTGATAATCCGTTCCTTAGGCTAAAGTAAGGCTACTCAGGAACATTTAATTTTAGGTGAAACACTATGGATGCAATAGGGTTTCCAATATACTCAATAATCTCAGGGATTAGAATTAGAGTAAGAGTACAAATATTTTGGTAATACAGTACCTGAGGGCTGAGGCCATGAATATGTAGGCCTACATATTAACACATTTGGGTAATAATGAATGTTTCATTTAACCTGGGATATATAAGGTAAATGAAAAGTTTATTCTTGTGTTACACCAACTGTTCTATCAAACTTAAAGGTGCTAACACCACAGGCTTCCTTTTAGAAATGCCGCCTGTAACCCTCTTTTATATTTTCTTTGATATTAAACTGATCTGATTAGTACATGTTTACTTGGACCTTACCTGGTTTATTAGTGGTATGTGATGTTTATGATGAATGTCCCTCCTCCAGTCTTGAGAATTCAGGTGCATCGTTAATAATGAAGGGGCCACTAATAAATTATAGGTTTGAGTCCCGAAGGGAAGAAGGAAAACCTAATATTTAGTAGTGGCCCCGGAATCATTGACGATTTTGGCCCTCCCTTCCGTCGCCTTCCCATTCATCTGCTACATTTTTGAGAGTCTCGATATGTCAGATTAAGAGTGAACACTCGCTGTGACCAAGATGGCGAGCTGTACCCAAGAGCAGACGCATGGAAAGCGCAAAGCTAGGGCAAGTTTAATTTTAATTTTTATTCTTTATTTATTTTACTAGTTTTTCTAGTAGTGGTACAGTACCCACATCATAAGGACGAGTCCGTGAGTGGTTATTAACCTAAGAAGTGCGCATGGGGGGTATGAGACACCACACTCCTGTGCTGACGTATTTGAGCTGTTCCCATCACTAACATCGTTATTTTACCATAAATAGCATTAATATTTATCCATATGCACCTATTATAGGTTGATTATAAAGGTACAGTAGGGTCTCACATAAAACGAGTTTATGGTCGATAAACGAGGGCGTTTTATGTGAATTCGTTTTATGTGAACACAGCATTTTGGTGGCGCAATATCGTCAATGTTCACTGTAAGCGAAAATTTTCGTACAAAGCGAACGATATTTCGTACGTTTTGTACGATATTTCGGCGTTTTATATGAAAGCGTACGATATTTTGTACGTTTTGTACGATATTTCGGCGCTCTATATGAAAACTCCTTGTATTTGCCCCACTTTGGCGGCGGACTCGTTTTATGTGATCACATTCGTTCTGATCGAAAATTAAATATTAATATTTTAGGTCGGTCGTTTTAATCGAGACTCGTTTTATGCGAACACGTTTTATGCGGGACCCTACTGTATTAACCTGTTACAACAATAAAACAAGTGGAAACAGCGTTTGGATGGTCAAAATCGGCGATACAGGCCGGGAGTTACATAATGTATGGCTGAGGCAACCTCCCTCCCCTCCACCGTCTGGAGAGAGACTGTCGATCGATACTCTCTCTCGCTCTCTCTCTCTCTCTCTCTCTCTCTCTCTCTCTCTCTCTCTCTCTCTCTCTCTCTCTCTCTCTCTCTCTCTCTCTCTCTCCTCTCTCTCTCTCTCTCTCTCTCTCTCTCTCTCTCTCTCTCTCCTCTCTCTCTCTCTCTCTCTCTCTCTCTCTCTCTCTCTCTCTCTCTCTCTCTCTCTCTCTCTCTCTCTCTCTCTCTCTCTCTCTCTCTCTCTCTCTCTCTCTCTCTCTCTCTCTCTCTCTCTCTTGGTAACAGTGATGACAATGCCCTGCTTGCAACTCGCTAATGTTAGCACGAAAATAGACCACAGAATAAGGGAATAACAGGGAAAATAGGTGATAACTGAAGGAGGGGAGGTGGAGGAGTGATATTTGGCGTGGCCCAGGGGCAAAAAAAAAAAAAATTGGGGGTGCTATGGATTTTTTAAAAGCCTTACTCTTAAGAGTCTTCCCGCAGTCCGTCGGGGGAACTCTTAAGAGTCTCCCCGCAGTTCCCGGGTTAAGAGCGTTTCGCTCACGATGTAAGGCAATCGTATTTTGAGTTTTCCCCGGGCGGGAAGTTTGAACAGCAAGCTAGAGTTCAAAGATTGGCCATTACCTACGTAAGGCGCATCGTCAATGATTCCGGGGCCACTACTAAATATTAGGTTTTCCTTCTTCCCTTCGTGACTCAAACCTATAGTAAAGTTGACCTGACCATGGTCAGGTGGGTACCGTACCATAGGCTATTTTTTTATAAGATTGAAGTATGTTATGGGTAGCAAAATATTTGTTCAGCTATGACTTATAAGTGTTTACATGTAATATTGAAAGTAGCTAAAAAAAAAAATCTTTTTTCGAATAATAACAAAACCATTTAGTTTACTTTTATTGTGATTATTGGATATTTTTAATTATTAACTGGCAGTAAGTCCCTAAACTGACTGATTTTTATTTTCAGGGAAATTGATCTGAATTCACATTGTATCGTGGAAGTAGAGGAGAAGAAAACCAAGCTTATCAACAACAAGGTACAGTGTTTTTAAACGGTTTTAATAATTGTCTAGGTTTAATCATCATCATCAATGTGACACCCCGCTTTCAGAGGAAGCGCCCCAAAAGGGATGGTCATGGCAGAAACTGCCTCCGGGCTCCCAGACATGCTCCCACTGACCCACTCCACAGTATATACCATTTCCACTTGCACTGAAGGATCAGTTCCTCGCCTGGATGGCAGTTCCACCACTGTTTTGCTATTTTATATAACCCAGTGGGGCCCTGGCTGGAAGCATACTAAGCACAGGAATGTTCTGAAGATAGGAACCAGTGGTCCACTGCTACAGAAGCTGATTGCACCACCAAAGTGGCGGGCGGTAGGGTTGCTGCATCCATACACCAAAATAAGAAATTGGAAGAGTTAATTTTGTGTAGAGTGTGCAGCGCTTGTGGTTTGATGTAAGAAAGCAAGAGTTTGTGGATCTTAAGATCAAGCTAAAATTGTTCTTTGTGTAACTGAGGCATAATTATTATGTTCTCTCCACCAACCAACTTTACTCCTAAATTCGATTAATGAAATTAACAAACACATGTGGCAGTCCGGGGATTCGAACCTAGGATGCTCACACCGAAAATCAACACACTTATGCATTGCACCACGAAGACATAATTGCTGAGGGGCAGAGGGCCGTGGGTGGAGCTTTGGTTTCCTGGGCGTTTCCGCACCCTCCTCAGCTCTCCGCCTTGGAGTGGCTGCAGTCACCTGGGCTTTATTAGTGGTAAGCAGGGAGGGTTCTGTGGGGGAGCTCAGTTATGGCCTTGCTCAGGACCTTGGGGCTGCTCGGCCAGACAGCCTGGGGATCAAGAACAACAAAAAACAAAACAAAACAAAAACAGCAAAGGAGACCAGGTGGTGAAACATCATGTCTAGCAATCCTTATACTCCACCTAAGGCTCTCCCCAGGAGTACTTCCCTGAACGACTGGTGCCTACAACCTCCTCCCTCCCCTAGATTTAATCAGTTTTGTATATTGTGTCTTATATGATAAATAATTTTGCTACTGATCATATAAATAGGCTCGGGGTGGAGGGAAATTACAAGTGGGGTTCCTCAGGGATCTGTGTTGGGACCACTACTGTTCGTTATATTTATCAACGACTTGCCTGAAGTTATAACTAATGGAAGTGAGATATACCTGTATGCGGATGACACTAAGCTGTATAGAAGAGTGAGGAGTAAGGAAGATGTGGGTTTGCTTCAAGGAGATGTGGAGGGCATGAAGGGATGGTCTGAACATTGGTTAATGCCTTTTCATCCCAAAAAATGCAAGTACATGCGGATTGGGACAAGCAAGATAGACAAGGTAGGATACAGTATGTATGAAGCGATGGAGGAAGTGAATGCAGAAAAGGATATAGGAGTAGTGATAGACAATAAGTTAAATTTCTCAGAACATTTAGCGGAAAAGATAAACAAAGCCAATAGAATTGTAGGGCTGATAAGGAGGACATTTGTGTCACTTGATGAAGAAATCTTCAGGAATCTCTATACAGTGCTGGTTAGGCCGCACCTGGAATATGCGAACCAGGTGTGGGCTCCATATATGGTAAAGGATATAGAAGCAGTGGAGAAAGTGCAGAGGAGAGCTAGCAAGCTAGTACCAACGTTGAAGAACGCGGGCTATGAGCAGAGGTTGAGGACACTGGGGCTTCCGACACTGGCATATAGGAGAAAGAGAGGGGATATGATAGAGACTTTTAAGATAGTGTCAGGAAAGTATGATGAGGATGTGTGTGAAGGTATCTTCTTGATGCGGGAGGGAACAAGAACGAGAGGACACTCTAAGAAAATTTACAAAGAAAGAAATAGGCTTGAGAAGGCAAAGAACTCATTTTGTGGTAGAGTGGTAAATGAGTGGAACGCACTGCCCCAGTATGTAGTCGATTCCGAATCAATAAGGGAGTTTGAAAGTAATCTTGATAAAGCATGGGGAAGACAAGATTTGAAGTTTGATTATAAAGCAAAAATACAGAATAGTAAAAAAAAATTGAGTCTGCTACCGCCGCCGCCAACACCGTGAACGACCGCAGCAGTGCAAGTACTGGTACTGAGCTGGATACACAGGCCTAGTTTGCCTTTTTCCAGAGGATCTACTGTAAGAAACTGTAAGAATAATCATATACCAGTACTGGTACTGTACAAACTAATTATAAGGTATTACAGTAATAGATTTTAGCTATTTGTAATTTAAATACAGTACCTCTATGTGATTAACATACACTGTATTTGTTTTCTTATTAAAAGTTGGGGCGAGAGTCATAGATATTATTATAGGTTTGACTCCTGTAAGGAGATAAAGAAAACCTAATATTTAGTAGTGGCCCCGTAATCATTGACGAACATGCCTATTACATAAGGCATCCTCTTCAAACACTAATCCGCCGTAGTTTGAATCTACCGCGCAGAGCATTTAAAAACTGAGGAGCCTTCATCATGAGCGCACGCGACCTCACTCATGGCTTCAGTCATTATGAATTGGGTTCTCACTACGAAAAAACTTCGTAAAAAATAAAAACAAAAAGAAAATAAGAATAACTATCCAATAAGCTTTCCATCATATCGTGGATGTACTTGTGTGGATTTCTGACCAGACGCTGATTCAGGCGTCATTCCTCCTTCACTGACATATCAAGTAAACTAAAATCCTTAATACATCAACGAATGGGAAGGGGACGGTCGGGAGGGCCCCAGTCGTCAATGATTACGGGGCCACTACTAAATATTAGGTTTTCTTTATCTCCTTACAGGAGTCAAACCTATAATTTATTAGTGGCCCCTCCATCATTGACGAACATGCCTGATATCTAAGACTGGAGGGGGACATTCGTAATCATATCATAACTCTAGAAAAGCAGATAATAAAAACAACCACATAGTATTCTTACTTTTGAAAAATGTATTTAATACGGCGTAGGCCGGAAATATACAAGAAAACGGGGTTCAGGCAGGTGCGTGCTTCAAAGAAGCCTGCCCGACAAAAATGGGTAACCCTGAAGATTCTGAACACAGATCTGTAGTTACAAAAGGCACCCCACTCAACGAGTGGTGACAAAAATAATAAGTTATAAGTTTATATGTGCACATCATAAACCCCAAAATACATGTGGAGATCAATTGCAAATGAACTCCATTGAACTAATATTACATTGCTTTCGCAGCTAAAACTACTATAACAACACCGTTGTTTTGTACTAAACCTTGTACTAGCACAATTTCTCGCAGAGAAATTTTCATATCACATTTTAACCTTAAATTGTATCACAGCTCTCATACTCCGGCAGGGTCTAGGGTGTCCTATGTCAACTGACTGCACCCCCCCCCCCCCTTCCGTGAAAGTAAACATAAGTGACTGCAGGGCCACCTAGACCCTCTGCCTTAAAGCTATACATGGTAAGGAAGGTTTGTCTAGAGCAACTGACAAGTATCTAGAGAGAAACGTATGATTAGACGCCCACAACTGTGTGGACGCAATATCTTCAACTGAAAAGTTTTTCAGGAAACGTAAAGAGGCCGCCCACTTGCGTAAATCGTGGGCCCTACCCACAACGCCGGGATTACTCTCTTTAATGACTTCTACCAGAAGAGAGGCTAATCGCCGTTTAAGTAAGCGTTTACCCGTACTCGCTACCCATAAAGCACCTT
This sequence comes from Paralithodes platypus, assembly GCA_032716605.1. NCBI lineage: Eukaryota > Metazoa > Arthropoda > Malacostraca > Decapoda > Lithodidae > Paralithodes > Paralithodes platypus. Next base: position 972,782 of record CM064519.1, read on the forward strand.
GGGGGTTTTGAGGAGCTATTCTCAAATATTTGGTTAGAGCTTGCACTGGACATAAATTATGATGCACCTTTCCCCTTTTTAACGCCGGCACCGTGAACTCAGAAAACACGTGTGCACTATGCTCATTCTTGGCTACAAACGCCGGGGAGGGTGCAATGGAAATTGAATCATTAAGTCTACCAAACCTAAGACAATTAGGTGTGTTGCTCATCGCCGCCAGCTCAGACACTCTGTTTCCGGTGGCCAAAGCCAAAAGGAAAACTGCCTTCTTTAAGATTAAAGCAAAGTCTGCAGTATTTTGATACAGACGAGAATGAAGTAAAGACAAAGCTTTGTCCAGAGACCAAGTAGGCATGAGCTGACGGGGAGGTGGGCGGAGTTTAAAACACGCTCTCATAAATCCTGTTTCCTCCGCCACCGGTATGGATAGACCTGTAAGGTCGAAAAAGGGCACTCTAATCGCAGTTAAGTGATTCTTCAAAGTTACCACAGATAAACGTTTCTGCTCAAACAGATAGTTCAAGTAATTAAAAACCAATGCCACTGAGGGTACAGTTTGTTCCGTTCTAACAATCCAAGAAGTAAAAGCTTTCCAATGTGATTGATATTGTCGCTTAGTAGACTGAGTATATTGATTGAGCAATTTATTGGTCACATCCCTACCGTATGGTGCTAGCCACTTGGCCTCCTGAATGTCCATAATGCAAAAGTCAGCGAGGTCGCTAGGTTGGCAATCGTGTCTAAGTGGAAGTACCCGACCGGGAGCGATACCGGGTCCGGGCACCACATTATTAATTGCTGGTACCACACCTGCGCCGGCCACAGGGGCGCGATTAGCGAGACTAAGCCTCGATAAACTCGTAGTTTGTTCACTACGTGGCACATTAGTGACGCATCTGGCGGCGGAAACAGATAGATGGAGCTCCATCTGTTCCAGTCTGTCACTAGGGCGTCTGGCCCCCCTGCCGGCGTTATCGCCCGGCGGGTGAGGTATAGAGGGAGCTTGTGAGTCTCCTCGGACGCAAAAAGATCCACTTGTGGATGGGAGAGCTCCGCAATCAATAGGTCGAAAATGGGTTGCTTGAGCTCCCATTCTACTGTCGTGCTCTGTCTCCGGGACAGAGCGTCTGCCCAGACGTTCGCTACGCCTGGGAGATAAGATGCGTGAAGATAAATATCTAGACTGCTGGCTAGAACAAAAATCTCTTCCGACACGAGTAGCAACTTCCTTGACCTCGTTGACCCTTGTTTCTGAATACAGTGAACTGCATTCAGTGGAAGTAGTGAGAGCTGTTGTGCCTGGCACATTGGAAATTGGGCCTGACACAAGCGGATGGCTAGGTATTTTCGCTAAAGCAAAGGATGTAGCCAGAGGTCGCACATTCGTCGACATCGCGGGATCTCCCGTATCAGGAGGAGTTTCCGGCGTAGGGCCCAAGAACCTATTAAGTGCATTCAATAGTAGTCCATCAATCTCTTCCGCCGGTACATACCTAGCCGATGACGAACTCCGTGGAGATTCGACAGTACCCTGAGAGTCGCCTAAAAGGTGACTGGACTCTTCAACCTCCATCTCTGAGACCAGAGATCGTTGTTCTTCATCCGTTAAGTCTGGCTTATCATGGGAAGATCCCGCCGAAGCCGGGACCTCCACATGTTGCCATGTTAAAACTGGGGTAGAAGATGGTACATCGGCATCCCGTGGACGTCAGCACTAGTTGAGTCACAAAGGGATGTGTTCTGTCCTGCCAGGACTGTGAGTATCGCCATACACCTTGGCTGTGGCTGTCCCTCGCTTGCGAGCTCGGTATACTCTCTAAAAGAGAGCCCTGTAAAGGTTTATGATAATTAAAAGCTCCCATAGCTCATTAACACATTGAAAGCAGAGCTGGTGAGCAAAATCATAAAGTATACTAATTAATTTAATTTATATTTAATTGTATTAAAATAAATTACTATAAATAAACACAATATTATCCTAATATAATCATAGAAAATATATGGTTATTATTATTCAGTGATTAAATTATTTCATTAACAAATGAAAATAATATATAGGGATACCTGATCTTAACGGCGTTGAACATACAGCAATGAGAGGTTCAAGTGCCGACATGGCAGAGACTGGGGGAAAACTACCCCGCCCCCGGGAACTACCTGGTCACCTGGTGCAACACCGGTACTCCGCCCTGGAAAGAGAATTTTCCGGGGATTAATGCTCATAGGGTTACACCCAAAAAATGGTACAAAATATGTGTCACAAGACCGCCGGTCAACGAACCGTAGCACTCCACCACTACTTTTCGTTTTCCTTTAGTTTCATATTAAAGATTTCAGGATATATTTACCTGTCCAGAAGATTTTTAAGCATATCTTTTGAATCCTCATAAAGATGAAGTATATCTTTATTAAAGATGAAGTCTTTCAAGTATCCTTTACACTTGAAACATTAGTAAGATTCCGGCATCTTTTTATCCCATAAAAAGTCTAAGCCTATCCTAATCTCTAATCCGGCTTCTCCCAGAAGCCCTCATAGATCGCCGTCTTGAAGGCCGTGATACCCTATTGTATCAATCAATTGTTTGGCAAATGATCGCGAATTGCTAATCAGTTAATATAACCACCCGAAGGTATAACCGCCGGGTTTTATATGCAATGTCAAACCAATTGTACCTGCCCCAGACCTTGTTTGTAAAAAGGTCGCCGGGAGAGAAAGACTAAACAAACAAACAACATTGTTCCAATTGTTTATTAAGGATTTCAGCATATCTTTTACCTGTTCGAAAGAATTAAGCATAACTTCTGAATCCTCATAAAGATGAAACATATCTTTATTAAAGATGAAGTCCTTCAAGTATCCCTTTACACTTGAAACACTAGTAAGATTCAGGCATCTTTTTATCCCATAAAAAGTCTAAGCCTATCTTAATCTCTAATCCGGCTTCTGCCAGAAGCCCTCATAGATCGCCGTCTTGACGGCCGTGATACCCTATTGTATCAATCAATTGTTTGGCAAATTATCGCGAATCGCAAATTCGTTAATATAACCACCCGAAGGTACAACCGCCGGGTTTTATATGCAATGTCAAACCACTTATACCTGCCCCAGACCTCTTTGTAAAAAGGTCGCCGGGAGGGAAAGACCAAACAAAATAACTGTGTGGAGCCCCCTCACCGGGAATAACACAGGAAGCCTGATCCCAGGCTTGACCACAGAAAACGCAGTTTCTGATGAGCCCTCAAGCGACCAAACTCGTCGGGGTAACTTACCTATTTTAGCCATCCTGACTAAAACTCGGTAACCAAAAACGGTGTTCTCGGAGCAACGAGAAAAAACGCCGGAAAGGTAACCCACACCAAACGAGACATAACAGGAGGGCGTAATGCATAAAGCAATGAATAACACAGGAAGCCTGATCCCAGGCTCGACCACAGAAAAACGCAGTTTCTGATGAGCCCTCAAGCGACCAAACTCGTCGGGGTAACTTACCTATTTTAGCCATCCTGACTAAAACTCGGTAAACCAAAACGGTGTTCTCGGAGCAACGAGAAAAACGCCGGAAAGGTAACCCCCACCAAACGAGACATTTTAACACATTTTATACAAAGTGTGTGCGCAAAAATAGGGATACCTGAACAGGAGGGCGTAATGCATACAGCAAAAACCGGGGCAAAGGTAGCCATGACAGAGACTGGAGGGAAACTACTCCAGGTTCTGCATAGACCCGCCGGGACCCAGCTCTGGAAAATTTAAAATTTCCAGGAATTAATGCTCATAAGGTTAACCCACTCATGTTCGCACACAGGTGTTAAATAACCCGCCGGGTAACGAGACGTAATACTCAACGACCACAGCTCGCCACGCGGTGGGGTTTCCTAAGTAAAAGATTTCAGAATATCTTAATTTGTCCAAAAGATTTATGAAAACCCTCTGACATAATATATAAAGACCATCATGGCGTTTATAAGTGATTAAGTCTTTCCGGTGGTGTTTGTTTCCATATTAAATATTGGAAAAAAAAACCCCTAAAAAAGACGCCGGCCCCCGAATTATCTCGTAGATAAAAAACTGGGAAGCCTGACAAATATACGAGATCTAACTTCTGCCGAAGTATCTTTTAGATCGCCGTATGTTGAAGGCGGCGATACAAAACGTATCCCTCAAATGTCTGGTTAACTAACTGAATTGTAAATTCGTTATTCTCATCCGTGCAAGAAACACCCGCCGGGTGTGAATAATAGTTTAAAAAACGTTAACCCCAAATGTGCCCTAAAGCGCCGTATGTTGAAGGAGGCGATACACAAAGCATCCCTCAATTGACTGGTCAACTAAACTGAATTTTGCAAATTCGGTCATCCCAACCTTCCAGGTTGCACCCACCGGGTGAATTAAAGTTTAAAAACAACCGCCGGGTTTTATATGCAATGTCAAACCACTTATACCTGCCCCAGACCTCTTTGTAAAAAAGGTCGCCGGGAGGGAAAGACCAAACAAAATAACTGTGTGGAGCCCCCCTCACCGGGAATAACACAGGAAGCCTGATCCCAGGCTTGACCACAGAAAACGCAGTTTCTGATGAGCCCTCAAGCGACCAAACTCGTCGGGGTAACTTACCTATTTTAGCCATCCTGACTAAAACTCGGTAACCAAAAACGGTGTTCTCGGAGCAACGAGAAAAAACGCCGGAAAGGTAACCCACACCAAACGAGACATAACAGGAGGGCGTAATGCATAAAGCAATGAATAACACAGGAAGCCTGATCCCAGGCTCGACCACAGAAAAACGCAGTTTCTGATGAGCCCTCAAGCGACCAAACTCGTCGGGGTAACTTACCTATTTTAGCCATCCTGACTAAAACTCGGTAAACCAAAACGGTGTTCTCGGAGCAATGAGAAAAACGCCGGAAAGGTAACCCCCACCAAACGAGACATTTTAACACATTTTATACAAAGTGTGTGCGCAAAAATAGGGATACCTGAACAGGAGGGCGTAATGCATACAGCAAAAACCGGGGCAAAGGTAGCCATGACAGAGACTGGAGGGAAACTACTCCAGGTTCTGCATAGACCCGCCGGGACCCAGCTCTGGAAAATTTAAAATTTCCAGGAATTAATGCTCATAAGGTTAACCCACTCATGTTCGCACACAGGTGTTAAATAACCCGCCGGGTAACGAGACGTAATACTCAACGACCACAGCTCGCCACGCGGTGGGGTTTCCTAAGTAAAAGATTTCAGAATATCTTAATTTGTCCAAAAGATTTATGAATACCCTCTGACATAATATATAAAGACCATCATGGCGTTTATAAGTGATTAAGTCTTTCCGGTGGTGTTTGTTTCCATATTAAATATTGGAAAAAACCCCCTAAAAAAGACGCCGGCCCCCGAATTATATCGTAGATAAAAAACTGGGAAGCCTGACAAATATACGAGATCTAACTTCTGCCGAAGTATCTTTTAGATCGCCGTATGTTGAAGGCGGCGATACAAAACGTATCCCTCAAATGTCTGGTTAACTAACTGAATTGTAAATTCGTTATTCTCATCCGTGCAAGAAACACCCGCCGGGTGTGAATAATAGTTTAAAAAACGTTAACCCCAAATGTGCCCTAAAGCGCCGTATGTTGAAGGAGGCGATACACAAAGCATCCCTCAATTGACTGGTCAACTAAACTGAATTTTGCAAATTCGGTCATCCCAACCTTCCAGGTTGCACCCACCGGGTGAATTAAAGTTTAAAAGTTAACCCCAATTGTTCCTATCCCCACTTCTTTGAAACAGATCGCCGGGGAGGAAATACAACTACAGCATAGTTTTATATTGGCTTTGCAAAACCGAAAAAACTACAAACAACACGTGTCCGTATGAACACTGTTAGATGGGTACAGCCAACCCGCCGGGATGAAACAGGCACCCCAGAGACGCAGACCTGGGGAGCCACAGACACCCACTCGCCGGGGAAACAAGCCTGTTTTAAACCACGCGTGGCCAAAACTAGGCAACCAGCCGGGGTTATCAAGGTGAAACCGAGAAAAACCCGCCGGAAAAAACCCACCCCGTCCAGATACCATCTGAACGCAACACCGGACCGAGGCGTAGCTAAAACACAACTAACGCCGGCCCAACATAGTCCGTGGAATTAGCCAAAACACAACTAACCCAGGACACATAAATAGTCCGTGGAATTAGCCAATACACAACTAAACCAGGATACACATGACACAGTAGTACATATTTAGAAAATAAATCAATAACACTTGTATATGTGATAAAGCTACGAGAGGCTGGCTAGGCCTAGGCAGACGGATAACAGTAACATGTCGGAATATAAACAAAAAGCACTGAATTATATCACAACAGGAACCACCGCCAACACACCACTGTAGCAAACACTTCCGGCAAAGGGAAGAACTGACTCGGGACCCAGAAAAAACTTCACTAAGTGAAGAAAAATACGCTGGGAACGACAGCAAAAATACGCTACCTCATCAGAAAGATAAAAGGAAGCAATAACGCGTAATGAAAGCCGCCTGCATCACAAAGCTAGCTTAACTGTGAAAAATTCACCTGTCCACAACAGGACCACGAGGGTACATCCGAAATAGATGCCCCAAACATACGACCCAAAATACACTGCACTGCGGGCAACCAGCCCAGGACACTCCTGCTACGCATATCCTAACCTTACTCGATACATCCCGGAGTAAACCAATGAGAAAAAACTCACTAGGGACGCAACAAATGCGGAACCCGCGGAGCGTGGGGAGACAGGTCCGGGCAGGCTGAGCGCAGAGCAGAGAAGGAGGAATGACGCCTGAATCAGCGTCTGGTCAGAAATCCACACAAGTACATCCACGATATGATGGAAAGCTTATTGGATAGTTATTCTTATTTTCTTTTTGTTTTTATTTTTTACGAAGTTTTTTCGTAGTGAGAACCCAATTCATAATGACTGAAGCCATGAGTGAGGTCGCGTGCGCTCATGATGAAGGCTCCTCAGTTTTTAAATGCTCTGCGCGGTAGATTCAAACTACGGCGGATTAGTGTTTGAAGAGGATGCCTTATGTAATAGGCATGTTCGTCAATGATGGAGGGGCCACTAATAAATATCAGCATATGCCCCCCAATTAGGCTTAGGTAGAAATGTCAAAGATCAGTTTTGGAATGAATTACTAGGGGTGGTTGTCGGATGCAAGGAAGGGGAGGTAGTAATTGTGTGAGGAGACCTGAATGGGCATGTCGGGGCAGGTGCCGACGGATATGAGGGCGTGCACGGAGGTCAGGGTTATGGCCGTAGGAACCTGGGAGGTGAATACATACTGGAGCACTGTGCTGCCATGGGGATGGTGGTGTGCAATACAGCCAGGTCTCGATATACGCGGTTAATTCATACCGTGTACGTACTGTTTATATCAAAACCGTGTTTTAGAAATAACAGGCCTTATGGGAATTAATTAATTTGTTCCAGCCACTTTCCTAAAGTCCCCCTTTTGACCCTTTTTGCCTACCTTCAGCTGACTTATATTACATTATACCACCACTATCATTTATGACAAAACAGAATACATTAAGCATCAATAAGGACTGTTTTGTACAGTACCTGTTATTGACCTATTTGTGTGGATAGATGTGTTGACGTTCGATAGATCTCCCCGCCGCTGTACTCCCTCGGACCCTCTCCCCGCCCCGTCCCGCCCCCAAGACCGACCCCGTTACTGTGATGAAGTTGATAAACCTTGTGCTACAGCTCGCATATCGGCCCCCTCTATGTTCCTCAGCATGTTCATCGTCCTCATCGAAACCAGAGAACACAGAAATATTGTCCATCATATCATTATCATCATCAGACTGGTTGTCACTGTTGGGGGTGCTCTCTCCCTCCCCCTCTCTTTATTATGGTTCAATAGACCAGAAAGTAGAGAAGTTATGACCCTATTGATAATGCAAAACTATTGAACACACTTAAAATTGTATGTTATTTGGTCTCTATATAATCTGTGAATAATTTCCGATATGATGGAATTAAAGAAAAAAAATCCACGAACTCTTAATCAGCAAAAATGACACAAATGTTAATTAAAAACATGTTACAATATTTCCCCATCATTTTATGTAGACACTTTCAAGGCGAATATATACCGTGGGAAAAAAAACAATAAATAAATAAAATGCAAATCTTCCGACGCTCGGAAGCTCGAGGTGCAGGCCTGTCTGGAGAAAGACGGGGGGATATCTGTTGTTGATTGTTTATCTATGTGCTGGAAGGATATTATATTTTCAATTCCATCGCATTATAAATTATTTATAGATTACAATAAGTCCTAATAGTGTAGGCATATTTGCAATTTCGTGTATTTTTTTTTGTTAAAAGCAAAAACTCACCTGATTTTGTAAGAAGGTATCATAAGCTTTAAAAAAAATTAGGGTGGCATTTTTTCGGAACATTCTAAGGGTATGAAATCCAAGATGGCGTCCAAAATGGCCGCCGAACACTAATAATGCGATATCTTCGCGAGTACACGTGATACAATTACAAATAAAGTGTCTAAATATATGTTTTCTGAGACCAGGAATCTAATGGAATCATCAAATTTATGTTATATGTATGATCTACATGCCAAATTCCAAAATGGCCACCGCGCACCCGCAATGTAAGCTATACCTTCTCCCTTTGCATGCATTACCAAGCCAACAGGATTTTGTAATTACAAACCAAGTATCTATTTAAAAACATGTATTTTTCAAAAAGAATACATAATTAACAAGCCAACAAACAGATCTAAATAAAATTAAATACTTGAATTACTGTTCAATCTCTTAAATCGTTTTTCATTTAGTAGTTTTAACAATGGATATCAAGTGAATTATTATTTTGTGAATGTCATAGAAAGTAACACCTCAATCTTCACAGTCTTCATTTATCCCTGGTTGGACAGTTTTGTTGTTGCAGCTGAAAACCCAGCATCCACAAACTTCCGTACATGGGATATTGTTCTTGCGACAGCTGCACCTTCCTTCGCATCCACGTTTGCACCCGCACTTTATGAGGTGCAATACTGCTTCAGGAGCTGGTGGATTCAAACAGCGAACTGGAGAGAAGTGACTTGAACCTGCATCAAATGTCCAACCAAATGCAGCTGGTGCTGGGAGGCACGGGTGAGTTTCACAAGCTTTTCTCCAAATCATGGATATGTAATGTGCCCGACGAATGTGTAAGTCCAGTGAACCAGAAGTTGGTGGGAGGTTTTCTCCTTCGGCTGCACGATTTGAGAAGAGGAACCAACGGAGCTCATTCACTTTTGTGTAGATTTTGGATCGATACAAAATACAGACAAAGCGTTCCAACTGAGAGCATACATCAGCGGGCAGATCAATGTCATTCCCGAGCATTGCTAGTGCATCCAGGATCTCATCATCACAAGACATAAATGCCTTGAAGCACGAGTCTTTGGTTCTGCCAGCAAATCTACCAGACATATCGGAACCTGTCAGAGCATGAAAACCTAACAGTGCAGAAGCGCGCTTTGGTCCTAAGTTGTTGTATATGCTCCGCACAGAAATGTGCCTCTTCAGCCTGCCCTTTCCCGTAAGGAAGGTTGTAGACGTTGGTAAGTTTGGATACATGTAGACAAGCAACAACAAGACGTCTGTGTCTGGGGAACTGACAACAAGTTCTGCTTCATTGAGAACAGTTAGAGCATGCAGTACAAGCAAAGTGTCTGCCTCTTCTTGGCTGTGAGTGAGGAGCGAGTCTGGGATATCAACATTGCCCTTGGTTTGTGTTCCTGAGGTCACCATAAGTTTTTTCAGTCTGTTGTTGGAGCTCTTGCTGTGACATACAACTTTGTCAGCCATATACTCGGTCAGTTCTCCTTTGGTGCAGATATCTGATAAGAAGTCCTTCAGGGAAATATTTTGGATTAAAGTGTTGTCTTTCACGTGGTAATATGTTGACTTTCCCTTGGTCCTCTTTGTCCTCATCTGTTCCTTGAGCGATGTTTTGATGTACCGGTCGAACACCAATCTGACCTCATCATATTGTGCTGCCATGTTACAGATTATCTGGAGAAGGGCATCTGCAAAGTCTTGGCATGTTTTCATTTGTTCCGTTTTGCTAACTGAATTTACCACAGCCATCCCATCAATAATGATCACTCGGTGTGCTGACGATTCATCTGTTGGGTCAACATTTGTATGTTCCACTGCTGTGTCTGCCACCTGCAAGGGTACTTGGATTGCTTGGTTATCAGATGGCTCTCTTCCAGTTGCCTCATTTTTGTCAGCTTGAACCTGTTGTGTGTTACTGTCCAGCTTCTCAAGATGATGAAGTATTGATGCCTTATCGTATGCCAGCAGGAGGGATCCATCTGAAGCAAATAGTGATCGAGGCACCACACTAAACTCATAAGTTCCGATGCATTCCTTGAGATTCAGCTCTGGTCGACTTCTTGAAATAACAATGAACCGTTGCAACAGTCCTCGCTCTTCTTTGATTTTGACCACCTTTTCTCCCATTCGGATTTCTGCCGTTGCATTGGCACTTTTGAAGGTACCCAGTTTCTTTTTGGTCATTTTGTCCCACACAGAAAGTTTTCCTTCCGTTAGGCGTTCAGTGACGAAACCTTCAAACATCTGTTGCCCAATCTCATCACGCCGAAGGATGTCGTTGGTATTAGTTTCATTCATAACTGCTTTGGTGAGCAGGTTGTAGATCTCATCCTCATCAGCGGATTCAAATGGGTTTCCATGCTCGTGAAATACTGCACTGAGTTTGACAGCATTTTGTGTTATTCGGGAGAGCTTTCCCCCTGTAAGCTCATGGTGCTGTGTTCTCTTCGCCTTGCTGCCAGTGAAGTACTTTTTCTCAAATTCATGTTGTATGTTTGAGAGTTCAGGTGCAATAAGGAAGTACTTGTTCAGTGACTTTTCATTCTGTGTGATTCCAACTATGCCTCCAATAACCTTGAGTTCACGATTCTCTTGTTCAATCCCATGGTCTGGGCCTATTGATGTGAATCCAGCAACACCTTTGGTGGCACAGAAGTTCCCTTTCATGAACTCTGCCTAGATCTCAGGATGCTGCTTTTCTGTTTGTTGCATTGTAGAAATGTACAGTGGTAGAAGGCGTGCATAGTTTAAATGATCATGGGCAAAGAAGTACTTCATGAGTGATTCCAGACTCTGCATGTGCAGCAATAGGTCTCGTTGTCTGGTGGCTCGAACAAATTGGAGGATGGTCTCGAACTGCTTCATGTAGTTTCCGATGAAATGTTGAATCTTGTTTGCAGTGCCTTCAGATTGTTTGATCTTTTGGAAGATGTCCCTGGATTCGAACATTTTGATTGTTTTTATAACGGCATCACTGAGTTTGTGTCTGCTTCCTGAGTCTGTATTGATGTCTTGCTGATAGGCTTCTCCCAAAAGAGTGGATGTTTCCTTCAAGAAAGCTTCTTCATCAGGCTGAAGTTGCAGGAACTTTCGGAAGTACAAACTGTACAAAGCAAGCAAGGTAACTGTATGAGCTTCCAGTGCTCGATACATGTGTTTTCCGTTGAGTATTTGTGTTACGATTGTAGGTGAGTAAAGTCCAGCTTCGACCCATGCTTGGTCAATACCACTCCCTTCCACATAATTACCCAAGGTAGCCAGTGCCCAGAAGACGATGTGCAGCTCGCCAGGTCGAAACAAGAACTGCTTCTTGATGTCCTCACGCTCCATCCACAACTTCATGGCCATGTCGTATAGCTGAAGATCAAGAGTCACGACTGTGATAGATTCTGGTCCCATGGCATGAGTGGCGATAGCACGTGCTCTCATCAGACCTGTCACAGGGTGTCGTACTTTGTTGGTGGCAATCGTATTAGTGGTGGTACAAGGGCAATGTTTGTCTTGGAACCAGATGGAGACAACAGAGAGTTGAAGGCACCCCATGTTCCTGGAGAAGTAGAGCTTGATTTTACTTCTACTTCACTTTCTATGAAGTCCAAACAGCCAATAATCCATGCCATATCCTTCTCTTTGTTTGGCTGTGAGCTGGACTTGCAGGAATTCAGTGTGCATTTTCGGGTAAAGGGAACCCATTGGCTTCTAGCAAACCAACATATGATTGTTCAATGTCGTTCATATTCAAAGCTGAACTGTTAGATGGGTCTTTGATTTCAGTTTCCACCATGTCGAGCATCTCCAGGTCAGACACTAACTGTGCAAAATGAACATGCTGTTTTGGAGGTCTGTTAGCTTTTTCTATGTCTCGTTTTGCATGGCCTAAGCACAGAAGGTGATTCTTCATGTCCTCAGCAACTGCTGTAAGAAGATCAGATGAGCCTACAACATTGCTCAGTCTGACTTTCAAAAGTTTTCTGTCTGTTTGTTGACCAATGGTTTTGAGCTGAGCTCCCATGTTTTCAGTTGAGACATCATGCAATTTGTCTGCTTTGTCTTCCTGACAAATGACACACATCTCCTTGTCGAAAGCCTGACTTCTGGTAGATCGCTGTGATGTGGAAGCACTTGTAGATGCAGCATCAGATTTTGGCGGTCGTCCTTTTGTCTTCTGGTTTACATCACTGACGCTGCCTGTCGCCTGTCCTTTCTCATATCTGGTCTTGGCTCGTTCAATGCATGTTTTATGTGTGAGATCCTTATAACATGTCTTGTGGTATGAAACACCATTCTGTAACAGTTCATGGGCAGACAAACCTATTATGCGATTCTTTAATGCAGAGAATTCTGTTTTCCCATATGAACATCGAACATGAGTTGTAATTACTTTCTCTACTGAAGGCAAAGAAGGACGAAGCACATAATTTGTATAATCTGTTTTCTTGCTGCTCAACTGGCAAATAAAGCATAGTTGAAAATCCACCGTTTTTTACTTCTTGTTCGATGAAGACTCTGCCATTTTGGTACTTGCAGCCTGCAAAAGAAGAAAAGAATATGTTAGTATAATAATCACTATTTCACGCCACGTAATAACATAGTTATTTTGTATTTAAACAATGATGGCGTATCTAAAACACAATAAATATTCTTAGATACGCACATAGTTATACGCACATGTTTGAACATACATGTAAAAATAGATATACAAAGTTATATAGTTAACAATATAAATACCCACAGAATAAAGAAGGTGCACACAAAGATGCGAGGAGACAACTAACATCGGTGTTACCAGGTAATTAATCAAAATCAAAAGTAACGATTTCCGGCCGCCATATTGACATAAAAAAGGCAGCCTCTGTCTGAAATTGTGCAAAATAGAAAGATTAGTAGTCACCTCTATATACAAGTTCTAAGCAGTGCATGCTGAAAACAAAATATTTAAACCACATTAATTTAATTTTAGCGACAAATTTAGGGCGTTTTGCTACGGTGGTGGCCATCTTGGATTTCAGGCCGTTAGAATGCTCAGAAAAAATGCCACCCTAATTTTGTTTCATGTTTATAGTATCATCTAACAAAATCAAGTGAGTTTTTGCTTTTAACAAAAAAAATACACGAATCCTTTTTTAAATGACAAATGTGCCTACACTATAATAAGACTTAGTTATGTTGATGTATAAGGGAGATAGATAGATAGATAGAGTGTTGCTAAGGTCCAAACGATCGATAAAATACAAACATAAGATTTTTTTTTTTTTACAAAGGAGACATTTGTATTGACTCTTTTTCATTTTATTATTTGTGTTGGAAGGATAATATTTGTTTCAATTTCATTGTACTGTATTAGAAATGATTCATAGATTAAAACAAGACCAAATAAGACATAGTTATATTTATGTAAACAGTACTGTAAGGGAGATAGATGCATTAGATAGACAGACAGACATACATTTGATGCATAAATAAGATTCTTAATCAATTATATATATTATATATACACTGGCATATAGGAGAAAGAGAGGGGATATGATAGAGACTTTTAAGATAGTGTCAGGAAAGTATGATGAGGATGTGTGTGAAGGTATCTTCTTGATGCGGGAGGGAACAAGAACGAGAGGACACTCTTAAGAAAATTTACAAAGAAAGAAATAGGCTTGAGAAGGCAAAGAACTCATTTTGTGATAGAGTGGTAAATGAGTGAAACGCACTGCCCCAGTATGTAGTCGATTCCGAATCAATAAGGCAGTTTGAAAGTAATCTTGATAAAGCATGGGGAAGACAAGATTTGAAGTTTGATTATAAAGCAAAAATACAGAATAGTAAAAATTTTGCATCTGCTACCGCCGCCGCCAACACCGTGAACGACTGCAGCAGTGCTGAGCTGGATACACAGGCCTAGTTTGCCTTTTTCCAGAGGATCTACGGTAAGAAACTGTAAGAATATATACCGTAAAACCGGGTCACATCGGACTGCGGTCATAACTTCGGACATCGGCGATAATTAGTTGTTGTTGTTCCCCAAGCTGCCTGGCCGAACAGCCCCAAGGCCCCGAGCAAGGCCAAGGCCATAACCGGGCGCCCCCACAGAACCCTCCCTGCCGACCACAATAAATCCTGGGTGACCGAAGCCACTCCATGGCGGGGAGCTGAGGAGGGTGCGGAAACGTCCGGGAAACCAAAGCCCCACCCAGGGCCCTGTGCCCATCAGCAATTATGAAGAGAAAGTTGAGGGGCAAAGGAAAAATGTGACGCTTTGGCTTCCAATCTTGGTAGATGGGGAGGTCAATCCACGGAAGAGACGCCGTCACTTGAGATCTAGAAAATATATAAGTAAAAGGAACAGTCAGAGTAAGCTATGGGTGTGGCAGAGATCGCTCAGTTCTCACTCATATAGACCAGCCCATCACCACATGACTAGAACCCAATCCTCTCAGCATCAGCTAGGAAAGGCCCTAGAAAGATAGCTCCCCTATTTCAACCCCTTTCGGGGTTGGGCACCCGCCTGCGATAATAAGTAAATAGCCATTGTTATTATATAATAGAAACACTTTATTTTTTTATTTTTTTTTGTGGGGTCCGTTTAGAGAAATGGCAAAGGAAGAGCATGTAAAAGCCCTGGGAACTGACATGAGTACTGTATATGTACACAAACAAAATATTATATACTGTATACAGTATGACGAAATTTTTTACATTTTTCGCTACCCTGCCAAACTTCTTATCACCCTGAAGAAATTTGTTTGTATGAATCATGTTGTGACTGATATAATTTTGTAGTAAAATTACCAGAGACAACATCCACCAAAGGAAATTTGTTACACTTGTATGACGCTCTAGCTAGAACACTATCATTTAACCTATTGTGTTTTCCACAATTTTTTGTTTTAACTTCGGACATACAGTAGAACAAAACAATCCTTTGTTATTATTTGCCCTGTGAAAATAATTCATAATACTTGTCCATCATTAACATGGTGGTTAAAGATCAAATAATCATTCTCTGAGTCCAAAAACCCATAAAAATATGATAATATGCTAACCGATTTATGTATTTAGGATAATTCTGGATATATAATACTGTATATAAATTAGGAGAGGCATATATCTTGTCCAATTTTTTTTTTATCTGCCGAAAGAAACACCAACACATACGTTATACCTATAAAAATGCTCAAATGCAGTGATAGAGTATACATACCTATATATTTTCACTAGGCCTAGTTAATTTTTGAGTTATTGATTTGACAGCATTGGTTATTTTTCCTGCTCAATATTTTCTAAGTGAGTTCAATGCCTAATGAGAACAGATCCAAAAATAATATCTGTTGAACATCGTATATAACGCCCTCCTATACTAATTATACAGGCCTAAAAGTATTGACTGTGCATTTTTCAGATGGGATACACCCAAGAATCATAAAGGAAGGAGGTGAGATGTTGGTAGAGCCATTGAACATTTTATTTGAGGTATCGTTTAATACAGGACAAATCCCGATGGACTGGAGAGAGGCGAACATAACAGCTATATTTAAGAAGGGAAAGAGAAATGACCCAGGAAATTATAGACCAGTCAGTTTGACAAGTGTTGTGTGTAAACTAATGGAAACGGTAATTAGAGAAGGAATAATGGAGCAAATGAAATCAAACCAACTTTTCAGTGGGAGACAGTTCGGATTCTTGCCGGGGAGGTCGACGGTACTACAGCTAATTAAGGTGGTAGATGATTGGATGCAAATTCTGGAGGATGGTGATGTAATAGACGTGGTATATTGCGATTTTATGAAGGCCTTCGATAAGGTCCCACATAAAAGGTTAATAGAGAAAGTTAGAAGCTATAATATAGGTGAGAAATGTGTGAAATGGATAGAAGCCTTCCTGAAAGATCGGAGACAGAGGGTACTGGTGAATGGAATAGGCTCGGGGTGGAGGGAAATTACAAGTGGGGTACCTCAGGGATCTGTGTTGGGACCACTGCTGTTCGTTATATTTATCAACGACTTACATGAAGTTATAACTAATGGTAGTGAGGTATACCTGTATGCGGATGACACTAAGCTGTATAGAAGAGTGAGGAGTAAGGAAGATGTGGGTTTGCTTCAAGGAGATGTGGAGGGCATGAAGGGATGGTCTGAGCATTGGTTAATGCCTTTTCATCCAAAAAAATGCAAGTACTATACATGCGGATTGGGACAAGCAAGATAGACAAGGTAGGATACAGTATGTATGAAGCGATGGAGGAAGTGAATGCAGAAAAGGATATAGGAGTAGTGATAGACAATAAGTTAAATTTCTCAGAACATTTAGCGGAAAAGATAAACAAAGCCAATAGAATTGTAGGGCTGATAAGGAGGACATTTGTGTCACTTGACGAAGAAATCTTCAGGAATCTCTATACAGTGCTGGTTAGGCCGCACCTGGAATATGCGAACCAGGTGTGGGCTATATATATGGTAAAGGATATAGAAGCAGTGGAGAAAGTGCAGAGGAGAGCTAGCAAGCTAGTACCAACGTTGAAGAACGCGGGCTATGAGCAGAGGTTGAGGACACTGGGGCTTCCATCACTGGCATATCGGAGAAAGAGAGGGGATATGATAGAGACTTTTAAGATAGTGTCAGGAAAGTATGATGAGGATGTGTGTGAAGGTATCTTCTTGATGCGGGAGGGAACAAGAACGAGAGGACACTCTAAGAAAATTTACAAAGAAAGAAATAGGCTTGAGAAGGCAAAGAACTCATTTTGTGATAGAGTGGTAAATGAGTGGAACGCACTGCCCCAGTATGTAGTCGATTCCGAATCAATAAGGGAGTTTGAAAGTAATCTTGATGAAGCATAGGGAAGACAAGATTTGAAGTTTGATTATAAAGCAAAAATACAGAATAGTAAAAATGTTGCGTCTGCTACCGCCGCCGCCAACACCGTGAACGACCGCAGCAGTGCAAGTACAGTACTGGTACTGAGCTGGATACACAGGCCTAGTTTGCCTTTTTCCAGAGGATCTACTGTAAGATACTGTAAGAAAACATCGGACTGGAATAAGCAGCAATACAGTAATAAAATATTCATATAAAATAGTAGGAGCCAAAAAATGAATGAAATAAAGCCACGAACGTACGTCCGAAGTTCTCCTCCGTTTGTCCGAACTTATCCCAGCTTTCTTGGCAATCATTTTCCATAAGAAATCACTGTACAGTATGTCCGAACTTATCCTCTTTTCAAGATGACTTCGGACATCATTTAGGATAATGATAGCTCTCTTATTATGGGGGATAATTTTGGGAGGCTTCCTGGATTACGGCGCACTATCACCACACATCACTTGACCTAGTTAAATCTCTATACTGTACTGTAATGTGTTTACAGTCTGGAGAAATTGTTAAAAAAAAAAATCGAAAAATGTCCGATGCGACCCTGTTTTACGGTACCTAGGCTTGGGCCGCCACCCGTATATGATCCCGACTTCTCCGTGTTGTGGGCGACTTTGGAACATTTGGGGTTACCGTGTCCAAACGAGTCTGTGTATATAAAACGTGTGTATATCGAGACCTGACTGTACTATGTTTAAGAAGAGGATGAGCCATCTGATAACATATGAATCAGGTGGCTCCAGTAGCCAGATAGACTACTGTACTTCCTGATTAGCAAATCTGACAGGAAATAGGTTAGAGACACTAAGATCATACCAGATGAAGAAAGCCTCCCCCAACACAAGCTCCTAGTGTGTGATATGTGCCTGAACAGAGTTCCTGTCAGCAAGAAAGTATATTTGCCAAAAAGGAAAGTACGGTTGTTGGAAAAAGAGGAGTACTGTACAGAGACAGATCCCACAACAAAATTATGGGAATTGAAAGGAGAATGGGTGATAGGCCAGATGATGTTGATAGCAAATGGAACTACAGTACAGTATATAGAATGCAGCCTCCTCGATACCACAGACAAAGTCTGTGGCAAAACAAATGGGCCACCCAGACATAAGTTCTCCTGGAGGTGGAACAACGATGTCGAAGCTGGAGTCAGAGAGAATAAGAGATGTTGCAAAGTATTGAAGGAAGGTGGCAGCAAGGAAGAATACCTGTCCGCCAAACGTAATGCTAGAAGAGAGGTCTACAGGGCAAAGAAAATCATACAGGATAGCGTGATAGAACAAGTTTGTAGCACTAATAATACCAATGGGGTTTATACTGTATATTAGCTAAGAATGTGAGGGACTGCAGTCATGACATTTCTGGTGAAAGATGCATAAATAATGACAGTGGCATGACTGTTTACACAGAAAACGAGATCAGAGGGGCATGGAAGGAGCATTATGAAAGAATGCTTAATGTGGAGATTGAATGGAACAGAGCAGCTCAGCATTGCAGCCCAGTACACGGCCCTCCGCCTTTGATAGGGTACGACACTGTTAAAAGTGCTATAGATAAAATTAAGTCTGGGAAAGCCGCTGGGAACTCCGGCATTGTCGCCGAGATGCTAAAAGCTGCTGGAGATATTGGGGTAAAATTGGTCACAGAGTTGATTAACGCTCAAAGAGCGGGTGGTGGAGTATATTTCACTGTGCCGCTCAGCGGGGGGGGGTTTTACCATAAATGGGGTTGTTTCCGTGCTCTTTTTCATGCATAAACAAGACCCAGAACATAATACAAGTATGTATCCCTGAAAGGGCGTAAATTGAGCTTTCCAATGACACCCGAAAGATCCTTCTACGATCACTGGTTGTCTTGCAACGATCGTGCAACCGAAGGGCAAAATCGCTAAAATACGGTAATTTCTTTATATAATTACGTATGTAGCGAGGGAGTGAGGGTGGATGTAAGTGGAGTACATCTCAGTTGGTCCACGGCGGCCGTGGCGAGCGGTCATGAGGTAACCCATGCTCCTCCCGTCACTCGTCTCTCTCAGAGCCAATATTGCGCCAAAATTGCACTCGGACTTAAGTCGGGCCCCGCCACATAGTCCAAATTTTCGATATGGACTTAAGTCGGGCCCCGATAGACAAGGGTTAATGCTATCATAAAGTAGGAAAATATTTCTGATGCATGGCAGAAAAGTGTGATGGTAAATATATACAATGGCAAGGGTGACTCCTTAGACAGGGGTAATTATAGGGGTTTGAAAATGCTCGATCAAGTCATGAAAGTCAGCGAAAGGGCCTTTGAATGCATGATCAGGGAAAGTGTTGCCATCAGCGACATGCAGTTTGGATTTATGGCGGGACGTGGCACAACTGATGCTCTCTTCATTCTTAGGCAACTGCAAGAGAGGTTCTTAGAGAAAAACAGAGAGTTATACCTAATTTTTGTAGACCTGGAGAAGGCCTTTGACCGGGTGCCCAGGGAAGTAATGCAGTGGGATATGAAAAAACTCTTGAGTAGAAGAGTGGCTAGTGCGTGTGATAATGAGAATGTATGAGGGGGGGGGGGGGGGGGGCCAGCAGTTAGAGTGAATGGGGGCCTGAGCGAAGAGTTCCCAGTGAAAGTTGGAGTTCACCAAGGCTCAGTGCTGAGCCCATTACTGTTTGTGATGGACTTGGAGGCTCTGTCAAGGGACTTTAGGACAGGAATCCCATGGGAGCTGTTATATGCAGACGATCTAGTTCTTATCGCAGATAGTGCGCAGGAATCAGAGGCAAAGTTCAAAAGATGGAGGGAGGGTATGGCAAATAAGGGTCTAAGAGTTAACATAAATAAAACAAAGGTCATGATTAGCAGAGCAGGGCGTAGAACTATGGAAAGAAGCGGCGACTATCCATGCGCAGTATGTGGGAAGGGGGTGGGAAGTAACTCAATCCAACCTATGCCTCAGAGACGTGGCCGGTTAAAGCGGAGGATATCAATAGAATAGAACGGAATGAGAAGAGAATGATGAGATGGATGTGTGGGGTTAATCTCAGGGACGGGGTACCGAGCGAGTAATTAAGAAAGCGTCTGGGCATTAGGAGTGTCAGTGAAGTGATGCGCACGAGCCGACTTGGTTGGTTTGGACATGTGCTGAGAATGGATTATCAGAACTGAGTGAGGAAATGCCAGACTGTGAAGGTGGGGGGAGCTGTGCATAGGGGTAGACCTAGAATGACATGGGATCAGGTACTCCGGTCCAATCTCAAAATAAAAAACTTGACAAGAAAGGCAGCCCTTAACAGGGCTGCCTGGAAAGCTGCCATTTAAGACGTGAGACTGTAACCACATTCCTTGTGGACAAAATGGTCTTTAAACTTGTATGTATGTACAGGTATATGTATTGATTAAAGTAATGCTCAGTTGCCTACTTCTCTGTTATAGAACTACAGTACAGTACTTGTAATTAGCCTATGGCTATTTAGTTACCGGGGGAGTGCTGGAGGGACTTTGGTGACCCTGGTCTCTGGGTCTTCTGGATGACCTAGATGTGTCTGAATTTGTATTTTGTTTTGTGTGTTCATATTTTTCTGTTGTGTTTTGTGTTCTCCCTATTCTGGCTCTGTCTTGAGTCGGGTGCCCCCCCCCCCCCCCCAACAAAAAAATAAAAATAAAAGTGGGGATTGGGCCTGAGTATATAGATAGATAGATAGATAGTATTCTTAATATAGTACTGTCTCTAAAATGGTAATACGACCTTAACCTATTCTTGTGATCATTATTACTAGCCTATTATTATTATTATTATTATTATATTTCTTTAGTGTTATATTTCTTAGGAGTTATGCAGTATATGGTAGCTAAATTAGCTTAGTTAAAGGTAGGTTATCAATATTTAGCAACTGGATGTGCAGGCAACTGTAAACCAGTATACTACTTAACTAGCCATATACAGTATGTCCTTGTTTATAAAATAGTATTGATATTGTTCTTCAGTTGCCGGCTGGTGAAGGAGGAGAGAACCGTGATCGGCTTAAAGAATTCACGTTTGATTATTCCTACTGGTCTCACAAAGAAGGAGACAAACATTTTGCCCCACAGGTGAGTCTAGTTTGATATATTTTGTTCTACATTATCTGTAGGGTAGGTGTGGTGGAGTGGTCTTGGTACTGGACTAGTTATCTTAAAGTCCCGGGTTCAAATCATGATGTGTCATTGGTCAGATATTATTGGGATGGAATATGTGCTGTACTGTACTTGGTTTTAGTGCATTGCCACAGAGTTCACCAAAATGCCGTAAATATAAACTCTCACTGTTTCCAATATACTGTACATTATCATTGTATGAATAGGGTAGGAGTGTTGGTATCCAATCAAAAAGTGCCATTTACTTCTTATGACTGCAGATGTCAACATGAACTAAGTACAGTACTGTACGGGTATAAATATACTTTTGGTTACCCTTTAACGCCCACACCAGTCAAGAAAGTTTACGTTAAGAGTAATTTTAAGTTTCTGTGGAACATAATTTTTTATATACCGGTATATATTTATGTTACCTAATTGAAGAAGGCGTCTGGGCATTAGGAGTGTCAGTGAAGTGATGCGCACAAGCCGACTTGGTTGGTTTGGACACGTGGAGAGAATGGATGATCAGAACTGGGTGAGGAAATGCTGGACTGTGAACGTGGGGGTAGCCGCGCATAGGGGTAGACCTAGAATGACGTGGGATCAGGTACTCCGGTCCGATCTCAAAATAAAGAACTTGACAACAGGCAGCCTGGAGGGCCGCCATTTGGGATGTGAGACTAACCACATTCTCTGTGGACAAAACGATCTTTAAACTTGCATGTCTGTGTTTTTTTTTTTTTTTTTTTTTTTTTTAAGAGACAATGAACGGAGGAAGGAAAAACACAGATAAAACAAAAAGGTCCATGTGCCTAAAGGCATCCTCCATTCATAAAATGTTTGTAACAACTGGATTTAAACATTTGTAGATTGTAAGTTTGTGGAAAGCAATTCGAGGGAAGTGAATTCCAAAGAGTAGTAGCTTTGGGGATAAATGAATTCTGATAAGCAGAAGTTCTGCATTGTGGAGGAGAAAGTGTAAATTCATGGGCGCTCTCAGCTGCCCTAGTTCTACGGGGAAAGATGTGGAGAGGCGGCACAATTGAAGCAAGTTCCTCGGAACAATTGCTGTGAAAATATCTGTAGAATAATGCAAGGGATGCAACGTTTCTTCGTATGGATAATGTAGGAAGGTCCTGTGTGATTGCAGGGTTATTGATTAATCTAATAGCTTTATTTTGAATTTTGTCCAACTGCCTCAATGCAACCACTCCACTTCCACCCCACAGAGGTGAACAGTAATCCATCTGAGAACGCACATGACTTTTATATATCACGGCCAACTGCTCGCCAGTGAAGAATTCTCGAACTCTGTACAGGAGTCCCAGTTTTTTAGAGGCATTCTTAGCAATGCTTCTAACATAATGTGTCCAGCTCAAGTTAGTAGTTAATGTTACACCGAGAATGTCAATACTAGGGGAAATGGGAATATTTACATCATTAAAAATATATGGGAGTCAGTGAGATTCTGTCGGTTAGAAAATTGAATGTACTTGGTTTTCTGTGCATTAAAGGAAACTAGATTCTTTTGTCCCCATCCATTAATTCTAGAAAGGTCCTGGTTCAGAGAGAATTGCAGTGTTTTATTTTGAATTTATAAGATCGGGTTGGGTGAAGAATTGGTAAATGTGAAGGAACTGTGGAGTGTTGAGTCATCTGCGTAGGAATGTATTGGATTATGAGTGGTAGATATGAGATAATTGATATGAATGAGGAACAGAATTGGGGCCAAAACTGATCCCTGGGGAACACCAGCATTTATTGAGTGAAATTGAGAATAAAGGCCATCTACCATTACACGTATTTTTCTGTTATGAAGATAAGAAGAAATTAGTGGAACTAATGATGCAAGGCCGTAGTGTGACATCTTCGACAATAAGGATTGATGCCAGACTCTATCAAATCTATCTATCTATCTATCTATTGCCTGACGCCGTGATCCCCGAAGGGGTGGCCACGAACGAACCGCCCCCATGCACCTCTGTCCCCAGTCAGTCGACGCCCCTCCCCCCAACCAGCACCGCCTTCGTTCATGTAGTTCCTCACTCCATCCTTCCACCTCATATTCGGTCTACCTCTCCCCCTCTGTCCCTCCACCTCGCTCTCGTACACCCTCTTAGTCATTCTCTCGCTTTCCATACGTTCCATATGGCCGAACCATCTCAAGTTGTTCCTTTTCACACTTTCCAGCACATCTACCTCCACACCACACCTCCTTCTTACTTCCTCATTAGTCTGTCTATCCCTCCATGTAACTCCGCACGCACTCCTTAAGTAATTCATTTCCACTGCTCTCACTCTTGGTCTGAGTCTCTCAACCAACGTCCATGCTTCGCTTCCGTAAGTCAGTGTCGGCATTACCACACTGTCATGCAAGGACTTCTTCACTTCCATACTGACCACCCTATTTCTTGTTACTGCTTTTAGCGTTCCTACAACCCTCTTCCCCTGTTGTACCCTCTCCCGCACCTCTTCATCCATAGTCCCATCTTTACTCAACACACTGCCCAGATACTTAAAAGAGTTGACGATCTCCATAGCCTGACCGTTCAGCTTCACCTCACACTCTGTGACTTCACCCCTTTCGAAGACCATAACCTTGCTCTTCCCCGTATTTACCTTCAAATTCCGTTTTTTGCACACTGTTCCAAACTCATTTACCAGACCCTGCAACTCCCATTCATTATCACTCATCAGAAGTGTATCATCCGCAAACAGCAGTATAGGTAGCTTCCACTCAATTCCCTCCCTTTTCAGCGATACACCAACATCCACTGCTCTTGATAGTATTTCTTTCATAACTCCATCCATATATACAGTAAACAACCACGGGGACATCACACACCCCTGTTTCAAACAAACATTC
Source organism: Paralithodes platypus (assembly GCA_032716605.1). Classification (NCBI taxonomy): domain Eukaryota; kingdom Metazoa; phylum Arthropoda; class Malacostraca; order Decapoda; family Lithodidae; genus Paralithodes; species Paralithodes platypus. Next base: position 996,997 of record CM064519.1, read on the forward strand.
AGGTCAAAGAACTCGCTCTGCTCACTCTCCACACGTACTGCCGCCTTTGCACCCTCATACATGCTCTTCACTGCTTTCAGCAACTTGCCGTCTACTCCGTATATTCTAAGTACTTTCCACAAACCTTCTCTATCCACTCTGTCATAGGCCTTCTCCAAGTCCATAACGGCAACATACACCTTTTGTTTCTTCTCCAGATACTTCTCCACAACACAATTCAGGGTAAAAATCTGATCTACACATCCTCTTCCCTTCCTAAAACCTCCCTGCTCGTCGCCTATCCATTTCTCCGTTCTCACTCTCACTCTCTCAATCACTACCCTACTGTATACCTTCCCTACTACGCTTAGAAGACATATTCCTCGGTGGTTACCACACACTCCTCTTTCCCCTTTGCCCTTATATAGGGGGACTATTATGCCAGTCTTCCAGTCATCGGGTGCACTCCCCTTCTCCCATGCTAGTTTGCACATTTTCCATACCCATTCTATCACTATCTCACCACCATACCTCAACATTTCCCCACACACTCCATCTGTTCCTGGTGCTTTCCCCAACTTCACTCTTTTCATGGCTTCCCACACTTCTGACCTCCTGATCCCCACCTCCTCCTCCTCTATCAAATGCCTTTGATATATCCAGTGCTATTGTATGTGTTTCACCATGTTGGTCTGTAGCTTGGTTGATTTGATGCGTAAGAAGGCAAAGCATGTCTGCAGTTGATCGACATCGTCTAAAACCATATTGCCTATCACTGATTAATTTATTATTCTCAAGATGCTTAATTATGTGATTATTTAATATAATTTCAAAGACTTTACCAAGAGTGGAAGTTATAGCTATTGGTCTGTAGTTTGATGGATCTGAAGAGGCACCTTTTTTAGGAACTGGATGGATGTTTGCTTCTTTCCAGGGTACTGGGAAGCATGAGGTATGAGTACACAGACGGAAAAAATTTGCCAATACAGGAGCGAGCACCAAGGAGCAATTCTTAAGTACTATTGGAGGAATTTCATCTGGACCAGGAGCCTTATCTACCGAGAGATTCTGCAAAATAGTTTTGACATGAAATGTATATGTGGACATGTGTATGTATAATTGAACTTAATGGTAATGTATTATCACTAAGTCCAATCACTTGACAGCTAATTCCAATCACTTCATCATCATCATCTTCGACGCCTTGTTTCCCCCCGTGAAACCTTCGCTAAAGGATGGCCATGGCAGAAATGCCTCCAGGCTGCTTTGTCAAGTCATACTGCCTTTGCACGTGCCACAATGCCTCTTCCATTATGTGGAAGTTTTTCCTTGATATATTTTTCCACTTTCTTTTCCCATACCATAGGTGGTTTTCCACTACTAACTGCTCCACTCACCTGACTCCCATATATCTTTCTTGGCATTCTGTTTTCATCCATTCTATGAACATGATCATACCACCTCAAAGTACTAATTGGCGACATCTGCTTGAAGCTGTTAAGTACAATACTGTAGTTAACACAATCATTGTGGCAATTGTCATATGACAATTGTTTGGTCTGCACTGTACCATACGGGGGTTTTGGACTCCCTGCACATTTTCATGTACTGTATAAACAAGAGCTAGAACATATTTCAATGATATATCCCTGAAAGTAGAGGAAGAGACCTTTTCAATGACACCTGAATTATGTCTGCACGACCACTGGTTGCCGTGCAAGGATATTGCAAAGGTGAGGCTAAATCGGTAAAAATGAACGGTTTTCAGCAGTTTTCGCTATTCCCAAGTCCATAGGGGAGCTGGAGATGTCTCCTAGCTACGCTAGTGTTCGCCCAAACATGGCTGGCGATGGATGGGATGGACCCGCACTGCTTAGACTCGCTTGCCTGCCTCCCAGGCCTTGTACTACGCAGATTATCGGCAATAGTCATACAGTATGACAATTACTCTTACATTTCTAAAACCACTAACGCCATCAGACAGTACACTAGGGCTGTCAAGAAACACATTCCAAGAGGTAACAGAAAAAGACACAACCCCAACTTCACACCAGAAATTCAAAACCTCATCAGACAACGTGACATACTGAAACACTCCCCAGCACCCCACACACAAGACATCACACAACAAATTCAAGCACTCAACACCCAAACTAACAACAAAATACAAGAACAACAAAAACTAAATTGGAATAACTTCCTACAAACACTTGATCACAAAACAAACCCCAAAAAACTATACAAAACACTAAACAGCATCACACTTTCCAACAGCAACACAACACAATCACATGCTGCAATCACAACAACAGACTCTACTCCTTCATGTAAACAACAAGCAAACACTCTCATCAATCACTTTTCACATGTCAGCCACCTAAAACCTCACAAAGACGACCGACGTGTCATCCGACGTAAGAGACAATTCCCCACAGACCCTGACTATACACCCTTCACCAATCACCAGACAAAGCATATCATCAACAATCTCAAGCACTCACCCGCCTGTGGCCTAGACAACATAAGCAACATACACCTCAGACACCTGGGACCACAAGGCATACAAGCACTCACTAACATATCAAACTACAGCTATTCACACAACACAATACCAGACATTTGGAAGCATGGTATCATCATCACTTTCCCCAAACCCAACAAAGACCCCACGCTACCCTCCTCGCACCGCCCCATCACACTCCTTTGCTCCCCCTCCAAAGTCATGGAACGCCTAGTATTACAACTAATTACACCTGACCTACCCCTAGCTCCAACACAACATGGCTTTAGGCCACTGCACTCCACAAACACTCTTCTCACAGACCTTACACAAAGAGCTTTCGACGGCATCAATTCAGCTAGACCACCACACAGATCACTATTAGCCACACTCGACATTAGTAAAGCCTTCGATGCCATCCCCCGCCACAACCTAACAAACAAAATCTACAACACAAACATGCACAACAACACAAAACGGTGGCTGGCCAACTTCCTAGCAGGCAGATGTGCACACGTATCTTTTGCCGGTCAGTCATCTAAAATCAGAAACTTTCCAAACGGAGTCCCACAAGGATCCGTCCTATCGCCCGCACTCTTCAATCTGTACATGCACGATATAACTACACCCAATACGCCCCAAATAAACTTAGCCTCCTATGCAGATGACATAACACTCACATGCACACACCATGACCCAAAAAGAGCAACAGATCTCCTTCAACCCTATCTCAACACACTACATGGCTGGTGCACTACAAACAGACTTAATCTAGCCCCAGCCAAATCCACCGCAACCCTGCTCACAAGTTGGACAGGAGAACACGAATACATCCCTCAACTCACCATAAACAACACACCCCTAACACATACACACACACCCAAAATCCTAGGAGTAACATATGATACTCATATGACATTCAAACAGCACACCACAAACATTAAAAAGAAACTGACACCCAGACTTAACGCCCTCAGGTCACTTGCTCACACAAAATTTGGACACAACAAAGAAACTACCACCACAGTATATAAACAATACATAAGATCAGTGATGGAATACGCAAGCCCAGCCTGGGCTTCTAACCTAGCTGAAACACATCATAAGACCTTACAGGCTATTCAAAACAAAGCCCTGAAGATCATTACAGGCTGCACAGCTACTGCACCCACAGATCACCTACATCAAGAAACCAAAATCCTCAAAGTCAAAGACCATCTGGACATGAGAGGCACTCAATTCCTGGCAGCAGCCTCCACGAACCAAGACCACCCACTAAACTACATGGCAACACACCCACAGACACCAAGAAATATCAAAACAACACCCAGCACACGGTATCACACACAATTATTGTCCTCTCTCCCTCCCTGCCCACCCCGAACCAACTTCCAGAAGCACATCCATACTCATATCTCTCACCGATCCATCCACTCACTCACAGACAACACACAGCTGCATGCACGACCTCCCGAAATCCATCCTTCCGAATCCTCCCTTCCTCGCGAGGACAGAGTCCACCTGGCCAGGCTGAGATGCGGACACCATCCAGCTCTCCTGAGCTATCAGAAGAGACTGGATGACTCCGTTGTCGACGCCTGCCCGGGATGTAACACAGCACCCCATACCATTAAACACATCATAGAAGACTGCATTTCACACAACCACTTACGCCAACAACACAATCTACACTCAATGAGAGCTCTGTGGGAAAGCCCGATCGTGGCCATGGCCTTTCTCAGGGACTCGGGGCTGTTCGGCCAGGCAGCTTAGGGAACAACAACAACAACAACAACACTAGGGCCATACGGCTGGGAGAGTGTAGATAGCAGAGAAGGGGTGTTGTAGATAGAGGAAGCTGTTGGAATGGCTTTGGTATGTGTGTTAATAGTCTGTATACGTCGTCAAGGTGTCCCCGACTGGGTGCGAACATGATATACATGCTAGGACGTACTACTACATTGCCGCAGTGATGTCTGATTTTTTTTTATATAGTAGCCCGCAGTCATTGAGTTAATACATTATTAGATAATAATGACACCAATTTGTTCCTTAGACCATTGTTAGGTTTTACCTGTGTAGTCACTTTTACTATACAGTACAGTAATGTTGTAAAAATTAATTAGCTTGCTAAAGGTGGATTTACGCAGGTGCTTTTTCCTGCGACTGATTTGACATTTTCTGAAATATATTTTTATAAGAATTCAGTCACTTATAGTACGGTAATATACTGTACCCTCAGTCTAGTTACTGATGCCATTTAGCAAATGGTTTCATGATGTTGCCAGGATAATGTTTCGGATCAAAAGTTATCAGAAAAATCCCTCGTTTAAATCTACCTTTACTGTCACTTTCATATGCTGTAGATTTATGCTGTTTTTGGTTTATCCCAGGGTCAGATTTATGATGACCTTGGTACAGATGTGGTGTCCAACGCTGCCCAAGGCTACAATGCCTGTGTGTTTGCGTATGGTCAAACCGGCAGTGGCAAGACCTTCACCATGATGGGATCACAGGTGGGTCTTCATATACAGTTGGGACCAGGAATGCCTCAACACGATTTATAGGAAAACGAGGATACACTGGTCAATTGTTTATATACTGTACTACTGTATATTTATATATATATACTGTATATATACAGTATATAACAGTATATATATATATATATATATATACATATATATATATACAGTATATACTGTATATACTGTATATATATTTAATAGTGGCCCCTCCATCATTGATGATATGCCTATTAGTATAATAGTCTCCCTTCAAACGCCGCATCGCCAATTTTTAATCTACCGCGCGGGAGGACAGGGAGTACAACTTCATAAGTGCAACGCGTATTCTCATGGAATCGTCTTTATGATTGGGTACTTGCTACGAAAAAACTTTGTAAATAATAAAAAAGAAAAGTTAACTTAATAATTGCTATACTCAAGGCTTCCCAATGCGTGGATTTTTTGCGAGTGGATTCCTGACGCTGGCCCTCTAGCGTCTAAACTTCCTTCCACCTTCCGCGTCCGTTTCGTGTGGGTGGGTTACACTGTGCTCCGGCTTCATTCTTCGTTCGATCAGTTCTAGTGAGTCCTTGCTCATTCGTATACATCTGAGTTGTATTGAACGTGTTTTTAGATTAGCTAGCACAGACTACCCCATCGGTACGTCTGCAGGAGGTGTGTAAGTTAGGGTACTATTGTAACAGGCGCCTACGTGTTCCCAGGATCATTGCGCCATGTTTGTTATTGTATGTGTTGTGTTGCGCCTTTAGCTTTTGATAGTTATTTAGGAGGCTACCATTCCGCAAGTTTATGCTTCAGGCCATCATTATGAGGTAGTTGCATAGTTTATTCTAGCAGGTGCTCCAGTTCAAGGGTTGCCACACGTGTGGAATCTTCTGGAGTCCGTATCTGCGCTTGGGCCCCTATCGCGGGTCTCTTCTCCACGTGCTGCTGCTGCTGGGTCTTCGGAGCGTCGGGTTGCTGCCTCTTGGATGTTTCGTCGCCATCGCATGGTCAGCCTTATTAGGGGTCTCCAACATAGGCTAGGGGTGATTTATGAATTATAAATTAAGCTCTATATGTGTAAGCCTAATTTTATCCCCGATATATATTTATGTTTGGCATGTCTGCTTTCATGCTTCAGTTTTTTTGGGAGAGACGTCCCGTTATGTGGTGGGGTTTTCGGAGGTTTGGATTTTCCCAGATAAGTCCTAACCTCTGAAAATTTTGGTTCGTTTTTCCGGCGGCTTTCTCAGCAGAGCCGGCGTTTTCTCGTCTCAGACGATAAGAAACCAACCAAATGTCCCGGCGTGGTGTGCTGAACCACGAATCTTCCGGCGGAATTTGCAAGATTCTTAAGGGAGTCAACTCGGCCCGCCGAGTGAACTCGCCCTGACCGATAGCCTCATTTAGTAACTTCTATCGCCCGGCGTAACAGTTAAGTGAGCTTAAGCATGACTCAAGTCATGAAGCGAATTAACTATCCATCTAGTGCTAATAGCCAAGGATAGTCCAACACTTAAGGTCATTTGGGCCAGTGACACTGTCACAGGTAAGCGGTTCACTCTGTGGGATAATAGGAGAGACCCGGGGTCTTTCTTCCAGGTCTAGCGGAAGGTTAACGTAGCAAGTAGCTATAACTAATTTTCCGGCGGACCTGAGATAGGATGTATTAACACCTCTCAGTTTATCCTTATGAGCATTGATTCCTGGAAATTTTCTATTTCCAGAGTCTCATTACTCCAGTAGTAGCGGTCCCGGCAGCGGAGGAGTAACCGCTTCCGGCAAGGGGGGGGGGGTCCCTAGCTCCATCATGCCTCGCTTTGACCTTTGCTCTACTCCCAATTACTCTTTATTACCAGTTTTTGCCCACAATTCATGTATGAAATGTGTTAAGTGCTTTGATCGCTCAAGAGGACTATGGGTATCTAAACGGTGTGCCGTGTGCTCAGAGTTACGAGCGGTGTTTTTTTATAAGAGAAATTTGTCTTGCTTAGCAGCCTTGAAAGAGATCAAGTCAATATTTAATGCGAAAGACACTGCTCATAAAGCTCTCCATTGTGATGACGAGGAGCTCTGGGAACTCCTCGTCATTAAATCTCCATTAGTTAAGCCAGCTCCGGCGAAGTCAGTCAGACCCAAAGTTAAAACTAAAGTACTATCCAAGCAGGTAGGGACAAGTAGTGGAAGTTACACTGCCGAGCCGGGAACCCCCCCCCCCCACCGTTCTAAGAGGAGACGGTCGCCTTCACCAAAGCGCAAATCTAGATCACGGTCTAGATCTCTTAGAAAGCAAGCCCGACATTCTTCCGCCGAGTCCTCGATGTCGACGAAACGCCGGAAGGAGGGTTCTGCTTCCTCAACACCGTCCACTTTCAGTCACTCAAGTGCACGTACGGTTATTTCACAACCGTGTCCCCAGCCATTGCCGGGGTCGCGGCCACCTCCCTCCACTCGTACCTCCTACCTCCTTAACGTCCAACGTCCAATCTGACGGCTCTGAGATAGGAGCGGAGGGGATGGAGTCTAGTCACAGGGATGAACAATCATTGAGTGAGCCACAAGAGTTTACATTTGCCATTCCTAAGTTAAGTTATGTGCCACATAAAGGTGCCCCGGTTAACAGAGTGTTAGCGGATCAGTATAGGGGTTCTCCTTCTTGCTCATATTAAATATTTGATAACCCTCAGGTGATACAGTACTCCCAGCCACTCGCGGCACTATGCCGGGGGACCTGGTAACAATCAGAACCTTCACAAGTTAGCGTTCAAGACAGGGAAATTGACCAAATAGATATTATACCCTCGTCAGTCCCAGATTTAGTGTGGCCACTTTCGGAACAATTTACTAATCCCCGGCCGCCAACACCAGAAGTGATAGAACTACCAGGTGAGCCAGAAGACATAAACATGTCCTCACCCTATTAATGTTGAAGTAGAGTCAGAAGGTGGGTCTCAGTCCTCTCGGGGTTCCCACAGTAAGTGTGTAACTACTGAATAACAACATGATATTCTCCACAGAGTAATGCAACAATATCAGATTCCTTCTTCTCAAGCTCCTTCCACTAGCACAGCGGTAGTTCCCCCACTTGAGTCTACGGTAAGGCTGTTACAGCCCTCAGGTGTTTCACATCCCCATTCCTCTTTGCCTTCGGTTAACATTACTCCGGCGACTGCCACGGCTAGTAGCACGACAGTGCCGGCCTCCTAGACTACCACTAACGTCCGTGTCATTACAGACATTACTCCCCCTCTTGATAAACCTCCACAGAGAAAAGGCCCTATGCCTCTTCTTTATGGACCGGATTGCTCATGGGTTCAGTCAATTCCTCAGAAACCGCACCTGGCACAAGCTACCCTATCGGGGGAACTTCCGGTACCTAGTGATTGGCCCATCGAGGTCAATAAGAGTAGAAAATTAAGAGCTAAGGATGCCCAAGGTAGGTTACTAGATGTCACCATTAAGGCCATCCCTTCTGTTTATGGCGCTGATTTCTTTGTGTATGCGGCCTCACCGGCGATACCTCCGGCCTCATCTGCAAAACTATTTGCCGACTGGTCTAAGAATGACGGCGTAAATTATATTAAAGCTCTACAGGCACTTACGTCGGAACTGGATACAGTTCCGGCACTAGATCAAACAAACACACCAGTCTTGCAGGTGGGGCAGGTAGGTGTAGGTCCGTGGGTGGACTGGGCACTAGAGGTGCAGATTTTTGCATCTACAGTAAAAGTCCTTTAATCCGACGACCGATGATTCGAATCTCCCAATAGTCCGAATTTTTCAATTTGAGGCCAAATCCGAATTCACCCGATGGTCCGAATTTCAAGAAGTCCCAAAGTCCCCTTTTTGAGGCATTAGTCCACTCAAATGAAACATAATGGAGCACACACATATCATATGTTCATGAATTCACTTTAAAAGTTTACCATTGTCATTGTAGCCTATTACCTACTTCAAAACATTCAGATTAATGGTCAAAGGAAGCTACTGATATAAACGTAAACACCACATCGTCTGCTAGAGAGTTTGTTTTACTCTTGAACGCATCCTTGGGACGCTCCGATGCGCTACTGGCTTGCACCGCATTTTCTGCAAGCGCATTCAGTCTTGAGCTTGAAAACGCACCTTTGGACGTTCCGATACGCTACTATTTATAGTTCAGTGATCGGAGCGTCCCAAGGGTGCTTTCAAGACAACAAGACAAGGGTGCTTTCAATACAATATAATATAACAGAGCACGTCACAAAAGGAAAATTACAAGAACCTCTCAGGGAAGTGCCGTTGTTAACCCTTCAAACTCGGATGGTACACGTGTGTACCATTAAGTTTTTCCCCGAGGAACCCGGGTGGTACAACATTGTACCAGTGGTTGAAAGCCTGTGACCTTGGTGTATGAGGCGTCGGTCCGACGCATGTAAACAACAGCCGGCTGGACCGACGCCCCGCATCTCCGGCCACAAGAAGGAGAGCGTCGCTTGTTCGTGTGTGCCTGTATGTTGTTGTTAAGTATCGAAAAGTAGTGTAAAGTGGCTGTTTTGGCCATAAAGTTATCTCCAATGAAATCATCATCACAAATCAACCACTTGACTTAGAGAGCTCTACTTAACGCCATTCTACAGGTAAATAACACAGCTACGCTTGGGGATGCGCGGGAATGCGGGAAGCAGTCAGCATAGCAATGATACGGTAGCCTAGCCTAGACGTTTTTCGGCCAAAACACCCGTGTTTCGGGCAATATTTATGTAATGCGTAGCCGGGGCTGGAGGGTTAAGGCATTACTTCCCGAACCACATCTGATCTGATCTTCAAGAGCAAGACAAACTCGCTAGTAGACGGAAGAAGAAGAAGACGACGATGCGGACATATGGTGTTTACGTTTATATCAGCAGATTCCTTAGACCATTATCTGAATGTTTTGAAGTAGGTAATAGGCTACAATGACAATGGTAAACTTTTGAAGTGATTTTATGAACATATGATATGTGTGTGTGCACCATTGTGTCATTTGGATGGCCTAATGCCTCAATGTTTTCGTCATACACAGGTTCATAGGGGTAAAGTCCGATAATCCGAAAAATCCACTAATCCGAACGAGGGCCGGTCCGCTGCCCTTCGGATTAACGGAAGTTTACTGTACTATTACCACTAAATCCTCCCATCAAGTACCGCAGAAAGTTCACTCGTGGTTCTCATTACCTGTTAACAAAGCAGGCGGTGTGTCACCTGCTTTATTTGAATTCCTGGCAGCTCCTAAGCTATCTCATTACGACCTGCCTGAACCTTTTACCACACCCCGTCCGGCTCACTTAGACAGAGACTTTAAGCTACGCAATAAAGCGTATAGACTGTTCTCTCAATATCTCGTCAGTCGCCAGGTTGCCCAGTCACTTACGAGAACTATAACAGCCATATCAGACCAACATGTGAGGAAAGCCAAGGATTTGTCACACAGGCTCCTCCTACAAAACTCTATTCAGTCCTTAGGTGATATTAGAGTAGCTATTATGGAGGCGGTTAGAGCAAGACAGGATTTACGGGTGTACTTGGTAAAGAAGTTGCCGGAGGATATAGCCCGCCGAGTAACTCTCTCCCCGGTATTAACTGCACCACTTCTTCCGCCGGAAACATGAAGTACTGTTTTCAATTTGGTAGACTTGTGGAAGCAAAGTACCTCCCAGTCAAAGAAAGAGGCTTTTAAGAAACCTTACTCGAAACCTAAGAGCGGCGGGAAGCCCCATCCTACTCAGACTAAGCAGTCATTTCGAGACCAAAGCCTCCTCATCAACAGGGAGGTACTCAGCACAGACACAAGCAGGGTAAACAGTCAGGCTATAGAGGTAAGTCATACCAGAAGCCTGCTCAAGGTCAGCCGCATGCCAAATCTAGCCAGCCGTCTAACCCGACTCCGCCGCCACCACCAAAAAACTAGTCAACTACACTCTCTCTCTCCCAGGGCCTGCCACAGGCGAGTTGGACCCGAGAGTTGTCCTACAGAACAAACCCAGTACAGAAACTGGGTCGTTCCGAGCATGTCGCAGGGCATGGCCCCGGCGGTCATGGGCCAGGACAGTGATAAGCAAAGGCATATCTTCTTACAGTTTCTTACAGTTTCTTACAGTAGATCCTCTGGAAAAAGGCAAACTAGGCCTGTGTATCCAGCTCAATGCCAGTACTTGCACTGCTGTGGTCGTTCACGGTGTTGGCGGCGGCGGCGGTAGCAGACGCAACATTTTTACTATTCTGTATTTTTGCTTTATAATCAAACTTCAAATCTTGTCTTCCCCATGCTTTATCAAGATTACTTTCAAACTTCCTTATTGATTCGGAATCGACTACATACTGGGGCAGTGCGTTCCACTCATTTACCACTCTATCACAAAATGAGTTCTTTGCCTTTTCAAGCCTATTTCTTTCTTTATAAATTTTCTTAGAGTGTCCTCTCGTTCCCTCCCGCATCAAGAAGATACCTTCACACACATCCTCGTCATACATTCCTGACACTATCTTAAAAGTCTCTATCATATCCCCTCTCCTTCTCCTATATGCCAGTGTCGGAAGCCCCAGTGTCCTCAACCTCTGCTCATAGCCCGCGTTCTTCAACGTTGGTACTAGCTTGCTAGCTCTCCTCTGCACTTTCTCCACTGCTTCTATATCCTTTACCATATATGGAGCCCACACCTGGTTCGCATATTCCAGGTGCGGCCTAACCAGCGCTGTATAGAGATTCCTGAATATTTCTTCGTCAAGTGACACAAATGTCCTCCTTATCAGCCCTACAATTCTATTGGCTTTGTTTATCTTTTACGCTAAATGTTCTGAGAAATTTAACTTATTGTCTATCACTACTCCTATATCCTTTTCTGCATTAACTTCCTCCATCGCTTCATACATACTGTAGCCTACCTTGTCTATCTTGCTAGTCCCAATCCGCATGTACTTGCATTTTTTTGGATGAAAAGGCATTAACCAATGCTCAGACCATCTCTTCATGCCCTCCACATCTCCTTGAAGCAAACCCACATCTTCCTTACTCCTCACTTTTCTATACAGCTTAGTGTCATTCGCATACAGGTATATCTCACTTCCATTAGTTATAACTTCAGGTAAGTCGTTGATAATATAACGAACAGTAGTGGTCCCAACACAGATCCCTGAGGTACCCCACTTGTAATTTCCCTCCACCCCGAGCCTATTCCATTCACCAGTACCCTCTGTCTCCGATCTTTCAGGAAGGCTTCTATCCATTTCACACATTTCTCCCCTATATTATAGCTTCTAACTTTCTCTATTAACCTTTTATGTGGGACCTTATCGAAGGCCTTCATAAAATCGCAATATACCACGTCTATAACATCACCATCCTCCAGAATTTGCATCCAATCATCTACCACCTTAACCCCTTATTGGCGGCGCTCGACTTAAGTCGTGCACCAATTTGCAGCAAGTTAGGAGCATTATTAAGGCTTTTAAAGGGTTAAAATCGAGTGCAAATGGCCAGGAGCACAGCGGGCCAGACAGCCGACTCCCAGGGCTTACCGCCGCCCATTAACTCATGTTCCCTGTGTTCTCGAGAGGCCGGCAGTGTAGCCAGTAGTGAGCATAGCTGGGAAAAATATACCGATATATGCTAAACTCCCATGTTCGTGGCATCACTGCAAGAGAACCACGAGTGCTACGTAGCTCGTTCTGGTCTCATTTTGAAGCTTTTAGCGCCTAGTTTTTTGCTAAATAATTTTTTGTTCATGCAGATGCTTGATTTATCATGCAGAAGGGCCTGAATATGCCCAAATGAGCCCAAAACACCCCGCTAGACAAGGGTTAATTAGCTGTAGTACTGTCGACCTCCCCGGCAAGAATCCGAACTGTCTCCCACTGAAAAGTTGGTTTGATTTCATATGCTCCATTATTCCTTCTCTAATTACCGTTTCCATTAGTTTCCCCCTGGGGGTTAGGGAATAGAATATGCCCCACGTGCCTTCTGCGTGTCGTAAGAGGCGACTAAAGAGGTTGGGTCGGTGGGCTTGCGACCCCCACCTGGAAAAAATATCTAAGCAAAGAAAAACGAGCGAACAGCCTCGGATGCGGACGGAACCAAAGTTGACGAACCACGACTGACTAAGGACATGCCTTCGGACATTCTGAGAATGGCTACGTGGAATGTTAGTGGCATGAATGATGGCACAAAAGAGAGAGAGGTTCTGGAAGTGTTAGTGAATGCCAGGCTGGATGTATGTGGAATGACAGAGACCAAATGGAAAGGTTCAGATGTGAGAGAGTGGGAGTGTGGAATGGGTGTGTGTGCTGGAGTGAGTGAAGGAACAGCGAGAGAAGGTGCATGTTTGTTTGTAAGTAGCAAATGGAAGGAATGTGTAAGAGAGTATGGGTCTGTGGGTTCAAGGATTGTGTGGGTGAGAATGAAAGTAGGAATACAAACGTGGGTGATTGTATGCGTGTATGCCCCGACAGAGGATATACTTGAAAGAAAGAAAGAGGAGTACTGGATGAATGTGGAGGCGTGCCTGGAGAAGTTTGACAAGAACGAAAGAATATTTCTGATTGGGGATATGAATGGTAAGGTGGGTGATAGGAAAGTTGAGGGAGTGGTGGGAGGGTGGGGGGTACCATCAGAGGTGAATGGGAATGGTAGTGCACTTGTGGACGTATGTGTGGGGAGGAGGCTGTGGATAGCCAACACCTTCTTCCGACACAGAATGATCCACAGGTACACGTGGAAACGGATGTTGACGATGAAGGATAAGACAGTGGTGGAACGAAAGTCGTTGATTGATTATGTATGTGTGGATGAACGAATGAAGAAATCTGTGATGGATGCTAGGGTGTATAGGGGTATTGGAGGGGGTCTGTCTGATCATTATGTAGTGGTAGCTAAGGTTAGGATACAAAAGAAGTGGGTGAGGAGAGCGGGAGGGAGGCGAGAGGAGGGTGGAATGGTGAGGAGGGTGGAGAGGTTGCAGGAGGAGGAAGTCAGGGAGGAGTACAGGAGAGCAGTGGAAAGACGACTAGGTGGGTTCGACCTGGAAGTTATGGAGGAAGTGGAAGAGATGAGCAAGGTGTTTAAGGATGAGATCTGTGCAGCATGTGAGGAGGTGTGTGGAGTGAGGAGAAGAGGGAGGGGAGTGAAAGGTACAGCATGGTGGACAGAAGAGGTAAGAATAGCTGTGGAAGAAAAGAAGAAGAAAGCATATAGAGAGTGGTTGGGTAGTAGAGGGAATGAAGATTCCGAGAGACAGAAACGAGCGAGGTACGTGGAGAGTAAGAGGGTGGTGAAGAGAGTAGTGAAGGAAAGTAAGAGAAGAGTAGATGAGGAATTTGGAAGGAATCTGAGTGTAAAATGGAGGGAGAGTAAGAAACTGTTCTGGAAAGAAGTCAAGAAAGTTAGGGAAGGTAGCAAGGGAAACAGTAAGGGTGTGAAAGATAAGAATGGGAGAATGCTAGCCGAGAAGCAAGAGAGAGTCGAAAGATGGAGGGAGTACTTCAGTGAGTTGCTAAATGAAAGGAATGAAGAGCCAGCAAACATAGCTGGATATGGTATGGGAGGGAGAAGAAGAGAAGTAGTGGAGGAGGAGGTGGGGATCAGGAGGTCAGAAGTGTCGGAAGCCATGAAAAGAGTGAAATTGGGGAAAGCACCAGGAACAGATGGAGTGTGTGGGGAAATGTTGAGGTATGGTGGTGAGATAGTGATAGAATGGGTATGGAAAATGTGCAAACTAGCATGGGAGAAGGGGAGTGCACCCGATGACTGGAAGACTGGCATAATAGTCCCCCTATATAAGGGCAAAGGGGAAAGAGGAGTGTGTGGTAACCACCGAGGAATATGTCTTCTAAGCGTAGTAGGGAAGGTATACAGTAGGGTAGTGATTGAGAGAGTGAGAGTGAGAACGGAGAAATGGATAGGCGACGAGCAGGGAGGTTTTAGGAAGGGAAGAGGATGTGTAGATCAGATTTTTACCCTGAATTGTGTTGTGGAGAAGTATCTGGAGAAGAAACAAAAGGTGTATGTTGCCTTTATGGACTTGGAGAAGGCCTATGACAGAGTGGATAGAGAAGGTTTGTGGAAAGTACTTAGAATATACGGAGTAGAGGGCAAGTTGCTGAAAGCAGTGAAGAGCATGTATGAGGGTGCAAAGGCGGCAGTACGTGTGGAGAGTGAGCAGAGCGAGTTCTTTGACCTGAATGTTGGTTTGAAACAGGGGTGTGTGATGTCCCCGTGGTTGTTTACTGTATATATGGATGGAGTTATGAAAGAAATACTATCAAGAGCAGTGGATGTTGGTGTATCGCTGAAAAGGGAGGGAATTGAGTGGAAGCTACCTATACTGCTGTTTGCGGATGATACAGTTCTGATGAGTGATAATGAATGGGAGTTGCAGGGTCTGGTAAATGAGTTTGGAACAGTGTGCGAAAAACGGAATTTGAAGGTAAATACGGGGAAGAGCAAGGTTATGGTCTTCGAAAAGGGTGAAGTCACAGAGTGTGAGGTGAAGCTGAACGGTAAGGCTATGGAGATCGTCAACTCTTTTAAGTATCTGGGCAGTGTGTTGAGTAAAGATGGGACTATGGATGAAGAGGTGCGGGAGAGGGTACAACAGGGGAAGAGGGTTGTAGGAACGCTAAAAGCAGTAACAAGAAATAGGGTGGTCAGTATGGAAGTGAAGAAGTCCTTGCATGACAGTGTGGTAATCCCGACACTGACTTACGGAAGCGAAGCATGGACGTTGGTTGAGAGACTCAGACCAAGAGTGAGAGCAGTGGAAATGAATTACTTAAGGAGTGCGTGCGGAGTTACATGGAGGGATAGACAGACTAATGAGGAAGTAAGAAGGAGGTGTGGTGTGGAGGTAGATGTGCTGGAAAGTGTGAAAAGGAACAACTTGAGATGGTTCGGCCATATGGAACGTATGGAAAGCGAGAGAATGACTAAGAGGGTGTACGAGAGCGAGGTGGAGGGACAGAGGGGGAGAGGTAGACCGAATATGAGGTGGAAGGATGGAGTGAGGAACTACATGAACGAAGGCGGTGCTGGTTGGGGGGAGGGGCGTCGACTGACTGGGGACAGAGGTGCATGGGGGCGGTTCGTTCGTGGCCACCCCTTCGGGGATCACGGCGTCAGGCAATAGATAGATAGATAGATTAGTTTACACACAACACTTGTCAAACTGACTGGTCTATAATTTCCTGGGTCATTTCTCTTTCCCTTCTTAAAAATAGCTGTTATGTTCGCCTCCCTCCAGTCCATTGGGATTTGTCCGGTATTAAAAGATACCTCAAATAACATTGTTAATGGCACTACTAACATCTCTCCTCCTTCCTTTATGATTCTTGGATGTATCCCATCTGGTCCCAGGGACTTACTTCTGTTCATTTTTTCTATAGCCCTTCTTATTCTAGCATGGGAAAACTATTAGTTCTAGTGCCGGTGCCTGTTTGATGGGAATAGTAGGCACTGCATCATCCGACTCCACTGTTAGTACCTCCCCAAAGTATTTCCCCAGCACCTCTGCTTTCTCCTTATCAGTTTCTGCTCTATTCCTACCATCCAATTCTCCTATCAGTTCTGGGATACCTACTCTTCTTGTTAACTTTTCCTGAATGTACTTCCAGAATATTTTTGGATTATCCTTCACGTTTTTTGCAAATCTTGGAAGTGGCTCCGGCGACCTCGTTTACGTCAAACTCTAGAAGTCAACAATGTTTCTTTAGAGGTGGAGTCACTTGTTCAGGAAATGATCAACTAGCAAATCATTGTCCGGGTAGATCCAACTTGCCTTGTTTTCACCTCCAGACTATTTCTAGTGCCAAAAAGGGACAGTGTGCAGATGCGACCAGTAGTCGATCTCTCGCGTCTGAACACACATATTCACAATACACCCTTCAGGATGCTTACAGTGAATCAAATCAGGCTCTCACTCCCGCCGCAAGGCTGGATGTGCTCATTAGACCTGAAAGATGCCTATTGGCATGTCCCCATACACAAACGGTTTGTCATGTCAAACTACTGTAGTATTAAATCATGTACAAACTCTAGGGTTCAAGGTCAACTTGGCAAAGTCGCTCCTTGTTCCCACAAGAGAAATTCAGTGGATAGGACTGGTTTGGAACACTGCCGATCTGACTCTTACTCAGAGTGTGACAATCGCAACAGATTTCGCCGGAAACTGTTTCTTTTTCTCCACAGTCTGAATACGACGAGGAAATCGTGGGAGTCCCTAGTCGGTTCACTCAACTGTATCCAATTAACTGTGAAGTTGGGCCGGTTGAAAGTCAAGAGATTAATCATGGAAGACAACAAAGTTTTCCCACTTTTGCCGGCGGGAAAACTATGGCCGATTCCTCGATTAATTCACAACTTACTATCGGTCTGGGCAAAGACCGAAACATTGTACTCGATAATGACATAGGTTTCTTCCCCACCTACAGTATGGGTAGACACAGACGCTTCAGGGGTAATAGGTTGGGGTTATCAGTCCAATCTAGGTCACCAAGCTCAGGGTCTCTGGTCCCAAGACGTAACCTTTCACATCAACAAACAAGAGCTTCTAGTCCCATTGTTTTTCCTTCAAGCTCACGGTGCCTCCCTACAAGGGAAGTCAATTGCATTCAGAATGGACAACTTGACTGCAGTACACTGCATTCAAAAGCAAGGGTCAGCGAGGTCTCGAGAGTTGATGGAAGTATCAGAACAGATTTTTGCTCTGGCCGAATTGCTGAGCATTCATCTCCACGCATCTTACCTCCCGGGGATAGCGAACATCTGGGCGGATGCCTTGTCTCGGAGACAGAGCACCCTAGTAGAATGGGCTCTCAAGCAAAACGTCTTCAACAAGATGATTGCAGAGCCATACCGTCCACAAGTGGATTTATTTGCGGCGGAAGGGAATCACAGACTTCCTCTCTATCTGACCCGCCGGGCAAGAACTCCGGTGGGGGGTCCAGACGCTTTATTGGAGGACTGGATCAGGTGGAATTGAATCTATCTTTTTCCACTTCACTCATGTGTCAAGTACAGTAGTTTACAAACTACGGGGTTACCGAGGCATAGTCTCGATGATCGCGCCAATGTGGCCGGCTCAAGTGTGGTGTCACCAATTGCTCACTAGGTGCAGGAACCCGGTGTCACTCCCGATCTCTGCATTCCACTTGGAGACAATTGGCAACCTTCAGACCTCGCTAACTTTTGCCTTATGGACATTTACAATGCAAAATGGCTAACTCGGTGTGGGCAAAGTGTCACTAGTAAATTTCTGAATCAATATACTCTGTCAACCAGGAGACAGTACCAATCACATTGGAAAACTTTCACAACCTGGATAGTAGAAACAGCGCAATCTGATGCCTCAGTGGCTTTAATTTTTAAATACTTAGACTATTTGTTTGAACAGAAGCGCTTCTCAGTTGTTACTTTAAAGAATCACTTATCTGCCATTAGAAATCTCTTTTTCGACCTAACTGGTCTCTCCATACCACTGACGGAGGAGAAAGGGTTCATGAGAGCATGTTTTAAACTATGCCCACCACCACGCCAGCTCATGCCTATCTGGTCGCTAGACAAAGTGTTAGTATTACTTCAGTCGCGCAAGTTTAACCATGCGCCAGATTTTGAGTCAGTTTTAAAGAAGGCTGTGTTCCTTATGGTTTTGGCGACAGGTAACAGGGTGTCAGAGCTGGCGGCGATGAGCAACGAGCCAAATTGTCTCAGGTTTGGGAGACTGCACGAACATGTGCAGATCGCGCCGTCTCCTACTTTTATTGCCAAAAACGAACATGGTGATCACGTTTTCTCAGAATTCTCAGCTACTACCGTTATCAGTTCCTACGTGGCCGCCATGGCGAGTTATAGTGAAATCATGAATTCCGACGCGTCCGATTCTGTGCAACCTCCCGCGCGCCCTACTGCTACCCCACTCGCAACTTCGACGCCTGTTGCAACCAAGAAGAAAGCTCAACGAAAGAAAGTGAAACGTTTGTTGAGTGATAGTGCTATACAGCGAGAACTTTTTAACATTGAAGTGAGCAGTGGCGAAAGCTTGGTGGACAAACAACAATTTATAAGTGCAAGCGAAGATGACGATTTCGTTGGTTTTGGAGACGACGACAATGTGGATTTATTTGAGGGGGGAGACAGTAGTGATGATCCTGATGTGGAAGTGTTTCAGGAAGGTGCTATTGAACTTCCAAGTGTGCTAGAACCTAGGCCTACCCCCTCGCCATCTTTGCTAGGTCAGCCTAGGCCTAGTCCTAGCCCGAGCCCAGGACCTTCCCCTTTGCCTGCCTGTACGCCCTTGAAAGTGGGCAAATACTTTTACAAACAATCTTTAGTGAAAAGTGCAGCCAAGAAAGCACGCAGGGCAGCAGAAAAAGCTAGGGAAGGCGAAGATAGTGATAGTGACGCCGACCCTGGGCTAGCAACCACCCGCATTCCTTTGTCCCGACGCCTTGACCCGGGACGCCGCGCGGGTCACCCACAGCCCTCGGCTTCATCTCTCCCTCAGGATGACCAAAGGGCCTCTACAAGTGGTACTAGTGGGGCGGCATTGTCCTCTCACAGTGTGCCACCACGGGCCCCGCATCATAGAGCATTATTTGCTGCGGAGAAGCCCTCGGCTCGCCGCAAAAGGAGCCCAACTCCCGAGGTTGAACCTCCAGTAGCCTCCCGCGCCCCACGCCGCCGACACCCGGTCACTTCTTCACCCAAATTGTCTCCTGAAGAGGATGCTGACGACCCCAACATTGCCCCAGATGACCTGACGTCGCCTGAGGAAGAGGAGGAGGACGACGAAAAGGATGTGGAAGAGGAGGAAGTCCCGACAAGACGAGTTAGAGGGCGAGTTCGTGGACGTGGTCAGCTTGCCGACGCCGATGCCCCTGGGCCTGCGCGTGGGCGTGGGCGAGCAGGGTGTCCGCGTGGCCAAGGGCGTGTGCCAGGGCGTGTGCCTGCTGCAGCTGCACGTGCTCGAGCATCCAACCTGTTTGTGTGGACAGATGGGGCTGATTTTGAGCCAGATTGTCCTGCCTTTGACGAGGTACAGATGAGTTCCGGGGTGTCACCAGCATATCCCTGTGGCCCAAATGCTACCCCCAGTGAACTTTTCTGTGGCTTCTATGACAATGAAGTCATGGAATACCTCGTCGAGGAGACCAACAACCATCATGACATCTGTGCCAACTTTCTTGGCAGGAAGACCAGTGCCAAGATGGTGGCATGGAGAGCTGTCACTGTGGCAGAACTATATGTGTTCTTGGCACTCACAATGCTGATGACACATATAAGGAAGCACGTTCTGGCCGACTACTGGATCACTGGCGACCTCATAACGACTCCAGCATTTGGCAAGTACATGTCCAGGGACAGGTACTTTGACATCCTCTCCTATCTCCACCTGACCAACAACATGCATGTCCACCTTACCGACACACTATGGAAGATCAGGAAGCTGTATGACATGATACATCATCGGTTCACCACCTACCTGATTCCTTTCCAGAAGATGTGCCTCGACGAGTCTCTGGTCCTGTTCCATGGTAGGCTGCACTTCCGACAGTATATCCCGTCCAAGAGACACTGCTTCGGCATCAAGCTCTTCGTCCTCTGCGACTGTTTGACGGGGTATGTGCTGGACTTTGTGGTCTACAGCGGCAGGGGTTGAGAAATTGAGCCTGACCCCCACATTGGTTTTGGCGGCGCTGTAGTAAAGAAAATGATGGAGAGGCACTTCCATAAGAACCACATCCTCTACACAGATAACTACTACACGTCGCCTATCCTGACCAAGTACCTCCATGACCGCAAGACCGGAACTGTCGGCACAGTCAAGGCCAAGAGGAAGGGCATGCCAGGCTACCCAACCAAGACGAAGAAGACGGACATCTTCCACAAGAAGAGTGGCCCCATCCTCTCCATCCACTGGCATGACCAGCGGAAGGTCAACCTCCTCACCACATGCCACAAGGCCGAGATGGTCACCACAGGGAAGGTGGACCGAAGAACCAAGAACCCCGTCCAGAAACCAGCTGCTGTCCTGGACTACAACATCAACATGCGCCTCATCGACAAGTCCGACATGCAGATGGGCTTCATCGACTGCCTGCGAACATCTTGCAGGTGGTACAAGAAGTTTATCCTGCATACGGTAGATATGTCGGTCCTCAATGCCTACAACATCTACCGTCTGAGGACTCCAGGAGCCAAGAAGTACAAGTCCCTGCGGAAGTTCCACAAGCAGGTGATACTTGAGCTCCTGGCTAAGCATGCGGAACCTGGGAGACCACTACAAGGACCAGGCCAGCTGGACAGAACGGGGTGTGCCGACTTCTTCAGGAGGCACCAGCTCAACTTTCAATGCTCCTTTCAATGCACCCGGTAGTCGGGTTAGAAGCCAGAAGGGTACCATGTCTGCAGCCACACAACTCGCAGACCCCACAAAGTAAAAAAAAAAAAACATGGCAATGCCTCGAGTGTGAAGTGGCACTGTGTGCTGGACGGTGCCTCAATGACTTTCACACTCTCCAACAATTTTGAAGTGCCCGTGACAATAACAGTGAAAGTGACACTCTAAAATGTTGGCTAAGAATAATATAAAGTAATAAATAAAAGTGAAAGAGATACAAATAACTAATAATAAGTGCCCTCATAACAATATGAACAAGTGAAAGTGACACTATATATATTATTATCTTACCTAACAATACATAAAAGTGAAAATGACACTATCAATTATCACAGTCCAGTGAAAGTGACACTATAATAATAATAAAACTAAGTATAAGTGAAAGAGACACACATAAGTAATAATAAGTGCCTTCATAACAATATGAACAAGTGAAAGTGACACTATATATATTATTAGCTTACCTAACAATACATAAAAGTGAAAATGACACCATCAACTATCAAAGTCCAGTGAAAATGACGCTAATAATCATAATAATAATAATAAAACTAAGTAATAAGTGACAGAGACACAAATAACTTCATGAAAATAACTTTATTGAGTGAAAATAACATAATAACTATAATAAATTGCATAATAAACAATAAAACACTATCAAATCGCTTCCCGGCATAATTGCGGGTGGAGCGACGAGTGCAACTGGGCGTCGTAGCCGGGGCCGCGGTTGAGTGTTCGGACGCGCCGAGGTAAATACGCGGCAAAAGTTACCTCCACTTCCATCACCATAACTCCGGAACCAGTTGAGCTAGAGAGCTCTACTCAACGCCATTCTATGCGGCAAGGTAAGGCGCACATTTTGACTTCTCTTTCATTAACCCTCCAGCTCCGGCTATTATATTATATAATTTCCCCAAAATCCGGGGATTTTGGCCGAAAAACGTCTACGCCTAGGCTACCGCATCTTTGTTATTTTGCTTGCTTCCGCATTCCCGCGCATCCGCAAGCGTAGATATGTTTCGTACCTGTAGAATGGCGTTAAGTAGAGCTCTCTAAGTCAACTGATTCAGTTGTGATGATGATTTCATTGGAGATAACTTTATGGCAAAAACAGCCACTTTACACTACTTTTCGATACTTAACAATAACATACAGGCACACACGAACAAGCGACGCGCTCCTTCTTGTGGTCGGAGATGCGCGGCGTCGGTCCAGCCGGCTGTTGTTTACATGCGTCGGACGGACGCCTCGCACACCAAGCTTACAGGCTTTCAAGCTGCCGGAGCCTCAGCACCCTTCCGGGTTGCGCGGGGGGTGTTTTTTATGGGTGCCTCAGAGCCCTTCCGGGTCTGATGGGTTAATGTAGGTAATATATTAAGCGAGATTAGCCTTAGTTTACTTTTGTTGTTTTTCAGCCAGATCGCCCGGATACGAGCTCCATCATTTAGAAAGGCAGCCCGGGTCACGAGGGTTAAACGTGGACATACGCATCACATTTTATGCCCGGTACAAGCTTTAGTTAAGTTTATGAGGATTGCACAACCTCTACAACCAGGCTTCTTATGGGTTAACCAGACAGGAAATCGCGTCACGACAAGGAAATTGGCTTCTTTACTCGTAGATGTAATTAAGGAAAGTAATCCCGGCGTAATAGGTAGAGCCCACGACATTCGAAAGTGGGCTGTCTCCCTCCGGTTTATGCACAATTTTTTCCATTAACGACATAGCCGACACTCAGTTGTGGACGTCTAATCACACATTCCTTATGCGATACCTGTCGGTCGCCCTGGACAAGCCAAAGCGGACCTGTGTCGCATTACGGCAACGGGTTTAGCAGTCCAAGTGCTATTTGTTTTTATGTTATTCTTCGGTTGGAAAAAAGGGGGGGGGGGGGAGTATGTGCAAAATAGTCCTAAGAACCTCTAGAACCCTCCGCCGGAGATTGTACATACAGTACATACATAACATTTGAAGACTGAGTGTTCCACACATACATGCAGTTTCAGTCTCTTGTCCTAATGGCGGCGTTCCAGGCAACCCTTTTAAGGGCTGCTTCACTTGTCAAGTTCTTGGATTTGAGATCGGCACGTATAGTCCGATCCCAGGTCTTCCTCGGTCCACCCCTTGGTGCAGCTCCCTCCACAATCACAGACCTGCATTTTTTCACCCAATTTTGTTCATCCATTCTCTCCACATGTCCATACCATCCCAGTCTACTTGTGCGCATCACCTCGCTAATACTCTTTATACCTAAACGTCTCCTCAGCTCAACATTTGTTATTCTATCCTGTAGCCTGGCCCCACACATCCATCTCACCATTCTCATCTCATTACGCTCCATTCTGTTGACATCCTCTACTTTAACGGCCCATGTTTCTGTGATATGAATAGACTGGTTATACAGTTAATTATATTTTATTTTATTTTAAGAAATCTATCATAGTTGTACCTAGATAGTATTAACAAAATGTACAAACAGATTTTATTGTACAAATAATTTTAAGGTCAGAACATGATCCTAAGGATTAGAGTTCTAGAGTACAAGAATGTTCTCAATAAACATGCAATAGATCTCAAGTGGAGGCCCAGTCATGTACAAGCAGCTCTTCTTCGACGTAACGCACTGCTTACCCTCTTTTATATTTTTATATTATTGTATGAAAACAATAAAAAAAATGTAATTGTTTAAGGATTCTCTGTTACCTATGGTATTTATTTATTTATTTTTTTTATATATTTGTCACGAATGTCCCCCTCCAGTCTTAGATATCGGGCATATCGTCAATGATGGAGGGGCCACTATTAAATTATAGGTTTGATTCTCGGAGGGAAGTAAAGAAAACCTAATATTTAGTAGGGCCCCGTAATCATTGATGATCGTAGTACCCTCCCTGCCATCCCCTTCACATTCGCTGGATTTTTTAGTTGAATCTTGATATGTCAGTGAAGGAAGTTTAGACGCTTGAGGGCCAGCGTCAGGAATCCACTCGCAAGAAATCCACGCATTGGGAAGCTTGAGTATAGCAATTATCGAGTTAATTTTTCTTTTTTATTATTTACGAAGTGTTTTCGTAGCGAGTACCCAATCATAAAAACGATTCCATAAGAGAATACGCGTTGCACTTACGAAGTTGTACTCCCTGTCCTCCCGCACAGTAGATTCAAAACAGGTGACGTAGCGTTTGAAGGGAGACTATTATACTAATACGTCAATGATTACGGGGCCCTACTAAATATTAGGTTTTCTTTACTTCCCTCCGGGAATCAAACCTATAATATAATGTTCAAATGTATATGATGAAATTAATGTGTGCAACACTGTTTATCTTTTAAATAGCAGGTCCAACAAGGTCCTTACTTATTTGTACCATTTATTATATTTTATTTATTGCTGTTCGCTGATAACACAGCATTGGTGGCGGATTCTGAGGAGAAACTGCAGCGGGTAATCAATGAGTTTGGTGTGGTTTGTGGGAGGAGGAAGTTGATGGTGAACGTCAATAAAAGTAAAGTGATGGTGTTTAATAAGGGGGATCGTAGGGTGAATCTAGAGGTGAGGCTGGATGGGGAAGTATTGGAACAAGTAGAATGTTTTAAATATCTAGAAGGAACGATAAGCAAAAATGGGGGTAAAACAGAGAGTATGTGAAGGAAGGATAGTTTTTGGAGCAATGGGATGCCCTTGGGGTCGCCCATCAGTGGGGACCGGTCTCGGTTCCAGGGGTCCGTTTTCCCTTCCTGGTGGGTTTCCTGGCTTCTGTCCGGCTGCCCACCATTACGCACAGATTGGGGATGATTGCAATTAACTTTGCCCTCGGTCCCAGTATAGCGGTTTTGCCTAAGCTTGGCCTTTCTGTGCGTTTTGGTGCTATCCCCCCTAGTCTAGGGGGGTAGGGTATGAGGATGAGCCCCCTGGAGACCTGCCCCTGTTTGCGCCACCGGTATAGAGGCTGGGGCTTCCTGACTCACGACGGAAGGTTCTCTGTTGGCCCTTCTGGTATGTTCTTTATTTATTGTTTTGTTTCTATTTTTCTTTTTCTTTCTTTTTTTCCCCTCGGTTATGTTTTTCTTTCTTTTTTGATTTCCGATAAAATGAAAATAGAATAGTAAAAACAACTAGGGTCATCATGGATCAGCCATGCAAACCTCCTCCCCTGGATCCAGCTTTGGCGCCCCCGGTACTTGACCTTTGCATTCCCCTGGACTCTCCATCTGACCTTCCTCTGCCCTCTGAGTCTACCACCTTGGACACCTCCCCTCCGAGTTGTTCAGAGTCTGATGCTCTCTCACGCTCTGATACTAAATTACCTGCTTCTACGACTAAGGATTCCCATCCTCCATCTGTGGACCCTACAATGGCCCCTGTTCATATCGACTCTCCACAGAGCCCAACTACACCTGCCGCTCATGATTTAAATGTCCCTCCCCTCTCCCAAGATAAGAGAGACCCTCCTTGTGTTGAGTCTCCTGTTCAAACCATAGACCTTGGCGTGCCGGGTTATCTTGACACGCCCTGCTCCTCAGCACTACCCGTTAACCGACTTACAGTTTCCACTGACCACCTGCAGAGTGACACCAGTGTTGGTGACCCTTCACCTCCCATCGACACTGTTTCTCCACCATTTCAGCCGATTGTTAGTTCAGCCACTACTTCCACCTCACTCGTTGCAACTCTGGAGCCTCACATGCCTCATTCCGGCCCCCAACATCGGCGGAAACCTCGGCGTCAGTTTGTCCCCAATGCCACCCTCCGGCACTTCGATTCAATTTTTGGCGATGATGACTGGCCGCGTTTCCTCGTCATACGACCGGCTTCCTACATCTCGGGGGCTAAGTTAGAGAACCTCCTCCTCTCGGCGCATGCAACTTCGGACTTATCGTTCCGTGAGACTGGTAATAATGATTGGATTGTGGAAACCACTACTCGTGCCCAATCTGAGACATACCTATCTCTTACTACCTTGGACGATATCCCTGTTACTGTCACGAAACATAACGACCTCAATTACATCCTCGGTACTGTTGTTCTACCCTCAACTTATGACCATGACGGACTTCCTGATAAGTCGACCCTCCTGTCGTCGTTGCGCTTTCGTTAAACAAATGTGCACGACGTTGATTTGTATAGTATCCCAAACAAATCAACTCCTTCTCATCCTCTCCGCATAGCTCGCATTAAGTTTAGTGGACGTTCCCTCCCACGAGACGTCAGGATCGAAGGACAAAGGCGTGAAGTACGACCTTATGTCCCCAAACCGTTACAATGTACAAACTGTTCCACCTTTGGTCACTCAGCTGGTAGGTGTAAGAAGGTTCGGGTGTGTGCCTTCTGTAGCTCCGTCAAACATGCTACCCGTTGGAATTGTGGCACTCCAAAGTGTGTTAACTGTGGCCTTGAACACCATGCTCGCTCAAAGCAATGTGTGTTCTACATGTACAATGCTGAGTTAAAGCTTCTCATTAGTCGGTCAGGCATGTCTGTCAGAGAAGCTAAGCAAGAACTGAGAGTAAGAGATGTTAAAGATCCCTCTAGAGATATGACTTACAGTGCTAGACTTCGTGCACCTACAACTGACGTTTCTCCCGGTAGTCGACGACGTGAGGACAGTGATGCTGTGTTGGATTCACCCCTTTCTAGTCCAGCCACTGTTCCCCTCTCCAACCAATTTCATGCACTGAATACCCCTCCCCCTGTTCATGAAGCCTCCACCCCAAAAGCATCCGCGTCCCCTTCACCAGTAACTGATATTCAATCCTTGCCTCTTGCCCCGGCTCCCTCTACCGATGTTGACGATGTCATGGATTCTACCCCCTCCACCAGTAAACGCCGATCTGATGCTCTACATTCTCCCTCCTCAGATCGTCAATCTCCCTCCGTAAAACGTAAGACCCTCACAGCCCGACCTATGCCTCCCAAACCTCAACGTGTCCCTCCTCGCTCTCGCATCTTCCGCTCTGATATGGGTTCTCCGTCCCAGCCTCCCTCACTCCACACCCCCTCTACGCCTGCGTGCCCCCCGCCTACTCGTCCTCAACCTCACGCACCTATCAATGTTACCGCCTCGGGCTCCCATGCACCCCACTGCGGCTGTCATGACTGCTTTGTGCGTGAGTATCGCCGGACGCCTACCCGCACTAAATCCACTGTTGCTGCGTTGATACGCTCCTTTCTCCGTGACCGACGTTTACCAACCCCTGATAACACCGCCTCTCATAACTCTTCGTGCTTATGCGCTTTTCACTTAACCCTCCAGCCCCGGCTATGTATTATATATATATTCCTCGAAACCCGGGTGTTTTGGCCGAAAAACGTCTAGGCTAGGCTACCGTATATTCGTTAATCAGACTGCTTCCCGCGCATCCCCAAGCGTAGCTGTGTTATTTACCTGTAGAATGGCATTAAGTAGAGCTCTCTAAGTCAACTGGTTGAGCTGTGATGATGATTTCATTGGAGATAACTTATGGCCAAAACAGCCACTTTACACCACTTTTCGATACTTAACAACAACATACAGGCACACACGAACAAGCGACGCTCTCCTTCTTGTGGCCGGAGATGCGGGGCGTCGGTCCAGCCGGCTGTTGTTTACATGCGTCGGACCGACGCCTCGCACACGAAGCTCACAGGCTTTCAACCACTGGGCGTTCAAGAGGCCTTCCGGGTACCTGTTATATGCTTTTTTATGGGCGTTCAAGAGCCCTTCCGTGGTGAGAGGGTTAAAGTCACGTTTAGATCTTTCACACTCCAAGATAGCTACTATTCTCCATGACCTGTCCTCTAATGTGTCCCCCCCCCACCGTCCACGTCGAAACTCCCTGCCTTCTCATGACCCTCCCCCCAGACCCGTTCCTCTTCCTCTTCATCTCCAACAGCCGAACAGTGCTGTTAATTTACGTAACCTGACGTCTCTCACTTAACCTGTTCAATCCCTATATACTACAATGGAATTGTAATGGTCTCTCATCTAGAGTCCATCTAGGTGAGATCCAGCGTTTACTCCGTGTCTATAATCCAATGTGTATTTCTTTACAACACATTGGAAATTATGATAAATCCATCACCAACTACCACCTTGCGTGCTGTTCTCTATCCCCTGATGGAGAATATGGCACAGCAATTTATGTCCATCATCGAGTAACTTTTGACTTGTTTCCCATTCGTACAAGTTTCCTACAGCACTCTATCCTTACTCTTCATATCCCCGATGGTGACTCTGTTACCATTTGCAATATCTATAACCAACCTGCTTACAATTATGACCTTTCCTTGCTTTCTCAGTTTTTCTCTACACTACCCTCTCCCATCTTACTGTTGGGTGACTTTAATGCCCATAGCCCTATATGGGACCCTACTTCCTCCAATCCTGATACAGCCGGTTCGCAGATTGAACATTTGCTTCTGAACCGTGACCTTTGCTGCCTTAATGAGGCCGACTCACACACTTACTTTTCTGCTTCCCATCATACTTATTCCTCTGTTGATGTCACCCTGTGCTCCACAGCAATTGTTGATAAGTTCGAGTGGCGGGTCTGTGTTGATACGTTCTCAAGCGATCACTTTCCTGTCATCCTGTCTTACTTGCAATTCCGTCCATGTCCTTCGCTCCCTCGCTATAACTTCCACAAAGCTGACTGGGACGCATATGTCCTCCACACCAGACAAATCCCACCTTTTAATCCCTTAAGGGATCCTGATGAAACGCATTCATTCCTCGTTAATTTTTTTACTAATGCAGCTACTAAGTCTATACCCCAGACGACTTCTTACCCCCTACGTCGTCGAGTTCCCTGGTGGGACAGCACCTTATCCACTCTTGCTAAAAGTAAACATGAATTAGGCCGCCGCCTCGATAGTCTCGATAAACGTTACATTTCTTTATGTTCACGCTTACCTTTACGTGATGATCTTCTATGCCATTCCATCTCGTTATTGATGGATATATGTGCCATCAAACCTCACTACAATCGACTATCAGCTAAATTCCGTCGAGAAGTCATCCGTAGTAGATCCGAATCCTGGAAAACTTATGTCTCCACCATTTCCCCGTCTACCCCGATATCATGCGTTTGGCATAAATTCAGGAATATTAACAGCCTTCACATTGCCCCTCCGCGCCATGCTTTGGTACACGGTGGCCGTACTGTTCACGATCCCCTTGAGATATCGAACCTCTTGGGTCAACATCTTGCCCATGTCAGCAGTAATGAGAGGTTAGACGATAATTTCCGCCACCATAAACTTGAAATGGAGTCGATCCCCCTCAACTTCTCTTCACCAGACACCTTTGATTATAATGCATGCTTTACTATGGATGAATTTGAACATGCACTCTCTAATTGTCCTAACTCCGCTCCTGGCCAAGATAACATAAGTTTTGCCTTACTCACTAACTTAGTCCCCCTTGCTAAATCCTACCTCTTGCAATTTTATAATCAGGTGTGGATCAGTCATCAATTTCCTACCTCATGGAAACATGCTATTGTCGTCCCAATTGCAAAACCTGGAAAAGACCCGAGCTTGCCCTCGAGTTATAGACCAATATCCCTCACCAGTTGTCTTTGTAAATTAATGGAGAAATTAGTCAATACTAGACTCACTTGGTTCCTCCGTCAAAACACTATTCTCACTCCGACCCAATTTGGCTCTCAGAAAGATTGATCTACTCTGGACTCGCTTACGTTATTAGAATCTCATATCAAGCGTGGCTTTGAAAGTAAGTCCATCACCGTCGCCGTTTTCTTTGACATCCAGAAGGCATATGATACCACGTGGCGGCGTCCCATCCTGCAACTACTTCATGATAGTGGTGCCCGTGGCCATCTACCTTTTTTTATTTCCAACTTTCTTTCTGATCGAACATTCCAGACTCGAGTGGAGGGAATTCTTTCTAATGTCTTTCCACTCGTCAATGGTGTTCCCCAGGGCAGCGTTCTCAGCAGCAAACTTTTTGCCGCGGCCATAAATAAAGTCATTCCACAATTGCTGCCGGAAGTCCATGGCAGCCTGTACGTTGATGATTTTACCATCTATTGCACTGCCCGTACCCTCAGACATGCTCAACGTATACTCAACATCTCCATCCAACGGGTGATCGCCTGTGCATCTTCAGTTGGCTTTCAGTTTTCGGCTGAGAAAACTAAGGCAATAGTCTTCTATCGAGACAAACGCTGGCTCCGTGGCCAGTCAATATCGCTTCGAATGGGACCCTCTCAGATTTCTTTCTATCCCAGTGTTAAATTCTTAGGCGTAATCTTTGACCAACATCTCAACTGGAGAGACCATGTTCAGTATACTAAAGGTAAAGGCCTTCGTGCTCTCAACCTCCTCAGAAAACTATCCCATACCACTTGGGGTGCCAGACGTACCACTATGTTAATGCTCTACAAGGCGGTGGTTCTTTCCATCCTCGACTACGGCTGCCCCATTTATGGGTCTGCCTCTGCTTCCGTTTTGAAGATGTTGGACCCTGTTCATACGCAGGGTATGCGTCTCTGTACTGGAGCTTTCCGCTCCTCCCCAAATACTGTACCTCCGTCTTAGCTGAGAGTGGCGAGCCCCCGCTCGCCCTCCATCGCGATTTAGTTACTATGCGCCGTGCATTAAAAATTAAACATAGTGACTCTCCCACTAATTCCCTTTTCAGTGATATCTTCATTCCCGATCCGTGTCCATCTTCCCCCTCCTTTCCGATTCGTGCTACAATTCTCCTCAACTCTCTTGACTTTCACATTGCTGTTTCGCCGCCTGTTGTCTCCCCTTCCCCCCCATGGGTTATCTCTCTCCCCAATGTTTGCACTCACCTCTCCTTCCTCTCTAAGAGATATCCTTTTGTCCCTAGCCATCACTGCCAACACGCACTCGAACACATACGTCGTAAAGGCCCCCATTTTGCCATCTTCACTGACGGGTCTAAGACTGACTCTGGGGTGGGCCTCGCTGCTGTGTCCTCTACTAAGCTCCTTCAGTTTTCTCTCCCGCCCCAAGCCTCTATCTTTACTGCTGAACTTTTAGCTATCCAATCTGCTATTGACATTATACGTGACACCCCTCAATAGCCCTTTATAATTTACAGTGACTCTCGTAGTGCCCTCGAAGCGCTCCGTGCTTATTCGTCCTCCCACGTAATAGTTTTAGCCATAAAACACGCTCTCCACGAGATGAGCCTACGTGGATTCCAGGTCCAGTTATGTTGGATTCCTGCTCACATCGGTGTCCGTGGCAATGAAGACGCCGATGCTGCGGCTAAGAATGCTATTTTAATTATCCCTCGCCAGCCCCACCTTCCGTTAGGTGATTGGCTGTCCTTACTCAAGCCTTCTATTCTTTGCACGTGGCAATCTCATTGGGATGCTCTACCCTGCAATAATAAAATTTGTTAGTAGTCTTGGGAAATCCAACGTCAAGGCTATTAACCTAATTGCAATGACGACTTGTCTATTTTGACTGCTATGTCGTCATTCCAACCGCGGTTAAAAAGAAAACGTCTAGAGTCTACTCCTTATCTTGCTCTAGGAGACGTTGTACATTAACCAAAACTACCACCGAAGGTGAAAAAAGCATAGAAGAGAAGAAAAAGGGGTTTACCTTAGTTACCGCTTAAGGCCCATCCCGTGTTCCGTCATGTGCAGATCCCTGTCGAACGTGCGCATGAGCGACCCTCTCTTGTCATCATTTTTTCATGCGCTCCATTGAATGAAGTCACTTTTGTTGTGCTCCTTTAATTCACCCTGTTTAGGTTCGTTTCGGCTTATCTGGCCTTCTTTTTTGTTAGACAGATGTTACGTGATCTAGGGCACACGTAAATGGGCTCCTAAGTGTATATAATGGAGACGCGTGTGGAAATAGCCTACCGAAGGTACGGGGGCGCCTGGCGTTCCTCGTATATGTTTTTCATTCTTTCTCTTTTCATATTCTTTTTTCCTGTTAGTCTGGGCATAGTTTAGCTTTTAGCTTAATTTAGCCTAGCTCGTTTTCTCATTCAGGAATTGCTATGCCCCTATGAGTTTTCATTTTTTTCATAGCCTAGATGTACCGTTGGTAAACAATCTGAGATTTCGTTGGTGGCGGTGCTGTTTGTAGAGTTTGTGTCGGCCGCATTATTAGCGTTATTCCCGAGTCCCCCCTTTCGAGTCCTTCACTGTGTCTCAAGGGCCTGGGCGACAGGTGGTTCGTGATACTCCAGGGGTACCCCACGGGGGCCCCTCCTTCACACCACAGGGTTTTTCGCCCCTGACACATTCTCTGCTCACGGCTAGGCCACCCTTTTTCTCACCAGTTTCATTTACTGGTTTTTGTTTTCTCTTCCTGTTTCACCTCCATCCTTTCATAGTCTTTTGCCCAATCCAGGGGTACCCCACGGGGGCCCCTGTTTGTGCGAAACCACCCTCCCTGCCACTTCTCCTCATGGGCTTTGCTCTATCTCTGTGGGTTGGGTGGTTCCTGGGGGATGTGCCTCCTCTCCCCTGGTGTGTCTTCCTTGCCTCTCCCTTTACCGGTTGAGTCAGGATAAATTCAAGGAAGACACTGCTCAGCTTGATGGCCATCATTGCTTGGAGTTCATAAGGAGATGACACATTTTTTGTGGCCTTTTTTGGTATTCCCTAGACGCTCCTCTCGCTTTTTTCGGCGCCGGACCATCTCGGCCGGTCCCGCAAATTTGCGGGAGCTCGATTCGGTCCTCTGGGACGTTTCGGCTCCCCGCAAATTTGCGGAGATCGTTGGGGGGTCCCGCAAAATTGCGGGAGGGTGGTGTCGGTACGGTTATGCCTCCATTGGCCCGCAAATAGTAATAGTTGGCTTTCACTATTGACTTTTTTTATGTCATCTTGTTGCCTGATACTATATTGGTGTATGCACTTTACTGGTGTTATAGGCCCTGCATGTAAGATGTTGAGTGGTGGTTAACACTTTCTCCATCTTTGCAGGTTCTGCTAGTGCTCTTCCGCCTCGGCCGCCCTCCTCACCTACCTCTGTGCTCCCAGTTTAGGGTGAGTACGGATACCTGTTTGCATGTGTGTTCCTGTTTCCCCATGCTCCTTCCCTGGTTCTTCTTGGACATTCTCTCCACTTACTCCTTCGACGTGCTGATTATGGTGTGTGTTCTTCTAGTGCAGGTAGGCTGCCTTGCTTTCGCCTTGGTTGTCGCTCCCCGTGCTTGGAGAGCCACAAGTCCTGCTTGCGCCACTCGCTCTGTGTGTCCTCTACGGCCTACCTCCCTGCTCTGTGTGGCACGTGTCTGGCCCTGGTGGATGTGCTGCACCTTGGCCCTGGTTCCTCGGCGGCGGCTGTGGCCTCTGCTTCCCTTCCGTCGGTGTGGACGATGGTCTCCCGCCACATTAGGACTGTGGGCCACTGTTCCCCGGCCTTTGTTGCCGACCGGATCCGCGTCGCCCTGGGTATCCCTGACCCGACTGAAGGCCGTTCACCTGGCCCTCTCCCCTGGGTCCCGCAGCCGGTCGTCCCATCGTCGGGGGGTTCCCCAGCTCCGTCCACGCTCTCGCTCGCCTCGTCGTCCGTCCTCTACTGCCCCTCGTCGTCCTCCTGATCGCCTTGACGACGCCCACCGCCCTCGTCATGGTTCTCGCCCTGAGGCCGGGGTTAGCGGCTCTGCCCCTGTGCGCCCTCCCCTGGCCTCTACGGATAGGGGCTCTACTCCCTTCCGCCCGCTTCCCCAGCCCAGACGACTTCCTCTTACGTTGTCCTCTCCGCGCGCGGTTGTTCATGCTGTAGCTGGCCCTCTGCTCCCTCCTCCTACACTGTCCAGGAGGGTCCGCCTGGATGTCGTTGCTTCTCCTACTTCACCTGCTTCAGTGCCTATTCTTCCTTCACGGTCTCGTCCCACGGTGGAGGTCCCTCCCTCCTCCGCCTCGGTGTCGGGTCGGCCTGTTATCTCAGCCCCGGGGATCCTTGCTCTGTTTCCCCCCGCGGCTCCTGGCCTCCTTTCACCCGGCCAGCCTTCCCACTCCTGTCGTCCTGCTCCTCCTCATTCTTCTCTTCCTGACCTTCACTTACCGTCTCGTCAGGGGGGTACCCCTCCTCTTGCCTCGGTGGGGTTTCGCGAGGTTTCGGGGTCCCCTTTCTCAGGAGCTGACGTGTCGCTGGAAGAGGGGGATGGTGCTGTTTCCCCCTCGGCCGTTCGTGATCGGGGACGAGTCCCTCAACGGCGACACAACCGTCGTCGCTCGCCTTCCTTGGGCCGCGACGCTGCTGGTTCGTGTCGTGGGTCTCGCTCCCGCTCACGCTCGCCCCTGCGGGCCGGCCAATCTTGGGGGGGGTCGCCTCTCTCGGATCGATTGTCGGCTATGCAGGGCTGGGTTGTGTCACGCTTCGACGGGCGCTTGGAGTCGATGCAAGACTCCCTATTCTCGCGCTTCTTGGCGGTGACTCACCCTCAGCGCCTCACCCTACCTACCCCTGCTACGGTCCCCCTCCCTTCTGCAGGCCTACGCTCTGGTCAGACTTCAGCCGCCCTGACATCCTTCCGGCTGTTCAGTCCCTGGCTGTGTTGACGGGTCTGTCCTCCTATGGGACAGGTTTGTGCGACGCCGGTACGCCTGGCTTAGCCATCATGCTCGGTCACCCTCTCCCATTGGAGGCCTGGTTTGCTGAGGCCTTCGACTTCACACACCGATCCGTCGACGGCTCTCCTTCAGTCCCTCCCCCGGCGTCATCACTGATTTTGCCTCCTCTTGTGTCTGTCGGCGGGTTGGCCGGCGCGTTCTGGTCCTGGATAAGCGCGCCCGTTCTTGAACTTTGTTCTATTGCTACCCCGTTCTTCTCTCACCCGGATCAGCCCTCTGTCGCCAAGGTTTTTCCCTTGCGACAGAGGGTGACGGACTTATTGTCTTGTCTTTAGGTTCCCTCCAGACGTCTGTTCACCACCTGCGGCTTTTCGAGGCATCTGCGCCAGACGATCTTTGCGAGGATTTGGACCGCGTTCAGCGGATCCACCTTCGGCTCGCGGTGTCTTTGGTTCCCGAGCTGAAGGCGGTTTTGTGCGCGGCAACTCGGCAATGCCCGACGGTACGGTCCTCGTTCTGCCGGCCGGTACCCTTGGATATTCGTCAGGGTTTGTTGTACTCTGCGCTATATACGTCGTTTTTTTTAAAGCAGGATGCTTGGGAATGCTACGCTTCTCTGTCGGCGGCCCCTGCTTCCGACACGCGACGACGCGCTGTGTCATTGCGGACCCTGCTTACGACACGCACCGCCGCGCTGTGTCGCGCGCGGGGTCTTCTCAGTCCCGTCCTTCTGCCGGTCCTCTTGCCGGTCCTCCTTCGCCTTGCACGGGCGCAGGAATGGGACGTTGCAGGCCAGTGCGTCGGTTCCGCCTCGCACTTCTGTTCTTGCCCTTTTCATCCTCGCCGTGTCGGGGCTGGCCGGCCTTCCACTTCCGGCCGCCCTTCGACGGGGTCAGCCCCGCGCCGGCCTGGGGTTGGGGTGGCCCGCCCTTTTCGACGAGGTTGGGGGGGGGGTAGAGGAGGTCAACGTGGCGCTCATGCCCGCACGGCCCGTACCGGGGGTACCTCCACGTCAACACAATGTGTAGGTTCTCTGGGTCGGCCTCCTTGTTCTCCTCGCCTGGCCGACCAGGTCGCTCCCCTCCTCTCGGGTGCTCCCTCGGGTTGTTTTCGCCCTTGCGCCCCTCGGTGGCCGCGAGGGACGTTGGGGGCGGCGGGTTGCGCGGAGGGGTCTCACCTGGAGGTGGACGTCCAGCCCCCACTCCGCTCTTGTCACCGACGCCGGCCCATCTCTTCAGAGGTGGCCCACGTGTTCACTTCCATGCCCGAGCTGGGTAGCGTCGAGGGAGTTGACCGCCGGTCGCCCGGTTTTCCTCTCCTGTGTCTTTCTGGTACCGTAGACGAACTGCGACGCGATGCGACCGGTGGTGGATCTGTCGGCCCTCAACGGGCACATCGTGCACACATGGTTTCGGATGCTGCCGGTACCCCTGGTGCGCCTGGCCCTGCGCCCTCTGTCGTGGGTAGTGTCGCTGGCCCTCCAGGATGCGTCTTGGCTCGTTCCTCCATCCTCGCTTCCAGCGATTCTTGGCCGTTCGGACTTCCGATCGTGTGTTCCTGTTCGACGGCCTTCCCTTCGGTCTCCACATCGCGCCGCGGATCTTCTCCGCACTGGTGGGGCAGGCTCTGGGTCCTCTCCTCAGGAGCGGGCTCCAGATCCTGTTTTCCTTGGCCGATTGGTTGCTAGTTTCCGAAGCCCTAGGACTGTGCATTGGCGACGCCCTCACAGTCGTTCGCAACATCGCACGGTTAGGGTTCCCCTTCGATGTTCCCAAGTCACGCTTGACCCCGTCGCGTGTCGTGCCATGGGTCGGTCTCGCATGGGTTTTGTCCGGCGCTACGGTGACCCGGGGTCTGCCGGCCGCGGTGCACCTTCGGTGGAAGGTCTTCGCCGTGTTGCACTCGTTCTCCCTCCCGGGGTGGCTCTGGGACTCGTTCGTGGGTTCGCTGCATTGGGCCGCTCTGCCCCTTCCCTTAGGGAGCCTCTAGCTACGCCGCCTCCTCCTCATGGGCACCGCGGTGTTTCCGTTGCCCCTATGGATCGGCTCCTGCCGCTCCCGCGTACCGTTCGCCGACGCTTCGGTCGCTGGGTTGCTCGGGGCTTGCTCTCTGCGGCTGTGCCCTGGACCGCCCCCCCCGCCGCCGGTCTTGGTAGCCACAGATACGTCGGGCGAGGTTGGGTGAGGTTCCCGATCGAACCTGGGACGTCCACTTCCCGGCAGATGGGTGGGTCTCCCTCCACTTACCCGTCTATGCCCTCGGACTGTTGGTTCCTTTGTTCTTCCTGCGGGACCATGCGCTGGCCCTTCGGGGTAAGTCGGTGGCCTTCGGGTTGGACACTCAGACAAGCTGTCCACTGTTTCCTAATGCGGGGGTCCTCCAGGTCGTTGACTCTATTGGGGGTCTCGGTGGAGTTGTTCTTCCTCGCGGACCGACACCCCTTCTCCTTGCATGCCTCCTCCCTGCCCGGGCCTGCCACCCTGTGGGCGGCCACCCTGTCGAGAGGGCAGGGCGTTCTTGTAGAATGGGCGATGAAACGGACTGTGTTCGCCGACCTCGCGGCTTCCTGAGGTGTTCCGGAGGTCGCCTTGTTCGCATCGGGGGTGCCGCGCCAGTTGCCTCTGGTCCTCTCCCTCCGGCCTCGCGCTCCGGGGGGGGGTCCGGACGCTTTCATGGTAGCCTGGTACAGGTGGCGGTCGATATACGTCTTTCCGCCACCAGACGCGCTGTTGATGTGCCCAGTCCTCGCGAGGCTGCGGCTGTACCACGGCTGCGTCTGGCTCCTCGCGCCTCTGTGGCCGGCACGGGCTTGGTAATCCCGGTTGCCGCGGTGGTGCCCGAGTCCGGTCCCTCTACCTGTCTCCGGCTTCCACTTGGGCTAGGTTGGGGACCTGCGGACCTTGTTGGCCTTCGCATCGTGCTTGTTCATGAGGCACGGTGGCTCCCGGTCCCCGGCCGGGCCCTGACTGACTTCCTGCAGCGTTCCTGGCCGTCTTCTCCTTGGGGGACTTACGGGTCCCGCTGGAGGTCTTTTACTAGGTGGCTACAGGCCACTCGCCTGCCAGTTGGCTCTCCTTCCCTCGTCCTACGCTCCTTGTTTCACCTCTTCCGTACACGTCACTTTCAAGTCGACGCTATACGTACCCACTTGTCTGCCGTCCGGGGGGTCTTTGGGTCCGTCGCTGGGCTGGTCGTTCCGCCACAGGAGCTGGATTCCTTCCTGACTGCTGCCTTCCGGGATCGACCGCCTCCGCGCCAGGTCCCTCCGCAGTGGGATCTGGGGCGGGCTCTGGTCCTTCTGGCTTCACCCACGTATACAAGGGCCGCTACGCCGGTTCCGTTGCTCGGGCGTCCACTCTTCCTTGTCGCTCTGGCCACTGGGGATCGGGTGTCTGCACTAGCGGCATTGTCACGGCCCCGGGACTGCGTGCGATTCTCCCCGTCCTTGCATGGCGTCTCGTTCGCCTCCTCCCCTCCTTTTGTTACCACGCATGGGTGGGAGGCCCCCGTTTTCCAGCCTTTCGCCGTCCAGGCTTTACGGCGTGGGCATCCTCGCCATGTGTTGTCAGCCTTGCACTCCTCTGTTGCGTCTGTGGCGCCGCCTTCGGGTACTGCTGTGTGGGTGTCTCCTCGGACAGGTGGGAGGCTCTCGCAGGTGCGGATGGGCCGCCACGTTTGTCGGACCGTTCGTGCCCGTCACCCTGTTTGTAGGGGTTCTGCGCACGATGTCAGATCCTTTGCTGCCTCCTTCCTGTTCCTGCCACGTCGATCCTTACCTGCCATCGCCTCAGCGGTTTTGGGGTCTTCTATCAATTCCTTCATCTCCTCCTACCTCTCCGTGTCCAGTGTTCGACCCCCTCGGCCGGTGATTGCTCTCGGGGGTCGTGTTTCCTGGTGCTCTGGCGAAGATCCATGGTCTTCCCCCCTTGTCCCTCGTTCTTTTCCTTTGTTTTATTTGACAAGGGGGGGGGGGGGGTGTACGGGTTTGCAACACTGGATTGCAAGTTTGGGATTATGTATTGTTCAAGTACATAAGTGTTTTTGCCACATTGAAAATTGTGTTTTGTTCTTGTGTTCAGTGTTTTTGTTGGTTTTTGAAGAAAAGGGATTTTGGGTACAGTACCTTTTTGGTTTCAGACAAGTCTATGTTTTTGCATTACTATGAATGACGGGCATGTGTTAAAACTGTTCTTTTTAGCTACTCCTCAGTTTTTCACTCTTTTATTAAACTCTCTTGTTTACATTGTGTCATTGTCATTCATAATTTTGTTTTATGCATTGTTTTTTTTGGTAGGTTGGGCTTGGATGTCCTCCTCCTATTTGTTATGCAGCCTTGACGTTGGATTTGCCAAGACTACTAACAAATTGGGAGGTTTGACATACCTCCCAACCTACCAAATAGGAAAACCTACTATTTGGTAGTAGTCTTGGAAAATCCAACGTACATAATACGCTCCCTCACGCCGGACCCCTGCCCATCCGCGTTCTTCTGCTGACGTGAGATGTGATGACAAGAGAGGGTCGCTCATGCGCACGTTCGACAGGGATCTGCACATGACGGAACACGGGATGGGCCTTAAGCGGTAACTAAGGTAAACCCCTTTTTCTTCTCTTCTATGCTTTTTTCACCTTCGGTGGTAGTTTTGGTTAATGTACAACGTCTCCTAGAGCAAGATAAGGAGTAGACTCTAGACGTTTTCTTTTTAACCGCGGTTGGAATGACGACATAGCAGTCAAAATAGACAAGTCGTCATTGCAATTAGGTTAATAGCCTTAACGTTGGATTTTCCAAGACTACTACCAAATAGTAGGTTTTCCTATTTGGTAGGTTGGGAGGTACGTCAAACCTCCCACTCCGTGCAATCAAACCTTCTGTCCGTCCTTGGCCCTCGTCTTCCAGGTCTCACAGGTGTGAGGAAGTTTTACTAACTAGACTTAGGATAGGCCATTCCCGGCTGACTCACGGTTATTTGATGTCCACTCCCCGCACTCCGCCCCCTACCTGCTCCTCCTGTCATTCCGCTCTAACTGTTCGCCACGTCTTTGACTGCCCAGATACTGCCCGTCTGCGTACGGTTTGTTTTGGTACTAAATCATTCACTGACCTTTTATCCGATTCTCCGTCATTTTCCTTCCCCCCTATCGTCCGTTTTTTGCGTCGCCTTAAGCTCCTTTCAGTAATCTGATCCAAACCTTCGGGCCAGACCTATGAGAGTTCCGTATGGAGCTCAGTGGTCTGGTTAATCTGCTCTACATAACTAACTAACTGGAGCAATGGGAAGTATCTGGAAGGTGAAAAATCTCGGAATGAAAGTTAAAAGTTCAATGTATCATGGGATTGTTGTACCAACGGTGATGTATTGGGCTTAGACATGGGCTCTAAAGGCAAAGGAGAGAAGAAAGCTGGATGTGATGGAGATGAGCTGTTTGAGGAGTATGTGTGGAGTGACCCGTAGAGACAGATTGAGGAATGAAGAGATACGTAGGAGAGTGGGGCAGCAGGAACATTTGTCATCCAGAGTGGACAGAAGGGTGCTCAGCTAGTATGGTCATGTTGAACGAATGGAAGATGAAATGCTTACAAAGAGAATATGTGAGTCAGATACAAAGGGAGATAGAGGGGCAGGAAGACCTCCATTGAGATGGAGAGACTGTGTAGGGCAAGCGTTGAAAGATAGAGGAATGACTATAGATCAGGCAAGAGAAGTGGTAATAAATAGGAATGAATGGAGAATGCTAGTGAACAGATTAGTGTAAACGCGGTCGTTTGGAGAAAGGGTCATGCGCCTGTTGGACTAGATAATAGTCTCTCAGGCGCCTGGCCCGGGGAGCTGGTGGTAATGAAGGGTGCGTCTGGAATCATGGTGGGCGGGCTTATGGTGGTAAAGTTTCGCGCGGGTCTGCCTGCGGAAATTGGAGCCTCTTCGGGGGACCTGGGACCTGGGAATCTTTTGCTGGGGACTCCAAATTGGCCTGGGTCTCTGGGTATGGATGACCTAGATATGTGTGATTTTATATTTTGTTTTGTTTTTCTGATGTGTGATTTCCATGTTCAAGCTCTGTAAGCTCTGGGGTAAGTGCCAGTGTACTATATATACATACATACTGTACATTTATTAATTTATTATTTATAATAAATGTTGTATTGTTTATTATTAATATTATATTTATTCTATTCTATATACAGTACTCAGGCCCAATCCCCAGTTTTCCTTTTTTTTTTTTTTTTTTTCCCCCTTTTTTCCCTTTTTTTTTGGGGGGGGGGGAGGGGGGTGGCTAACTCAAGACAGAGCCAGAATAGGGACAACACAACAGAAAACAATGAACACAAAAACAAAATACAAATTCACACATCTAGGTCATCCAGGAGAAGACCCAGAGACCAGGGTCACCAAGGTCCCTCCAGCACTTCCCCGGCCCCCGACCACCCGGAGAGGTTCCGATCTCGGCAGGCAGACATGCAGCAGAGCGAAACCACACTCCCGCCCACTACACTTCCAAGCGCACCCTTCATATAAACCGTCTCCCTGGGCCAAGCGCCTGATGAACTATTATCTAGTCCAACTTGCACCCAACCCCTTCCCCCAAATGACTACATGTTCACTCTTCTATTCACAAGCATTCTCCATTCATTCCTGTTTATTACCACTTCCCTTGCCTGATCTAT
Source organism: Paralithodes platypus (assembly GCA_032716605.1). Classification (NCBI taxonomy): domain Eukaryota; kingdom Metazoa; phylum Arthropoda; class Malacostraca; order Decapoda; family Lithodidae; genus Paralithodes; species Paralithodes platypus. Next base: position 1,038,580 of record CM064519.1, read on the forward strand.
AGTCATTCCTCAATCATCCAAAGCTTGTCTTACACAGTCTCTCCGGTCTTCCTTCCCTTCTATCTCCCCTTGTATCTGACTCACATATTCTCTTTGTAAGCCTTTCATCTTCCATTCGTTCAACATGACCATACCAGCTCAGCACCCTTCTGTCCACTCTGGCTGACAAATATTTCTGCTGTCCCATTCTTCTACGTATCTCTTCATTCCTCAATCTGTCTCTACGAGTAACTCCACACATACTCCTCAAGCAGCTCATCTCTATCACATCCAGCTTTTTCTCTCCTTTTCCTTCAGAGCCCATGTCTCAGCCCCATATATCACTGTTGGCACAACAATTCCTTGATACATTGCACTTTTAACTTTCATTCTGAGATTTTTCACCTTCCACATACAGTAGTTCCCATTGCTCCGAAAACCTTCCTTCCTTCACACACACTCTGTTTTACCTCCATTTCCATACCTCCACTCCTGCTTATCGTTCCTCCTAGATATTTAAAACATTCTACTTGTTCCAATATTTCCTCATCCAGCCTCACATCTAGATTCACCCTACGATCACCCCTATTACACACCATTACTTTACTTTTATTGACGTTCACCTCCAGTTTCCTCCTCCCATAAACCTCTACTTCCTTTAGCCCCTTTTATCTTTTTCTCCCTCTGTATCTAATTTTTTCAAATGGCGTAGGGATGCGGCGACCCCAACGCCCGCCACTTTCTGGTGCAGATAGCCTCCTCTGTGGTGGAGGGGTGAGAAATTTCCGCCACCGCTTTCTCCTGCGAGACGTAGAAGTCGGCTAAAGGGGATCGGGGGCGGGGGGCCTGGTATCCTCCCCTAAAATAAATCTACCAAAAAAATGAGACAGAGATAGATTTTATTTATATACAGTAACCCCTCGCCATTTCGGACCTCTAATTGTCGGAAACCCGTACTAGCCAGATCGCCGTCATCTCCCGGACACGTACTTCCGTTTTCGGATATTTCCGTCATCGTTCCGACAGTCTCTGACGTCGGATGACGCGCCCCATCCCCGGTGAATGTCCGTCAAAACGGGGATCCGTCGGAGCGCCGATATACAGACTGGGCTCTGAGTCACCCGCCTGTACGAGAAGTGACGTCATGGGCGTCAGTATGTTTTAAGTGGGTAGCCATCTTGTGTGATTGTTATCTCCTCCGCATATATTCCCGTGTTATCATTCCTCCCAAAGCGTAAGGTGACCTCGATATCACTTGAAATGGAGAAGGGAAGTGAGGTGGTCAAGGAGAGTGAGGTGGAGAAGTGGAGTGAAGTGGAGAGAAGTGATGTGAGGTGAAGGGGTGGACCTGTTTCAATGAAGCTGTGAGTGTTGATTCTTATTTTTCGACCATGAACTGAACTTATTGTTTCATATTCATTACTATATGTGCTATTACTGTACAGTATATTAACCTAAAGTACGAATAGGGTAGCCTAGCCAAAAGTAGCCTAGCCTAGGCCTATTCGTTGTCATGGGTGCATGAAGTTCGTTCACGTTTCCCTTCTTCTGAGGTCGCATTTATTCACATGCATGAAGTTCGTTCCCGTTTCCCTATTTAATCAATGGTGAAGTTTGTTCTCGTTTCACTATTTTTTTTTTTTTTTCCGTCAGATTTTTTTCTTTCAGGTCGGTTTTTTGTCCTCTTTTAGATCGGACACAGCCGGACCTCGGACATCTCGGGTTTTCGGACATTTCAGACAGGGTGTTCCCCCAATTAGTCCGAAATAGCGAGGGTTTACTGTATTAATATTATTATTATTTGGTTTTTTTCTTTCAGAACAATCCTGGCCTGATACCCAGAATATGTGAAGCTCTATTTTCAAGTATGGCTGCTGGGCGGGAGGCTGGCACTACTTACAAGTGAGTTACCTTCTATTGTCCAGTTAAGTCACTTGTAACTCTGAAGGGATAGTAAGCTGCAGTTAACTTCGACATTGAAAATGTTATCCAGTATATATAGAACAATACTGTATATCAGAATATGAATTTATAATTTTTTTTTATTTTTTAATTACCGGTATGTCATCACCAAATACAATTGATGTGAAAGAAAAAAGACCTGACAATCATGTTATCACCTCCCTTTTCCAGGGAGACCCTGGCTATGGAATGACCGACCTTGTTAGAATTTCCTTTATACCATTCTTCAAGAGTGTGCATGCAAGGAATCACTCTTGAGCATTGGCACTGTACTGTATGCTGAATCACTAGATAAGGATAAAAAGTAAAGTAGTTAAAGAAAGGACAAGATATTTGGAGGATCATCCTATCACCCTACATATTTACATATACCGGTACTGTACTGTACTTTAACTCGTGAACTGCTAGAACCTGTGCAAAATAAAAGGTCAGGTTGAGGGAGGGAGGTGGGGTGGGGTACAAAGGGGGGAGAGAGGATTGGAGGATGTGGTATGGAGAAATGCCAGTATTTTCTAAGTGTTCCCCAATTATTGAGACATTTCCCAGCACTGGCACGGTATTTTATTTGTTATTTTTTATTTACATGTTTAAATACTGTGCCTTCTGGAAGGAACGTCGCAGTTCCTGGGTTAAGGGGGGATGGGCCGTTTTTCTTTTCCCCCCTTCTTCCTCATGCTTACCCCCAATAGTTTTCAGATTTTATGACGTTCGGCCTATTAGTTTGGCGATTTTTCGTGCTATTTAGGTGACAATTTTTTCCCTGGCGGACGAAAGTGAGCGGAAAAATGTACTAATTAATCTAGAAGAGGGATCTAATGGATGTTTTTTTAAATTTGATGGAGGTCTAGGGAGGAAACTAGAAAAATAATGAATACATGCAAAAATCGCCCAAAAAGTGAACCATTCCCTACAAGAAGTACAGTTCAGTCTAATGTGCAGCTTAAGGGAAAATAACAGAATTAACATACATTTTATTATCAGCACCTTGTAGTAATATATTACAGTAATAGAATATAATATGTATGTATGTACAGTATATATATACTCTGGCACCTTCCCCAGTTTTCCTTTTTTTATGGGGGTGGCCAACTCCAGACATAGCCCGAACAGGGACATCACAACACAGAAAAATAAAACACAAAATCTTGCACACATCTAGGTCGCCCAGGAGAAATACCCATTTAGGGTCCCCAGCTAAAGATTCCCAGGTCCCAGATCCCCCGGAGAGGCGCCGATTTCCGTAGGCAGACCCGCAGCGAAGCTTTACCACCACAAGCCCACCCACCATGTTTCCAGGCGCACCCTTCATTACCGGCTCCCCGGGCCAGGCGCCTGATGGACTGTTATTGTTATGCCCTGTTTTTCTACAGGTTTAACTTGGGTAATGTGAGTTCTGAATGACTGGGTATAGAAGGCTGCATGCACAATACAAGGTATGAGGAATAGAGAACACAAAATAAACACACGGTAACACGACACAAGTTCACGTTTATTGAAATAAAGAAATAAAGAGCATAGAAAGATAGTTATATTCGCACAAAACAAATGATAGAAGGGAACTGCTAGCATTTGCGGATTTGGATGGAGCCTAGTCTCCCACTTCCAACGTTCAGGTATATTCTTCTGATCACGGGTTTAATTAGCAAGTTTATATTTTACTGGAAGACCTCAATATATTCGTATAATTCAATGTCACTGATTTTACCTCTTGCTGGCTGGTCGCGTGCCCACGTAGCAACTCACAGTTAGGATTAGACGCGTATATTATAGAACACGGAAATCTCTAGCAACCTCATGGGGGTACTGAACTAAGTTTGATATTCTTAAGGCAGAAATATGTAGAACACGAATCAGTGGGCGAACGTTAGATATCACTAGAGTTTTAATATCTGAATAAGGTAATTACGAGAGTCAAGGTCGCCTGTTAATAAAAAACACTGATCGCTTAGTACGTCCCAAATGGAATGGTTAAATATGAATTACACTGGGCAAGGTCTTAGCCACTTTATAGAAAGTTAATAGGTGAGTATCAAGCTAGTACTAGTAACATGAATCTTGAATAGTATGGGTAGATCTGGTCCTGGTTATCTTGCTTCCGGTGATGTTGGGGGCTAACGACTGGTTCCTCGGCCGTCCAGATGGTCCAAAATGTAGGAAGTTCTCAAGTCGGATCTCTTGATGATCGTTGCTGGCTACACACTTATATACCCACGAATTTGTGTGAAGGTTATAAGGTGCACGTTAGGACTTGTACATGGACAGATGCTTCTATCAGTCTTCTCTGCCACGGAGTCTGCCGGATCTGGAATCTCTCAACTCCGGAACAACACAAGGACAGAGCTAGAGGTAAACTGCAGGGTAGTGACCACTGGTTGGTGTCTAGCTTTCAACTGATTTGACTGGGGGCGGGAGTTAGATTTATAGGCTCGGTTCTGGACCCTGTAGACAGTAGGGATCTCGAGTCTTATGGACTTAATTGAGCTCTCAATAGATATGGGGACTAGGTAAGATGGTATTTACTGTTGTGGCACAGGGCGATAGGAAGCCTTTATATTTTCATATAACTGAGCCTTAGTAAGAGGTACTATTTTGGCTATACTGGACGTATTTAGGGGAGAGAGACTGGATCTACTTTGCGAGGAGGATGGGGACAGCTGTGATAGGAGCGTCTCTCTAGATTGTTCAATCTTCATTCTATGGTATAGCTGAGGTGCTAATTTAGTGATCAGAGCATGCAAGAAAGGTAAATGGTTTATTGTGAGGTAATAGAGGTTAGTAAAGGTGTTAGTCATTCATGGTTAGTTCATTGATAGGAAGAATTCCTGTGCTACCTGGCAATGACTCGAAAGTCAAAACAGGGGCCAGGTATACCTCCGCGGGGGTGGGGGTCTCCCTCCTCGGGTGGGCAAAAAGGGGGAGCTGGGCGCCCTCTCTGATATAGTCGTCCGGCGGCTGTGGCTAGGGGCTTGCCATATCACCAGTGTTTGTAATAACCCTCTGTGTATGAGACAGATGAGAGTGTCTTTAATACCAAAACCGAAGGTGCCTTAGCTAGCTGGTTTTACTCGGCTGGTTGTTAATTGTAGGGTTTGCTGGATATGGTGGAGACTGGGTTGCTAACTCTGCCACATTTATCTGGAAGTATGACAATAGAAGTTAGTTACTGGCGGGGCGGCTAGCCTCGCACCGACGACCATTGGGTGCAGGGTTGTGAATGTGTTGTAAGAGAATAGATGGCATGCAAGGGGCTAGTAAAGTTCTAATGTTGTTCTGGCCTACTAAGTGAAGGTAGGCTGGATAGGAGTATATATATAAAAGGTTGGAGAGCGTTAGTAACGGACAATTCAAGGATCTTCAAGAGGTATGAGAGAGAGGCTAGGTCGGACAAGAGTCGAGAAGCGCGGGTGTCTTAATGAGAGGGGGGGGGGAGAGTTCAAGGGCTACAGGGAAATTTTGCCCCTAAGGTCCCTGGGCGTGGGGGTGGCATTAGGCTACAATTGATATGGAAGTTTGAAAAGGCAGTAGAATACGTTAGCCAAATGCTACCGGGGAATGCAACTATGGGGTGGTATATGAGTCTGGAAAAGATAGAGTTATGTGATCAGTCAGAGGGTTATGGATACTATTAGTTGGCCCTGGGAACTGCGTTTTCTATTAAATATAAAATACCACTCACAGCGGCAGTTCGTAGGGGTACTTAGTTATTGTTTCGGGGTACTTATGACAGATACTGGTAACCAGGTTATCTTATACAATCTCTGGTTGGGGTAAGAGGTGTAAGACACGAAATAAATTGGCGTAGTGTGGGCTGTGGATACGAAGGAGGCAAGGGAAAGACGTATGACAATTGTGGAAAGTAAATGGAAAAAGGTGAACACAATGGCGGATAAAAATACTTAACCTAAGGATTGCATACATAGATTTATGGGGCGATGGGTCTTCAGAAGCTTAGTCTGGCAAGACAAGATGTTAGGGAATGTTAATATTAATACTTAGATACTAGAGGAGCAATGCAAGGGGCGACTGAGCATGGGTTACATATATCTATACTCGTCATGGAAAATGATATACGAGGTCTAGGGACAAGCGTGGGTGTTTGAACTTCTAAGATATATAACATCTACTTCTCGGATGTAAGAACATACATAGATATATTTATGGCTGTCTGATGTGTTGGCATTGGCTCAACGTCGGGACAGGGCATGGGTGTTTTTAATATGAATGTATATTCCTGTTCATCATCTTTGTAGTTAATAAGTGTAGGACACGAGGGGGTTAGTGTACGTGAGGTGTGGAAAATGGTCGGTTTAGAAAAGGTAAATGGGTGTGTCCTGGAGCTGTTTAGCCCTGCGGGCTTGGGCCTGTCTGGAATGGCGGGCTCGGTCAGCTGGTCCTTTCGTTCTGTGGACCTTTCTTCCGGGTGTTTCTGTGTGGTGTTCGCTCGTGGCTTCTGTGGTGGGCTTCTTGTTCTGGGGCATTTTAGTTATCTAGTCCAACTGGCGCATGACCCTCTCTCCCAAACGACCATGTTTACATTCATCTATTCACAAGCATTCTCCATTCATTCCTGTTTATTACCGTACCACTTCATATATAATTTACTTTCATCATTTTACATTTTAGAACCCTACATGCATACATAACCGACTGTTCCACTCGAGGTGCAGCTTCAATCGCACGTCCTAATGGCGGCGTTCCAGGTAGTCGTATATAGAACTGCCTCACTTGTCAATTTTTTAAATTTTAGATCAAAATGTATGGTCAGATCTCACGCAGGGTGTGAAACCGGAGCTGTTTGTTTGAACACTTGAATGAATAATGGGCGGGCTTGTGGTGGTAGCTTCGCTGCATGCTTGCCTGCTTAGACCGGAACCTCTCTGGGTCGTCTGGGACCTGGGAATCCTGCTGGGGACCCCAAATGGGCCTGGGTCTCTGGGTCTTCTGGGCGACCTAGATTTGTGTGATTTTTTTTTTTTTTTTTTTTTCGGGCTTTGTCTTGAGTCGGCCACCCCCAGCTAAAAAAATAAATGAATAAATAAAAATGGGGAATGTGCCTGAGTATATAGATAGATAGATTGATTAATTTAACTTCCAACACCAAACACCTCCCAATGAAATTAATGAAAGCATGTGATAAATTAATTATGAATATGAGAAAGAATACAAGAAAAATATGAAATAGCATTGTTTTTGCCATTTTATCACCTTCAAAGACATAATTTGAGCTATAAACCATTATCTTATTAGTAAATGTAAAAAATGTATGGATTATGTGTTGGTGACAAGGGAAAGATTGTGTAGACTGCTGGATGTGAATGTGCTAAGAGGTGAGGCGGAGGGTATGTCGGATCCTTATCTGGAAAGCTGAGAGTGAGGAGTTCCAGGAGAATGTGAGACAAGTGTGAAGTAAGACAGGTAAAAAAAATTAGTGAGTAAAAGAAAAGTACAAAAGAGAGGGAGTACCAGGAAAGGCTAAAGAAAAATTAATTGAAGTGAGAGAGACGGAAGAGAGATAAATAGAGGAGGAATGGAAACAGTTTAAGGAAGGACTAAAAGCAAGCACAGAGGAAGTACAGTAAACCCCCGCTCTTTCGGACTTCAATCTTTCGGAATTCTCAGACTTTCGGACTAGCATTTCAATTCGGACTCATGCTTCAGCCTTTCGGATTTGTCCGAAAGGCTGAGAAAAATTAAATCGCATTCGGACCAAAGAGCCGAGTTTCGGACTTGTCTGGTTAGGTGAATGTGTATTCGGACTTATAAACTTCGGACATTATTTCAGCCTTTCGGATTTGTCTGAAAGGCTGAGAAAAATTATTTCGCATTCGGACCGAAGAGCCGAGTTTCGGACTTATAAACTTCGGACATTATTTCAGCCTTTCGGATTTGTCTGAAAGCCTGAAGTGTGAGTTCGGACTCGGCCCTTTCGGACTTTTGACACTTTCGGACAGGGGTCTCCCCCAATTAGTCCGAAAGAGCGAGGGTTTACTGTATATGGAAAAAGGAAATTGGGTGGCAGAGGTATCAGGAAGGGAAGCGAGTGGTGGAATGATATGGTGAGAAAGGCAGTTGATGAAAAGAGACATTGGTTTGAGAGGGTTATACAGGATGGTAGTGTTGAGGTATGGGAGAGGTCCAAGGAGAAAAGGAGAGAGGTGAGGAAAGAAAGATATGCGAGAGGTCCAAGGTCGGTAAAAGATGCAAATGGAGAGTTATTAGTGGAAGGTGTGCAAGTGAGGAAAATATATGCTGAGTATTTTTAATCTTTGCTAAATACAATAACACATAACATAACATAACATTTTAAGACTGAGTGCTCCACACATACGTGCAGTTTCAGTCTCTTGTCCTAATGGCGGCGTTCCAGGCAACCCTGTTAAGGGCTGCTTCACTTGTCAAGTTTTTGGATTTTGAGATCGGCACGTATAGTCTGATCCCAGGTCTTCCTCGGTCCACCCCTTTGTGGAGCTCCCTCCACAATCACAGACCTGCATTTTTTCACCCAATTTTGTTCATCCATTCTCTCCACATGTCCATACCATCCCAATCTACTTGTATGCAGTATAAGAGATGGAAGGGAGGCAGTGATTGAAGCAGTGGTTGATGGAGATAGGTTACACAGACTACCCATGTGGCAGGGAATGAATGAAAGGATTGGGAAGAATGAGGTGAAAGAAGTAGTGAGACGAATGAGAGCAGGTATAGCAGAAGGTATGGATGGTATTGCTGTGGAGTGTATTAAGAAGGTTGGAGATGTGATAATAGATTGGCTGGTGAGACTATTCAATGTTTGTTTTGTTGTGTCAATGGTACCATTAGACTGGAGGAGTGCATATATTGTGCCATTCTACAAGGGGAAGGGAGACCGGCAGGAGTGTTCAAGTTTATTATCAGTTGTTGGTAAACTGTATGGCAGGGTGTTGATAGAGAGGATAATAAAGGGTACAGAAGGTGCAATAGGAAAAGAGCAGTGCAGTTTTGAGAGGGGAAGAGGGTGTGTGGATCAGATTTTTACATTAAGATAGCTATGCGAGAAGTATTTAGAGAAGCAGGATATATTTTTTGGCTTTTATGGATTTGGAGAAAGCGTATGAGCGTGTGGACCGAGAATAGATAGATATCCGAATAAAAGACATTCTACTGTATCATCCTTATCTTGCCTAGCTAAGTTGAAGATCCCTTTGGAATTTTCCTAGTTACACATATGGTCAATTACTATTTCCTGTATGGTTTTCTTTGCCTTATACATAGTACAGTATATCTCTTCTTGACAATTTGTTTAGGTGCCAAATATTCCTTCCTGGTCCTCCTTCCTTCTATGCTTTGAAGCATCATACCGGTATTTTCTCTTTAAAGGGCATAGATCATTCAAAATCCCATTCCTTTTTATCACTGTCTAAAGCATGTTAAAGCATGATTGATAATGCACAGTTTTCTTGGTTTGCCATAAATTTTTATCTTCAGTATAATAGTAAACAAAGCCATGTAAGATATTTTAAGCTTAGAAAGTTGATGGCAATCCCTGTTGCCTCTCTCTTGTGGTATAGTGATAGGGGAAGTAGACCGCGAGTTTTGAATATGTTTTGATATTGCCTTTATCTGGCTTACCCTGATATATTTCATATATGATGAAGTAATGTGAAGGCAGTATTTGATATTTATATCACATGAGTGTAAAATTAGCCTACCCTTAAGTATCTATCGATAGAATTATCAATATTTTGATCTCGTTAATCATAAATATTTTGGTCTCGTTAATCATACAGTAAATATATTTGTATTAGCGGCTCAATCCATATGGCAACACTAGAGGTACTGGCCCTATAACGGTACACAGGCGCCAATACCAATAGCGTACGGCCAATGTATCAAAATATTCCATCTTGAGTTTCACTTTCACAGTGCATTATTCGATAGCTTGCCATTATTTCTACATTTCATTATTAAGTTTATGCTGCTCATACAATTTCTCATACCCCTCTTTTAAATATCTGTCCATCTTTGTAACTGCTTTCACAGCATGGAGTGCTTCACAGAGATATTGAGAATCAAAATGGTGGCCAGTGACCTGACTCCTGAAACTCTGACTGATTGTGTTATTCTATGGGTACCTGCAATACCTTTCTTATATGTCACGAAAGTTTGCAACCGCCTCTCACCACCTCCGTCCAAAAGGCTAATGTATTTATATTTACAATTATAAGAAACTTGGACTTCTATTATTGGACATGGAGGTATATTGTACACTAACATTTATGATAATGAGGCTAGCTGACCTTGTGAGCTATGCCCTTTAACTGGCTGTTCGGCCAGGCAGCTTAGGGAACGACAATGTTCAACAACAACAACTGTATCAACCTCGTTGTTCCACCACCAGGAATGCTTATGCATTGGGGGACCATTTGTTTTGCCACAGACTTTGTCAGTGGCATCAAGAAGGCTACGTTCCAGGGAGTTCCAGTGGCTATTAACATAATTTAGCCTATCACCCCATTCCTATCCATTTCCTCAAGAAGCCCATACCTATATTCAGCTATATTTAACAGAAGACAGGCTTTCTTATGCACAGAATCACTGCTTAAGCTTGTGTCATACACTAGCAGTTTATGTTGAGAGATACACTCTTCGCTCGGGATGACCTTTGCATTCCAAACTCACTGCCAGTCTGGCTACTGGTGCCTGTAGAAATATACGTAATCAGATAATTCAACCTTTTCTAGAACTTGGTGTTACAACCATGTTGTTGTTGTTGTTGTTCCCTAAGCTGCCTGGCCGAACAGCCCCGATTACAACCATGTTGAGTGCAACACTAGACTCCAGTATTATACATTCGCTAAATATATTTCTCCTTCCGTGCCCATTTCCTTTCTGCACACCCTCATATCTATCAGCACATGCTCCCACATGACTATCTCATATTGTATTAAACTTTCTGTTATCCATAAACAGGGTAGAGGTGAGTTACCTTGAGATCTACAATGAGCGAGTGAAGGACCTGTTGAGAGCGGGTGCCCACAACACTAAACATTCACTACGGGTCCGGGAACATCCAAGATTCGGACCTTACGTACAAGACCTCTCAAACCACATTGTTCATCAGTACCCAGACATTCAGGTAGGTGCAAGTTATATTATGTACATCTTAAGAATATAATATTCAAATAAATATTGTACTTGTTTACCGGTAGTGTAGTTTTAAATAATAATTATGGTTGTTAGGTATTTTTGAAAAGCACCACTTCTTTCCAAAAAAAATGTTTGCACTTCTATAAAATTATTTAAAAGAACTACATAAAAGTTATAAAACAAATATGGTTTCGCTATATTGTATTTTATACAGTATACAGGGTGTTTAGAAATGACAACATCAAAATTCCAGGGCATTATATACAGGGAACATGGAAGTAAAAACTTCTAAATAACTAATGTACTATCTATCTATCTATCTATCTATCTATTTATTGCCTGACGCCGTGATCCCCGAAGGGGTGGCCACGAACGAACCGCCCCCATGATGCACCTCTGTCCTTCCACCTCTCTTTTGGTCTACCTCTCCCTCTCTGTCCTTCCACCTCGCTCTCGTACACCTTAGTCATTCTCTCGCTTCCCATACGTTCCATATGGCCGAACCATCTGAAGGTGTTCCTTTTCACACTTTCCAGCACATCTACCTCCACACCACACCTCTTTCTTACTTCCTTATTCGTCTGTTTATCCCTCCATGTAACTCCGCACGCACACAGCACCCCATACCATCAAACACATCATAGGTAGATGATGGGTAGGTAAACACGGGTAGATGGGACTCGTCAGCCTTGGTCGGTAACTCATCTAGGGGAGACAACCTTATAAAAATCTGGGTGTATGGGACTCGTCAGCCTTGGTCGGCAACCTGTCTAGGGGAATAAACCTTACACAAATTACCGAAGGGCGACACGCTCATCGGTGCCACTTGCTTGTGGCGAACTCTACAATAGATACAATAGATAGATAGAAGACTGCATTTCACACAACCACTTACGCCAACAACACAATCTACACTCAATGAGAGCTCTGTGGGAAAGCCCGATCGCGGCCATGGCCTTCCTCATGGACTCGGGGCTGTTCGGCCAGGCAGCTTAGGGAACACCAACAACAACTCCACACGCACTTCTCAAGTAACTCATTTCCACCCCTCTCACTCTTGGTCTGAGTCTTCTCAAATGTCCATGTTTCGCTCCCGTAAGTCAGTGTCGGGATTACCACACTGTCATGCAAGGACTTCTTCACTTCCATACTGACCACCCTATTTCTTGTTACTGCTTTCAGCGTTCCTACAATCCTCTTCCCCTGTTGCACCCTCTCCCGCACTTCTTCATTCATAGTCCCATCTTTACTCAACACACTGCCCAGATACTTAAATGAGCTGACAATCTCCATAGCCTGACCGTTCAACTTCACCTCACACTCTGTGGCTTCACCCCATTCAAAGACCATAACCTTGCTCTTCCCCGCATTTACCTTCAGATTTCGTTTTTCACACACTGTTCCAAACACATTTACCAGACCCTGCAACTCTCATTCATTATCGCTCATCAGAACTGTATCATCAGCAAACAGCAGTACAGGCAGCTTCCACTCGTTTCCCTCCCTTATCAGCGATACACCAACATCCACTGCTCTTCCTTGTATTTCTTTCATGACTCCATCCATATATACAGTATACAAACACGGGGACATCACACACCCCTGTTTCAACCCAACATTCAGGTCAAAGAACTCTCTCTGCTCATTCTCCACACGTACTGCACCTTTGCACCCTCATACATGCTCTTCACTGCTTTCAGCAACTTGCCATCTACTCCGTATATTCTAAGTACTTTCCACATACCTTCTCTATCCACTCTGTCATAGGCCTTCTCCAAGTCCATAAAGGCAACATACACCTTTTGTTGGTTCTCCACAACACAATTCAGGGTAAAAATCTGATCTACACATCCTCTTCCCTTCCTAAAACCTCCCTGCTCTTCGCTTATCCATTTCTCCGTTCTCACTCTCGCTCTCTCAATCACTACCCTACTGTACACCTTCCCTACTACGCTTAAAAGACATATTCCTCGGTGGTTACCACACACTCCTCTTTCCCTTTTGCCCTTATATAGGGGGACTATTATGCCTGTCTTCCAGTCATCAGGTGCACTCCCCTTCTCCCATGCTAGTTTGCACATTTTCCATACCCATTCGATCACTATCTCACCACCATACCTCAACATTTCCCCTCACCCTCCATCTGTTCCTGTTGCTTTCCCCAACTTCACTCTTTTCATGGCTTCCCACACTTCTGACCTGATCCCCACCTCCTTCTCCACTACTTCTCTTCTTCTCTCTCCCATACCCCATCCAACTATGTTTGCTGGCGCTTCATTCCTTACATTTAGCAACTCGTTGAAGTACTCCCTCCATCTTTCGACTCTCTCTTGCTTCTCGGCTAGCATTCTCCCATTCTTATCTTTCACACCCTTACTGGTTCCCTTGCTACCTTCCCTAACTTTCTTGACTTCTTTCCAGAACAGTTTCTTACACTCCCTCCATTTTACACTCAGATTCCTTCCAAATTCCTCATCTACTCTTCTCTTACTTTCCTTCACTACTCTCTTTACCACTCTCTTTCTCTCCACGTACCTCTCTAGTTTCTGACTGTCCAAATCTTCATTCCCTCTACTACCCAACCACTCTCTATAAGCTTTCTTCTTGTCTTCCACAGCTATTTTTACCTCTTCTGTCCACCATGCTGTACCTTTCACTCCCCTCCCTCTTCTCCTTACTCCACACACCTCCTCACATGCTGCACAGATCTCTTCCTTAAACACCTTGCTCATCTCCTCCACTTCCTCCATATCTTCCAGGTCGAACCCACCTAGTCGTCTTTCTACTGCTCTCCTGTACTCTTCCCTGATTTCCTCCTCCTGTAGCCTCTCCACCCTCCTCGCCATTCCACCTTCCTCTCGCCTCCCTCTAGCTCTCCTCACCCACTTCTTTTGTATCCTAATTTTAGCTACTACTACATAATGATCAGACAGACCCCCTCCAATACCCCTATACACCCTAGCATTCCAGAAAAGATGTCTTCATTCATTCATCCACACATATATAATCAATCAGTGCCTTTCGTTCCACCACTGTCTTATCCTTCATCTTGCACACCACTTTCCATGTGTACCTGTGTATCATTATGTGTCGGAAGAAGGTGTTGGCTATCCACAACCTCCTCCCCACACATACATCCACAAGTGCACTAACATTCCCATTCACCTCTGATGGTACCCCCCACCCTCCCATGAACTTTCCTATCACCCACCGTCCCATTCATATCCCCAATCAGAAATATTCTTTCGTTCTTGTCAAACTTATCCAGGCACACCTCCACATTCACCCAGAACTCCTCATTCTCTCTTATAAGTTTATCCTCTGTCGGAGCATACACACACAATATGGAATATGCATATGTAGTGTGGTCCCCTCACATGAAGAAACATATCCACAAAATTGAGAGGGTACAGAGAGCAGCTACGAGGATGATCCCAGGTTTGGAAAATTTGGAGTACCAAGAGAGATTGATCTACCTACACTGGAACAGAGAAGGAAACGAGAACAGCAAATTCAGATATACAAATGTGTTAGAGGTATTGACAAAATCGACCAAGTAAACTTCATAGAGAGGGATGGAGGTGAGAGAACAAGAGGTCACAGCTACAAACTGAAAGTGCCTAATAGTAAATCTGATCTGAAAAGTAAAAGATTTCCTACCAACTCGATTAGTGGGTGGAACAAATTGCCAGCCGAAGTAGTGTCTGCACCATCAGTGCATAGTTTCAAAGCACGGTATGACAAACATATCTTAGGAGGCGGGAATTAACGAGCATGCTCACTCCCGCAAATACAACTAGTGTAAGTACCCACGTTTGTATTCCTACTTTCATTCTCACCCACACAATCCTTGAACCTACAGACCCATAGTCTTCACGCTCCTTCCATTTGTTACTTACAAACAAACACGCACCTTCTCTCGCTACTCCCTCACTCACTTCAGCACACACACCCATTCCACGCTCCCACTCTCACATCTGTACCCCTCCATTTGGTCTCCGTCATTCCACATACCTGTACATCCAGCCTGGCATTCACTAACACTTCCAAGACCTCTATCTCTCTTTTGTGTCATCATTCATGCCTCTCACATTCCACGTTGCTATTCTAAGATTGTCCGTAAGATTGTCCATAGTCGGTCGGGGTTCATCAACACAGGGTCCGTCCGCATCCGAGGGTGTTCGTTCGTTTTTCGTTGCTTACGTATTTTTCACGGGTGGGGGTCGCAAGCCCACCAACCCAACCTCTTCAGTCGCCTCTTACGACACACAGAAGGCACGCGGGGCATATTCTAATCCCTTACCCCCAAGGGGGGGTAGTACGGTACTAATGTACTACTACTGTATATACCAATAATGAAAGAGAGACATTTTATAATGTAAATTAATCCGAGCCCAGATCATGGACGAATATAGGCGGCAATTATCCGAGCACAGATCCACTTCTCCGCAACCACTCAACTTCAAACCAGTGTCAACATAAAAAGAGAGAGCTATTCCCTCTCCACCACCCACCACCGAACAGACAGTCTTACAAGGAGTTACAAAGAGGCACTCTATGATGGTTTCTATTTATTGTGGGTTTAAGAAGTGGAGAATGAAGGTCCGTGAAGATTTTATAGCGATACAATATTATACTGTATTTTCATTATGCAATTAATCAAATGTTCCGATTGTATCCCTATGCTCTTCTTACACCCCTGTTTCTGCTACTTAAATATTCATGCATACAGTAGGGTTCTGAGTTATGCAAGAATATGGTGGATGAAAACACTCGTTTAAATGAAAAATGCGCAACTCGAACAATGTAGTCTGTGGGAAAATATGCATTTGGTGAATGGCCGGGTCTGATTTTTTTTTTTTTTTTTTTTTATACATAACTTAAAACTTGCATTAAATCATACATAGTTAATCAAAATTATAAAACAACATAGAAGCAATGCATGAACAACACTTTACTCACCTTAATACTACACGGCTAGAGGATGCACTGCTAGAAGAGTCAGAGCTAGAGGACTCACTGCCAGAGGAACTAAGTGATGCAGAGGGAGGTGAGTCATGGCCAGGCGATGCAGAGCGAGGTACATACATACATGCACAAATTTTAAGACCGAGTGCTCCACACAAAATGCGATTCTGGTCTCACGTCCTAATGGCGCCGTTCCAGGCAACCCTGTAAAGAGCTGCCTCACTTGTCAGGTTCTTTGATTTAAGATCAGACCGCAAAGTCCGATCCCACGTCTTTCTTGGTCCGCTTCTAGGTGCATCTTTTCACCCAGCTTTGTTCATCCATCCTCTCCACGTGTCCTAACCATCCAAGCCTGCTAGTACGCATCACATCACTGATACTCTTGATACCTAACCTTCTCCTTAGCTCCTCACTTGATATTCTATCTTGCAGTTTGGCACCACACATCCATCTCACCATTCTCATCTCATTGCGTTCCATTCTGTTGATATCATCCGCTTTGTCAGTCCACTTTTCTGAAGCATATGTCATTGTGCTTCTAACGCATGAATCGTATATCTTTCCCTTCAAGGGGAGAGGGAGTCTTCTCATTTTGAGTAGTGGCAAAAGTTCTCTATACTTTCCCCAGCCTCATCTTATTCTGGCTATAGTTGCGGCCTCAGCCCCACCACCGGCAGAGATGGTATCACCCAAGTAGCAAAGCTTGTCCACCATCTCCAGTGCCTCGTTGCCAAAGTTGACACTCTTGAGCCGGTCATTGAATACAATTTCTCCTTTGCATACTATGCATACAAATTTCTCAATTTTGGACTTCTTCCTTGGTAGAGGTACCTTTATTCTAGTACAGCGCTTCTTCCTGTGTTGTACCCAGCTGCGGCAGACGCTACACTGTATTGAGTTCGCGCCCACCCCTTTTCTGTATACTGCGCATGGGTATGCCCCACTTTTTTCTACCTTTCCTAGCCCTAATTCACTCTGTAAAACCTTTATTTTATTTATATTAACTCTTAACCCTTTACTCTGAACTTGGCCTCGGCATCTCACGCACTATCTATGATAAGTACTAGGTTGTCTGAGTATAGCAGTTCCCAGGGTAGCTCAACTCTGAAATCACCAGATAGTGCCTCCAGAACCATAACAAAGAGAGGGCTTAACACAGAGCCCTGGTGGATTCCGACGCAACATGCCATCCCACTCGGCACCAGGCCCTCACTCGTGGAATTCGATCCTAATGAAGAAATGTAAGGAAAACCTCTCAAAACCCCTGGCTATAATGTGGAGAAGGAGTCTAGACACTGGTGACATACCAGATAGCTTGAAAAATGCAATAATTGCCCCACTGCATAAAGGAGGGAGTAAAGCACTACCAAAAAACTACCGCCCGGTAGCTCTAACCTCTCACATCATTAAAGTTTTCGAACGAGTCCTGCGAAGAAAAATTTCAACATTCATGGAGACAAATGAACTACACAACACCGGTCAACATGGGTTCAGAGCGGGAAGATCATGTCTCTCACAACTTTTGGAACACTATGACAAAATTCTTAAAGCGCTAGAAGAAAAGAAAAACGTGGATGTCATTTACACCGATTTTGCTAAGGCATTTGATAAATGTGACCATGGTATAATAGCCCACAAACTGAAAGCAAAAGGTATAACTGGGAAAATCGGACGGTGGATATACAATTTCCTCGTAAACCGAAAACAATCAGTAGCAGTAAACCAAGTCACATCTGAGCCTTCGGATGTCAAAAGCTCAGTGCCCCAAGGAACAGTGCTAGCGCCCCTTCTGTTCCTCATACTAATTTGCGACATAGATACCAACACCAGACACAGTACGGTGTCGTCTTTTGCTGATGACACAAAATTAAGCAAGATAGTAAACACACAAGAAGACACGGGCCGACTGCAGGAAGACATGAATGTAGTGTTCCAGTGGACCAGGGAAAACAACATGCAATTCAATGAGGAAAAATTCCAATTAATACGGTACGGAGATAATAATGGTGTTAAAGAAATTACAAATTACTTAACAGAATCTAACCACATAATAGAACGAAAAGACAGTGTGAAAGACCTTGGGGTATTAATGTCTGAAAATATGGGTTTCAAAGTACATAACCAGGTCAAAGTGGCGGCTGCGAAACGTCTAACGGGTTGGATTCTGCGTACTTTTAAAACACGCGGTGAAGTACCTATGATAACGCTCTTCAAATCTCTAGTGCTACCGCGGCTTGAATACTGTAGCGTATTAACATCCCCATACAAAGCAGGTGAAATAAATGACGTAGAGAGTGTACAAAGAAATTTCACTTCGCATATAAGTTCGATAAAACATCTACACTATTGGGAGCGTTTAAGAGCACTGAATCTGTACTCACTGGAACGTAGAAGAGAACGTTACCTAATAATATACATGTGGAAAATCGCAGAGGGTTTAGTACCAAACCTACATACTCCGATAGTCATGAAATTCAGTGATAGGAGAGGCTGGGAATGCGAAATCCCCCGGATGAATAACAGCGGTGCTATGGGCTCTCTGCGAGAGGGCTGGTTATCACACAGAGGCCCACGTCTCTTCAACAAACTCCCACGGCGAGTAAGAGACATGAGGGACATCTCGTTAGACAACTTCAAGAGAGCCCTAGATGTCGAACTGCAAAAAGTGCCAGACGAGCCCATCCTCGCAAGGGAGCGAGCTGTCGCTTCAAACAGTCTACTGCACCAAATCACCACCCATAACGAGGGGCGTCGCGCTCCTTGGTGCCGCTAGAAGAGCGGCGAACACATTAAAAGGTAAAGGTATCACATCTAAAGGAAGTGTAAACTCCTCACTCAGTTCACCTTTCACCCTCACTGCCATTCGTGAGTCCTTGTGAGGTGTTGCAGGGCAAGGTGATTCTGGGTCAGGTGTTGCAGATCGAGGTGAGTCTGGGTCAGGTGTTGCAGAACGAGGTGAGTCTGGGTCAGGTGTTGTAGAACGAGGTGAGTATGAGTCAGGTGTTGCAGAACGAGGTGAGTATGGGACAGGTGAGAAAGCCCAAGCATCTTTCATGAAGGCAGTGATTAGCGTTTGTTTATGATTTTTTTTTTATAGCATGAGGATCACATGAAGATCACCATAATATCAGAATAGTCTGTCAATTCCAAACAACATCTCTGTTATTCTTATCTTGAACACGGGCCGTGGCATGGTCAGTAGTG
Organism: Paralithodes platypus; assembly: GCA_032716605.1. Classification (NCBI taxonomy): domain Eukaryota; kingdom Metazoa; phylum Arthropoda; class Malacostraca; order Decapoda; family Lithodidae; genus Paralithodes; species Paralithodes platypus. Next base: position 1,057,819 of record CM064519.1, read on the forward strand.
GGTCTGACTGCTGATCCAAAGGTTGGCAGTTCGATCTAAACCTTTGCCTTTGGTTGACGTCAAGAGTTTTGACACTTAAGTCTAGTGATTATCGGCTGATCTCCAGTAAAGTTCCTGTAACAAAGGCACGCCCTAGCCCTGTCAATCAAGGGAGTGCATTGCATTAAAAAACTGCATCAATACTACATGAGTGGGTTAGGTGTGGTGCTCCGAGGTTAACCCCCAAGGTAGGGTGAGATCAGCTATGCGGCCCCATCATCGCCTTCAGGATCATCCAACTTATCCTGATGGCCTCAACTAGACGGATTCTCTTCTCAGCTACAGCTGCCTTATATTGGAAGCCATCAAAACATGGGGCAGGTGGGGCGGGGGCAGGTGAGGCAGGCCAAGACGACTCACTGCTAGATGAGTCCGAGCCAGAGAACTCACTGCCAGAAGAGCTAGGTGATGCTGAGGGAGGTGAGTCAGGGCCAGGCGATGCAGAGCGAGGTGTTGCAGGGCAAGATGAATCTGGGTCAGGTGTTGCAAGACAAGGTGATTCTGAGCCAGGTGAGAAAGCCTGAGTATCGTACATGAAGTCAGTGATGAACGTTTGTTTATGTTCTTTAATTTATATTAACATGAAGATCACTGTAATATCGGAATTGTCTGTCAATTCCAAACAATATTTATGTTTTTCTTATCTTGCACACATCTTGATCGTGTATGTATTCCTTTATATCATCAACCGCAGTCAAAATGATACTAAGTTTGGACATTAAGAGTTCATTTGGATCTGGTTCTGGTTCTTCATTTCGGCCCCTTGCTAAATCGTCTTCAATTTCTGCAACATTCATGACTTCTTCTGGAGTTAATACTGCATTAATATTTAAGATTTCCTCTGCGGTGACCTCAGAAAAGACTGAAACTTCTCGTGCCGCTTCAACCGTCTCAGTTACCGTATCAGACAGGCTGAACACCTTCCTGCTCAGACATTAGGTGGAGTGTTTGTGATTTCCAAGCATGGCAACATTGATGTCATCCCAGGCCTTGACTAGAGACCCTATAGTATACCCGGTAACAGATTAATCGGACAGCCAGTTTTTCAAGCTGTGTTCTGATTGGTCGAATTTCATGGGTGCCATTTTGGTGCAAGAGCATCTGTAATGATTGAACTTTACCGTGCTTATTTCAGCAAAGTTCTAGTCCATTGTGCCAATGAAAGGAGCTCAGTCAGGTACAGTTGTGAGTAATAAGAAGGTTACACTCATTTGAATCTTCAAACTTTTAAAGCCAAGTTCTGAAGCATTTAGGATGTACAGTAATCAACATTGTATTGTCTCATATGTGTTCGATATTGATTCAAATGGATGCGAACTGTAGCTGTTTGTACTCATAACTGTACGTATGCTGTCCAGTTTTCTAGACTTTATATCATCAAATAGATATTTAATTCAAATCATGCAATGATTGAAAGCAATGTAACTGGATAAACCCTTAAAGGACGAGTACTGTCTGGAGTCGTTCCTGCAGCGTGCCGCGGGTAACGTCCTGAGGCGTTTTGCAATCCCCCTCCTGAAAGGTCAGGTCTGGAGTGACATATGGTAGTGTTTGCCTAGGTTACTAGGACAGGTCCGGGCGGGCACGCTTCCACTCAGTCACCCACAAACCATTGGAGTGAGCATATGTGTGTGCAAGCAATCTGACCTTTTCTGACACCTTCCCATTGTGGAACACCCAATGGCTTCGTTGACCCCAGCCAAGCTCCCGCAGTGGCCTGCTTGTGTTATTTATATAATGCATTGTACAGTTTGCCGCACATATTCTATTCTGTTGGGGTCGTGATTTGGCAGCGCTGCACCTCCTAACTTCCACTATTGGTAGTAGGTGGAATGAGGGAGGGGGGTTGGGGAGGTGGGTGCGGCGCTGCCTAGTTACGATTTGCTGGGATGGTTGAGAAATGGAATATGTGCGGCAAACTGTACATGTAAACCTACAGTATGTAGTAAGATAATATAAACCAAGTTAAAATATAGTCCGTAAAAACATCTGCTAAGGTCTGAAGTGGACAAAATCAGCGATGCGGTAAGTGGTCTGAATGCGAATGAATCGACATTGGGTCTCGTGCAAAAACACCTCCAAATCCTCTTGGGACCAGCTGGGAACGAGATTTTGGTGTCTACTTACAGGCCAGAACACGTACGTTCTTCCACATATTTTCTGTTCTTCTGTATCCTTTTGATTCACAGAGCTAAAATGAGTTGAAAAAAGCAAAGTTTAAGGTGCCCTGGAAATTACAAGCCCCCACTTTTTGGGGTTTAATAAATGAGTACAGGTAGTAAGGTAGTAATGTACATTACAAACAGCCATTTATTTTAATCCAGGTTCTTTTTTACTACTATTGTAGGTGAACAGAGGCATCTAGTGTGAGGAGACTGCCCATCTGTCTTTCCCTGATTGGGATTCAAACTCGGGTTCTCCTTGTTTTGAGCTGAGAATGCTAACCAATGCACCACAGAACATCTTTATAATATATATTTCAGAAACTTGAAATCTATTTTTTTAGTATCATTGTGTATTAGTTGTTTGTATTCTATTTGTAAATCATGATCACGAGCCGGAGCGGGTGGTGGTGGATGGGATATAATTCCAAATTAAGCCACTACTTTTAAGCTCCTCGGTGGTCTAATGGTTTAGGTGCTGGAGTGCTGCACTACTGGTCTGGGTTCGAACCCTGGCTGTGGCATGACACAAAATATTAATATATTATGGCTCTACTTGTTTATCAATGAGGCCTTCAATATGCCCCAGATTACTTGTATCCTTCTCTAGTACTTAGTTGTTGTTGTTTGTGTGTACTGTGTATGGTATCTAGCTACGTGATCACGAGTCGGAGCGGGTGGTGGTGGATGGGATATACAGTAATTCCAAAGAAAGCCACTACTTTTCAGCTCCTCGGTGGTCTAGTGGGTTAGGTGCTGAAGTGCTGCACTACTGGCTTGGGTTTGAACCCTGGCTGGGGCATGACACAAAACATTAATTAATAGCCACAGGCCGTAGCACGGTTGGTAGAGAACTTGCCTGCAAAGTGAGAGGTCGACGGTTCAAGGCTCGGGCCAGCCAGTGTGTATTATTGCCAGACGACAGTGCTGTTGGTTAACGGCATGGTTTAGCAATCTGTGGCCACTGTCCACTGAAGTCCCTGAAACATCAGGGCACATACCCTAGCCCTGCTATTGATCAGGGAGTGCATGGTAGTAAAAATGCATCTATTAATGTTAAAAATTATTTAATTGTACAGGAACTGATGGTACGAGGCAATTCCCATCGTACAACAGCCAGCACCCACATGAACGACACAAGTTCCCGCAGCCATGCCATCTTCACCGTGACCTTCATTCAGGCCAGACTACTCTCAGACGCACCGCTAGAGACACGCTCCAAGATTCACCTGGTGGACTTGGCCGGCAGGTCAGAGAATACTTTTTTTATAGTAATTTAACACTTTGCTATATCGATATACTGTACAGTTCTTTAGTAAAAAATTTACTTTTAGTTAGGTCATTATTAACCCGGCAAGCGCGATAGGCCTCACGGAAGGCTTCCAATAGGGAACGCGATAGGCCTCACGGAAGCAAGACCATAAAAAAAGCCTTCCAAAAAAAAAAAGGGGGCCTATCAAAACAAAGGAATTTGTCTCTAGGTGAGATAATTCCCCTCTAGTACTCATCCATGTGTTTCTCACCCCTCCCCCTCCCCTCCTTCCCCACCTTATTCCTCCCTCCCCCCCCCCCCCCCCTCCTCAATTATCACCTATTTTTCCTCTTATTATCATCATTTATCGGTTATTTTTCTCTCCCGCGATAATGTAGCACAAGTGGGTTGCATAAAAGATCGTTATGCAACACCCAGACACCGGCACACACCGCCCCGCTCGTCTCAGTTGACTCACAGACAGCGAGAGGGGAGGGTTGCCTGTGGCTCTCTCTCGCCTGAGATTATGACCGGGTGGCCAATATCTTCGTTTTTCACCACCCAAATGCTTTTCCAACTTATTTTAGCACTCTTGAAGGTTCATATATACATCATATATGTAAAATAAAAGCATACCGAAAAAAAATAATGGTCTATATTGTAAATATAATTAATTCTGTCAGAATCCAAGGCTAGAAATGCACAAATAACTGCCCTAACCCCTAGGTCTATATCGCACTTGTCAGGTTAATAAATTTAGTAAGCCTAATTTATTTATTTATTTTCAGAAACCCCGCTATTATTATGTATTCATTACTTTCATTGATTTCATTAGTTAGGTTTATTTGTAAATTATTTGGTGAGTTGGTGAAAACAAATATGAATACAATACTGTAATCAGAAACTATTGTATAAATTATGAGAAATAGGAAAATACTGTATAGCAATGTTGACTATTTTTGTAATGTTACAGTGAGAGAGCTGATGCAACGGGAGCGACGGGTCAACGTCTGAAGGAAGGTGCTCACATCAACAAGTCTCTGGTGACCTTGGGATCTGTCATCAGTTCTCTGGCGGAGCAGGCTGCCAAGGCCGGGACTGGCAAGAATGTCTTCATCCCATACAGAGACTCGGTGCTCACGTGGCTCCTCAAGGATTCACTCGGGGGCAACTCTAAAACTATTATGATTGCAAGTAAGATGATGTGTGATTTTATTAACCCTTTCTGTACAATGCAAGTGAATTGTCATGTGGTATCCTCATTCTTTTCAGTATAATGTTTTTTTTTTTATCATTCTGGATAACAAAAAATTTTGTAATAGAGGAATAGTCAGATTTCTTAATCTATCCTGTTATTAACCCGCTGAGTACCAGCTAAATATTTATAAATGTACCACCCAGGACCGGCTGATTCTGATTTTTTTTTTTTTTTTTTTTCCCAGAAACAATAGCGAATGGGTTAGGAATGAAGGAAAAACCGATCAAAAAGCTCAAAAAATGGTCCTACGGAGCCCACGAAAACGGATTTTACAAGAGTAAAAAATTGAAGGCAATTTCCCCCAAAAAACATGTTTTTGCGCGCTCACGCGCACGCGGTTGGACTTTGAGAGTTTTCAACCATCGGCATGGGTGCGTGGGATACTTACACAGTTCCCATACAAATCTGAGCCCTCTAGGTGCCATAGGACCGGAGTAATTGGGACCGGAGTGACACTGACGCAGACGTCTGCGTCGCTGGGGCTCAGTGAGTTAAATGGTATATGTTGATGTAAAGTTGTTCCTGTTTATGAATGTTCCTTCTGACAATAATTGTATGTATCCTCTCCAGCCATCTCCCCAGCGGACGTGAACTACGGGGAGACTTTGAGCACCCTCCGCTACGCCAACCGAGCCAAGAATATCATAAACAAGCCCACCATCAATGAGGACCCCAACGTCAAGCTTATCAGGGAACTGCGTGAGGAGATCACCAGCCTCAAGACCATGCTCAATGAAACGCAAATTGTTGGCATTGAGGTAATTCTTATGACATAGAAATTTAGCTTTTTCTCCCAATTCATTGGTGGTCTTCCACTACCAATTCTCTCACTCACTTGACTTACGTGCATCTTTTTTGGTATTCTACCCTCACCCCATCTTTTATTATCATGCCTTACCATTACTTAAGGGGAGATGGGTCGTTTGTCTAAATCCCCCTCTCCCTCATGTTTAGCCCCATTAGTTTTCAGATTTTAAGATGTTTGCCCCATTAGTTTTTTTTTTTAGACCTTCCGCCTCATTTCTTGTCAATATTAACTCTCGGAATCCGGGAGGCCTCATTTGAGGTAAAACAAAATATTGGCAGGAATCCGAGGAATTGCAGAGAACTGAACTCTTCGTCTGTTAGCTCGAAGTGATTGGTTTAGAGCATGTCGGACATATGTATGTGTGAGTGGGTCCAGGGTTGCTCTTTATGTCTCTGGCTAGAAGGAGTCTTCGATAAATAACTGCCGGACGAGCATTTCTTAATAATATACACATAGAAAATCGCAGAGGGTTTAGTACCAAATCTACTCACCCCAATAGTCATAAAGTTCAGTGATAAGAGAGGCTGGGAATGCGATATGCCCATGATGAAAAATTGGGGTACTATGGGCTCGCTGCAAGAGGGTTGGTTATCACATAGAGTACCACATCTCTTCAACAAATTCCGGTGCCATGAGGGGCATCTCGTTAGACAGCTTCCAAGAGAGCCCTCGATGTGAAACTGCAAAAGGTGCAAGACGAGCCCATCTTTGCACCAATTTTCAAACTACAACAAAGGGTGGTGCGCTCCTCGGTGTCACTAACAGATTGGCGAACCCTACTTAGGTGATAGGTGCACCGCATAATCATAATTCGCGTTGTTGGATCACTGACTGTACCCAAAAATTGCAAAAGAAAACAAAATCCTTATTTATAAATCAAACAAAATTTCATAATAACCCCCAGATAGTGCTAAGTGTGACGGTGTGGTAGTACTGGGTTCAGGTATTTGTGAAGTACAGTGACACCATTTTGTTTTAACTTGGCTAACAGATCATGATTTTGAATATTTGGGAATATGCCACATGCATCCTACTGTGTGTCATACAAGGCGACTAATAGGGGGAATGGCAGTAGACTTGTGGACCAACAGCCATTACTATACAATAAAGCGTTGCTATTAGCACCGTCTTGGTATGGCACTGCCAAGCCTGGTGGAGCTCGGATAGATGCCAAAAGGGACTCTAATAGTCTTACCTGGGCACTGTTTGGCGCCACATCAGAGTTGGTCTCAGTGTTTACATGGTGGGGTAGTGCTGTGGCATGATTTTGTTGTTCTAAAGTCCAAGTTGCCTAATATACAGTAGAGTCTTAGTATGGTACAGTACTGTCTTGTTGTAGCACTGTTGAGGCTGGTGAGGTTTGTAGATACAGTACTGCAGGTGCTGCATTTGGACTTAGTTGAGTCTTGCTACGGCGCGGTTAACACTATGCCAACATCAGCCAAAGTGATGACTTGATGGGGCGGTGTTGTGACGGGACTTTTTTTTATTATATTCCATCTGCGGAAAGGCAACCACATCTGAGCCGTTGCAATGTGTGTAATGGAAAACTACGTTAAACCATTGTATCTATGTATGAGAAGAACCTCAATGAATGAAAGCCTAGTAAAAGTGATCTGAATTAATTCACTGACTCACACATTTCTTAACTGTAATAAAGGTCTCTAATAAGCAATATAATACAGTAAAATCCTTTTAACCGAAGTAGCAGCAGACCAGAACCTGTTCGGCTTATCAAAAAAAATTATTAATAGACACTTACAGTACAACTAGTCTTTTAATCCTAGTTGTATTGTTTGTACTGTTTTTTATTTCATAATTTTATTTGTCTAAAGCGTTCTTTCCACATAGTGATTTTGATTAGTTCTTTTGCCTTTATATTGTCTTTGTCCAAGTTTTGGTTTGTTTATTTTGCAAGTTTTAACATTTTATTTCTTTGTTATATATTTGTTTTATCCCATTTTAATAGTAATCCATTCTGGCCTTCATAAATTCAGACTACTGTATTGATTTATTCCGATTACTGGACGTTGGATTAATGAATAATCACTGTATGAATGATTGTCACCACATAGCCTAGAAGTAAATTTTCTTTGACTACAGGGTGAAGGTGAGACAGGCAGCATCATGGAGACTCTGAACCAGAAGCAGGCTAAGGAGCGAGAACTGACAGACCAATGGACGGAGCGTTGGAGTGAGACCCACACCATCCTGCAGGAACAGAAGACTCTAGGACTTAGAAAAGCTGGTAATGAAATATTTTAAATGTTTAACCCATACAGTGTCAAGTGCGTAGAATCTACAGACCTATGTAATTAAGCATTGAGTATTACCTGGGTAGAATCTACTCACATCTATGCACAAATTCATACATTTTGGCGCTAAACCAGGACAGCATGGATTGTCGGTAGGTGTTGCCACATATATAGATGCTATCACCAGCGTGTCTAGAGCAGAAAATGAGCTTAGGAGCGTATGTGGCACGACTGCAAGCCTGACTGTGAGAATATAGCAAGGCGGGTGGGTCGTAGTGAGTGGGTATGGAGGGTTGGGAGGAAGGAAGGATAGAGATGAAAACATAAATAAGGAGAAAGAATACATACATACATACATACATACATACATACATACATACATACATACATACATAAAATTTTAAGACTGAGTGTTCCACACATACGTGCAGTATCAGTCTCTTGTCCTAATGGCGGCGTTCCAGGCAATCCTGTTAAGGGCTGCTTCACTTTTCAAGTTCTTGGATTTGAGATCGGCGCGTATAGTCCGATCCCAGGTCTTCCTCGGTCCACCCCTTGGTGCAGCTCCCTCCACAATCACAGACCTGCATTTTTTAACCAAATTTTGTTCATCCATTCTCTCCACATGTCCATACCATCCCAGTCTACTTGTACGCATCACCTCGCTAATACTCTTTATACCTAAACGTCTCCTCAGCTCAACATTTGTTATTCTATCCTGTAGCCTGGCCCCACACATCCATCTCACCATTCTCATCTCATGACGCTCCATTCTGTTGACATCCTCTACTTTAACGGCCCATGTTTCTGAGGCATACGTCATTGCACTTCTAACACATGAGGCATACACCTTTCCCTTCAGGGCAAGAGGTATTCTTTTCATGGTCAGGATTGGCATCAGTTCTCTGAACTTCCCCCAGCCACACCTAATTCTAGCAACAGTGGCAGCCTCGGCCCCACCACCGGCAGAGATGGTATCTCCTAGGTAACAAAACTTGTTCACCAGCTCCAAAGACTCATTTCCAAAATTCACAGTCACAGGATCATCACTTAACAGAAGCTCGCCTTTGCACACTACGCACTCAAATTTCTCTATTTCTGACTTATCCTTCGGCAGGGGTCCCTTTATTCTACTACAGCGCTTACTCCCATGGTGTACCCAACATCGACAGATGCTACATTGAATTGAGTTAACGCCCACTCCCTTGAATAATTGAATATGAGGGATGAGGGGAGATGGGAAAGGGGGAGGAAGGATAGAGAGAAATACATGAAATAGGGAGATTGGTAGGGAAGACAGGAAATAATAGCGCCATCTTCCAGCAGGTGAAATAAGGGTAAATGAGACAAAAATAAAAATGGAAATGGAAGAAAGAAAAGAGATAACACCACATGCATTCCCATACACACAGTCAGACCGTGGTGGAGGGCGGACGTGCTTGAGACAGCTGATTCAGCCAGCGCCTGTTTGGTGGTTTGGTATTTTTGTAGCGTTCATATGTGTTGTCCTTTTGTTTATTAATTATAATTTAAATGCAATTAGTGAATATACTCCCTAGTTAAAAAAGGTGAGAGTTGAGTTTGATTTGAGTAAGAAAGAAAAAGTAATGGATATTCCCACCGAAACTTGTGGAGCCGAACAGGTGTAAACAAAGGCCAGCTGGCAGTATGGCCAGCGGTGGGAGGAACCGGCTCAGCCTGCCTCCAAGCAGGGTAACCAGAGACCCTTATGATCGTGATCATGAGGGATTTGATATTTCAGGGTTCTCAGAGGAGGGAGTAGCAATGTCTGCATTTGCGGTGAGGTTGAATAAACTGGAGCGGAAGCTAGAGGAACAGGAGACAAAAAGCTTAGATTATGAACGAAGAGAAAAACGGATGGCAAACCAAATTGGTATTCTGAAGGATGAGAATTACGTGTTAAGGGTTTGTATTAGCAAAATGCAGGAAGAAATGGACAGGATGAAGAAAGATATGAAGGATGTTGAATTAAAGAAGGATGAATTTCAAAAGAACTAGGAGGTAAGGAATTTGAAATTTTCAGAGATAGTAAAGGAGCAACAGATACATAGGCAGGGAGGTAACTTTGAAAAGGATGTAGTTAAGGTAATTAGACAGAAGGAAAATCTAGTGAGGGAGACTGCTGGAAGAAAGAAATGTATTGTGATAAGAGGAGATAAGGAGAAACACAATGTAAAGAGAGAGGAGAGAAGTAGGATAGAGAGAGACCGAGTGAGGGAAATTCTACAGGTAGTGGACGAGGGTGTGGGAGAATGAAATTGAAGACATGCATAGAATTGGAAAATATAAACAAGAGTCTAGCCTGTCTAGGCCAATGAAAGTGCAGTTTCGCACAGTAGGAATAGTAGAGGAAATCATGAATAATAAATTGAGGTTGAAAGATAAGGATTGTCTGAAGCATATTTACATCGAAAAAGACTTCGACTTAGATGAAAGAAACAAAATGAAAAGTTTGAGGGATGAGGTGAAGGAATTGAATGCCAAAAGAACAGAACAAGAAGTGGATTTTTTTTATTGGAGACTGGTAGGAACGAAGAAGAGGAAATGGTTCATCAAAAGCCCACAGAGGAAGACGGAGGGGCAAACAGAGAACTTAGGGATGAACGGTCGGACAGGGGAAGCGAGTACCAGTACCGAAGGACAGGAGGGAGAGACTGGTGTAAACCAGGAACAAGTGAGAGGAACAGGGCAGGTGGAGAGCACGGGGGAGCAAGGGAGAGAAGGTGGAGTGGAAGCGGGGGGGGAGTAGAGTCTGGGAATATTAGGGAAAGAGAAAAAAGAAAGGTGTAAGAAGGGGGGAGATGAAGCTGATGTATAGTAATGTGGATGGCTTGCTGTCTAAGAAATTAGAATTGAATGACTATATTGAGAAATATAAACCACATATTATGTGCTTAGCAGAAACAAAGTTGAGAGGTGGTACTGAATTGGGAGTGTTGGGATGGGAAGGGTAAAATGTGTGGAGAAAAGATAGAGAAGGAAAAGTGGGCGGTGGAGTGTTCATAATGACTGACAAAAATATAGAAGCAAGTGAGATTAACCTAGGCAATAATAGATCAGAAATTATAGCAGTGACAATAAAAGACAAGGACAACAAAGCAACTGATATAGCAGTGGCTTATATACCACCACAAACTAGAGCATGGAAGCGGGATAAATATGATCAACTAATCACGGAATCTCTAGATGCACTAAATATACTTTTTAATAGGAGAAATAAATTATTATTAACAGGTGATTTCAATTGTAAGGAAGTCAATTGGGAAGGGTTAGATGCGGGAAATAATAATGAATCTTGGGGCAGTAAATTACTGAATCTAGTAACAGAAAACATGTTAACACATGTTAGAGAAAACACACGAATCAGAGGGATGGATGAACCATCCAGGCTAGACCTAGTCTTCACCAGTGATCCACATGATGTTAGAAAGATAAATTATCGTTGTCCCTTGGGAAAAAGTGATCACAAGATTTTAGAAATGGAGATGGATTTGGGGAAAAATGAGGAGAGAAATGAAGGACATAAAATAAATAGATACAATTATGCTAAAACTGATTTTAAATCATTGAAACATTATTTCCAAAGTATAAATTGGAACGAACTAGAAAGCCTGGAAATGGTTCAAGACAAATATAGACTTTTCCTGAAAGTATATGAAGAAGGGATACATAAATATGTCCCAAGGTTCCAATCAGGGGTAAAGAAGGAAAAAGAATGGTTCAATATAAGATGTAGTAAGGCACAGGATAGAAGAAACGAGCCTGGAATATAGCACGGAAGAGACATAGTGAAAATAACTGGAATAAGTACAAGGAGAAAAGAAATGAATACGTAAAGATACGACGCGAGGAACAATATAAATATGAAAGGAATATTGTAGAGAAGTGCAAAAATGAGCCAAAACTATTTTATAGATTTGTAAATGGAAAAATAAAAACAAAAGAAGGTATTGTCAGACTAAGAGTTGGAACAAACAGCTATGAGAAAGATAAAGAATTGTGTGAAGTTATGAATGAAAAGCTTCAGTCAGTGTTTGTAAAAGAGGAGGAGTTTATAGAACCTGATAGAGAAATGAGAACACCACAGATGCCTGAAATGAAAGTGACAAAAAGTGAAGTGCTGAAATTGATGCAGGATTTGGACGTGAGGAAATCAATGGGACCAGATGGAGTGGCTGGATGGATCCTCAAAGAATGTGCGGAAGAGTTAGTGGAACCAATCTATGAAATCATCAAATCTTCACTGAATGAGGGAGACCTGCCAGTGGAATGGAAGAGAGCTAACATAGTACCAATTTACAAAGGAGGAGACAGAGAAAATCCGCTTAACTACAGACCGGTGTCCCTCACCAGCATTGTTTGTAAAATTTGTGAGAAAATTATAAGGAAAAAGTGGACACACTTCATTGAGGGACAGGGGGTGCTTAGCGAGGAACAGTTTGGATTCAGGGAAGGGAGATCTTGTGTATCTAATTTATTAAGCTTTTATAGCAGAGTTGTAGATGTTACACAGGAGAGAGAGGGATGGGTTGACTGTGTTTACCTGGACCTGAAAAAGGCCTTTGACAGGGTGCCTCACAAAAGGTTATTGTGGAAATTGCAGGTTGTTGGAGGTGTACATGGTAGGATGTTAAAATGGATGGAAAACTTTTTAATAGGAAGAGAAATGAGGACCACGATACGAGACGAATATTCACAGTGGAGGAGTGTGACGAGCGGAGTACCACAGGGATCAGTGTTGGGTCCGATAATGTTCCTACTTTATGTAAACGACATGCCAGAAAACTTGAATAGTCATATGAATATGTTTGCGGATGACGCTAAGATCATGAAGAATGTCACCTGTATAGAAGGTTGTCAGGATCTTCAAAAGGACCTAGATGAGTTGCACAGATGGAGCCAAACCTGGAAAATGAGTTTCAATGCAGAAAAGTGTCATGTTTTGGAAGTGGGAACAAGTGAGATAATAATAATAATAATAATAATAATAAGCATGTTACTTATTTCTCATAAGCGCCAATTTTTCCGAAGAATTCACTAGCGCTCGGAAAGAGAAAGAAAAAAGAACAAAATCAATGCATCAAAAGAAGGCTTATATACAACACACATTTAACAATCACTAGCAGTGGCAAAATAGCCTAAACTCTATAGCCATCTGTCATGACACCTCTCTCAAGATCATAGCTTCTCTCAAAGAGAAAAGTCTTACGTTGTCTCTTGAAGCATTCAACAGAACTCAGTTGTCTCATGGACAGCGGCAACCTGTTATACAACCTCGGAGCCATGTAGGAGAATGACCTCTCAAAGAAAGAAGACTGCTGGAAAGCCCTTGGTTCATCAAGACGAAAAGGGTCATTGTCATGACGCACAACTACACCATGGTGTGCCGGTGGGCGCTTGAGCAGCTCCGCAAGGTACCTAGGCTCACCAAATTTGAGAACCTTAAAAGTCACCAAACACAACTTAAATTCTATTCTTGCTCTTACTGGCAGCCAGTGCAGTTCTATGTGAAGAGATGTAGTAGGAGTTCTAGGTGGAACACCAAAAATTAGTCTTGCGGCCCTGTTAAGAACAGACTGAACTTTCTTTAAAATATAATTTGGAAGACCCACCAACAGGGCATTGCAATAATCAACACGAGAGAAGACCAATGAGTGAACCAACGTCAGGAGGCAACGTCTGGTTATAAACGGCTTCACCAAATAGAGATTTCTGATGTGCAAGTAACAACTTTTAACTATCTGGTTTACATGCTCTTTGAAATCTAATCGGGAGTTCACATATACACCCAGATTTCGAACAGAGTTGGCCGGTCGTAGCTGAGATCCACCCACATTGATGGAGAGGGCACCTACTATATCATCAGCTCTTCTATTTCCTCGGATGATGAGAATATCAGTTTTACCATCATTTAGTTTAAGTTTTCTCGCTCTCATCCACTTCTTGATATCAGACATCAACAATTCCATCTTACTCCGTATATCAACTATATTTGTGATGCTCACATAAATCTGGGTGTCATCTGCATAAAAGTGAAAGGTGACATTATGTGCACGAAGCAGAAGAGACAAACTGCTGATATAAATTATAAATAGGATAGGACCTAAAACTGATCCCTGCGGAACACCATACTGCAGGGGTGTCGAGTCCGAGACCACTTGATTTACCATCACACTCTGGGATCTACCTGACAAGTACGACCCAAGAAGCAAGAGAGCGGAGTCACGCACACCACAATCATAAAGATCACTCAATAACAACTCGTGATCCACTGTGTCAAAGGCCGCAGAGAGATCAAGCAAGACCAATAGTGAGGCCACACCATTGCAAATGTTCTCAACTAGATCATTATGTACTCTAATCAATGCTGTTTCAGTTGAATGATGCTGTCGGTAAGCAGACTGAAAAATTGGGATAGTTTCATTCTGCTGAAGTAGTGGTTGTAATTGGTCAAGTATTGCACGCTCTAATATCTTTGATATGAAGGACAGGTTGGAGACAGGACGATAGTTCAACATGTTCTCAACATCAAGTCCAGGTTTCTTTAGAGTAGGTCGGAGTAGTGCATGCTTTTCAGAATGTGGGAAGCTACCTTCAGAGAAGCACTTATTAATTATTTTGGAAATAAACTCAACTGTGTGATCATAAGACTCTTGGTAGCTTGGAAACATTTATGGGATCCAACGGGCAAAATGTTTTATTGAGGTTTCTTATGTAGGACGAGATCATGTCCACCTCTACTGAGTGAAAGGATGAGAGGACATTATTAGGAATGTGTCGGGGTTGGAGCACAACTGAAAGTTCTTCACCAACAGAAGCATCATCCAGTTCCTGTCTTATGCGAGTTATCTTGCCAGCAAAAAATTCCACAAAGTTGGCAGCCAACTCGGCATCGGGTACAGAAGGTCTTAAGCTGACTCTTGTTTTTCCAAGTAAACTGTTTACAATTGAAGCCAACCTCCTCTGGTCGTTACCACATGAGTCAACTTTTCCCTGATAATACACTTTCTTTTCATCTTTGATTGTGTGGACCACAGCTCTTCTGGCTGACAGATATTGCAACCATGTAGAGTCTGTTTTATTTTTCCGCCATTCACGTTCAGCTCTTCTACGCGCTCTTCTAAGAAATTTAACTCGAGTGCTATACCAGGGTGAATCATCTCGTACTATGATTTTCTTCTCTACTTCTGGACAGTGATGATCGAACACTAATTTAAGTGCAGTTCCATGTAGATAAGGCCAAGCTGGGAGTACAAATTAGGAATTGAAATAATCGGCAAAACACGGCATGAGAAGGGCCTTGGAGTGATAATACAAGATGATCTATCCCCGGAGAAGCATATTAACATGATCATTGGAGGAGCATATGGAATAATAACCAATATGAGAGTGGCATTTAACTATTTGGATGAAGAAATGTTAAGAAAACTGATAATGACTATGATAAGACCAAGATTAGAATATGCAGCAGTGATATGGTCACCACATTTGAAAAAACATATAAACAAATTAGAGAAAGTCCAAAGGATAGCAATGAAGATGATCCCAAGATTGAAGGAGTTGACATATGAGGAAAGACTTAAGACACTACAACTGCCTACCTTGAAAGAGAGAAGGGAACGAGGCGACTTAATAACGATGTTCAAGGGAGTAAAAAGTTTGGAACGAGTAGATAGGGAAGATCTATTCGTGAGGGATAATAGAAGGACAAGATGGCACGAGTTTAAGCTGAGGAAGGGCAGATATCGTAAGGACACAAAGAAATTCAGCTTCCCATATAGGAGTATAGAGACTTGGAACAACTTGGAGGAGGAGGTGGTGAGAGCGAGGAACATTAACATGTTCAAATCTAGGTTGGATAAAAGTAAATATGGAAATAGGACAACATAAGTTATGATATGTTAGTCCAAAATACTGGGAACTGGGAATATCCATTACGATACTTGTCTAAGTAAAATGGATTGATTATAAAGTAACTAAGACAGGACAACACGAGCGCTGCTCAATTCCTGTAAACTACAAATAGGTAAATACAGTCTTGTGCAGAGTGTGGAAGAGGGCGGAAGTGTTTTTGGGAGCTCTCGATGTGTGAATTGAGGATTCGAGAATTTATTCGGTGCTTCGCATAGAAGAATATCTACATTACTCACCTAAATTAAGTATTACATATTGTATTTTGCGGCAGTATTGTCCCGGATTATTGAAAATAAATATTGTAAATATGGTAATAGTAAGAATAGTTAAAACAAAGAAATGAAGCATTGTTCTTCATTGGCGTTGGATATTCCCGCGTAAAGGTGGTAGCTGAGGGTAAACAAAGGCCGGCAATATGGCCGCGACAGAAGGAAGGAAATTGAGAAGTAGGAAGGATATAGATGGGGAAGAGAGTGAAGAATGTGAAGGATCCCAAAGAGGAGAGGTAGGTGGAATGTTAGGAAAGGTTATTATGAGACTGAAGGCTTTGGAGGAAAAAATGGAGAATGTGGTGATTAGGGATAGAAAGGGAGAAGAAAGAGAGGCGGTAATAGAAAGACTGGAAAGAGAAAATAAAGAATATAGAGAAAAGGCGGAAAGGGAGATAGAACAACTTAAAGAGGAGAATGAAAGACTAAGGAAAGGATTGGAAAGGAATCACGATAGGACAGAAAAAGTGGTAGTAGAAATGAATGAAATGAAAAATGCTTGGGGTAATAAAGTAGAGGAAACAGAGGTTAGTCTTAAAACTATTATGGATGAACAAAAGGAGTGGCAGGGTAATAATCTAGGAAAGAAAGTAGTGAAGGCCATAAGGCAAAATGAGAGCCAGGTAACTGATATAGTGGAAAAGAAGAGATGTGTGATAATGTTTGGAGAAGTGGAGGAGGAAATAATGGACAGAAATGACAGGAAAGTTGCAGAAATGAAGAAGGTTGATGACATGTTAGAGGTGTTGGACAGAGTAGGAAAGGAAGGTTGGAAGAAGGAGGTGGAAGATAGTTGGAGGTTGGGAAAGTATAAGAAGGGGGAGAGGAGGCCTATTAAAATTAGATTTAAGTCTACGAAAGCAGCAGAAGAGGTATTGAGGACCAGCTGGAAACTGAGTCAGGAAGGGAAATACACCAAGGTTATATTAAGGAAAGACTTGAATGCAGAAGAGCGCGATAATATGAGAGAAATAACAAAGGAAGTGAGAGAAAAGAACGATAATAGGTCAGAGGTAGATAAAATACATTTTTTCTATCGAATTATCGATGGGAAAGTGAAAAAATGGTACATGAAGAGGAGGGGAACGAAGGAGGAGGAGGGGGAGGAGGACGAGAGGGAGAAGGAGAGGGGGGGGACGAGAGGGAGGAAAGGGAAGGGGGGGGGGCAGGGGAGAGAGAATTAAGAGGGGGAGTTGGTGAAGAACAGGGATTAAAAACTAGGAAAAGAAAACATAGTACAGTAGTCCTTTAATCCGACGACCGATGATTCGAATCTTCCAATAGTCCAAATTTTTCAATTTGAGGCCAGAGAGTTTGTTTTGCTCTTGAACGCATCCTTGGGACGCTCCGATGCGCTACTGGCTTGCACCGCATTTTCTGCAAACGCATTCAGTCTTGAGCTTGAAAACGCACCTTTGGACGTTCCGATACGCTACTACTGTATTTATAGTTCAGTGATCGGAGCGTCCCAAGGGTGCTTTCAAGACAACAAGACAAGGGTGCTTTCAATACAATATAATATAACAGAGCACATCACAAAAGGAAAATTACAAGAACCTCTCAGGGAAGTGCCGTTGTTAAGGCATTACTTCCCGAACCACATCTGATCTGATCTTCAAGAGCAAGACAAACTCGCTAGTAGACGATGCGGACATAATTATGGTGTTTAGAAGAAGAAGAAGACTTTTATATCAGCAGATTCCTTTGACCATTAATCTGAATGTTTTGAAGTAGGTAATAGGCTACAATGACAATGGTAAACTTTTGAAGTGATTTCATGAACATATGATATGTGTGTGTGTCATTTGGGTGGCCTAATGCCTCAATGTTTTCGTCAGGCCATTAATACACAGGTTCATAGGGGTAAAGTCCGATAATCCGAAAAATCCACTAATCCGAACGAGGGCCGGTCCGCTGCCCTTCGGATTAACGGAAGTTTACTGTACAAGATATAAAAGTAGCAACTGTAAACTGGTATATAGCAATGTGGATGGTTTAATATCCAAAAAATTGGAGATTGGTGACCTCATAAAACAAGAAAAGCCCATGATAATGTGTTTATGTGAAACAAAATTAAATAAAGATATGAGTCTGGAAGTGATGGGATGGGATAACTATAATTTGTGGAGAAGGGATAGGAAGGGCAAGATGGGTGGAGGAGTATTAATCATTACACACAATAAATTAAAAGTTAAAATGATAGATTTACAAAACAATATAGCAGAAATTATAGCAGTGGAGGGAATTAATGAAAATAATTAAAAAAATTATATTGCGGTAGCATATATGCCACCATATACGAGGGCCTGGAAAGAGGAAGAATACCAAGGATTAAAAAAGGAGATGATCAAAACTATGGAACACTTATTTCGCAGAAACAACGAGTTAATATTGGTAATGGATTTTAATTGTAGAGAGGTTAATTGGGAGGAGGGAGACGCAGGTAGTAATGTGAGTTCTTGGGGGAATGTACTACTAGACTTGGTTACAGAAAACCTGCTAATTCAGAATATTAAGGAAAACACAAGAAGGGGTAAAGATGAATCGTCTAGATTAGACTTGGTGTTTACAAGAGATCCAGATATGATTACAAATACTAAATACCTACCTCCGCTGGGAAATAGTGATCATGTGGTAATTGAAATGGAAATCCTGATGGGTTATCCAACAATGCTAGAGAGAGAAGAACATAAAGAAAGGAGATTGAACTATGGGAAAGCAGATTTTAAGCTATTAAAAAGTTGCTTCAGGGATGCAGACTGGAGTGAAATTGAACAGAAAAACAATGTTAATGATAAATACTGTGTGTTTAAAAACATTTATGATGATATTGTAAACAGGTATGTGCCAAGACAAGGAAATAAGACTGAAAAGATAAAAGACTGGTTTAATGATAAATGTAGAATAGCTAGGGATAAGAGAAATAAGGCATGGAACATAGCCAGAAGAAGGAGAAATTAACAGACCTGGAATACATATAGGAAGCTAAGGAACGAGTATGTCAGAATTAGGAAAAAAACATGGAAAAATGTGTAAGTGATCCCAAATTGTTCTACAGGTATATAAATAGCAAAATGAAGGTTAAGGACAAAATAATGAAGCTGAGGGAAGGAGACAATATTTATGAGGGTGATGAGAAGATATGTGAGGTTATGAATAATACATTACATTCAGTTTATGCTATGGATGAACAATTTTTAGAACCAGAGATTATATACCAAAATGATGAAAAATTGGGGGATATTATCTTTCAACCAGAGGAACTACTAGAACTTATGAAGGGACTAGATGTGAGAAAATCTATGGGCCCAGACAATATAGCAGGATGGATTCTAAAAGAATGTGCTGAGGAATTGGTAAAACCTATATATGAAATAATTAAGTACTCTATTGAAGTTGGAAAATTACTCCTCCACTGGAAAAGGGCTAATGTAGTACCAATCTACAAAGGTGGGAGTAGGGAGCAGCCGCTAAACTATAGACCAGTGTCACTGACAAGTGTTGTTTGTAAAATGTGTGAGAAGATTATTAAGAAAAGATGGATAAAGTACTTGGAAGAAAATAATTTACTTACTGTAAGACAATTTGGATTCAGAGAGGGAAAATCATGTATTACTAATCTGCTGAGCTTTTATGATAGGATGATAGATATACTACAAGAGAGAGAAGGATGGGCGGACTATGTGTATCTTGATATAAAGAAGGCCTTTGACAGAGTTCCTCATAGTAGACTTAGATGGAAGTTGAAGAAGTTTGGAGGGGTTCAGGGTAATTTGTTGAAGTGGATGGAGGACTATCTCTCGGGAAGACAGATGAGAACCATGATAAGAGACAGCTTATCAACATGGAGGGATGTTACAAGCGGAGTTCCACAGGGATCAGTGTTGGCCCCAATTATGTTTCTGGTCTATATAAATGACATGCCAGAGGAAATAAATGCATACATGAATATGTTTGCTGACGATGCAAAAATTATGAAACATATAGTGGACGAAAACAGTTGTAGAGAGCTACAGAGTGATCTGGATAAGATAGACCGATGGAGCAAGATATGGAAATTAGATTTTAACAAAGATAAATGTCATGTGATGGAAGGGGGAATGGTAGTGCACTTGTGGACGTATGTGTGGGGAGGAGGCTGTGGATAGCCAACACCTTCTTCCGACACAGAATGATCCACAGGTACACGTGGAAACGGATGTTGACGATGAAGGATAAGACAGTGGTGGAACGAAAGTCATTGATTGATTATGTATGTGTGGATGAACGAATGAAGAAATCTGTGATGGATGCTAGGGTGTATAGGGGTATTGGAGGGGGTCTGTCTGATCATTATGTAGTGGTAGCTAAGGTTAGGATACAAAAGAAGTGGGTGAGGAGAGCTGGAGGGAGGCGAGAGGAGGGTGGAATGGTGAGCAGGGTGGAGAGGTTGCAGGAGGAGTACAGGAGAGCAGTGGAAAGACGACTAGGTGGGTTCGACCTGGAAGTTATGGAGGAAGTGGAGGAAATTAGCAAGGTGTTTAAGGATGAGATCTGTGCAGCATGTGAGGAGGTGTGTGGAGTGAGGAGAAGAGGGAGGGGAGTGAAAGGTACAGCATGGTGGACAAAAGAGGTAAGAATAGCTGTGGAAGAAAAGAAGAAAGCATATAGAGAGTGGTTGGGTAGTAGAGGGAATGAAGATTCCGAGAGACAGAAACGAGCGAGGTACGTGGAGAGTAAGAGGGGGGTGAAGAGAGTAGTGAAGGAAAGTAAGAGAAGAGTAGATGAGGAATTTGGAAGGAATCTGAGTGTAAAATGGAGGGAGAGTAAGAAACTGTTCTGGAAAGAAGTCAAGAAAGTTAGGGAAGGTAGCAAGGGAAACAGTAAGGGTACATACATGCATACATAAAATTTTAAGACTGAGTGTTCCACACATAAGTGCAGTTTCAGTCTCTTGGCCTAATGGCGGCATTCCAGGCAACCCTGTTAAGGGCTGCTTCACTTGTCAAGTTCTTGGATTTGAGATCGGCGCGTATAGTCCGATCCCAGGTCTTCCTCGGTCCACCCCTTGGTGCAGCTCCCTCCACAATCACAGACCTGCATTTTTTCACCCAATTTTGTTCATCCATTCTCTCCACATGTCCATACCATCCCAGTCTACTTGTACGCATCACCTCGCTAATACTCTTTATACCTAAACGTCTCCTCAGCTCAACATTTGTTATTCTATCCTGTAGCCTGGCCCCACACATCCATCTCACCATTCTCATCTCATTACGCTCCATTCTGTTGACATCCTCTACTTTAACGGCCCATGTTTCTGAGGCATACGTCATTGCACTTCTAACACATGAGGCATACACCTTTCCCTTCAGGGGGAGAGGCATTCTTTTCATGGTCAGGATTGGCATCAATTCTCTGAACTTCCCCCAGCCACACCTAATTCTAGCAACAGTGGCAGCCTCAGCCCCACCACCGGCAGAGATGGTATCTCCTAGGTAACAAAACTTGTTCACCAGCTCCAAAGATTAATTTCCAAAATTCACAGCCACAGGATCATCACTTAACACAAGCTCGCCTTTGCACACTACGCACTCAAATTTCTCTATTTCTGACTTATCCTTCGGCAGGGGCCCCTTTATTCTACTACAGCGCTTACTCCCATGGTGTACCCAACATCGACAGATACTACATTGAATTGAGTTAACGCCCACTCCCTTTCCACACACTGCACATGGGTATGCACCGCTCTTTTCCACATTGCCTCGTCTCAAACTATAATGCATAACCTTGGTTTTGTTAATATTGACTCTTAAACCCTTGCTCGCCATGCCCTCTCTCCACTCTCTGAATTTGGCCTCAGCATCCTGCATACTGTCAGCTATTAGGACTAAATCGTCTGCATAAAACAGTTCCAACGGGAGTCCGCCTCAAAAATTTCTAGACAGCGCCTCCAAGACCATAATAAAGAGGAGGGGGCTTAACACTGAACCCTGATGGACTCCAACACGGACTGCGAACTCATCACTCAGAACACCCTTCACCCTCACCGAACTTCGCGAATCCTCATACATCTTCATTATCACACGCACCAGCCACTCTTCCACACCAAGTTTCCTCATAGCCCACTGTACAACATCTCTAGGTACCCTATCAAAGGCCTTCTCCAGGTCCACAAACACAAAGTAAAGATCCCTGCCTTTTAGTAAGTATCTTTCCTGTATCTGCCTGACTATGAAGATAGCATCGGTTGTACCACGTCCTGGCATAAAACCAAACTGCATATCATCAATAGAGATGCTTTGCCTGATCAAACCCTCAAGGACTCTCTCACAGACCTTCATGATTTGGTCAAGTATTTTCAGGCCCCTATAATTTCCTCTGTCTAGCGCATCCCCTTTTCCTTTGTATATATTTACTATTACACTTTTGAGCCAATCCTCTGGGATTTTCTCATCTTTAATAATGGTGTTTATCAACTCAGTGACTAAGTTTACACCAATCTCCCCTGAGGCTTTTATCATCTCAGCGACAATGTCGGAGCAACCTGGAGCTTTACCGTCCTTCATTTTATTGATTGCGTCGCTCACTACAGCTGGTGCTATCAAAGGAGGGGGCCCAGATATTGGTTTTTCGATACTAAGCTGTTCCTTATCCCATTCAAACTCTACATTTAGCAATCGTTCATAGTGTACCTTCCATGCTTCTCTGATTTCATTTTCTGCATACACAATCTTCCCATTATCATCTCTAACACACTGTTCACCTATAATATCCCTACTGTCATTTTTAACTCGCCTAGCTAGGTTGAAGATCCCATTGGGATTGTCAGTGTTACACACTTGTTCGAGGACCAGGTCCTTAATGCGATTTTTAGCATTGTAAATAACTCTTTTGGCAGTTCGTTTAGCTGCCTGGTATTCCTCCCTGCTGCCTCCTTTCTTCCATGCTTTGAAGCATCTCCTTTTCTCTTTCACAGCATGTTCTACCTCATCGTTCCACCACCAAGAGGTCTTATTCCTGGGGTGACCCTTTGTTTTCCCACAGACTTTGTCAGTGGCAGCGATAAGGCTATGCTTAAGAAAGTTCCATTGGCTATTTACATCGTTAGGCCTAGCTTCCTTATTTCTATTAATTTCCTCCAGTTCATTATGAAACCTATCCCTAAACTTCCTTGTCCTTCAGCAGCCACACTTTCCTTTTGGGTATGTAAACCTTCTTGCGCTTAGGATCTCTGTATAAGCTCATGTCACACACAAGTAGCTTATGCTGGGAGATACATTCTTTGTGAAAGATAAGAATGGGAGAATGCTAGCCGAGAAGCAAGAGAGAGTCGAAAGATGGAGGGAGTACTTCAGTGAGTTGCTAAATGTAAGGAATGAAGAGAAGTAGTGGAGGAGGAGGTGGGGATCAGGAGGTCAGAAGTGTGGGAAGCCATGAAAAGAGTGAAGTTGGGGAAAGCACTAGGAACAGATGGAGTGTGTGGGGAAATGTTGAGGTATGGTGGTGAGATAGTGATAGAATGGGTATGGAAAATGTGCAAACTAGCATGGGAGAAGGGGAGTGCACCCGATGACTGGAAGACTGGCATAATAGTCCCCCTATATAAGGGCAAAGGGGAAAGAGGAGTGTGTGGTAACCACCGAGGAATATGTCTTCTAAGCGTAGTAGGGAAGGTATACAGTAGGGTAGTGATTGAGAGAGTGAGAGTGAGAACGGAGAAATGGATAGGCGACGAGCAGGGAGGTTTTTAGGAAGGGAAGAGGATGTGTAGATCAGATTTTTACCCTGAATTGTGTTGTGGAGAAGAAACAAAAGGTGTATGTTGCCTTTATGGACTTGGAGAAGGCCTATGACAGAGTGGATAGAGAAGGTTTGTGGAAAGTACTAAGAATATACGGAGTAGAGGGCAAGTTGCTGAAAGCAGTGAAGAGCATGTATGAGGGTGCAAAGGCGGCAGTACGTGTGGAGAGTGAGCAGAGCGAGTTCTTTGACCTGAATGTTGGTTTGAAACAGGGGTGTGTGATGTCCCTGTGGTTGTTTACTGTATATATGGATGGAGTCATGAAAGAAATACTATCAAGAGCGGTGGATGTTGGTGTATCGCTGAAAAGGGAGGGAATTGAGTGGAAGCTACCTATACTGCTGTTTGCGGATGATACAGTTCTGATGAGTGATAATGAATGGGAGTTGCAGGGTCTGGTAAATGAGTAGAACAGTGTGCGAAAAACGGAATTTGAAGGTAAATACGGGGAAGAGCAAGGTTATGGTCTTCGAAAGGGGTGAAGTCACAGAGTGTGAGGTGAAGCTGAACGGTCAGGCTATGGAGATCGTCAACTCTTTTAAGTATCTGGGCAGTGTGTAGAGTAAAGATGGGACTATGGATGAAGAAGTGCGGGAGAGGGTACAACAGGGGAAGAGGGTTGTAGGAACGCTAAAAGCAGTAACAAGAAATAGGGTGGTCAGTATGGAAGTGAAGAAGTCCTTGCATGACAGTGTGGTAATCCCGACACTGACTTACGGAAGCGAAGCATGGACGTTGGTTGAGAGACTCAGACCAAGTGTGAGAGCAGTGGAAATGAGTGTGTGCGGAGTTACATGGAGGGATAGACAGACTAATGAGGAAGTAAGAAGGAGGTGTGGTGTGGAGGTAGATGTGCTGGAAAGTGTGAAAAGGAACAACTTGAGATGGTTCGGCCATATGGAACGTATGGAAAGCGAGAGAATGACTAAGAGGGTGTACGAGAGCGAGGTGGAGGGACAGAGAGGGAGAGGTAGACCAAATATGAGGTGGAAGGATGGAGTGAGGAAGTACTCACCTAATTGTAGTATACAGGATTTGAGCCTAAGCTTGTGTTGTCCTGTCTCTCTCTCTACATTTATCCAATTTTGCTTTAAAAGTTTGGATATTTCTTGCTCCCACCACCTCCCCATCCAACTTATTCCAACACTCAATGCTTCTATACGGGAAGCTGAACTTTCTTACATCAGACTTACATATAACTTTCCTCAACTTACAATCATGACCCCTGGTTCTTCCCTCGTCCCTCACCACAAAATCTCCCTTGTCGATCTTCTCAAAACCTTTCACACACTTAAACATCATGATCATGTCACCTCTCTCTCTCCTCTCCCTCAGCGTTGGCAGCTTTAGCCTCTCCAATCTCTCCTCATAAGGCAGGTCTCTAAGGCTAGCTATCATCTTAGTGGCAACTCTCTGAACTCTTTCCAGTTTTTTATTATGTTTTATAAGGTGTGGAGACCACACCACTGATGCATACTCCAGTCTTGGTCGTATTATTGTCCCTATTATTTTTGCTAACATCTCTTCATCTAAATAATTCAGAGCTATTCTCATGTTAGTCAACACTGCATAGGTTTCACCAGTTATTTTATTTATATGCTGTTCAGGTGACAAGCTGTCTGCCACAACTACCCCTAGGTCTTTTGCTTTCACAGCTTTACTAATTATTTCATCTCCTATTTTATATCCCCAAGAAGGTCTATATTTACTTTTTCCCATCTCAAGAACCTGACACTTACTCGTGTTGAATTCCATTTTCCAAGTTTGACTCCACTCATATAACTTATCTAGGTCTCTCTGTAATTCTTCACAACTACTCCTACTTGTAATATGCTTCATTAATTTTGCATCATCAGCAAACATAGATATATATGAGCCTATTCCCATTTGAAGGTCATTGATGAAAACCAAAAAAATGATTGGGGCCAACACCGATCCTTGAGGCACTCCGCTTTTTACCCTTTTCCACGAGGAGAACTTTCCTTTTATTACTGTTCGCATTTCCCTCCCAATTAAATAGTTTTCCATCCACTTTAATAATACTCCCTTAACCCGCCCCACAGTCCTGAGCTTCCACAACAATCTCTTATGAGGCACCTTATCAAATGCCTTCTTGAAATCTAAGTAAATACAATCTACCCACCCCTCCCTCCCTTGTACAATGTCAATTACCCTATCATAGTAACTCAACAAATTTGTGGTACACGAATGACCTTTTCTGAACCCGAACTGCTTGCTTGAAATTATTTCCCTCTCCTCCAACATACCCACCCATCTTTTTCTAATAATCTTTTCACAAAGCTTGCATATAACACTCGTTAAGGATACCGGTCGATAATTTAGCGGGTCTTCTTTATTTCCACTTTTATATATTGGAGTTATATTTGCTTGTTTCCATTCTAAGGGAAGTTCCCCCTTGTTTAATGAGTGTTGAACAATATTAAAAATAAGTCTCACTAGTTGTTCAGAACATTCTCTTAATACCCATCCAGCAATGTTATCTGGGCCCATAGATTTTCTCACGTCCAATTCTTCCAACAATGATTTTAGTTCATCCTTGTTGACTTCTATCGACTCTAGTCCCTGTATCTCGTTCAATTCCACCACAGGTTCTACATAGTCATCCTCCTCCACAAACACGGATGTTAATGTATCATTCGTAATTTCACACATACCCACTGTGTCTTCATATAATTGACCCTCTACCCTAAGCTTTGTTATTTTGTCCTTTATTTTTGTTTTGCCATTGATATAACTATAGAACAGAAGTACATGAACGAGGGCGGTGCTGGTTGGGGGGAGGGGCGTCGACTGACTGGGGACAGAGGTGCATGGGGGCGGTTCGTTCGTGGCCACCCCTTCGGGGATCACGGCGTCAGGCAATAGATAGATAGATAGATGGAAGGGGGTGTGAGTAAAAGAAGACCTCATTGGGAATTTAAACTAGGAGAATGCACGATTAACCCCTCAGAGAAAGAAAAGGACTTGGGCATTATAATACAGGGAGATCTTTCACCCGAGAGCCATATTAACAAAATTGTGGGAGAAGCTTATGGCCTGTTGAATAAAGTAAAAATAGCATTCAACTATTTGAATGAAGAGATGCTAGTAAATATAATAAAATCAATGGTGAGACCTAAATTGGAATATGCGGCAGTGGTGTGGTCACCCCATCTTAAAAACACATAATTAAGTTGGTGAAAGTACAGAGAGCTGCAACAAAGATGATTCCAGAACTAAGAGAACTGACATATGAAGAGAGATTAGAGAGATTGAATTTGCCAACTCTAAGTGAGAGAAGAGAAAGAGGGGATATGATTATGATGTATAAATGTGTTAGGGGATTGGAAAGGATAGACAAGGAGGACTTTATCGAGGGAGATAAAGGGAGGACTAGAGGACATAGTTGCAAGTTAAAGAGATGGATGGGTGGATTGCATATATATTGACATGAAGAAAGCTTTTGACAGAGTATCGCATAGCAGGCTGAAGTGGAAATTAAAAGAGTATGGAGGGATTCAGGGTAGTTTGTTAAATTGGATGGAGGACTATCTTTCAGGGAGACAGATGAGGACTACTATCAGAGATAAATTTTCTACGTGGAAAGATGTCACAAGTGGAGTTCCGCAGGGAGCGGTGCTGGCTCCCATAATGTTTCTAATATACATTAATGACATGCCAAAGAATATAAATGCATATATGAATATGTTTGCAGATGATGCCAAGATCATGAAGCGTATAGAAGATGAAAACAGTGGTAGGGAATTACAGAGGGATTTGGATAGGATAGATCAATGGAGCAAGAAGTGGAAAATGGAATTTAACACAAATAAATGTCATGTAGTGGAAATGGGAGTAAGTAAAAGAAGGCCTCATATGGAATACAAGTTAGGAGAAAACACTATTAACCCATTAGAGAAAGAAAAGGACTTAGGGATAACTGTTAGGAGTGATCTTTCACCTGAGAATCATATTAATAAGATAGTGGGAGAAACATATGGACTGCTAAACAGAATAAAAATAGCCTTTAACTATATAAACGAGGAGATGCTGGAGAAAATAATAAAAACATTGGTGAGACCAAGACTGGAGTATGCGGCAGTGGTGTGGGCACCACATCTAAAAAAGCATATAAAGAAGCTGGAGAAGGTTCAGAGAGCTGCAACTAGGATGATACCAGAACTGAGAGAATTACCATATGAGGAGAGATTAAAGAAATTAGATTTACCATCTCTAATGGATAGGAGGGAGAGAGGCGATATGATTATGATGTACAAATGTGTGAGAGGACTCGAAAAGGTGGACAAGAAGGGTTATATTGTGAAAGATAATGGTAGAACTAGGGGGCATAGATATAAGCTAATGAAAGGAAGATGTAAAGGAGATGTGAGAAAGTATAGTTTCCCTTACAGAAGTATAAGTAAATGGAATCAGTTGGAAGAGGAAGTGGTGTGTGCCAAAAACATTCATATTTTTAAGGCAAAGTTAGATAATTGTAACTCAGGAAGCGGGACAATACGAGCCTAAAAAGCTCAACTCCTGTATACTACAAATAGGTAAATACAAATAGGTAAATACACACACACACACAGGGGGTGCTTAGCGAGAAACAGTTTGGATTCAGGGAAGGGAGATCTTGTGTATCTAATTTATTAAGCTTTTATAGCAGAGTTGTAGATGTTACACAGGAGAGAGAGGGATGGGTTGACTGTGTTTACCTGGACCTGAAAAAGGCTTTTGACAGAGTGCCTCACAAAAGGTTATTGTGGAAATTGCAGGTTGTTGGAGGTGTACATGGTAGGATGTTAAAATGGATGGAAAACTTTTTAATAGGAAGAGAAATGAGGACCACGATACGAGATGAATATTCACAGTGGAGGAGTGTGACGAGCGGAGTACCACAGGCATCAGTGTTGGGTCCGATAATGTTCCTACTTTATGTAAATGACATGCCAGAAAACTTGAATAGTCATATGAATATGTTTGCGGATGACGCTAAGATCATGAAGAATGTCACCTGTATAGAAAGTTGTCAGGATCTTCAAAAGGACCTAGATGAGTTGCACAGATGGAGCCAAACCTGGAAAATGAGTTTCAATGAAGAAAAGTGTCATGTTTTGGAAGTGGGAAGAAGTGAGATAAGGCCAAGCTGGGAGTACAAATTAGGAATTGAAATAATCGGCAAAACACGGCATGAGAAGGACCTTGGAGTGATAATACAAGATGATCTATCCCCGGAGAAGCATATTAACATGATCATTGGAGGAGCATATGGATTAATAACCAATATGAGAGTGGCATTTAACTATTTGGATGAAGAAATGTTAAGAAAACTGATAATGACTATGATAAGACCAAGATTAGAATATGCAGCAGTGATATGGTCACCACATTTGAAAAACATATAAATAAATTAGAGAAAGTCCAAAGGATAGCAACGAAGATGTTCCCAAGATTGAAGGAGTTGACATATGAGGAAAGACTTAAGACACTACAACTGCCTACCTTGAAAGAGAGAAGGGATCGAGGCGACTTAATAACGATGTTCAAGGGAGTAAAAAGTTTGGAACGAGTAGATAGGGAAGATCTATTCGTGAGGGATAATGGAAGGACAAGAGGGCACGAGTTTAAGCTGAGGAAGGGCAGATGTCGTAAGGACACAAAGAAATTCAGCTTCCCATATAGGAGTATAGAGACTTGGAACAACTTGGAGGAGGAGGTGGTGAGAGCGAGGAACATTAACATATTCAAATCTAGGTTGGATAAAAGTAAATATGGAAATAGGGCAACATAAGTTATGATATGTTAGTCCAAAAATACTGGGAACTGGGAATATCCATTACGATACTTGTCTAAGTAAAATGGATTGATTATAAAGTAACTAAGACAGGACAACACGAGCGCTGCTCAATTCCTGTAAACTACAAATAGGTAAATACAAATAGGTAAATACACACACACACACACACACACACACACACACACAAGCTGATTATGTATCCTTGAAAAGATATTTAGAGGGAGTAGATTGGGATCTTATTTTGAAGGAACGGGACGTACAAGGTAAATATAGTAGATTCCTCGAAATTTATAGAGTAGGAACCAATATGTTTGTCCCAAGATATAAAACTGGAAATTTTACTAAGCAGAAAGATTGGTTTAATTTGAAATGCAAAAGAGCTTTGGGTAGGCGTGATGCAGCTTGGGCTAGATTAAGAAGAAGGAACACTGAGAGTAATCGGAATAAATATAAACAGGAGAGGAATAGATATGTTAACATAATTAGGCAAGTTAAAATGAACTATGAGAAGAACATAGTAAATAAATGTGAAAGTGACCCTAGATTATTTTATAAATATATAAACAGTAAGTTGAAGGTAAAGAAACAAATTACTAAATTAAGAGTTGATGCTAGGACGTATGAAAATGTATCGGACATGTGTGAGGTAATGAATAACAAATTGGGGTCAGTTTTTACTAGAGAGGAAGGTTTTGACGAACCACAGGCGGGAGTACTGGAGAGTGGTCTTAGTAAGATTGAAATAACTAGAGATGAGCTGTTATCTGCGATGAGAGGACTTGAAGTAAGGAAAGCTATGGGACCGGATGAAGTGTCTGCCTGGGTTTTAAAGGAGTGTGCAGAGCAATTAGTGGAGCCAGTGAGGGACATAATTCAAGCTTCCTTAGATAAAGGACAGGTTCCTGTTGAATGGAAAAGAGCTAATATCATTCCGATATACAAGAATGGAAACCCTGAGGACCCTCTAAACTATAGACCAGTTTCACTTACTAGTATTGTATGCAAGATTTGTGAAAAGCTAATTAGGAAGAGATGGATGAAAATGTTGGAGAGAAAGAAAATAATAACCCCAAAGCAATTTGGATTCAGAGAAGGGACATCTTGTGTTACCAGTTTGCTATGTTATTACAGTAGGGTGATAGATGTACTCCAAGAAAGAGGCGGATGGGTGGACTGCGTCTACTTAGACCTTTCCAAAGCATTCGATAAGGTACCACATAAGAGATTGTTATCTAAGCTTGAGACGCTAGGATGTGTCAGGGGGAGTTTGCTGAAATGGATGGAGAGCTATTTAACAGATAGGGAAATGAGGACCAACATTAGAGGAACTTACTCATCGTGGCGGAAAGTTGAGAGTGGTGTGCCGCAGGGATCTGTGTTGGCACCTCTCATGTTCCTTATGTACGTGAATGACCTGCCGATAGGCATAAACTCTTACATGTCAATGTTTGCAGATGACGTAAAAATTATGAGACAAATAACAAATAAAAGTAGTTGTGAGGAGCTGCAAGGGGATTTAGATAAAATATACGAATGGAGCACCAAGTGGAAAATGAAATTTAATATAAGTAAATGTCATGTGTTAAATATGGGAAGAAGTGTGAATAGACCAAATTGGGAGTACAGGATGGGAGATAATAAAATTAGCAAGGCCGAAAAAGAAAAAGATTTAGGGTTGATTATACAAGATAATTTGTCGCCAGAGAAACATATTAACAAGCTCTTTAGCGGAATGTATGCAATGGCCGGGAATATGAAAGTTGCTCTGAACTATTTGGATGAGACCATGGTAGCGAAAATTATGAAGAGTATGATTAGACCAAGATTGGAGTATGCAGCAGTGGTGTGGTCCCCGCATCTAAAGAAGCATATTCACAAGTTAGAAAGAATCCAGAGAGCAGTCACTAGATTGGTTCCAAGTCTCAGAGAACTGCCATATGAAGGGAGGCTAGACAAATTAAATCTACCGAGTCTAAAAGAGAGGAGAGAGAGGGGAGACATGATAATGATGTACAAATGTACCCGGGGGCTGGAGAGGCTGGATAGGGAGGATATATTAATTATGGACACAGGAATAACTAGAGGCCACAGCTACAAAGTAAAAAGACCTACCTGCAAGAACGATATCAGGAAGTTTAGCTTCCCCTATAGATGTATTGACAAATGGAATGGGCTGGAGGAGGAGGTGGTAGGGGCAAGGAACATCCATATTTTCAAGAAAAAATTGGATAAAAAGTAGACTGAGAGACGGGACAACACGAGCTTAGCTCAACTCCTGTAAACTACAATTAGGTAAATACAATTAGGTAAATACACACACACACATTAATGCAGGATTTGGACGTGAGGAAATCAATGGGACCAGATGGAGTGGTTGGATGGATCCTCAAAGAATGTGCGGAAGAATTAGTGGAACCAATCTATGAAATCATCAAATCTTCACTGAATGAGGGAGACCTGCCAGTGGAATGGAAGACAGCTAACATAGTACCAATTTACAAAGGAGGAGACAGAGAAAATCCGCTTAACTACAGACCGGTGTCCCTCACCAGGGTGAGTGAAAAAAAAATCAACTTTTGACATCGAAAAAAATATATATATTTTTTATTTTTTTTTGGCCCCTGGGCCATGCAAAATCTCAGTCCTCTACCTCCCCTCCTTCCCCACTTTCCTCCTCTCCTTCAGTTATCACCTATTTTCCCTGTTATTCCCTTATTCTGAGGTATATTTTCGTGCTAACATTAGCGAGTTGCAAGCAGGGTGTTGTTGTTGTTGTTCCCCAAGCTGCCTGGCCGAACAGCCCCAAGGCCCCGAGCAAGGCCAAGGCCATAACCGAGCGCCCCCACAGAACCCTCCCCGCCGACCACAATAAAGCCTGGGTGACCGAAGCCACTCCATGGCGTGGAGCTTGAGGAGGGTGCGGAAACGCCCGGGAAACCAAAGCCCCACCCAGGGCCCTGTGCCCCTCAGCAATTATGAAGAGAAAGTTGAGGGGCAAGGGAAAAATGTGACGCTTTGGCTTCCAATCTTGGTAGATTGGGAGGTCAATCCACGTTAGAGACGCCGTCACTTGAGATCTAGAAAATATATAAGTAAAAGGAACAGTCAGAGTAAGCTATGGGTATGGCAGAGATTGCTCAGTTCTCACTCTGATAGACCAGCCCATCACCACATGACTAGAACCCAATCCTCTCAGCATCAGCTAGGAAAGGCCCTAGAAAGGGTGTTGTCATCACTGATGGCAAGCGAGTGCAAGAGAGAGAGAGAGTATCGATCGACTGTGTCTCAGTGGCCTTGGGGGAAATTGGCGGGAAAGCAGCTTGCCTCACCCATACATTATACAACTCGCGGGCTATATCTCCGATTTTGACCATCCAAACGCTGCTTTCACTCGTTTTATTGTTGTTTCAGGTTAATACCTTTATAATCAACCCATAATAGGCGCATATGGATAAGTATTAATGCTATTAATGGTACAATGAATATTTTAGTGACGGAAACACCTCAAATACATGCGCACAGGGAGAGGTGTCTAATTACCCCCATGCGCACTTCAGAGGTATAGGAAGAGAAATGAGGACCACGATACGAGGCGAATATTCACAGTGGAGGAGTGTGACGAGCAGAGTACCACAGGGATCAGTGTTGGGTCCGATAATGTTCCTACTTTATGTAAATGACATGGCAGAAAACTTGAATAGTCATATGAATATGTTTGCGGATGACGCTAAGATCATGAAGAATGTCACCTGTATAGAAAGTTGTCAGGATCTTCAAAAGGACCTAGATGAGTTGCACAGATGGAGCCAAACCTGGAAAATGAGTTTCAATGCAGAAAAGTGTCATGTTTTGGAAGTGGGAAGAAGTGAGATAAGGCCAAGCTGGGAGTACAAATTAGGAATTGAAATAATCGGCAAAACACGGCATGAGAAGGACCTTGGAGTGATAATACAAGATGATCTATCCCCGGAGAAGCATATTAACATGATCATTGGAGGAGCATATGGAATAATAACCAATATGAGAGTGGCATTTAACTATTTGGATGAAGAAATGTTAAGAAAACTAATAATGACTATGATAAGACCAAGATTAGAATATGCAGCAGTGATATGGTCACCACATTTGAAAAAACATATAAACAAATTAGAGAAAGTCCAAAGGATAGCAACGAAGATGACCCCAAGATTGAAGGAGTTGACATATGAGGAGAGACTTAAGACACTACAACTGCCTACCTTGAAAGAGAGAAGGGAACGAGGCAACTTAATAACGATGTTCAAGGGAGTAAAAAGTTTGGAACGAGTAGATAGGGAAGATCTATTCGTGAGGGATAATGGAAGGACAAGAGGGCACGAGTTTAAGCTGAGGAAGGGCAGATGTCGTAAGGACACAAAGAAATTCAGCTTCCCATATAGGAGTATAGAGACTTGGAACAACTTGGAGGAGGAGGTGGTGAGAGCGAGGAACATTAACATGTTCAAATCTAGGTTGGATAAAATTAATATGGAAATAGGGCAACATAAGTTATGATATGTTAGTCCAAAATACTGGGAACTGGGAATATCCATTACGATACTTGTCTAAGTAAAATGGATTGATTATAAAGTAACTAAGACAGGACAACACGAGCGCTGCTCAATTCCTGTAAACTACAAATAGGTAAATACATACATACATACACACAAGAGATTGCGGTGGAAATTAAAACATGAGGGAAAAGTAGGAGACAAACTGCTGAAATGGATGGAGAGCTACCTTAGCGGAAGACAGATGAGAACAACAGTGAGGGGGAAATCGTCAAACTGGACTCAAATTACGAGTGGAGTACCACAAGGATCTGTCCTAGCCCCAATCATGTTTCTAATATTTGTAAATGACTTACCTGAGGGACTAACAAGCTACATGAGCATGTTTGCGGACGATGCTAAGCTGCTTAAAACGATCAGAACCCAGGAGGATTGCCTTGAGCTCCAAGCAGATTTGCAAAAGATCCATGAATGGAGCATCAAATGGAATATGGAGTTCAATGCAGGGAAATGTAAGACTCTAGAAATGGGTAAAAGCAAGTACAGACCTAGAAAAGATTATAAACTAGGAAACGAAGTGATTCCCAAAGCAGAAAAGGAAAAAGACTTGGGGATAGAATTTAAGGATAACATGTCTCCAGAAAGCCACGTAAATAAGATAGTGAGAGAATCACTAGCACTATTGGCAAATATCAGGATGTCTTTCAATTATCTTAATGAAAACACCATGAAACAAATAATAACGGCAATAATAAGACCCAGGATGGAATATGCATCTGTAGTGTGGTCCCCTCACATGAAGAAACATATCCACAAAATTGAGAGGGTACCGAGAGCAGCTACGAGGATGATCCCAGGTTTGGAAAATTTGGAGTACCAAGAGAGGCTCGAGAGATTGAATCTACCTACACTGGAACAGAGAAGAAAACGAGGACAGCAAATTCAGATATACAAATGTGTTAAAGGTATTGACAAAATTGACCAAGAAAACTTCATAGAGAGGGATGGAGGTGAGAGAACAAGAGGTCACAGCTACAAACTGAAAGTGCCTAATAGTAAATCTGATCTGAAAAGTAAAAGATTTCCTACCAACTCGATTAGTGGGTGGAACAAATTGCCAGCCGAAGTAGTGTCTGCACCATCAGTGCATAGTTTCAAAGCACGGTATGACAAACATATCTTAGGAGGCGGAAATTAACGAGCATGCTCACTCCCGCAAATATAACTAGTGTAAGTACAACTAGTGTAAGTGTAAGTATACGAGACACCAGCTGACTCGAGAGGAAGCGGTCCACAAGCTCCAGTTGATTTCTACTTACATGGTTGCAGGTGGGAGTGAGCTATAATCTATCTCTTATTCATATGTAAAGGGGACTCCAGGGATAAGGATGGTGATAAAAAACAAGTAAACTTCGGCTGGCAAGTGGGAAATTAGTGACTAATACTAGAGGGTGTGAGTGAATCATCGGAAGAGACCGCACATTATTGTTGTTTTGGCGCTGGAAGTTCTCGGCTCAGTATGGTGAGTACAAGTATATGTCATATGTAAGTGTGTTACCCAGCACAAGAGGCAAGATATTTGGTTCCAGCAACAAGAGGAAATAGGTGGGGAAGATGGTTAATGAAGGTGACGAGGGGGCTGAGGAAGAGAGGGGTGATAAAGGCGGGAGTGACGAATAGGAAGGAGAGCCGGATTTTCCCGGTTTCATGAAAACATGGACGGATGAGGACACTGGAAAATTTTGCTACATGCTATTGAACAAAATCAAGAACTTGGAGGACCGAGTGACCGGCTTGGAGATAGTTAAGAGGGAAATTGTTACAGAGAATGGTGAGTTGAAGAACAGGTTGGAGTTAGTGGAGAGAGAAAAGGCAGTGATAATGACTAGGCTAGACACCAGTATCTCTGAAGGTAAAAATGCTTGAGGCATGACTAGAGACCAAGTGGTAAAAGATTTAGACAGTGTAAGGACGGCAAACAGTGACGAATTCAGGAAGATAATGGATGAAGAGAAACAGCAAGATGTTAGGATAAAGGACCAGGTAAAAAGTATGGTTAAGCAAGGCATCCACGAAAACTCTCAGGCCATCCAGGAAGAACGTCGTAGGGCTAACTGCCTCATAATATCAGGGGTGGAAGAAAAGGAGGAACTAGACTGGACAAAACGAAGAGAGAAGGATGAAGGTCGCATCAACAAGATTCTGGAATCTATTAAGGATGAGGAGGACACCTGGAAGGAGGAAATATCAGACATGTTTAGGCTGGGAAAATATACAAACGAATACAATAGACTGGTAAAAATCAAATTTAAGTCAAGAAGGACATGTGATGAAATCATGGCAGTAGCAGCTAGGCTAAAAGGGTTAGAGGGTAGGGACAAAATCTACATCAGGCGGGACATACCAGAAGAAGAGAGAAAGAAGGAGGCTGAACTAAGGAAAACCGCCAAAGAGGAAAATAGCAAGAGGACAGAACAAGAAAAGAATAAGTTTTTTTACGGAGTAAGAAAGGGGAAGATTATGAAACTTTCGGTAAAGAGAAACTAAAAGAAAAAGAGGGTAGGGAACAGACCGCCGCAGATAAGGCACTTGGAGCAGGTAATGGGGGACTAGAAAGTATAAAGAATCTATATATCAATGTCGATGGGCTAATCTCTAAGAAATTAGAACTAACAGACTTACTCAATACTAAGAAACCAGAAATAGTATGTCACACTGCGACAAAACTAAGAGAGGAACTTGATATAAATCTGCTAGGATGGTCTGAATATAGGATTTGGAGGAGGGACAGAAAATTTTGACATGGAGGTGGAGTGTGCATCCTTACTAGGAAAGATTTGATTGTGTCTGAGATAAAACTAGAAACTTCAACAGCAGAAGTTCTAGCACTAGAAATTGGTGGAAACGAAAAAATAGTGGTGATAGTAGCGTATGTACCTCCCAAGACGAAGACATGGAGTAAGGAGGAGCATAGCCTAATGCGTAAGGAAACAATGAGTGTGCTAGAAAATATCTTAGCTTCAAAGGATGAAATAGTCATGTGTGGGGACTTTAACTGCAAGGAAGTGAATTGGGAAGAACTTGAACCCGGAACAGGAGAGGAAAGTTGGGGCTATGAATTTTTAAGTATGGCCATGGAAAATCTATATACCAATATGTAAAAGAGTCAACAAGAGTAAGGGGAAGTGATCAACCAGCTAGATTGGACCTTCTCTTCACAAGAAGGGAGGAGGAGGTTCAAAGTATTCAGTACCTACGCCCACTAGGAAAAAGCGACCATGCAATTCTCGACGTAGACCTACTATTGAAGCATAATCTACCCAAGGAAAGGGAAAAGCACAAGGAAAATCACTGGATGTATTCCAGAACCGATTTCGCAGGACTACGGGATTTTTTCAAGTCACAAAATTGGGATCAGGTGTTATCATTCTGAAAGTGAGGTAGACAAAAAACTCAAGGCATTCATGGAGATCTATGATACTGGTATAAAAACTTTTGTCCCAAAGTACATTAATAACAGAAAAAAAAGGAAATCGCAAAGAATGGATTAACCGCGAATGTAGGCAAGCACAGGAAGCAAAAAACAAAGCCTGGAAAAAGATGAGAAACTGGGATTCGGAAGATAACAGGCAAAAGTATAAAGAGGAGAGAAACAAATACACAGAAATGAGGAGGAGGTCAGAGGCAAACCATGAGAAAGGGATAGTGGAGAACTATGAAAAGAATCCAAAAATGTTTTTCAAGTTTGTAAACGGCAAAAGGAAGATAAAAGCCACAATTGTAAAGATTAAAAGTGGAAACAGAATCATAGAAGAGGATACAGAAATTGCGGAAGAACTAAATAGAAATTTTGCATCAGTATTTACAAAAGGAGAATTCATTGCACCAGAAACCAATGAGATAGGTACAGAGGAAATGCCGGAAGTCACATTTGACAGAGCAGAGCTCATAGACATAATGAGTAAGGTGGATCCAAACAAAGCCGCCGGACCGGACGGAGTATCAGCCTGGATTATTGAAGAAAATGCCAAGGAACTGAGTATACCATTATATGATATAATGACCAAATCATTGGACACAGGGATAGTACCTACAGAATGGAAAAGCGCAAACATTATTCCTATATTTAAGGGAGGAAGCAGAGATAAACCACTGAACTATAGACCTGTATCACTATTGAGCATCCTCATGAAGATTCTGGAAGGATTAATAAGGGACAAATGGGTGAACTACCTGGAATCCAAAAGATTAATTACTGACCGACAATTTGGATTCAGAGGAGGCAGATCATGTGTAAGCAACTTGTTGAGTTTTTACTCTAGAGCAATAGACACAGTGGACCAGAGGGAAGGATGGGTAGACTGTGCCTACCTAGACTTTAAAAAGGCATTT
Organism: Paralithodes platypus; assembly: GCA_032716605.1. Lineage (NCBI taxonomy): Eukaryota > Metazoa > Arthropoda > Malacostraca > Decapoda > Lithodidae > Paralithodes > Paralithodes platypus. Next base: position 1,096,301 of record CM064519.1, read on the forward strand.
GACAAAGTTCCACACAAGAGATTGCTGTGGAAATTAAAACATGAGGGAAAAGTAGGAGACAAACTGCTGAAATGGATGGAGAGCTACCTTAGCGGAAGACAGATGAGAACAACAGTAAGGGGGAAATCGTCAAACTGGACTCAAATTACGAGTGGAGTACAGTACCACAAGGATCTGTCCTAGCCCCAATCATGTTTCTAATATTTGTAAATGACTTACCTGAGGGACTAACAAGCTACATGAGCATGTTTGCGGACGATGCTAAGCTGCTTAAAACGATCAGAATCCAGGAGGATTGCCTTGAGCTCCAAGCAGATTTGCAAAAGATCCATGAATGGAGCATCAAATGGAATATGGAGTTCAATGCAGGGAAATGTAAGACTCTAGAAATGGGTAAAAGCAAGTACAGACCTAGAAAAGATTATAAACTAGGAAACGAAGTGATTCCCAAAGCAGAAAAAGAAAAAGAATTGGGGATAGAATTTAAGGATAACATGTCTCCAGAAAGCCACGTAAATAAGATAGTGAGAGAATCACTAGCACTATTGGCAAATATCAGGATGTCTTTCAATTATCTTAATGAAAACACCATGAAACAAATAATAATGGCAAAAATTAGACCCAGGATGGAATATGCATCTGTAGTGTGGTCCCCTCACATGAAGAAACATCCACAAAATTGAGAGGGTACAGAGAGCAGCTACGAGGATGATCCCAGGTTTGGAAAATTTGGAGTGCCAAGAGAGGCTCGAGAGATTGAATCTACCTACACTGGAACAGAGAAGGAAACGAGGACAGCAAATTCAGATATACAAATGTGTTAGAGGTATTGACAAAATCGACCAAGAAAACTTCATAGAGAGGGATGGAGGTGAGAGAACAAGAGGTCACAGCTACAAACTGAAAGTGCCTAATAGTAAATCTGATCTGAAAAGTAAAAGATTTCCTACCAACTCGATTAGTGGGTGGAACAAATTGCCAGCCGAAGTAGTGCTGCACCATCAGTTCATAGTTTCAAAGCACGGTATGACAAACATATCTTAGGAGGCGGAAATTAACGAGCATGCTCACTCCCGCAAATACAACTAGTGTAAATACAACTAGTGTAAGTACACACACATACACACACACACAAATTAGGAATTTAACTAATCGACAAAACACGGCATGAGAAGGCCCTTGGAGTGATAATACAAGATGATCTATTGCCGGAGAAGCATATTAACATGATCATTGGAGGAGCATATGGAATAATATCCAATATGAGAGTGGCATTTAACTATTTGGACGAAGAAATTTTAAGAAAACTGATAATGACTATGATAAGACCAAGATTAGAATATGCAGCAGTGATATGGTCACCACATTTGAAAAAACACATGAACAAATTAGAGAAAGTCCAAAGGATAGCAACGAAGATGATCCCAAGATTGAAGGAGTTGACATATGAGAAAAGACTTAAGACACTACAACTGCCTACCTTGAAAGAGAGAAGGGAACGAGGCGACTTAATAACGATGTTCAAGGGAGTAAAATGTTTGGAACGAGTAGATAGGGAAGATCTATTCGTGAGGGATAATGGAAGGACAAGAGGACACGAGTTTAAACTGAGGAAGGGCAGATGTCGTAAGGACACAAAGAAATTCAGCTTCCCATATAGAAGTATAGAGACTTGGAACAACTTGGAGGAGGAGGTGGTGAGAGCGAAGAACATTAACATGTTCAAATCTAGGTTGGATAAAAGTAAATATGGAAATAGGACAACATAAGCTATGATATGTTAGTCCAAAATACTAGGAATTGGGAATATCCATTACGATACTTATCTAAGTAAAATGGATTGATTATAAAGTAACTAAGACAGGACAACACGAGCGCTGCTCAATTCCTGTAAACTACAATAGGTAAATACATTTTTTTTGTATTAAGGTGACAGTTACAAAGTGGTGTACAATCTATCTTATTCTAGTTACATTGTAGTTTATCTTATTGTACCAGTACCTCCCTACAATCAACCTAGTTGTTCCCCAATTCGTCCCTCCGCCACGACCATTTCAAAGTCCAAGTCTCTCACTCTTGTCCTCTGTAGCGGGGAGGACCTTGTACCCCTGAGACATAGGAGTGCAGACCTGAGAAGAGAGAAAGAGAGCCGGCATCTCATCCAAGTTATGACTTGGCTTCTATGCTGGCGCTTTTTCTCCGATATTTGTTCAGCTAATCTGGCATAGAAGACACTTGCAGAAGGTCCCATACCTCCCGACGATGAGAAGACCAGAGGAGTAAAGCTTCCTTGATCCCTGTTCAAAATTCTTTCTTCATAAGCGCGTTTTTTCTCACTTTCGTTTCTCAAGTATGCCGCCTTGTGTCCTCGCTCACGATATGTTTGTGCTCTTGGGTTGAAGATTCTGATGTCGAAAAAAGCCTGTTGTCCCCTCGTCCAAAAACCTCGAGCACTTACGTCCACTCTTGCTTCATTTGAAGTATTTGCAGTATTGTGGGCCAAGCGCTGTCCGTCCATAGGCAGAAGTTCCGGTTCGATTCTGACATCATGGCACACCTCGTCCAGCATTTGTGCAGTGATGTCTCGTACTTCATCATGCCGGATACAGATGAATCCTCCTTTCTTACAAGTCATACAGTGGTCTGAGTTGTTTATTTCACCACATGCACATTTCAGCGGCAGGTTCGAAACTGGCCACCCATACCTCAAGGCTACGGCATCATTGAATTCTTGTTTATTTAAGCTGAAGCCTTTCTCCTTTATTGGTAATGATGTGAGCCAATTTGAAGCCCCCGTGTCTTGTGCCATCTTAACTCTCATTTTCAGTTCTTCCCTACATCTGGTCTTAATTTGTTCTAGGCTATGTTTCTGTCTCTCTTCTCTGCTCTTTGTAATTTCCTGTCTTGCATTTCGTTGTTCCTCTTCGTCCACCTCATCATTTTCATTTTGCTCCCGTATTTTTTCTGTCAGAGACGTAGTAAGTTTAAGGGAATTTTGGTTCTCATGTAGTGCCGCCTCCACTGGGTTTATGATCCCCATACCTCCGAACCTTGGCGGAAGAGCTAATAGATCTCTTAGCTCTTGCGTGACGCCTTCCATCTCTGTTAGGGCCGGTATGAATGTTCCTCTGATTGCTTCTTCAAGCGGTTGGAGCATCTGTCTAATGCCAGGCACTGTTCTCATAAGAAAGGTCCATCTGTGCTTAACACCATATGTGAAGGCAGTATATGCAGCATGTGGTTCAGATTTCGCAATGTCTGCCAGGGTTTTCACTTCCTTTACCCACTCTGCTACCTTTTTTCGCACATAGTCTCTCTTGCATTCTTCTGTGCCTATTACTGCTCCCAAATGGCGTTGACCCTCCTTTGTAATCTTCACTCCTGTCCCATCAAAAGTCCGCACCGCTTCTTCATACTTGTTTTCTTTCACTATTAGTACAGATTTACTAGCATTCGGATGGTACCCAATGACTTCGCCTACCGATTGTACTCTCCGCCACCATTCTTTGAGATCCCCTATTTTTCCTGCACCTGTGAGGTCATCTGCATACGCCACTTGTTTCACTCGGGTTACCTCATGTTTTATTTTCTGCTGCAGAATTGATAGTGCCAGTGCGTACATTGCCATTGCCACTGGATCTCCTTGCGTTGTTCCTTCATTTGATTTGAGAATTTTCATTTCTTCCTTCTTTGTGCTTCCAACTATATACAGGTTAGCTGGCTCCTTATAAGTATTTTCTATGTACTTTGCGATGCTCGGGCATTTGATCTTGATGTTGTGAATAGCTGCCTCCCTATTAATGGTGTTAAAGGCATTTGTTGCATCCACTAGCAGTACCGCTTCACAATCTTCCTCATGATACACCTTCCCCATTGCATGTATTGCTGCTTCTCCTCCGGCTTGCTGTCCTGCACATACTTGTAAGTTGCCCACTGCTCTTTGTACATCTTTTCCAAATACAGACATGATTGCTTTTCCTATAATCCTTCTAAGAACTTCCCCAACGCCTACTGGTCTAACTCCTGGATTCTTATTTAAAGGTATCAGGCGACATGCTGTCAGATCTTCTATGTTCACGCATGGTGATGATGCAAGTTTCTTTGCCAGCATTGCTATTGCTTCACAAAGGTCACCCGCGGCTGAACCAAACTTGTTTTGACTTAGGAAGATCCTCCTAGTCTTAGCATCTACTCCTGATGGACCTGCTCCTCCCTGTGTTTTCAGCGCCTTTCTCCATATGAGGTCTCCAGTTATATTCTCATATATCACCGGGTCTGGAGGAACATATTCCCCGTCTAGTTTGGCCTCATCACTTGCTGGTTTTGCTTCTGGGTGTTTCTCCTTCAGCTGGTCCAAGATGCGTCGATTCACTTCGTGCACCCCACTTGAGGCTTCCCCAGTGACCATTCTGACTGCCTGTGCCACTTTACCAATCCTCATGCTATTTCCCACTGATCGTGCCATATCATCTGGCTTCCTCTTTCTTCGTTGTTTTGTTTTCAGTCTTTGCTGGATTGCTCGTACTTGGCTAAGAATTTTGTCTAACTCCCCATTTTTCCACCACTCCATTCTCTGTTTCAGCGCTTTAATGTTCTCATTCAGTTTTCCCTTTGGTCTTTTTCTTTGAAGGAACAACTGAGGAATGAAAGAAGCTATCTTGATTGCCACGTGCGCCAAAGGGGCATCCTGAACATACTTTAGGATCATACGTCTGAGTTCCCCCAGCATGTCTTTTGCGGCTTCACAAATCGGTAGTTCAAACTTATTATGTTGCCATTGTATCACTTCTGTATAGATTTCATTCACTAATGTTGTGAGTCCGTCACCAGAATGTCCCATCCATTCTCCACCATTCATGTTTACGTTACGAGGTCGTTCGTTCTGTTCACGATTTTCGATTATTTCTCTCTCATTATCTTCGTTTAGGCCTACACTATTTTCATTATTTTGTTCCACACCTCTGTTGTCTTGCGAATTATTGATTCCTGCGTTTTCTTCTGCGGGCTGCAGTTGTTGATTGTTATTTTCTGCATTTTCTCTAACAGGGTTTGCTTGTACATCTCCATTAACTTCATTGTCTGTTTCACGGTTCATTTGTACTGCATCTCTCACTGCGTTTTGTCTGTCATCAGGATTATTCCTCGACTGGGACCGAGTTAATATCATCTTGTCTTATTATCATAATTTCCTACCTATTCCCTAATACTGAGTCTATCTATCATTTCTTCCTAAGGGATGAGCCTCTGCCCGATAAAGGTGAAAATGTAAACATCCTATGAGTAGCGTTAGAGATAGAAAGAGTAAGATAAGTTATTTAACTCACCTAGTATGATGCAAGGCTACAGAAGATCAGGCTATATTACAAGACAGTGGGTGCAAAAGAAAATAGAAAAATAAAGTAAAATAAAAGTAGTGTTTAAAAATTCGCACAGGTAAATACAGGTAAATCGCAATAGGTAAATACATACACACACACGGGGTAAAACATCAATCTCGGATCAGTTATGGACATGATCTGAGAGCAAGAGCATGTCTGAGGGCGAGAGAGAGATAGGTAGTGATGAAAAAGGGCGATAGAGGACGAGGAAAGAGGTTGGAAGAATTTTTTTTTTTTTTTTTTTTTTTTTAAGAGACAATGAACGGAGGAAGGAAAAACACAGATAAAACAAAAAGGTCCATGTGCCTAAAGGCATCCTCCATTCATAAAATGTTTGTAACAACTGGATTTAAACATTTGTTGATTGTAAGTTTGTGGAAAGCAATTCGAGGGAAGTGAATTCCAAAGAGTAGTAGCTCTGGGGATAAATGAATTCTGATAAGCAGAAGTTCTGCATTGTGGAGGAGAAAGTGTAAATTCATGGGCGCTCTCAGCTGCCCTAGTTCTACGGGGAAAGATGTGGAGAGGCGGCACAATTGAAGCAAGTTCCTCGGAACAATTGCTGTGAAAATATCTGTAGAATAATGCAAGGGATGCAACGTTTCTTCGTATGGCTAATGTAGGAAGGTCCTGTGTGATTGCAGGGTTATTGATTAATCTAATAGCTTTATTTTGAATTTTGTCCAACTGCCTCAATGCAACCACTCCACTTCCACCCCACAGAGGTGAACAGTAATCCATCTGAGAGCGCACATGACTTTTATATATTACGGCCAACTGCTCGTCAGTGAAGAATTCTCGAACTCTGTACAGGAGTCCCAGTTTTTTAGAGGCATTCTTAGCAATGCTTCTAACATAATGTGTCCAGCTCAAGTTAGTAGTTAATGTTACACCGAGAATGTCAATACTAGGGGAAGTGGGAATATTTACATCATTAAAAAATATATGGGAGTCAGTGAGATTCTGTCGGTTAGAAAATTGAATGTACTTGGTTTTCTGTGCATTAAAGGAAACTAGATTCTCTTGTCCCCATTCATTAATTCTAGAAAGGTCCCGGTTCAGAGAAATTGCAGTGTTTATTTTTGAATTTATAAGATCGGGTTGGGTGAAAGAATTGGTAAATGTGAAGGAACTGTGGAGTGTTGAGTCATCTGCGTAGGAATGTATTGGATTATGAGTGGTAGATATGAGATCATTGATATGAATGAGGAACAGAGTTGGGGCCAAAACTGATCCCTGGGGAACACCAGCATTTATTGAGTGAAATTGAGAATAAAGGCCATCTACCATTACACGTATTTTTCTGTTATGAAGATAAGAAGAAATTAGTGGAACTAATGATGCAAGGCCGTAGTGTGACATCTTCGACAATAAGGATTGATGCCAGACTCTATCAAATGCCTTTGATATATCCAGTGCTATTGTATGTGTTTCACCATGTTGGTCTGTAGCTTGGTTGATTTGATGCGTAAGAAGGCAAATCTTTGACTTTGACTTGGGAAGAAGGAGAGAGAGAGTAGAGAGGAAATGAGAGGAGCAAGTGGAATGAAAAGATAATATAGATGGAGGAAAGACTGACAGAGATAAGGAATAGAGTATAGAAAGAAAAATGAGATAGATATTGAAGAAATAGAGTATGTAGAGATAAATGATATACTGTAGATAGAAAAAAGAAGACTAGAGAAAGAAGCGAGCATTGAGAGAAAAGAAAGGAGGATAGAGATGGCAGGAAATAGAAAAGGGGAAGTAAAGAATGAGGATAAATAGACAGGAAGGAAGGACAGTTGAAGAAAGAAAGAATGACAGAGAGGATACAGAGGGTGAGAGACTAGAAATTGGATGAGAGAAGAACATAGGTGGAGTAAGAGAAAATGGGATAGAGAGGACAGAAAAACAATAGAGAAAAGAGTGAATTGGTGAGGGAGGATAAATAGAGAGAATGGAAGAATAGATAGAGAAGGACATACAAATGGATGAAAGAACAGAGAGAGTGTTGTACACCTCCCAGAAGGTGTTAAGAGAGAAATTAATAAAGGAAGTGAGAAGTAATGATAAGCATATTGCGAGCGCGTCCGGCCTTGCTTTCCATGGTTCAGTGAGTCCATTTGTGTTCACTTTTCCTTGGGTTTAGAACATGTACAGTCTATATCTGATAAAAAATGTCAGCTTGCTATGTATGGCGACTCTGTACGAGTTATTGGGCATTCCCTGTCACCCATAAATAAATTATTGGATATACCGGTAGTCTTTTAAGATGTTTAGATTGAATATTTACACAAGGAAAGCAATTTTAATAAAAATATAATATTAGTGTGTATCTATCAGCCTGGCATATTGCTATTTGGTGAAAAAATTAACCTAAATGTTTGGAGAACATAGATTATGTAAATTTCCATTGGCCAAATATTATTTCTTATCTATCTATAGATAGATAGACAAAGTATTTGGCCAATGGAAATTTACATAATCTATGTTCTCCAAACATTTAGGTTAATTTTTGTGTAAAGTTAATTTATAATGGTGTCAGAGAATGTGTTAATATGGGAAATGAGGAAGTACAAGAGTTATGGTTTAGGTGTGGATGTGTTGGATAGTGTGAAGAGGAACACCTTTAGGTGGGTTGGTCATTTGGAGCATATTGGGAGTGTGAGAATGACTAATAGAGGTTATGGGAGTGAAGCAGAAGGGCACAGAGGAAGAGGCAAACTGAGAGTGAGATGGAAGAAATGGAGATCAAAGGTATATGAGTGAAAGGGTTGTTGTGGGAGAGAGGTGAAGGCTGACAGATAACTGAGAAGAATGGAGGTGATTTATTCATGGCCATCCCCTTGGGGATAATACTGGTTATATATTGAATTATATTAATATTTCTGAAGATAATAACATGGATAATGATTAAATGTTATTATAATGTATAAGAACATAAGAACATAAGAAAATGGGAGTCTGCAAAAAGCCGATCGGCCCATACAAGGCAGATCCCTGTCACACCCAACCCAAATTACAAGGCCCAATTATAGACCTTTAATCTTTAATCTTTGACCTGAATGTTGGTTTGAAACAGGGGTGTGTGATGTCCCCGTGGTTGTTTACTGTATATATGGATGGAGTTATGAAAGAAATACTATCAAGAGCAGTGGATGTTGGTGTATCGCTGAAAAGGGAGGGAAGTGAGTGGAAGCTACCTATACTGCTGTTTGCGGATGATACAGTTCTGATGAGTGATAATGAATGGGAGTTGCAGGGTCTGGTAAATGAGTTTGGAACAGTGTGCAAAAAACGGAATTTGATGGTAAATACGGGGAAGAGCAAGGTTATGGTCTTCGAAAGGGGTGAAGTCACAGAGTGTGAGGTGAAGCTGAACGGTCAGGCTATGGAGATCGTCAACTCTTTTAAGTATCTGGGCAGTGTGTTGAGTAAAGATGGGACTATGGATAAAGAGGTGCGGGAGAGGGTACAACAGGGGAAGAGGGTTGTAGGAACGCTAAAAGCAGTAACAAGAAATAGGGTGGTCAGTATGGAAGTGAAGAAGTCCTTGCATGACAGTGTGGTAATCCCGACACTGACTTACGGAAGCGAAGCATGGACGTTGGTTTTGAGACTCAGACCAAGAGTGAGAGCAGTGGAAATGAATTACTTAAGGAGTGCGTGCGGAGTTACATGGAGGGATAGACAGACTAATGAGGAAGTAAGAAGGAGGTGTGGTGTGGAGGTAGATGTGCTGGAAAGTGTGAAAAGGAACAACTTGAGATGGTTCGGCCATATGGAACGTATGGAAAGCGAGAGAATGACTAAGAGGGTGTACGAGAGCGAGGTGGAGGGACAGAGGGGGAGAGGTAGACCGAATATGAGGTGGAAGGATGGAGTGAGGAACTACATGAACGAAGGCGGTGCTGGTTGGGGGGAGGGGCGTCGACTGACTGGGGACAGAGGTGCATGGGGGCGGTTCGTTCGTGGCCACCCCTTCGGGGATCACGGCGTCAGGCAATAGATAGATAGATAGAATTATAGACCCATCTCACTAATACCTTGAGTACTTACCCCACCAAAACGGTCAGAGATTAACACAAGATTACGGGGGTCTGCTGAGCGCCGATTGGCCCACACCTGGTAGATCCCCCTCACACCCAACCCATCTCGTCCATATGCCTATCTAATTTTATCTTAAAGCTCCCTATCGTTCTTGATCCCACTATATCACTTGGTAGCCTATTCCACCCATCTACAACTCTGTTACCAAACCAATATTTGCCTATATCTTTTCTGAAACTAAATTTATCTAATTTGAAACCATTTGTACGAGTTATTTCGCTATCACTGAGCTTTAGTAAATTTTTCATGTCTCCTTTATTAATTCCACTAACTCACTTGAATACCTCTATCATGTCACCTCTAACTCTGCGTCTCTCTAACGAATGTAAGCCTAATTTCTTCAACCTTTCTTCATACGGAAGATTTCTAATATTATGGATAATTTTTGTCATTCTACGTTGTACTCTCTCCAATGAATCTATGTCCATTCTGTAATAAGGACACCAAAATTGAACAGCATAATCCATATGGGGTCTCACTAATGACAAGTAAAGTTTTAAGATAACATCAGCAGTTCTGTTACTCACACTCCTAGATATGAACCCGAGAATCCTGTTTGCCTTGTTACGAACGCTTATACATTGTTTTCTAGGCTTCAAATAATTGCTAACAAACACACCTAGATCTTTCTCACAGTCTGAGTTTTCTAATTCCATATTAGCTAGTTTATATTTAAAATTTGTATGCATCTTCCCTATCTTTAATACCTTGCATTTGTCAATGTTAAACTTCATCTGCCATTTTACTGACCATTCGTGTAAGGTATCTAGATCCCTTTGCAGACACTCTATATCTCTAACTGAATAAATTGTTCTCCCCATTTTGGTATCGTCTGCAAATTTACTTATCCTACTAGTTATACCTAAATCAAGGTCATTTATGTATATAATAAACAACAGAGGACCTAATACAGATCCCTGGGGGACACCACTCTTGACTGATCCCCATTCTGACTTAGTACCATTTATGCTGACTCTGCTTCCTACCAATTAGCCATGACCTAATCCATCCTAACAACGCCCCACCTATTCCATGTGCCTCAACCTTTCTCATCAATCTCTCATGAGGGACTCTGTCGAAAGCTTTACTGAAATCTAAATATATAATATCATATGACTTGTCATTATCTACTGCTTCATATACCTCTGAGAAAAAACTCACCATTGTTCCATTGTTCAGGTCAAGGCGTTGTGTTGGACTCCGAGCGCCCTCACCTGGTGTTGATAGATGACAATGTGTTGAACACCGGTGTAACTCTCTACCATCTCAACCACAACACCACCACTATTGGATCACTACCAACACAAGATATCAGGCTAGAAGTAATGCAACTTTTACTTGTATTTGGTTTGTCTTTAATTTACTGACAGAAATGGGTGGTCTGGAATGCCACTATTAGTCTTCCAGTGTTCTGTACTTAGTTTATAAATTTATGCAGTCATTTCATATTTCTTTTTGTCCAAGTGTACAAATTAGATGCAAGATGAATTGGTCAAGAATTTTTGCAGAACTTTCTATACACTCACAATCCCTAAAAGCTAGCCCCCCTGAGTCGATCTTCTGAAGATTGTAGAGGTCTTTCGGCTCATCACGTCACGGTAGTTTAAGCGGCAAGTCACAAGTTTGTGGACCTGGAGAAGGCCTTTGATAGGGTACCTAGAGATGTTGTACAGTGGGCTATGAGGAAACTTGGTGTGGAAGAGTGGCTGGTGCGTGTGATAATGAAGATGTATGAGGATTCGCGAAGTTCGGTGAGGGTGAAAGGTGTACTGAGTGATGAATTCGCAGTCCGTGTTGGAGTCCATCAGGGTTCAGTGTTAAGCCCCCTCCTCTTTATTATGGTCTTGGAGGCGCTGTCTAGAGTTTTTAGAGGCGGACTCCCGTTGGAACTGTTTTATGCAGACGATTTAGTCCTAATAGCTGACAGTATGCAGGATGCTGAGGCCAAATTCAGAAAGTGGAGAGAGGGCATGGCGAGCAAGGGTTTAAGAGTCAATATTAACAAAACCAAGGTTATGCATTGTAGTTTGAGACGAGGCAATGTGGAAAAGAGCGGTGCATACCCATGTGCAGTGTGTGGAAAGGGAGTGGGCGTTAACTCAATTCAATGTAGCATCTGTCGATGTTGGGTACACCATGGGAGTAAGCGCTGTAGTAGAATAAAGGGGCCCCTGCCGAAGGATAAGTCAGAAATAGAGAAGTTTGAGTGCGTAGTGTGCAAAGGCGAGCTTGTGTTAAGTGATGATCCTGTGGCTGTGAATTTTGGAAATGAGTCTTTGGAGCTGGTGAACAAGTTTTGTTACCTAGGAGATACCATCTCTGCCGGTGGTGGGGCCGAGGCTGCCACTGTTGCTAGAATTAGGTGTGGCTGGGGGAAGTTCAGAGAATTGATGCCAATCCTGACCATGAAAAGAATGCCTCTCCCCCTGAAGGGAAAGGTGTATGCCTCATGTGTTAGAAGTGCAATGACGTATGCCTCAGAAACATGGGCCGTTAAAGTAGAGGATGTCAACAGAATGGAGCGTAATGAGATGAGAATGGTGAGATGGATGTGTGGGCCAGGCTACAGGATAGAATAACAAATGTTGAGCTGAGGAGACGTTTAGGTATAAAGAGTATTAGCGAGGTGATGCGTACAAGTAGACTGGGATGGTATGGACATGTGGAGAGAATGGATGAACAAAATTGGGTGACAAAATGCAGGTCTGTGATTGTGGAGGGAGCTGCACCAAGGGGTGGACCGAGGAAGACCTGGGATCGGACTATACGCGCCGATCTCAAATCCAAGAACTTGACAAGTGAAGCAGCCCTTAACAGGGTTGCCTGGAACGCCGCCATTAGGACAAGAGACTGAAACTGCACTTATGTGTGGAACACTCAGTCTTAAAATGTTATGTATGTATGTATGTACACAACATAACAGGTTCTTGAGTAGTGTCTCGCATATTTTCAAGATCATCTCTCTTCTCTCTTCTCTCTTTTCTCTCTTCTCTCTTCTCTCTTCTCTCTTCTCTCTTTTCTCTCTTCTCTCTTTTCTCTCTTCTCTCTCTCTCTCTTTTCTCTCTCTCTCTCTCTCTCTCTCTCTCTCTCTCTCTCTCTCTTTCTCTCTCTCTTCTCTCTCTCTCTCTCTCTCTCTCTCTCTCTCTCTCTCTCTCTCTCTCTCTCTCCTAGCGGTGTACGCCAGGGATCAGTTTTGGGTCCTGTACTTTTCTTAATAGTTTTTTTTTTTTTTTTTTTTTTTCTATGTGATTGAGGGAGGCAGAATTGCCTATAGCGAGTGCCTCCTCCATAGTTGAAAGAGTGACAGGGCCAAAATCAAGGGACGATCGAGCCAAAATGCCTGGACACACAGAGTTTGAAGCAATTTAAGTCATAGGAAGAGGGAAAGACTGATTCTGGGAGAGAGTTCCAGAGCTCAGCTGTTGAGTACAGTGGGATCGCCTATCTCGATGGGTATTGGGACCGAAAAAAGCAATCGAGATTCGAAATATCGAGATGCGAAGTTAACTTCTTATGGGGAAAAATACAATAGGGACCAGCGAGTCGGCAAGTAACCCACATCAAATCTAACAATCACCACTTTTGACCCTGTAACTTGTACTTACGATCACTAAGCAGCTGTATTATCCCCCTTTTTGCTCAATGTGGATCAATATGTGTACAGTATCTTATGACTCCCTAACCCTTCAGCAACAACTATATCTACAATATTCGGGCGGGTGCCCGACCCCGAAAGGGGTTGAAATAGGGGAGCTATCCCCCCGCCAAAGGCGGCTTTCTAGGGCCTTTCCTAGCTGATGCTGAGAGGATTGGGTTCTAGTCATGTGGTGATGGGCTGGTCTATCAGAGTGAGAACTGAGCGATCTCTGCCATACCCATAGCTTACTCTGGCTGTTCCTTTAACTTATATATTTTCTAGATCTCGAGTGACGGCGTCTTTTCCGTGGATTGACCTCCCAATCTACCAAGATTGGAAGCCAAAGCGTCACATTTTTCCCTTGCCCCTCAACTTTCTCTTCATAATTGCTGAGGGGCACAGGGCCCTGGGTGGGGCTTTGGTTTCCCGGGCGTTTCCGCACCCTCCTCAGCTCCCCGCCATGGAGTGGCTTCGGTCACCCAGGCTTTATTGTGGTCGGCAGGGAGGGTTCTGTGGGGGCGCTCGGTTGTGGCCTTGGAATTGCTCGGGGCCTTGGGGCTGTTCGGCCAGGCAGCTTGGGGAACAACAACAACAACAACAACAATATTCCATGTAATTGATCAATAAAAGAAAGCATCTTCACTTGAACAAAAACAAAAGTCGACTGGTGATCAACATGTGTTGTATCGTGAAGCTACAAGTTGCTAAAATGGCCGCAAATCTACCGACTTCAATCAATTTACCATGGTATAAAGTTTAATTAAGTTTTCTTTTGTCTTTACTATTATTATATACAGTATTAGATTTTCCTCATACAAATAATGATGTATATTAAAACATGGTAAAGTAATTTATATTACTACGTAAATGAAAGCGGCAGAGATTCTTACAGTTCTTACAGTTCTTACAGTAGATCCTCTGGAAAAAGGCAAACTATGCCTGTGTATCCAGCTCAGTACCAGTACTTGCACTGCTGCGGTCGTTCACGGTGTTGGCGGCGGCGAGATGAGTCAGGTTAGACTACCGCTCGAAAACGATCGATACTAGCGGTACATTAGTATACAGGTAAACAAAACACAATGACTCTGAGGTTCACACATCGATTTGGTCAAGATTACTCTGTTTATATTAGTATATAAGCATCTAGCATCGATATTTAGCTATCGAGATTAACGTTTTTTCATCGAGATTTGTGATTGGGGAGAGCTTGAAGGTGGCATCGAGATGCGAAATATCGAGATGAGATTGATCGAGATATGTGAGCCTACTGTAGAAGAAAGTTTAAGAGTAACGTTTCACTCTTGGGTTAGAGAGTTGCACAGAGTAGGGGTGGGATTGAGTTGCAAGACGGGTACCACGTGCCCTACGTAAAGGAGGTGGTATGCACTGGGAAAGCTCTGAGGAACACTGATTATTATAGTAGCGATAGAATATCGAGAGAGATATGAATGACCTACTGTAGATGTCGGTATCAATAACTACATCTCCAAATTTGCCGACAACACCAAAATAGGTACAGTAGTGACATTCTAAGTGAAGATCATAGAAACTTGCAAACAGATCATCAGAAGATTGAAGACTGGTCTGTCAAGTGGCAAATGCCATTCAATGTTGACTATCTATTGCCGGACTTCGTGATCCCCGAAGGGGTGGCCACAAACGAAACGGCCCCTTGTGCCTCTGTCCCCAGTCAGTCTACGCCACTCCTCCCATCCAGCACCGCCTTCACTCATATACTTCTTCACTACATCCTTCCACCTCTCATTCGGTTTACCTCTCCCTCTCTGTCCTTTCACCTCACTCTCGTACACTCTCTTAGTCATTCTCTCGCTTCCCATACGTTCCACATAGCCGAACTATCTCAAGGTGTTCCTTTTCACACTTTCCAGCACATCTACATCCACACCACACCTCTCTCGTACTTCCTCATTCATCTGTCTATCCCTCCATGTAATTCTGCACACACATCTCAGGTAACTCATTTCCACCCCTGTCACTCTTGGTTGAGTCTCTTCACCAACGTCCATGCTTCGCTCCCGTAAGTCAATGACGGGATTACCACACTGTCATGCAAGGACTTCTTTAGTTCCATGCTTACCACCCTATTTCTTGTTACTGCTTTCAGTGTCCCTACATTCCTCTTCCCCTGTTGCACCCCCTCCCTCACTTCTTCATCCATACTCCCATCTTTACTTAACACACTGCCTAGATACTTGAATGAGCTGACTTTCTCTATAGCCTGACCGTTCAACTTCACCTCACACTCTGTGGCTGCATCCCTTTCAAAGACCATAACCTTGCTCTTCCCCGCATTTACCCTCAGATTCCGTTTCTCACACACTGTTCCAAACATATTTACCAGCCCCTGTAACTCCCATTCACTATCGCTCATCAGAGCTGTATCATCACCAAACAGCAGTACAGGCAACTTCCACTCGTTTCCTTACCTTATCAGAGATACACCAACATCCACTGCTCTTCCTTGTATTTCTTTCATGACTCCATCCATATATATATTGAATAACCATGGGTACATCACACACCCTTGCTTCAACCCAACATTCAGATAAAAAGAAGTTGCTCTTCTCATTCTCCACACGTGCCGACGCCTTTGCACCCTCATACATGCCCTTCACTTCTTTCAGCAACTTGCCGTATAGGCCTACTCCGTATATTTTGCGTACTTTCCACAAACCTTCTCTATCAACTCTGTCAGAGGCCTTCTCCAAGTCCATAAAGGCAGCATACAACTTATGTCCCTTCTCCAGATATTTCTCCTCAACACATTTCAGGGAAAAAATCTGATCTACACATCCTCTTCCCTTCCTAAACCCGCCCTGCTCGTCACCTATCCATTTCTCCGTTCTCGCTCTCGCTCTCTGAATCACTACCCTACTATACACCTTCCCTACTACGCTTAGAAGGCATATACCCTGGTGGTTACCGCATACTCCTCTTTCCTTTTTACCCTTATATAGGGGGACTATTATGCCTGTCTTCCAGTCATCAGGTGCACTCCCCTTCTCCCATGCTAATTTGCACATTTTCCATACCCATTCGATCACTATCTCACCACCATACCTCAGGATTTCGCCACACACTCCATCTATTCCTGATGCTTTCCCCAATGTCCTTCAATGTTGACAAATGCCAATTAATTCAAAGTGGCAGCAACAATAAGAACTTTGAATACAACCTTTTTGGCCAGAAAATAATAGTTCAAGTTACTCAAACAAAAATCTCGGCATAGTCATAGCCGACAACTTTAAATCATCAGAACAATGTGCCATTGCAACCAACAAAGCCAATAGAATTTTTGATTACATTAAGAGAAATTTCAAATATATGAGCGAAGATTATAGGTTTGACTCCTGTAAGGAGATAAAGAAAACCTAATATTTAGTAGTGGCCCCGTAATCATTGACGAACATGCCTATTACATAAGGCATCCTCTTCAAACACTAATCCGCCGTAGTTTGAATCTACCGCGCAGAGCATTTAAAAACTGAGGAGCCTTCATCATGAGCGCACGCGACCTCACTCATGGCTTCAGTCATTATGAATTGGGTTCTCACTACGAAAAAACTTCGTAAAAAATAAAAATAAAAAGAAAATAAGAATAACTATCCAATAAGCTTTCCATCATATCGTGGATGTACTTGTGTGGATTTCTGACCAGACGCTGAATCAGGCGTCATTCCTCCTTCACTGACATATCAAGTAAACCAAAATCCTTAATACATCAACGAATGGGAAGGGGACGGTCGGGAGGGCCCCAGTCGTCAATGATTACGGGGCCACTACTAAATATTAGGTTTTCTTTATCTCCTTACAGGAGTCAAACCTATAATTTATTAGTGGCCCCTCCATCATTGACGAACATGCCTGATATCTAAGACTGGAGGGGGACATTCGTAATCATATCATAACTCTAGAAAAGCAGATAATAAAAACAACCACATAGTATTCTTACTTTTTGAAAAATGTATTTAATATGGCGTAGGCCGGAAATATACAAGAAAAAGGGGTTCAGGCAGGTGCGTGCTTCAAAGAAGCCTGCCCGACAAAATTGGGTAACCCTGAAGATTCTGAACACAGATCTGTAGTTACAAAAGGCACCCCACTCAACGAGTGGTGACAAAAATAATAAGTTATAAGTCTATATGTGCACATCATAAACCCCAAAATACATGTGGAGATCAATTGTCAATGAACTCCATTGAACTAATATTACATTGCTTTCGCAGCTAAAACTACTATAACAACACCGTTGTTTTGTACTAAACCTTGTACTAGCACAAATTCTCGCAGAGAAATTTTCATATCACATTTTAACCTTAAATTGTATCACAGCTCTCATACTCCGGCGGGGTCTAGGGTGTCCTATGTCAACTGACTGCACCCCCCCCCCCCCCTTCCGTGAAAATAAACATAAGTGACTGCAGGGCCACCTAGACCCTCTGCCTTAAAGCTATACATGGTAAGGAAGGTTTGTCTAGAGCAACTGACAAGTATCTAGAGAGAAACGTATGATTAGACGCCCACAACTGTGTGGACGCAATATCTTCAACTGAAAAGTTTTTCAGGAAACGTAAAGAGGCCGCCCACTTGCGTAAATCGTGGGCCCTACCCACAACGCCGGGATTACTCTCTTTAATGATTTCTACCAGAAGAGAGGCTAATCGCCGTTTAAGTAAGCGTTTACCCGTACTCGCTACCCATAAAGCACCTTGGGGGTTATGAGGAGCTATTCTCAAGTATTTGGTTAGAGCTTGCACTGGACATAAATTATGATGCACCTTTCCCCTTTTTAACGCCGGCACCGTGAACTCAGAAAACACGTGTGCACTATGCTCATTCTTGGCTACAAACGCCGGGGAGGGTGCAATGGAAATTGAATCATTAAGTCTACCAAACCTAAGACAATTAGGTGTGTTGCTCATCGCCGCCAGCTCAGACACTCTGTTTCCGGTGGCCAAAGCCAAAAGGAAAACTGCCTTCTTTAAGATTAAAGCAAAGTCTGCAGTATTTTGATACAGACGAGAATGAAGTAAAGACAAAGCTTTGTCCAGAGACCAAGTAGGCATGAGCTGACGGGGAGGTTGGGGGAGTTTAAAACACGCTCTCATAAATCCTGTTTCCTCCGCCACCGGTATGGATAGACCTGTAAGGTCGAAAAAGGGCACTCTAATCGCAGTTAAGTGATTCTTCAAAGTAACCACAGATAAACGTTTCTGCTCAAACAGATAGTTCAAGTAATTAAAAACCAATGCCACTGAGGGTACAGTTTGTACCGTTCTAACAATCCAAGAAGTAAAAGCTTTCCAATGAGATTGATATTGTCGCTTAGTAGACTGAGTATATTGATTGAGCAATTTATTGGTCACATCCCTACCGTATGGTGCTAGCCACTTGGCCTCCTGAATGTCCATAATGCAAAAGTCAGCGAGGTCGCTAGGTTGCCAATCGTGTCTAAGTGGAAGTACCCGACCGGGAGCGATACCGGGTCCGGGCACCACATTATTAATTGCTGGTACCATACCTGCGCCGGCCACAGGGGCGCGATTAGCGAGACTAAGCCTCGATAAACTCGTAGTTTGTTCACTACGTGGCACATTAGTGACGCATCTGGCGGCGGAAACAGATAGATGGAGCTCCATCTGTTCCAGTCTGTCACTAGGGCGTCTGGCCCCCCTGCCGGCGTTATCGCCCGGCGGGTGAGGTATAGAGGGAGCTTGTGAGTCTCCTCGGACGCAAAAAGATCCACTTGTGGATGGGAGAGCTCCGCAATCATTAGGTCGAAAATGGGTTGCTTGAGCTCCCATTCTACTGTCGTGCTCTGTCTCCGGGACAGAGCGTCTGCCCAGACGTTCGCTACGCCTGGGAGATAAGATGCGTGAAGATAAATATCTAGACTGCTGGCTAGAACAAAAATCTCTTCCGACACGAGTAGCAACTTCCTTGACCTCGTTGACCCTTGTTTCTGAATACAGTGAACTGCATTCAGATTGTCCATTCTGAAGGCCACCGACTTGCCCCGCAACGCCGGGCCGTGAGCCTGAAGGAAATACAAGGGGACTAGTAACTCTTTGACATTTATGTGAGAGATTTCTAAGTGGGACCAAAGTCCCTGACCCTGGTGCCCCTGATTTGACTGAAATCCCCACCCTATGGTGCCTGACGCATCCGTGTCTACCCATACCGTTGGAGGAGGAGAGGTCCATGACATGATTGAGTGCAATGTTTCCCTCTTCGCCCAGACCGCTAGTAAGGTGTGGATTAATTTTGGTATGGGCCATAATTTTCCCGCCGGTAAGAGTGGGAAATATTTGTTGCCTTCCAATATTAATCGTTTTACTTTCAACCGGCCCAACTTGACAGTTAGCTGAATCCAGTTGAGAGAGCCGACCAGAGACTCCCAGGCTCTTCGTGTCGTAGTCAGACTGTGAAGAAACCTGAACAGTTTCCTGCGAAACCTGTTGCGATTGTCCACACTCTGACTCAGAGTGAGAGCGGCGGTGTCCCAGACCAGCCCTATCCACTGAATTACTCTTGAGGGAACAAGGTTTGACTTTACCAGATTTACCTTGAAGCCTAGAGTTTTGACATGTTTTAAAATGATATTGACATGTTTTATGCATAATTGTTGTGTCTCTGCCACCACCAGCCAGTCGTCTAGATACCACAACACTCTGATTCCCTGTTTTAACAACGGCATCAGGGCTTGCCGGACTACTTTCGTGAATAATCGAGGTGCTAGGTTCAAACCGAACGGCATCCTCTGAAAAACAAAATTTTGGTGCCTGATCCTCAAGGCCAGAAACCTTTGAAATCTTTTGTTGACCGACACGTGCCAATAGGCGTCTGTCAGGTCTAGGGAACACATCCAGCCTCCCGGCGGAAGTGTTAGCCTGATTCGATGAACTGTTAACATTCTGAAAGACTCGTTGTAAATGTGAAGATTCAGATAAGACAGGTCTACGACCGGCCTCATCTGAACACTGTCCCGTTTGGGAACCAAAAACAGTTTTGACGTGAATACAGGGTAATCTGGAGGGACCGGGATGATGACATTCTTGGCAATCATCTCCTGGACCAGCGACTCCACCTCTAATGAAACACAATTTGCCGTTGTCGGCTGACGTAAGCGAGGTCGCCGGAGCCACTGCCAAGTGATGCCTTTGCGTGCCACCATCCGTGCCCAGGTTTTTAACGGCCATGCTTGGTGACACGTTCGGAACGACCCAGTTAGCAGACAAGGGTTCGCCGGCTGTACTTCCCTCGGTTCCTCCGGCTTTAAGACAGGCACTGGGAGTGAGAGAGACTTTAGTTTTTTGATGGTGGGTTTGGTGGTGTTGGACGCTTCGCCGGCTGGCTGGTGTGGGCCGAAGACTGGCCCTGCCCCGGCTTATACTGGCCGCGTCCCCTCTGTCCTGAAAACCCTCTCTGTCTATGCCTGAACTGACCCAGGGGGGATTGGGAGGACTTAGGCGGAAGAAACGGCTTAGAACCCCCTGGCTGAGCTTTAGTAGGAGGCTTAGGTTTGGGGAAGTTAAATGCAGGTTTCTTAGCCTGTGCGGGACTGTGCTTCACGGTCTGTGCCATGTTAAACACTGTTCGCCATACATCAGGGGACATTAAAGAAGGAGTAAGTACTGGGGACATTACCACCTGGTTAGCAATGCGATCAGGCAGCTTGCGAACTAATGACATCCTAAGATCCTGTCGTGCTCGCACCGCCTCAAGTAAGGCTGTGCGTATGTCACCTAAGGATTGAATCGACGACTGAAGAATCAGACGCCGGGATAACTCAACTGATCTTCGAGCATCCGCGTCTGCGATTGCCTGAGTAGACCTGAGTAAAGACTTAGCCACCTGTTGAGAAACTATGTACTGTGAAAACAGGCGGAAAGCTTTTCCCCTTAGCCTAAATTCTCTGTCTAGGTGAGAAGGGGTAGGGGTAGTGAATGGTTCCTTTAGTTCACAAAGATTAATCTTAGGGGCAGCTAGAAAAGAAAATAAAGCTGACGGAACTCCGCCGGCAGAACCTACCGGCATGGAGAACCATGAATGTGTATCCTGAGGGATCTGGTGGGAAGATTTAGAAGTGAAAGTGGTTGCAAAGTTTTGAGCCTCTACCTCCCAATCCACCCAAGGTCCTGGTCCCAACTGTCCCACCTTCAACACTGGATTAGCTGTCTCGTCTGTGACGGTCTGTAAATCTAGTTCAGGAGTAAGAGCCGACAGAGCCTTAATATCATTAAACCCATCCAGCTTAGACCAGTCTGAAAAAAGTTTTGAAGCTGAGGCAGGGGGTAAAGCAGGCTTAGATGCATAAACAAAATAATCCTGATGATAATAACTAGGTATAGCCTTGATATTTACGTCCAAAACATTACCCAAGGCATCCAATGCCCTTAATTTCTTTGACTTATTTCCCTGGATAAACCACTCACGTGGTACCGGGAGTTCCCCTGACAAGGTAGGCTGGGCAAGCTCTGGCTTAGAGGGGTTCAAAGCACCCATGACTCGTCTGGCCCATAAAAGCAGGGGCATAGCTACCTTTCTAAGAGGCGCTTTGTCTAGAGGGGGTGGATTAACATCCGTAATGACCCTGACATTTGACGTAGTGAATGCCGCCGTAGCTGGCTTAGAGCTCCCTGCCGGTGACAGAGTAGGAGGGTTAGGAATCTTAGATAAATCGATTGACGTTATCAGAGGCCGTACCGCAGAACTTGTCAAGGGAGCCCCCAAGTCCATTGTGGGGTTTTCTCGTTGTTGACTAAAGAATTTAGATAGAGCATGAGTAAGTAACCCATCAATTTCTTGTGCTGTAACAAACTGGTTAGATGCAGAACTTTCAGGTGAATCAGTATTATCATGGGCGGCGTCCAGGCCTGAGCCTGACCCTTGTCCATCCCTATCTGAAATTATTGACACTTCATCTTGTTCCTCCCGATCCTCCTGAGAAGACCCCGCCGAGGCAGGGGCACCTTGTTTCCAAGATAAGTCAGGGATAGAGGATGGGGTCGCCGCGTCCCTGTGGACATCGGCTACTGTGTGACTCGTATGGGTCGGACGTGGATGGTCAGACCCTGGTTGAGCAAACCGCCAAACACCGAGGCTCTGGCCTACGCTCTCTTGAGAGTCTGAAACATTCTCAATTATTGAATTTCCTGAACTTTCCGTTTCTAGGGTTAAAATATCAATAGGTAAATCTTGTTTAGGGACAGGCGCTTCACTATACTCTGAGGCTGTAACAGAAACATTTTCAGGTGTAGAGGTACGATGAGATGCACTAGACTTAGGAGAATGTCGAGAGGACTTCCTATGGGAATCCTTTTTGGAGGATTTGTGGCTACGGTGTGACCGCGAACTAGACCTATGTTTGGAAGAATCACCACCATGACCACTGGGGGAAGCTTCAGTCTTACACTTCTTACTAGCCGGGGAAGAGGCCCGACTTGAAGACTGCTGTCTGAGAGGTGACCTTGACCTCGATCTCGCCTGCGACGAGGAGGTGGCTGCCGGGGGAGTAGGCTCTCTCGGGCGTTTAGACGTATCCACAGACGATACAGAACCCTGGCTAGTCTCTGTCGGCTTAAAACCCTTTACTCTAGAGGTACGTTTAGGGGGAGGGTGCTCTGACAGCAACTTATCCCAAAGTGGGACGTTGTCACATTGAAGTGACTTATGTGCGACAATGGTAGTGTAGGCCGACATTTGTTGTCTGACCTCTCTCAACGCTACCGCCGCGGTCTTGTCATTGTCACACAGGACTTTATTGGCTAATTGGGAGCAAAAGGAACAATTAAGTGTAACCCAGAGACCCCTTGAACGGTCTAGACATCTAACACACCTTATGCAAAGGGTATGCGCAAAAATTGGGATACCCGCGCAAGTAGGGGTAATGCACAGGGAAAAAACTGGGGCCACAGTAGCCATGACAGAGACTGGTGTGAGGAAACTACCGCCGGGTCTGTATTGGTCCGCCGGAGCTCAGCTCTGGAAAAATAAAGAAAAATTTCCAGGAATTAATGCTCATAAGGTTAACCCAAGTGTTCGCATACAAGTGTTAATAACCCGCCGGGTAACGGGATGCAAAGACACAGCTAACACATCTCGCTACGCGGCGGGGTGTAAAGAGGCTAAACAAATCTTCTTAGCTAAAGAACATGAAGAATACCCTCTGATATAATGGTCCAGTATGGCACTTATAGTCTGTAGGAGGTGGTGACTGTCTCAAGATTCAATTTTGTAACAAAGCCCCCCTCATAAAGACGCCGGCCCTTGAAATATTTTAGTAGAATAGCCCAGGGCAGGAATATACGAGATCTGATTTTTTAACGAATTGTCCCAAACGATCGTCGTAAAAATAGAAGGCGGCGATACTGAAAGTATCACCCAATTAAGGTTAATCGAAATTGAATTTGTTTATAAATTCCTTAGTTCCTCCACTTAGGGGCACCCGCCGGGTGTGGGAATCGATTTGGTTAAACCTCACTGAACCTTCAATTGCCGTAAGAGTAAAGGCAGCGATACACAGAGTATCACTCAAATGGATTGGTTAACTATAAGAGACCTAAGTCGTTTATCCCACCCTGCTCAGGTGCACCCGCCGGGTGAGAAGTCTAAAAGTTAACCCCACAAGTTCCTGACCCCACTTCTTTGTAAAAGATCGCCGGGGAGGAACGCCTAAACAACAGCTAGGTTTTCCATGTGGTTGTCGTAAACCAGGTAGAAAAAACCTATAAAAACGAGTGTTCTCAAGAACGTCGTTTTTTATGTATATCTATATATATATATAAGGATGGGTACAGCCATCCCGCCGGGAATTTAAAGGAGGCCTGAAACCAGGCACCCACAGAGACGCAGTCCTGGAGAGCCACAGACACCTCCCCACGCCGGGGAACCAGCCAGAGTTAAAAACCACGTGTGGCCCAACACTGCTCGTCGGTCAGGATTTTTCATGGTGAAACCGAGAAAAAACCCGCCGGAAGGCAAACCCCACCCTGAACAGACACCATCTGAACAATACGACACGAGGAGAGACACGCACGACTAACCAAGGTCACAACATAATCCGTGGAATTAGCCAATACACAACTAAACCAGGAAACAATTATAGTCCGAGGAATTAGCCAATACACAACTAAAACCCGGATACACATGACACAGTAGGGCATATTTATAAAATAAATAATAACACTAGACATGTGGCAAAGCTACGAGCGGCTGGCTAGGCCTAGGTAGACGGCATGAAAAATAGTTGAAATATAAACACACACTGGAATATCACAACAGGAACCACCGCCAACACACCACCGTAGCGATAACTTCCCACCCCGGGAAGCCTGATACGGACCCAGAAAAAACTTCACTAAGTGAAGAAAAATACGCTGGGAACGTCAGCAAACACACAGCTTACCTCATCAGAAGGATAAAAGGCAGCAATAATTAACGCGTAATGAAAGCCGCCTGCATCACCAACTAACACAACTGTGAAAAGTTCACGTGTCCACAACAGGACCACGAGGGTACATCCGAAATAGATGCCCCATACACACGACCCAAAATACACTGCACTGCGGGCAACCAGCCCAGGACACTCCTGCTACGCCTATCCTAACCTTACTCGATACATCCTAGAGTAAACAAATGAGAAAAAACTCACTAGGGACGCAACGAATGCGGAACCAGCGGAGCCTGAAAGGTACGTCCGGGCAGGCTGAGCGCAGAGCAAAGAAGGAGGAATGACGCCTGATTCAGCGTCTGGTCAGAAATCCACACAAGTACATCCACGATATGATGGAAAGCTTATTGGATAGTTATTCTTATTTTCCTTTTGTTTTTATTTTTTACGAAGTTTTTTCGTAGTGAGAACCCAATTCATAATGACTGAAGCCATGAGTGAGGTCGCGTGCGCTCATGATGAAGGCTCCTCAGTTTTTAAATGCTCTGCGCGGTAGATTCAAACTACGGCGGATTAGTGTTTGAAGAGGATGCCTTATGTAATAGGCATGTTCGTCAATGATGGAGGGGCCACTAATAAATATATTACTACCACTTTACAAGAACTTAATAAGACCTCACCTAGAGTACGGTGTGCAGTTCTGGTCACCATATCTAAAGAAGGACATTGACAAGATGGAAAGAGTACAGAGGAGAGCGACTAAGCTTATCCCGACAGTGAAAAACAAATCATACGATGAAAGACTTAAAAAAATTAACTTGTTCTCAATTAAAAAGAGAAAAATGAGAGGACTAATGATTGAATGTTTAAAAATTCTAAAATGCTTTGACAAAGTGGACATCGATGCCCTGTTCTGTCTCAATCATCTTCACACTCGTAATAATGGTATGAAACTACTGACCAAAAAGGCAAGTTTAGACATAACCAAGAACTTCTTTAGCTATTCTGTAATAAATGAATAGAACAAGCTGCCAACTGATGTAGTAGGTAGTAAATCCATCAACATGTTTAAAAAATGACTTGATGCTCACTATCAATATTAACATTTTAATCTCACCAACCCATGAATTAAAGTATTTTAACCCTTGTCTAGCAGGGGGTTTTGGGCTTATTTGGGCATATTCAGGCCCTCCTGAATGATAAATCAAGTATCTGCATGAAAAGAAATGTATTCAGCAAAAAAATAGGCGCTAAAAGCTTCAAAATGAGACCAGAACGAGCTACGTAGCACTCGTGGTTCTCATACAGTGGTACGAGTAACATGGGAGTTTAGCGTATAGCGGCATATTTTTCCCAGCTATGCTCACTACTGGCTACACTGCCGGCCTCTCGAGAACACAGGGAACATGAGTTAATGGGCGGCGGTAAGCCCTGGGAGTCGGCTGTCTGGCCCGCTGCGCTCCCGGCCATTTGCACTCTATTTTAACCCTTTAAAAGCCTTAATAATGCTCCTAAATTGCTGCAAATTGGAGGCGGACTTAAGTCCGACCCCGATCTTTAAGGGTTAAGTAATGAAATCACTCTTAATTAACTCGCCCTTAACCGGACCGTCTGGAGGCTCTGCGAGAGATTGAGTCTTCGTGGAGGCTCCAACCATGGGCCTGCCGGCCTGATTCGGTCTCCGGGGGTCTATGGTAAGTTTCTCTCTCTACACTATTAGGCCTATTTAAGGTACAGTACTGTACCTAAGACCTATGTTACAAGGCTTAAAGGGCATGTGGTAGGACTTGCACTGCATCAGTTTTATATGGTTGGCGGCACACCATGGCGGAAGGCGGACGCAAGTTTTGAGGCTCCGGCATATGTTATGGGAATGTACAATAAATTCACGGAATATCGAGTGCATACGGGGCTAGCAAGAAGAGGAAGGATTTAGTGAAGTGTTTGGAGGATATATTGGTGTGGTGGAGGGGTGATATATAGTGTAATAAGAGTGTGTAGTGACGGGACAGCGGTAGTGTTGTGAGTTGTTGAGTTTGTAAACAAACATGGCGGAGGGAATTTCGGGTATGACGGAGGCGGAAGGAAGGTTACAACGTTTTCGGGGATTTAAGAGCACAGATAAGAAGTTAGAAGAGGTTAGTATTGTTGTGAAGGATTTGGAAAAGTGGATGAGTGATACGGAGAAATGGAAGGGGGATATTGGTGAGAAAGTTAAGGGACTGTGGTTTAAAGTGTGGGGTGACAGGGGGGGAAGGGAATAGGCCTAGCGAAGGAAGTGAATGCAGGCCTATTTTGGCAGTTAATGAGAGCCTAGAGATGGTATTGAAAAGGGTAGATGAACTGGGAGCAGAGAATATGGCATTGAAGGAGCAGCTGAAGGAATACGAAGGACGTTTCACGGAAGTAAAGGAGTCGACTGCATGGACGGTGGTAGGTAAACAAAAAGTATGATTTGGAGGATATTATGAAAGAGCAAAAGGAAGAAATGAATATGACCAAAAAAAAGTTTTGAGAGTGCAGTTGTAGGGGTCATGAAGAACAAGGAGAGTGTCGTGAGGGAGGCCATGGACAGGGATAGGGGTGTAATCTTGTATGGAGATATAGAGACTCATATGAATGATAATGGAGTGAGAAAAGTGAGGGATATGGAGACAGTGAAGGAGGTCTTGAAAGGTGTGGATGAGGATGAATATGGATGGGAAGGGCAGGTGGAGGAGGTCAGTAGGATAGGTAGATATAAAAGGGGAGAGATGAGACCTATAAGGGTACAGTTTAAACTAGGGTAGTGGCGGAGACTGTGACAAATTTTAGTTGGAGGCTAAATACAAATGAT